>OW285236.1:123155241-124355241 GCA_935421215.2 Melolontha melolontha | reverse complement strand
TTATAATATCATAATCTGACTATGCAAATGGCAATGTTTTGATTGTTTTAGTCAGTACAAAGTACATTATCTCATTCAGCATGGTAGCAGACTTTTTTAATGATATCAATCAACTGCAGCATGTAAAAAATGCTTAGGCCAACCGATAAAATAGAATTGTGTAATCACAAAATGTGCTTTATTATATGTAACTACAAAATTTGTGGCCCGACTAACAGGACACAGTGCCAATAAAAATTGGGTTGCTATTAGAAAAAATAGATTAACAGCAAGTAAGTTTGCAATTTCGAAGTGTCCAAGAAAATAGTAGCTACATGCATATGCAGCCCACTAGGTTTTTCACAATGTCTGAAAGTATTTTAAATCACTTGTAAATAGTATATTACATACCGAGGCGAAAAGTGGTTCATTACCGTCCAGAGATTAGAAACTTAATTTCGAGATGGGAATGAATCTTTCCGCCGAGGTTTGTATACTTTTTTACTCACGGTCGGTTAGTAATTAATTACTATATAAACTACTAAATCACCAAATTTCAAAAATATAATAGTACCTATTAAATTTCATGGCATTTTGACAAATGCTTTTGATAGGTACAGCTGCTAGGTAACGTAACAATTAGTAGAGATATTTTCTGACAGACTACTAAATTATTATCCTACGATTTTAAACAGGGTCTTTCTCTAACAGTAAACAGTCATGGAAATTCTAATGCAACAATTAATATTAATTCCAAAAACGAATAAATTTTGTATTAAAACGTTGTCTTGTTATTTACTTAATAACGATTTGTGAATAGTTTTATTATAATTTTATTTACTTATTTAAATTACACTGACGTTGCATAAATATTGAAATGGCATTACCTAGCCGGGAAAGTGACGTAAGCTAGCCGATAAAGTCACATAAGCTAGCCGGTAAAGTGCTATTACATACCTCGGCATGTAATAGCGCGTTTTCTAACCGACCGCGAGGAAATTATTAATTTCTTTCAGATATTCATAATTTTGGGCTTTGTAGGAAACTTAAAAAACTTGCATGTATGTTTCTCTTTGATTGTAATGTTTACAATCTGGAGCCCAACACCTCACCATGACCACTAATAAAAGAACTATATATATATATATATATATATATATATATATATATACATATATATATATATATATATATATATATATATATATAGTCGCCGACTTATTAAGTTTGCCTTATATATATATATATATATATATATATATATATATATATATATATCATAGCAATACGAAAATGAATGTCATGACATGACATTATTATATTTGGATAAAATTCAACTCAAGAATACAATTAGAAAAGTAACATTTCACAAAATTTGGCAAAAATTGTGTAAATCTTACAAAATACAATTTAATTCCATCTTTATTCAACAATAATATGCCATCATCATTTTTTCTTGCGTAGATAGAATTTACGAAAGTATTAATTGTCAAACGAGCTGTCATACTGCGTTCAGTTTTTTATATTTATGACCAGTATAGCCTAGCAAATCATCATGGTAGTTATGCTAGAAAGCATCGATGGTGTGCACGAACTGATAATCCAAGGTCGTCATGTGACATAGCATGAGATTGAGGCATCTCGGGCATTACTATGACAAGCGTACTGATATAAAATAATGCATGATTATATATATACAAAGAAATCATAGTGCGTCAAAACTTGTGTGGGCGTTCCAAAATGAGTCAAGAAGCACTTCGAAGCAAATGGTCGTGTTTTTTTGGGGGGGGGGTGTACATGTAGCTACAGTGTCACTAGAGGATCGTAGAACGATCAATTCTAAATGGTACACAACCATTTATTTGTCAGAAGTCTTTGGGGAAATAAGAAAAAGCAGCCAGCGACGCACGATCATATTTCACTATAGCAATGCAAGCTCTCGCATATCGGTACCAACAACTCAGTATTTAACCAGGCCAAACATCGAATTGATGGTTTAACTGTTGTACAGCCCTGATTTGGCACGCAATAATTTTTGTTCCCGTACTTGAAGACCAAACTACGTAGTCAACAATTGCCGACGCCAGAAGAACCGGCTAATGGTTTGAAAATGCATTTGGTGGAGATACTTCAATCGGAATAGTAAAAGTGGTGTGAAAATTTGTTAAAACGCACGCAAAACTACATCGATCATCACAGAGAATATTTCGAAAAACAATAAAACCATTTTCAATAATAAATATTTGATTTTGTTTGTTATTCTGGATACATTAGCAGCAACCTTTGTATGTTAGCCATGCCCATATAATGTGATAGAATCGAATGTGGACTCTAATGTAAGACAACGATTCAAAGCACATTGCAAGAAATGTAAAGCAATTGAGGAAAGAAACATCTGTCTCGACTTTGTTGAAAATCTATGTGAAGCTGTTATAACAATCAGAATTAGACAGTAAAATCAGAATCTGTTACTTATTTTTTTTTAGTATGCTATTTCTATATCGAAAGAAAAACAGTTATGTATTTAACAAAGTAATTTAAAATATGCTTGAGTAGGTAAAAATCTCACTATTTGTATAAAAAAAACGTTTTTAATAATAGAAAATATTATTAAAAATTGGTGGTGAACACAAGTTTATATATTTGTGAAAGTATCCCTCCAGTTATGTACATATTTCCCCCGAAATAATTGTGTTGCTTGTCTTGTCTCGAAATTCAAGAAAATTAATTTATCTGTTATATATGTATATGTCGAGTTGAATTAAATATATTTCCTGTTAAAATTTACAAATTAATCAGTATACAAATATGTATATATTTACATGCACCTACTGTTTAAAGGTGACATATCGACGCTTAAGAAACAATACCTCTTATCTCCATTTTTACTGAAAATGAGTTTATTACTTCAAACCAATAAACACTCTTATATTGATCTGTTCCCAATAGCTCATATGTGCAAGATTCATGCAAACCTTAGAATACGACGTGATAAAATACCTCGTATCACCAGGATCAACACAATTACTCGTTTCTCCATAACCTTTAGAAAATTTGGAGATACGTGGTATTCTAGCGGTAAAAGGGTGCACGTGGAGGGGATATACGAGTTATTTCTTGTCAGTCTGGATCAAATCGTTGTGTAAATCGGCACGTTTGGGCTTGTGGTTTCTTGAATTTTTCTCGAAAGTGACGAAAATGGATGAAGAAAACGATGACAATAATATGTTTGATGATGACGAGATCATGGAGGCCCTTAGAGCAAATGAATATAGTGTGAGATTGAATCGTGGTAATATTTACTGACAATATCAAATCATTACTTACAAATTAGGTACGTACCTACTTTTTTCTAGAAAAAACACGTAACGTTGGAGAAACAGTTGAACACAATTCAACAGTCAGTCAGTCAAACTCAATATCTGATGAAGTTATGGACACCTGCAGTACAAATAAGTATAGGGTTATTCAGCAAGGTATTGTCACTTTCTTTCTGCTTACGTTTCAAAGCGCTAACCAAACTGTTATTTGCTTTTAGATCAATCAGACGAGAGCCCAAAGTGCGATGATCGAACAAAAAATAGCTATTATTCTAGAAATGGATAAAGAGTTTTGGGATGACATAGATCTAATGGTAACAAAGATAGGCAAAGTCAGTAAAGATGTGTTTGGGCAGAACGAACAAGAAGAAATAATGTATTGTCATGAAAGCAATCAAGTAGATGGCTGTGATGAGAACCTTAATAATACAGCCCAGGGTAACAATAATGAAGAATTATCTATTGATAGTGATCCGGAGGATTCACCGCCACTGTCCAGATTCGTGAAACAGCTCACCCCTGACCATAACAACAGTAAAATACAAATTATATCTGATATTCAATTGTCATCACCGAATGTCGAGTATATTATCCAAGAAGAAGAAAAGTCCAAACCCAAAAGAAATAAAAAAATGCTGAGTCGAAAAATTGGAAAATAAACAATAACAGAAAATTGAGAATGAAAGGAATGCAATATCTAGGATATAGAAGACCTAAAGAGATACAAACAAGGTTTTTCAGGATAAAATAAGAAGTACAAGAAAAAAGAAGGGCATTTGTAACTCAGAAATGTGTAAAAAATCTGGTAAAAGGTTCTGCCTTGAAATAAATGAAGAAGAAAGATTTGCACAATATGAAAGGTTTTGGAATGATATGGATTGGGAGCAAAGAAAAGTTTTTGTTTCTTCCTTAGTTGACTGTCACATTGCTACAAGAAAAAGAACGGAAGAAAATAATTCAAGAAGAAGTTCAACTTTGGTTTACCATTTGAAAAGTTGTGGAATCAGAAAACAAGTCTGCAAGAAAACATTCTTAAATACATTTGATTTGGGCGAATGGTCAATTAGGAACTGGGTGACTGAAAAAAAAGATGATGCTGGCATTCACATGAGTAGAGAGAACAGAAATGAAGAGCGGAGTGAAATCTTGGGAAAAACTAAAAAGAAAGAACAAAAGGATAATCTAGTTACCTACTTGGAATCAATACCAAAATTACCATCTCACTATTGCCGGAAACAAACTGATAAATTGTATTTGGAACCAATGTTCACTACAATAACACAATTCTTCAATCACTATGTAGAGTACTGTAGAGACAGACAAATTTCACATTTAAGTAGGCAAGTGTTTGATACAGTTGTATCAGAAAAAAAACATCTCCATATTCCACCCCAAGAAAGATGCATGTGACATCTGCATAAAATACAATATAGGAAATCTGAAAGAAGAAGAATACAGAAAACATATTGATCGAAAAGAACAAGCAAGATGTGAAAAAAATGAAGATAAGAAGAGAGCTGAGAAAGATGAGTGCATTGTACTTACTGCAGATGTACAGGCTGTTAAATTGGCACCATTTTTTAATGCCAGTGCCTTATACTATAAAACTAAGTTATGCGTTCATAACTACACAGTATTTGATTTAACTTCACATGATGCTACCTGCTACTGGTGGAATGAATCGCAAGGGAGCTTGTAGCCTCTGTTTTTGCTAGCTGCCTCATTGATTACATTGGCAAGCACAAAGATTCTGGAAAGCCAATTGTGATCTGGACAGATGGTTGCACATACCAGAATCGAAACTCTGTGATTTCAAGTGCCCTACTCATGTTCTCAATTACTAACAACATTATAATAGAGCAAAAGTATTTAGAGCGTGGACACACTCAGATGGAGTGCGACTCCATACACGCAGTGATTGAAAATAAACTAAAAAACAGAGTAATCCATCTTGCTTCAGATTATGTTGCTGTTACAAGAGAAGCACGACAAAATCCACCTTATGATGTGAAGTACCTCTCATTTGATTTTTTCTCAGATTATACCAGCAATAAACTCGTATCATCAATCAGGCCAGGTTTACTCAGAGTCAATGAAATACGATGTTTAAAATATTTACCAGAAGGTAAAATTATGTACAAGTCTGTTTTTTCCGACGACTACAAGGAATTGCCCCAACGAATAAGAAAACCAGAAAACCTTAATTCGAACATCGTTCCGCCAAAATTATATAAGAATCCGATAAAAATTAAATTCACCAAATTGCAACATCTTCAACAACTGAAAGAAGTTTTACCGAAAGAATGTCATCATTTTTATGACAGCCTTCCACATCAGTGATTCATCTAAGTCAGGAGTTATGATTTATTTTCTACAAACTAGGAATTCATTTGTAGTCTTTTGTCTGTATCGTTTTAATAAACGAATTTACGTAATAAATCTTTATTGGAATAATTTTTTTTATCTTAATACCTCGTATCATTATAATAATTATAACAGTAAAAAAATAATACCATGTATCTCCATTTTATAAATGAAAAATGAAGCCGAAGGTTGCAATTGTAGTTGAAAAATCATTATTAAATCTCAAATACGTAAAAACAAACCACTAGTAATTTGAATTTGAATATTTATATATGTTAAAAGGTTTTTTGTGTCTCCTGTAAAATTGTCATTTTGGAGATAAGAGGTATTGTTTCTTAAGCGTCGATATGTATTATAACTTATTTAGTTAAGTAAAGCAATGAACATTGTCTAGTTGGCCGTAAAAAAATATAAACTTTATCAAATAAAACACGATTACATTTAGCGCTTTATCAATAAAAATTAAAATCAGAATAGAATTTTCGTGATTAGGCGCGTCCTTCAATTAATTAAACTACGTATTATCGTGCCATATAAGGACAGATGTATCTCTAAAAGGCAATCAATATACCGATCAAAATATTTACACTTGTTGATTGTCGCCTCCCCTAACCCCTACATATAAAATACGACGACAAACAAGTCGTAACAAATTTAGATAGTGCTCCTATCAATTTGGTAGGCGCAACGTATTAAAACGTTACGCTGCGTTTTATAGAAGTGGAGACATAATTGCGATAACGCCCTACCTAATTGAAATATATTCGGTTTTCATGGTCCATTATTAAATATTCAATGGACACAAAACCGCATGCAATTCTATTAGGGTGTTAAATACGTTCCATTTAAAAAATCAATGCAATTCAACCCTCTTACGTGTCGCTTGATTTTAAATTATTATTTCAATTAACTGTGAAACTGTTTATAATTTTATCATTATTAAATTATTTCTGTTGCAATTTCATGAACGACTAAGAGTAAACCGATAACACCCGTATACATACGCTTAATTTGATAGCAAAGCTTATTAAAAACATATGTAATACAAAGATATTCTGGAATAGAAACCGTACATACAAATACATATGTATGTATATATTTGCTATGAAAATTAATGAGGATATTACAGTTTATTTCATTACTTAATTTTTCACGCTCATTATAAAAAATTACTCCTACAGTACGGCTGTTAGTCGTAAATAGTCTATTATGCATACAAACATATATAAAAAGCAGCCGAAAACGTAAGGCAGAAATATACATATTCACATATATTTATTCCCACTGTTCCGTCTTTATTAATTACTGCACACTCTAACAACGCATTTATTTGAATAACCACAAAAAAAACATTCGTTTTATAGTATACGTAATTTTGTCATTGCCCAATATAAAGTTGGTCGTTGTTTGAAATAGAAGAAATTATAGTACGCAGTATATTGCAATTATACAAAAATACAAATTATTCAAATGTTAGCTGATTCGATAGGACTAGCGTGACGTGTAATTCAAATCTAATACGACAATTAACATGTCAACGAAACCCAGAATAAATACTAGAATTTCTCTCAAACATCCCTTTTTAATAGATATTTTTCCTGAATCTTAACAAATTTGGTAAAAATGGTAAAAATTTTACTATTAATCAATTAATGGCGGTACCAAACGTTTGGAATCACATATAAAAAAATGCAACTCAAAAAAATATATATAAACTACTCAAAAATGAATAGGGGAAGGCCCACAGTCGTTTGTGGACATTTTATTTGGTAAATGTCTTTTCTGTGTGATAAAATATTGAATCTTGTATTTTAACCTTAAATTAATTTAGAATACAAAATTATAAAAATCGCATTTTTTGACAAGTATTATTCATTTTAAACGTCATTTCACATTTTCATGATGCCAAGATGTCATTTAAATAAAGAAACTTTTGATTTAATTGCGTTATTGCATCAGCGAGGGCAATCTGGAGCAAAAATTGCCGAAAAGTTTAATGTGTCTCCAAGTGTTGTTAGTAGGGCTCTAACAAGATTCCAACAGGTAGGATCTGCAAGGAGAAGACCCGGTAGTGGATCTGAGAGGAAAACAAATCAGAGACAAGACCGCTACATACGAATTCAGACAAGAATGAATCCGTTTAGAAGTGCTGTATGGTTACAAACACAGTTACGTGCCGCCACTGGAGTTAGAGTTTCGGATCAAACCATCAGAAACAGTCTGAGGGAAATGGATCTTCATAGCTGCAGGCCTGTGAGACGCCCAAAATTAACTAATGCCAATAGAATGGCTAGAAGAACTTGTGTTAACCAACGACTAGCAGAAAATTTTCAATGGGAGCATGGTTTATACACCGATGAATCCAGATTCTGCTTATTTAGTGATAATCGTAGAGTAAGGGTCTGGAGAACTCGAGGAGACCGTTATAGACGCGAGTTTACAAAAGCTGTGGTGCCTTGTGGCGGCGGTGGTATTATGGTGTGGGCGGGCATTAGTTTGAATGGACGTACGAACCTCCATCTCTTTGAAAACAATGTCTATGGACACATTGACAAGATAGATAGATAAGAGATGACATTATTCAGCAATATGTGGCCGACTTTCGTGAGGCTGTGGATGAAAACATGGTTTTTATTGATGATAATGCAAGACCTCATCGTGCACAAATTGTAATGCAAGCAATAAATGACCCCCATATTAACCATATACCTTTACCACCAACGTCTCCCGCCTTGAATCCAATTGAGCACATTTGGGACAGACTTCAAGAACAGCTCAACGAACATAATCCACCCCCAGTTAACGTGCAACACTTGCGGGAAATTTTACCGCTGTGTTGGAGAAGAGTGTCACAAGAACACATTAATAATTGCATTATGAGTATGCCCCGAAGATGTACAGCTGTGAGAGATGTCCGTGGCCATTATACACGATTTTAGAATTAATTGTTACAGAAAAATGTTTATTTTAGCTATTGTTAAAAATGTTGCTTATTTCATTTTTGATAATTTCTTAGTAATCTAACGATTTTTCTGAATAAATATACTTGAAAATTTTAAATTGTTGTGTACAATTATCTAATATCTAATAGTATCTAATATCTAATATAATACACTACAAATATTTACCCATACTATCTAAAAAATACAAAAAAGTAAAAATTCCTTATTCATTTTTGAGTAGTTTATATATAGTAAATCCAATCAGTTGGCGATTTAAGGTCTGGCTTTACTGATTGAATTTACCATATCATACCAAGCTCAGGAAAATATTATATATATATATATATATATATATATACAAGGTGTGTATAAATTGGCGGACCCACTACACGTGGCGACATTCTTGGCCAAATTTTGAGTTAAAAGTCCTAATCCTAAAACGATGTATCAGGCTTCCTTTGTCTTCAGAATGAATTTGACAGTAGTAATGTATTTGACTAGAACAACATTAGGCTGCCTACTTATTGTTTTACAACGTTGTCAGATGTGTTTTTCGTCAAAATAAGTTAATAAACAAATATTAAAAACAAACTTTAAAATAAAAAAGAAAACTTTAACGAAAGGATAATAACAACAATTCTTCTTTCTTCTAAATTGTAGCTCTTTCTGTCAACAAATATCGAGTAATAATGCTTATTTCAAGACTGAAAGTCCGAACTTTAGGAACCTCGTGCAAAGATATGGAGCATGGTACAACATTTTCGTATTAGGATTTTGGACTCCGAATTTAACGAAGAACATCGCCGCGTGTAGTGGGTCCGCCAATTTATACACAGCCTGTATAAATATAATATTTTCGTGACCTTGGTATGATAAGGTAAACTTAATAAGTCGGCGATTAAAGGTCTGGTTCATTACTTCAAAGTATATATATTTAAAACAACCCTACATGTTTCGGCAATGATGCCTTTGTCAAGGATATAAAAAATATGCCTTGACAAAGGCATCATTGCCGAAACATGTAGGGTTGTTTTAAATATATATACTTTGAAGTAATAAACCAGACCTTTAATCGCCGACTTATTAAGTTTACCATATCATACCAAGGTCACGAAAATATTATATATACGAGGGTGGATCAATAAATACCCGTGTTAGGAAAGAAGACGCAAGTTTTTCACAAATTTTTTATTTATTTTTCAACGTAATCACCTTTTAGTACAATACACTTTTCCCAACGTTTCTGCCATTTCTTTAACCCCTCCAAAAGATACGATTTGTCAAACTCTGCAAAATACGCTTCTGTCTCGACGATAGCCTCCTCGTTTGAGCTGAATTTTTTTTTCCCCCGAGCCACGTTTTCATGTTGGGGAACAGAAAGAAGTCGCAGGGAGCCAAGTCAGGCGAGACAATTCTGGATGAATGTGCTGGTGCATTATCGTGGTGAAACAGCACTTTTTTCTTAGCCAAATGGGGCCGTGTCTCCTTCAATTTTATATCGAATCGGTCCAATAATTCACTGTAGTACTGCCCCGTGACCGTTCTTCCTTTATGCAAAAAGTCCATAAGGATTATTCCGTTGGAATCCCAAAAAATCGTGGCCATGACCTTTCCGGCCGATGGGACCGTCTTTGCCTTCTTCTGAGCAGATTCACCCCGAAAAATCCATTGTTTTGACTGTCGCTTGGACTCTGGCGTATAATAATGGATCCAGGTTTCATCAACGGTGACGACTCGACGCAAAAACTCCTGCGAATTTCTCTTAAAGAGGTCCAAACACTGCTTCGACATTGACAACCGTATCCGCTTGTTGTCCACCGTAAGCAATCGCGGCACCCATCGGGCCGACACCTTTCTCACCGATAATTTATCATGTAAAATATTAATTTCCGTTCCGTACGACACGCCTACGGCCTCTGCTACTTCGCGCACTTTCGTTCGGCGATCAGAGAGAATCATGTCGTGGACCTTTTCTACGATTTCCTCGGTAACCACGCCTGCCGGGCGGCCTGGGCGCTCCTCATCAAAAACAGATGTACGACCACGTTTAAATTCGTTGAACCAATATCTTACGGTTGCCGTAGATGGTGAAGGGTCCCCATAGACAGCATCCAACTTCGCTTTTATTTCTTCGCATGTTTTTCCATCCAAAAATAAAAAGCGAATTACGGATCGATATTGCTCTTTTTCCATTTTATCGAGAAACACGAAACACGTGTGATACAACTGGCTGCCAAATAAAAACTAACCTATGAATCAGTCTGAAATTTATTATGGTGTTGTCTGACAGATGGTAGTACACGACGGTAATGCCAACTTCCTCAGCAGCGCCACCTGTCTTCAAACACGGGTACTTACTGATCTTCCCTCGTATATATATATATATATATATATATATATATATATATGTATATGTATATACTCATTTATCTACTATTATATACTATTTATTATATGTCATTTATATTTTATATTCCTTGAAAAAGGCATCATTTGCCGAAACATGTAGGATTGTTTTAAATATATACATTTTGAAGTAAAACCAGACCTTAAATTGCCAACAAATTGAATTTACCATAACATACAAAGGTCACGAAATAATTATCTTTAGATGTATATATATATATATATATATATATATATATAACACTGCCAAATCTTAGACATTGCAACACATTTGTAGACACGTTTGAGGACTTAAATACGATAGATGATTGTTGAAATAGAAATTTTCCAAATTTTTTAACAAAATCTTTTAGACCGGGGGTTCTCGAACTATGCTACGCGTACCACTGGCGATACACAGAGCTTCCCATGGTGTCGACATACGCAGCCTTATGCTAGCATGTTTCTAGTCTAGACTAAAACCATCGATTGCCTTATAAATTGTCGGAGGTGTGATAAGCGAGTCAGTTGATTCTTGTTATTACAATCCTACCCGTCGTCTGTTATTATACTCGAAAATAAACTGAAGTGTGTTATGCTGTTCTGCTGAAACTGTATTATTACTTATTTATTTGTTAAAAGCTATATAGTTGGCGTAAAATATATCAACATGGATAAGTGAATTATTGGAGACACAACACACATAAAATTATCCACTGAAAATTCTGTACCTGTCAAGCCCCGCTACAGAATCAAAATGTGTTAAAAAAAAGTTATGATCCTGATTACATTAGTTTTAGATTTATGGTCACAGATGTAAATAATGAACCACGGCCTCAAACATAAACAGAAAACAAGTTTAAAGATTATTTCGTTCGAAAGTTGACAGAGACGAAAGGCACAAAAAAGTTATGTCGTTCTCAGATTATTAATCCATAAAACTCAACAAAGACAGTAGATGATATACCCCACTGCGAAAAGAACAAGCAGAACTAGCAAAGAAGAATATAAGGAGCAGTTTGATTTCTTTACGGGGTAGATTACATGAAGTAACTTTACTTATCACAAAATCGTTGCTGTCATAATACCATCCCAAAAAGCGTCTTGCTTGTGCGGGCAATAACATGAAGCGAGATTGTGCGGTAGGACTAGTACGACATGTAATGAAATCTAACACGAAATTTCCTCGATCTTATTCGGTATATATGCACAAATACATACCTATCTAATATCTCAAATTTCGTTTTCTGAATTTTATCAATTATGTATTTATAATTACTATCCTTTCACATAAACATTTCAATATGGAAAAAAATTTACAAAAAAATATATTTTCACTTTACATAAGATAATTTTTGAAATTTGAATTAGATTTATCATAAAGAAATTTTTTGAACTTACCCAAAGAAGCTTCTGGATCGGAAAGATCGCTGATAGAGGGAACCTTTTGAATGGATCCCAAAGATCTAGAAGATGGTGTGGAGTCATCTTCATTATCGTCAAGTATCTCTTGCTTGAGAAGTGGTACATTACTGGGCATGGGTTCATCACTCTGAAATGTATGAAATATAGTTTATTAATAATACGACAACTTTTAATAACTAAATTCTACCATTATCGAAATAAGCAAAGTCAAAAAATCCCTGACAAAAAAATAGGTTTAGAGTGCTGCGATGTGTCATAACATTACACTGAGGGCAACATATATTATACAGGTTACTACAATTAATATGCCATACTATAATAATAGTTAGTATAGTGACAGCTATTGAGGTGTAATAATTTTATCAAACAACATTACAACATTATTTTGTAGTTTCTTAAAGTGGCTACTTGTACAATGCAGTTATGGTAAGAAAAACAATACCATGTATAAATCAAACTTCTTTCTTCGTTTACTTTGTTATCCCTCTTTTACCTTTCGGTGTGCATGGGTCGAACGCACTGAGTCATACTATCATTTTCTACTGGTCTCCAGCAACTGCACCCGATAATGTCTGTTTCACTATATAAATTGCAATACTATTACCTTGACTAGACTGCCCTATTGTTTGTTATCAACCGTATAATATTATTACACAAATATCGCTCCTCATTTACCCGTTGGCGTAGGAATCGTGAAAGCACAAGATAGTACTATGTATAATAATGAAAAATCACTTTATTACTACAGCATCGTATTAGGTACTTATAGCAGACAATACTAAGTGTTTCGATTTTAATAATCTCTTTCATGCACATTGTTCTTCATACAACAAATAATGATTTATGTTACTTTTAGGATAGTCGAATTTGATATTCACATTTCTCTATTTCACCACTAATTGTGTTGTGTATTGCGGCAACATGTTTACTTCCATTTACATATCAAACTTTTGTAAAATCTACCACAATATCAAACTAAAAAATAGTTTCTGGTACTTTCTAGTTCGATTTATTACTCGTTTTTCTGAACTACAATAGTAATGTATATTCCTACAATACATTCGTTCTTTGTACAACTAAATTTTTCTCAGTGTAACAACTGGCAAAATGAAATTGGCTTATCTAAAAGGAATAAAAATATTGTGCTGAAGAGAAGTTTTATTTGATTTTGATGAAGGAATAATAATCTCTTTCACGAAGAAAACGGGCATATGATTTGTCTTCGTTCATTTTTTCAAACTTGATACATATTTTGGTGTAGGACAAAAACTATCCTAAACAGTTACTATAAAACTCACGATATAATTCTTAAACAAAACAGAAATACATAGACAAAATATGCATACTCCTTTGAATCCTTCATCCAATACACATAATTTTATGAACAATGTTTGTATAAAGTTATTCTCTATGTACACAAGCAACACTATCAACTTTAAATGGCGAAAAATTACAAACTATGATATTAACTGATGATGTTAACAGTTCATCGTATTTGACTGTCATTTGTTGCTGTTGTTTATGTTTTGGTTAACTACTATTATAGTTTGTATTTCCATCATCTTTTTTTTCTATTGTATAAATAAATAAGCTCTTCTGAAACCTACATTGTGCTGCGAAAAATATTTATAGAACAGGATGATATTATATAACGGTTTACCACTAGAAATCTGAACTGATTGATTATAATGCACAATTTAACAAGTAAAACATTACTTTTTAAGTGCTCGTACTCGTACTCTCTGTTATAGTGCGTATCGTTCATATTAATTACGTTGCAAAATTGTAAGATTGTTTCTCGTATGCCCGTTTTCTTCGTCTTTAGATAGATAGCGGATAAATTTATCTTCTAGATAACTATAAAAGAAACATATAAATGGGTTTCTATACTTCTAGATAGACTTTAATTCGCCCATGGCTAAAAGTGTTCGTTAATATTTATGCGTTCGGGTAAAATTTTCTGTCACAATAGATCTATCAATGGTAGATATGTATACGATCAAATATCGACCAAATTATATAGTGGATATGACGATGTAGAATTTCATTTACATTTCCTTTTAAAAAAATATACGAAAGTGATTTTATTTCAATAATTAGAAGAGCATTTACAAGTAGTATGAAATCAGTAAGAGTTACTCTAATATTTATTAATATATTGTATAATTTTAGCAATAGATCTGTGACTCCAATGAATAAATTACTGGTTCAGATTTTATGGCACAGACAACTTTACATAAATAAACGTTAAAAAAAAAATATTGTCAACACTAATAACATCGTTGCCGCGAAAAATCTCCCGAAAATTAGCGTGAAATTCAAAAGAACCGAAAAGGGTTTTAAAGAATAACAAATTCTACAACAGTTAAGGTATGTATAGTTGTGTACATGTGCTTTCAATACATTTATCGCCAACATAATTCTCCTTCTTACAGGAGATCAGACAATGTTATTTCGAAATAGAAAGGCTTTTCTCTAAAACTTAAAAGTAATAGATGTTGTTTCGTTAGCTTGGTTCTGCTCATGATGCTACAATTTCCAATACTTCTAGAATAAAGATAAAGAACTTTCCTAATACAGTTTTGCTCGGTGACCCATTGCAAAATTATTTACAAACCAGTTTTGAATCCACGAATACAGGCAGAGGAAATATATAACTTTATTTCACATTAGCACTGGAAGTAATGTAGAGCAGTTAATTTTTTTTGTTTCTTAGCATTTTCATTATTATTATATTATTATTGTTATTATATCAAGCGAGCCACAAAATTTTTATCCTATGTAGGCCGTGAACGACTGAGATAGCCATATAAGTCACGTCTGAACTTAGAGAATTGACGAAGTGTCATTTGTAAATAATCATAACTTATGATTATTATTATATAAAACTAATCACTTATTTTGAAAATCGAAATCTCAAATTAAATACTGGTTTAACGACATTACATGTGGGTATTAATAATTTGAAAAGTATTCCAAGTGACTTCGGATGTGATCTTCGGCAAAATTTAGACGCAGTGTTTAATAGGAATCCATATTTAATAACATTGCGGCAATCGTGTATGGGGACAATGTCACAACATCTAACTGCAAAATACGCGGAAATAAAAGATTGTTTCCAGTATGCACCTATAACCAGGTGCGATGTATAAAGGACATTTTCTATTTAGAAGGATGTACTTCATTCAAAGAGAACAAATTTTACAGAAGAGAACCTTGAGAAACTATTGCTAGTAAATATTAATACTCCTTTACTCAACTTGAACTACAAAATGAACAAATAAAATGTATTTCGTATTTTGTAGCCGTATATATACCCGTTTCATTATTATAAGTATAATTATATAAATAATATTAAAAACTTTAAAAATACAAATGTTCAATAGTACGCTCGTGGGCGATGAGTCATTAACCTCTCGTGTCCGGTCTCTAGTTATTACGTGTATATAAATATAATATCTAGAGATCGGCAGTCAAAGCTACGTTCCAGGAGGGGACTTAAATGAATTTGTAGCGGGCCGATCTATTGTTCAATTTTATTAGTTAGTTGAGTTCCATTGCGTAAATATGTTATGGACAGCGATACGGCAACACACACTATGAAGAAAAAACAGGCATTGACAAATAGATTGGATACTGTTGGATACTACGGTCTACTTTTCTTAAACTGAGAACGTTGGCAACTGTTTCGTATTTGATCTACTGCCCATAGTACCAAAAAATGATAAACTACAAGCATTTATGGACTACCTAGTGAAAACTTATCTAGAAGAGAATTCAATATTTCCTCCCGAAATTTGGGCGGCTAAATGTGCTAGCAGCTCAAGGACGATCAGCGCATGCAAATCGTTTCATTCACATCAAAATAAGAGTTTTAATTTTTACCATCCAAATGTCTTTGTCTTTTTAGAAGTTTTGCGCCAGTATCAAGCTGAAATTTATATTCAAATACAAAGTGTATATAAACAAGGACAAGTGAACACTGACACAAAAACGCGAAAATTTTCTCAAGAAGAAAATCGAACAATATGATAATAAAGAACTGACGACACTGCAATATGTACAATTAGTTTCACATTCACTAATGTCAAAGTAAATTTACATTTCTTTCTGACTTTGCCGGAGTTCGTACTTAAATCGATTACTAACATATTGTTATGGATACATCTTTGAAAACTATTTAGAACAATTAAACTTCTCACAGTATATAAAATGTAGAAATCACTAAATTACTCCTTTAAAAAAAAATAAAAAAGCTATAAAATATCACTTAACATTTAGATTAGCTCTTAATCTATCTAAGATGAGTAATGTTGATCACCGAAGGCCCTGTATGCATAATTATAAATTAGAATTTCCTAATAGAACGGCGCCATCATCATTACATATAAAAACCAAAGAAATTCAATTAAAAAATTAACATATTGATACTTTGTATCTAATAAATTCTAATACAACAGATAATGAATGGAGTAAAGCAAATCTAAAATTATGAAATCGAATTAAAAGACAGGAACTGTTAAAATAAATTTACTAACGTTTTAACATTAAATTCCGTATATAATTCATGAAGAAACTGTGAATTAATTGAAAGAGAAATTGCCTCAAAGCACGTTGGTGAAAGACACAAAAACGAAATTTATCAAGCAAAAAATGAAATATCTAAGTGATTACTAATCGTTGTATTATGGGATAAAAATGTAAATACGTATAAATAGTAATAACACTGCGGTTATTAATACATACTATGAAAATGAAAAAGTAACAAGTGGTAAGTTAATGCAATGTGTACAAAAATTAAACTTCGTTATATAACTGATTCAAATACCTTCACTAGAAGGTAAATCGTAAAGTATTATACTTCCGCAGTTTGTGCAGTCAATGGAGTATGGGTTCATTGACTAGAGCTTATTCATTTCTTTTTTCCTTGAAATAAGTAATGAAAGAAATGTACAACAATAACTACAAGGCACAACATACATATTACAACGCATTTACGTACTATATATGTTTAATCGCCTGTCTTGTTTTGCACAACGTTCCCCATTGCATTTTCTTCGTAAAATCGGGAATAAAATAATACAGTTCATAAAGTATAAGTTTTCAGTTCGTACTGCCCAAGTGTGAACCGCAAATTGTACTTTATCTCTTTCTAACACACATGAACACGCGCTGTAATACTACAGACGTTTGTCATTTTGAGTTAAGACGTACGTCTTTGAAATATTATATTAAATAAAAAGGATAGGTTGTCTAGGAGATAGTCTTATGATATTCGACTTGTCAAATTATTTCAATATTGTTGTTTATTGACTTTGTTTCCGGTATTCTGACTTCTAGGTTAAGCATTCTTCCAATTTGAATATTTAGTTTATCAAAAATTACAAAATCTGGTTTTTTGAGAACAATACTGATAATAAATAGTAATATCAATTAGTGGCAATAAGTACGAAATTGTTTGATTATTACTTTGACATTTCTAACCTATTTATTTTACAGAATATTTCTTAGATGCCAAGTAAACCTCTTGGTTCTCAAGCGAAACAGCTTGTATTAAATCTTACAGCCTATTAACAGGTAAAGGAGAATGGTGGACCATTTATGTCCATCGACCGCGTTCATGAGGTAATTCACATAATCAGTTAGATAGGGCGGTATTATGAAATAAGTTTTATTTTAGAGGGTAGCAGAAGCCCTTAATATTTCTAGTAGACCGGTCTACACTATTAAACATCGTAACATTCAGAATCCAGTCTTATCGTCTCCTAGCAAAAAAAGGTCTTGTAAGAAGCCAAAAACTAAGGACTTAGCAGAAGCAACTAAAATGGAAGTTCGAAATACTGTTTATGACATGTATAAAGAAAGTATGTTTTTAATATATTGTAAATATTTATTACATGTTAAAATTTTTCAGAAAAACATCTTACCTTAAAAAATTTAAGCAATGTTTTGGCTATGAAAGAATTTGTTCATACATGTATAACTACTTTAGCAATATTGCTTAAAGATATTGGTTTTAAATATAAGAAAGAGTGTAACAGGAGAGCGCTCACAGAGAAATTAAATATAGTCTGAATGGGAAATGTATTTTTAAGGGAATATATGAATAACTAAGATAAAAAAAGTATTTTTTGCAAGGAATATTTTAAGGTTGTGATGCTAATGACATTAATTCATTAGCATCACAACCTTTTCACTCGCGTCCTTAAATAATTATTAATTATTAGACATCGCTATTTGCAATATGACTGGTTATCCTTAAACTAGATCACAAGACTACCTTTCTACCAGTGGGTTTCTTTAAACAAACTCTCACTTAGTCTCCAACCTCTCCTAAGGCAACATTTCTCACTACAGGTACTTGTTCGAGCAGACACAGTGAAGCGCCATCTGGCGTTTCTTTTGTTTTCTACCACATGTACGATTACATCATTCAAAGGTTAACGTATGTATTGTTCCATACCTGTAGTATTTTAATTACATTACCAAGCTATTTATTTACAAAATAACAAACTTATTTTTCAGTGTGTATTTATTATGTGTTATTTCTTTCATGTAAATATGAAATAAAACTTTAAGGGTAACGTTATTGTATTTTCTTTTATTTAATACATCTTTATTTCAGCATACTACACACGTCCTGAACTGTGGAAACGTGTGTTTGCTACTCCAAATTTGGCTCTCGCTACATCTACTTTTCCCGCTATTTGAAAGAGTACTAAAATTGTTCCTGTCTTAAAAGCTGGTGATACTTCGGACATTGCCAACTATCGTCCTATTGCCATCATATCGAACTTCGCGAAAGTTTTTGAGATTGTATTACACCAAAAGGTATACTCTCTTATTAAGACTGCAATATCACCGAATCAACATGGCTTCATGAAAAAGCGATCTACTGTCTCTAACCTTGCGGTATTCTCTCAATACGTTGTTGCCGCGTTGGATTGCGGGTCACAGGTTGATGTCGTATATACTGACTTTGCCAAGGCATTTGATCGAGTGGATCACGCTATCTTGCCAGCTAAATTGACGAGTTTTGGATTTAGTAAACCGCTGGTTGACTTTCTAACTTCATATCTACATAATAGGCCTCAACGGGTATTCTACAACGGATACTTATCGACACCTTACATTGCCACTTCGGGAGTTCCACAAGGCTCTAACTTGGGTCCTCTACTTTTCATTATTTTCATTAACGATCTCTCGGACCAGCTCGAGTCTAATAACCTTTTCTTTGCGGATGACTTTGTTGTTTTGTTGATGTTGATGAAGTTGTTCTCTCGAGTCTCCGACTCGAGGGACTGCCTTCGACTTCAGACCGATCTGGTTAATATACAAACTTGGTGCAAAGATAACAATTTGTCGTTGAACCCCGTTAAGTGCAAGATTTTTATCTTTCACCAAAAGACGTAGTTATGCACTTTGATTACCAACTTGGTGATATAAGTATATCCCATGTTGAATCAATTAAAGATTTGGGCATTACCTTCGACATGAAACTGACTTGCAATGAAGATATCAGCAATGTGTCTAAGTAGGCCACACAAACTCTTGGTTTTATTATCTGCACCTGTTGCGAATTTTCGAACGTGAGCGTATTGACATCCTTATTTAACTCATTAGTGGGATCACGTCTACCTGAGTAAGTTCAGCGGCGATTTTTTAAATACATGTGGCTCAAGGTGGACGGCGTCTATCCCGACAGGGGCTTTGATCACACTCAACTCCTTTCTCGCTTCAACGTGCCTTCTCTCTCCTGACGTTTTGTAACCAGTCTCAACTACCTTCATAGGCTTCTTCACAACGAAGTTAACTGAACAATGCTATTATTCTACTTTAATTTACTTGTCCCACTATTCTTCACACGTCCTTCCTGTACTTTCTATCTTCCTTTTCCTTGAACCAATGTGTTGGTCAGGTCTCCTGTCTACGTTATGAGCACCAATTACAATCTTCTGAAATGGATATACATTTTTATGATTTGTTGTAGTGTGTAATTAATTCCTGGATGTTCTCGTTTTCTTTTGTTTTTATTAGTTTTGATCACTTGTCCAGACTTTTGTTTTTGTTAATATATATTATTGGCTTGAATGTTGTGTATTATTTTAGGCTTCTTTATATTTTTTATATTTAGGAAATTAAGTCTTTATAATACTTTTTTGCTTCTAATAGTACTTATTGTTATGTGTATGATTTACAATTTTGTTTTATTTTATTTTATCCTGTAAACGGAATTATAATTCTGTTGGGTAATAAATATATAAATAAATAAAATAAAATAAATAAATATCAAGCGAGACACAAAATTTGTTTCCGAGGTAGGTCGTGAAGACTGAGATAGACATATAAGTCACGTCTGAGCTTAGAGAATTGACAAAGTGTCATTTGTAAATAATCATAAGTAGGTTAGAACACTTAATCAATCTAAGACATAACTGATTTAATCCACGGCATACTCTAAAAACTTTTTTGTGGCTCACTCCTTAGATACAATATAATAAATTTCGTTTTATGACGAAACAATACAATTAGTCGAATAACCAGAAAAAATCTGTAGTTTACTTATGATGAGCTTGTATCAAATTAAAAATATGTATCTATTATGCACATACTAAATTTAAAAATTAAGTAGACATTAAGAATCAAAAAAGAAAAAATGGTTTTAATAAAAATTCAAGCGTGTAAATACAATTAGACGCAATAAGTACAAAATTACAAACTAAATAACAGTTGAACTTTGATATTTAATAATCAGTATCTTATCCTGAAAAGCTCAATTTAATGTAGATAGCTGATATAAGTACTTATATACTTTCTTTAATTTCTGATAATATCGAGAACATCTTATGTAAAGTTATCTTATTCACTATCCAAATATATTGATAGTATGAATTTTATCAATGAATATTAGATAACATTTGTGTCAGTCCTTCTTAATGAATTGTTATAACATCCATGTCTAATGCAACTAAAGTAAGCAACTATAAGTAATATTATTAAAAAAAATTAATAATACTAATGAATGAAAAACTCCATAAAACGGATAAAACCAATCTGTGAAAGCCGGTGAAAAGAAAGCGAGATTATTACATAATACCTACTCCACAGCTATTGTTTGTTACCTTGAATGTTATTTATTATTGTTTTTGTTGGTTATTGTTGTGGTAAATACGGTAAGCTGTTCTTATGTTGGTAACAGCAGTCAATGGATTAAATAACCGTAACTTAGCGTGGTTTAGCGGTGCCGTGATTCATATTTAAAATGAAACTTACTCTACTATTGAAAAGTATTACGACACATCAATTTGTATTATTAACCGTTCGTATTTAGTTCTGTTCAAGCAAAGTTGTTAACTGAGAACTTGAATGAAGTTGGCTGTCGTTAAAAGTGTATTAAAGTAAGTGAATGAACTAATAAATGAATGGATCAAGAGCGGATTCGTGACCTTCGCAAGATTAGCGTAAAAAACGCGGAGACCGTAGATCAAAACATTATTGGAAGTTGTATTTTTCATTCATTTCGATTAACATTCTCCGGTAGATAAGTGCGTCCTGCACTACCTAAATTTTGTGTTGAAAAAATTGCCAAATAAACTGACCTTTGTCTTTTCAAAAAACTATTCACGAACAGAGCTGATGTCGAAATAGAATCAATACAATGATATAACCTTCACCTGCTTACAATTATATTAATTTAATTTATCAAGATATTAATCATTGCTACTAACAAATTAATTAAAGGTAACAAAAATGTATTCAATATTTTAAATATAATATAATTTATTATTAAAAAAACCATAATTCACATTTATTTACGAAATTATCATAAAATTATTTCTAAGCCGATGCCAGTAGTCATAAACTTAATAAGATTTATTGCCCAACAGTCAATACCAATTACAGGTTACAGGACAATGATAAACAATTTATAATAAACAAATAACTTAATTTTAAATTTAAAATTAAAGTAACACATAAAAATTGTATTTCGTAACATGTACAAACATTAGTTAGTTACTTTTTAAATTATGAAAAATATCTATGTAATAAACATCAGTTATTCTACATATATTGTGAGTTCATCAACAAATTGGTTCTCAGTAAATGTAGAAATGTATCTAGATAGACAGCTAAGAACATATAAGTTCAGTTTAAACAGTAATATTGATTGATGTCTTTATCTCAAGGTTTCCAATTCTCATGAAGGGATTGGAAACCATAACTTTGTTCGTAGCTACGTCCTCGTTTTGGTTGCAAATTTCTACTTTTATGTTATTCCGTTATGTTTATTTTGAACCGCACTGTGTTGTGCACATGCAATAATTACGTTCTAGTTTTTCTTCGTGGTCTTCCTCCTCCTCGATTCTCGAGTGGCGATAACTTCTACAGAGAGGTGTCTGCTATCGCTATCGATAGAGATAAGGACTCCTCTCTGTAGAAGTTATCGCCACTCGAGAATCGAGGAGGAGGAAGACCACGAAGAAAAACTAATACGTAATTATTGCATGTGCACAACACAAGTACTACAGTGCGGTTCAAAATAAACATAACGGAATAAAATAAAAGTAGAAATTTGCAACCAAAACAAGGAGGTAGCAACTTTCTAATAATGAAGTATAGCCGATAGCCCTAACGTAACATGAGACGTTAGCTTTAAACGAAATATATTTCAAAAATCGTCGTTGAAACTATTCAATTCTAAAATTGATAACAGACGTAATATAATGACCAGATTGACCAGTGAAACAATATTCCAAGCAGCTCATAATAAACGCGAAATATAAGGACTAATAGAGTCCTAAAGTTACTAAATTCTATGGAACTGCGTATTATAAATCCTAATCGTTTAAAGGCTATTATACAAACATATTCAATGTGACTCCTAAAGCTGAGGCGTCGATAAAAAAACACAACAAAGCTTTTAAATATTTTCCTTTCCTTTCAGGAAATGGTTGCATGTTTTTCGAGTGTAGTTAACGACCTGGAATTTATTGATGTTTAATTTCAAGCTATTACTTCGAAAACACTGAAACAAAACGTCGATATTTTCCTGCAAGACATCACTGTCGCACGAAGTAGAATAATATTGATATCATCAGCATAAGCCAATGCAAGACATTTGAGAATACCAAGAACATCGTCTATGTATATTATAAATAATCATGGGCCTAAATTTGAACCTTGAGGCATATCCGATTAAAAATTCGTAAAAATAATACCCATTGTTAGCAAACTTGATTTATTCTATTCAACAAATAACCTTCTATTAATTGCAGGAAGCCAGTAGGCATACCAAAATCATTAACCTTTTTGAGTAAGATACTATGATCTATTGTATCGCAAGTACTTGAGAAGTCGATGTAGACGACATTAACTTGTTCTTGAGAATCAATAAGTTCAGTTATATATTGAGTGATTGTAGTCAAGTTAGCTACTGTGGATCTACTCGCATAAACCCGTGGTGAATTGTAGAGAGAAGAAATTTCACATTAAAAAATATGCGCGAATAAATAACATGCTCAAAAACTTTTGGAAAATTTGACAAAATAGCAATAGGGCTGTAATTCCTTAGCCATGAAGCATTAACTTTCTCATACACATGTATTAATCTTGCCGTCATCCATAGATCAGTAAAAGTCCCAGTACAAATTGATAATATGTGGTGGAAAGATTTTGCAAAAACAAACTTGGCATCGCGAATTAAAAAAATTTGGAAATTTGTCCTCGTCAGCCGTATGTATTCAGGGAGTGTTGACATATTGTGATCAATTCATCTTAATTAATTCATCATAATTAATCAATAGATGTTGAAGTAAGAGAAATAAATGAAAAACTGAAAAACAATTAATCTATTCTAAAGTTGCACTTAATCGAAATTTTAATTAGTAACACATTCGAAAAATGTAAAAACGAACAACTATTTTCTGAACAAGGCACAGATTTTTAGATCTATAATACATATTCCTACTTAGAGTACTTAGTATTGTGATGTGTGACGCATCATCCGTCTCCCGGACAATCTAGAATCAAAAAGGCTAGAACACAATGAAAGTCCGGAAAGTTCTCAAATATACAGCAGTCTACATATAAGCCACCGAGAAAGGGAGTATTATTCGTCCCACCTGCAACCGACCGCCGTGTCGTAGTAATAAATAAATATTGTGAATAAATGTATGTTGTATTATAATTGTATGTTTTAAGTTTTATTTACTGTGTTCTTTTATTAATATAATGTGCTTTAATTACCGTTGGTTTAATTTGAACGATCCCAGAGAGACAAGTATTTTACAGTATGATGCAAAAACTGCGAAAGAACGAGCACAAACGAAATTGTAATTGCTAATTGCTAGAACGCGGGTCACATTGCAGCAACATTAATTTCCTTAATAATAAATGAAGATCCATGATGAACGGATGAAGATCCATAATTTAATCCATAATGTAACGTGCTCTAGTAAGTACCTGACGAAGTCACTATGTTGGCAAAACAATTGTCGCTTTACGAAGAAATAACGAGCGATCAAGATAATTTGTAATCGAGTCAACCTTGAATCCGAAATCGTATGTATTTACTTGAACTACACTTACATTACAAACGTCAAGTAAAATGTCAGTTGACAGCTAAAATAACAACAGTTAATGTAAACTATGCAACTGAGGACGAATGTATTTACGACATACAATTTCGGTTTCAAGGTTGACTCGATTACAAATTATCTTGATCACTCTTTATTAATAAGGGACTATAAGTGACGATTTTAGCTATTAATTTTATTTCTATTTTACTTAACATTAATTGAGATTTTATTTGGAATTACACGAGTATCTACACTCATCGTCTAAATGCCTATATCGATCGATATAAAGATCGAACTTAACTTGGCTAATACAACTCCTGGTTATTTGTCATAAAAACTAACTGAACAAACAACAGATACGTCTACAAAACTAAACCTTGATTTTTTTTTCGAATGGTTGTTTTAAACCAGGAAACATTGAACTAGTTTAGAACGCTACCTAAAAAAGGCTTACCCAAAATAGGTAAGTATCCAACAGATGAACCGCTCTAAAAATATCGTGAACAACTTTGGTATCGCCTTTGCTGAAAGTTGGGATACGTATAAAGGAAATGCAATTGAGGTGCCCCCGAAATATCCTTGGATCAGATACATTTTGTATTGTCACAAACAGACAGCAAGTTAAAAACGGTGCAACATTGAGAAGGAAATAATTTGTCCCCAAACAAAAAGTTAAATGCGGCGGTTATTATGCATAGCTTCTCCTTGTAATTGCTTTATCAAATTTTATTGCTCCAATCCTCTTGTAGTCTGCCTCTACTCCTTTGTACTTGGTGTGACTTCTCATATTTTCTTCCCTGCTCTCCCTCTCCCTCTTTCCCTCTCCCACTCCCCTCCCCCAACCTTCTAAAAAATATAAGTTACGTACAAAGAAAACTTGAAAGAAATAAACGTCTTAAAAAAGATTACTTTCAGATATATATATGTATAGATATAAAGTGTTTTCATTTCAATTTTTAATTTAATTGCAGTTTATAACATCCAATAACCAATATCTGTGGTAGTTTCTATATATATATACATACTAATATGAAATAAACGTGTTCTTCACAATAAGCTACCAACACAAAAGCAAAAATTTCCAAAATTTGTGCAATGACAAAAATGTTGGCGTTCTACATACAAAGTACATGTATACATATACTTCCTGAATACAATCAAAACTAATACGTTGGTGATCGAATTGTTCGAAATATCTACATATCAATATATCTGGGTGGGTAGTTGTAATTATGGCCAATATTCCTACATCTTTTGAACGAACGAGTGAATGCCGTTTGTCCGCTGCTGGCTCGACTTCAAACAAGTTAGTGGCTATTTTTGTAGTATTTGTGGGACCGTTATAAAGACTTGGGGACGCCGCGTTGTGGAACGTTCAGGTGTTGCACTCGACATTTCATTTACACAAACGTATATACTCACAAAACACATACATACATATATATATATATATATATATATATATATATATATACACATACATATGAATACTGAATATGCGTGTGTTGCTATATTACATCGCATCTGTAAAGGTTGATTGTAGGTACATGTCTGCGTATGACTTGCAAAATAAGATATAAATCATACTTTGGCTTCAAAGCGTGTATATTCGAGTGATTTATGCACGATATGGCGTGGGCTATTCGCAATAATGTGAAAGGGAAAAATACGGATGGAAGATTAGTGAAGTATGCATATAATGCACATTGAAATATACCATATTATAATCACGTCTAATGTTTCAACTTTCATATTCGGGAAATATTTAGGATTTCGAAACCACGAATTTTGGGAAGGATTGAGCTGAATTTTGTTTCATTACTTAAGAGTTAATAAGTACATACTATATAGTCGTTTTTTTCGGAAATCCAGCAAAATTTTGCTGGATTCCCCAAAAACACGACTATCCTTTCCATACATGTTCTAACGGCAAAGACTCCTGGTCTAAATATATATATATATATATATATATATATATATATATATATATATATATATATATATATAAATATAATAACTTCGTGACCTTGGTATGATATGGTAAACCTAATCAGTAGGCGATTAAAGGTCTGTATATTACTTCAAAATATATGTATTTAAAAAACTCTACATGTTTCGGCTATATACGCCTTTATCAAGAGAATGCAAAATATGATTCATATTTTGCATTCTCTTGATAAAGGCGTATATAGCCGAAACATGTAGAGTTTTTTAAATACATATATTTTGAAGTAATATACAGACCTTTAATCGCCTACTGATTAGGTTTACCATATATATATATATATAACAATTGATAAATTAATAAACGGCTAAGAAATTATCTAAACACACATATATATATATATATATATATATATATATATATATATATATATATATATAAAAGTCTATTATTATTATAAACAATAGACTTTTTCTTGGTTTAGCGACCTTTAATGAATTCCAATTTTTTAATACGACGTTTCGACTTTTTTAATAAGTCTTTTTCAAGTAATTAGAACTAAAAAATTAATACAAAGAAAGGTAAGAAATATATTTACATTTGTATGAATGAATTAAAATTAAAAATAAAATAATGAAATTAAAGTAAGGAAATTAAAGGATACAAAACTCACCAATTTATTTCGTGTCAAAACACATATTTTGCGTAACATGTATGGCCAGACATGTCGAACCTTTTTATAAGGTCGACTGCCTTTCTTGGAATATTTAGTGTAACTAAATGTCTTTGTGCAGAAATGAAATTGTTTGTTTCGTTTTTAAAAATAGTTTGGTCAGAACACGTGTTTGGGAAAAATACAGTATATTTACAATGGGAAATTTTTTTTTTGTGTGTTTGGGGTTGTCTTCTATTGTTTAATGAGCGGATAATAAAGTTTAGAAAGTCCATCAATCTCGTTACGATCGTTGATTGTTTTGTTGTTTTTGAATATATGAATAATTTCTAAGACCTCCCTGGCCTTTGTATTTTTTTGCTTAGTAATTATTTTTGTGTTTTCAAAATCAAAATTATGTTTTAATGTTATCTGGTGTTTTTTTAAAGCTGTCTAAGTTTTTGCGTATTTGTGTCCTTTTAATCTTTCCTGTAGTAACTGTTTTGTTTGGCCTATGTATACTTTGTCACAGTCTTTGCAGGGTATATTATATATTGTATGTGATTGTTTAAGTGTTGGTGTTGAGTCTTTTAGTTTTGTATGTAGGAATTTTAGGGTTTTTCCGCTTTGATGTGCTATTTTAAAATTAAATGGTTTAAATATATTGCTTAGTTTTTCGGATAATCCAGTTATATAGGGTGTAGGGATATATGTTAGTTCATTGGTTGTTTTATTTTTATTTTGGCACTCAGATTTGTTATATATTTTATTAAGTCTGTGTTTTATAATGTTTTGTATAAATTGTGGTGGATAATTGTTTTTTGTTAAAATTGTTTTTACTTTATTAAGCACTGTTGGTCTGAAAGCTGGATTGGTGAGATTTAAAGCCCTGTCCACTAACGCTGTTACAACATATTTTAAATTTTTTTTACAAAAAAGTCAAGAAAACAAAGAAAAACACATTTTAATTAAATTATCTGTTCATCGAAAGAAAAAATTCTTCAATATTATAAAAGCCTGAAGAGATGAGGTTGCTTTTTCATGTAAGTTATTAAACAATTTTGTTGCATTATGTTTTACCAATTGCTGTGTTCTAGATAATCTATGGGAAGAAATTTTTACTATCGAATTATTCCTGGTACAATAATTGTCATAAACTGACTGTAATGGTAAATTATAAGAGTTTCTTGCAAATACCAGAGAATTATATATAAATAATGATTGAATTGTTAATATGTTTAAATGTCTAAAATGCGGTATGCAATTATCTCTGGTTTCAATCCCGAATACATTTTGTTTGTATCATAAATATCCTGGATATATGTTTCATGCCACAGAAAAATGCTGTAAGTAGAAGTACGAATAATATAATCATTTAACTGGCTAGATCTGCAATACATATCAATCATTTCTTTAATTAGGTACAATACAATTTCTTTCATTTGAAACCATTTGCTTGAAACCAATCTTTTGCGGCTTAAATTAGATTCTTAAGTTTTTCTAATTAATCCAATGTGTCTGCTGAGGATACAATATTGTATCGTCTGCAAACATTATCACTGGGTAATTTGCAAATTAGCATAAATTACATAAATAAGAAAAAGGATTGGTTCTAACTTTGAACCTTGTGGTCTAGCAACTTTATTACGCCCACTCATGGGATGCCAATGCCTCTTACAAATGACGTTAAACTATAGGGAAATGCTAAGGCATTGTATTATTATTTGTTATTTTTGTTGAAAAAAATTAGTCAAAGTGCTTGGAACAATCTTGTATAAGTTTGTATTTGGCTATTCGGTCTGCCAATCTCCTATAATTGGCGTTCAGCTCTTGAGAGATGATAAACTATGAATTATTATTATTATTATTATTTGTTCTTCTGGTTAACGATGACCCAAAGTCACCACCTGCTTTCTATCTCAGAGATAAGAAACATATATTCTCTATTTAGTTTATATATTAAGGCGACAATCGAAGACACTAGTCAAATCCAATAATACGTATGTATTTACATCATTATTATTATAAAGAATACAGTGTATCAGATAGAAATAGAAGTTCTAATTAAATGATTGCCTTTCACGCAGACGTCAAGTTATGTTATTTGTAGATGTATTTTGTTTTTATAAATAATAATATTAAATTTATTAATATAATAAAGCAACCGCAACAAATTCCAAATAATAACTGCGATAAATACATATACTTTATTCCATTATAAAAAAATAATTTGTCAATCGGGAACAAATTTCTCGTTCAGAGATTTACAACTTTTATCATTTCTCCCTCTATCTCCTTCACTCTTCATGCACACATTGAGACAAATTAAATGTTTAGCGTAGAGTTGACAAGACTTTGGTCGTGTTCTGCTACTGGTTTTCCATAGAGAATAGTTAGAAGGTAGTCTTCACTTTCAAAACAAAACATATGAGAAGCGTATTTCAACAGATTACTTCTTGACAATCTGCATGTGTACGCGTTGTATAAAATAAACATCAAAAGATCCTAGTTCATATTATTTCGACATAAAAATCGAACCGAGAGCGACTTTTTAGAACGCATAATTTATCCTTTTTCAACGTTCATATCTCGCCATAATCCCTCGCTTTACATCGACGTCTTACAGTCACAGTATAATAAAGGGCGATGACTTAAGTTGTCTTGCGCGAAGAAAACGCATCTGTCTTTTCTTTATCTCTATCTAGATATTGCATTTTCTCTCTTCCACTTTTGATCTTATGTTTTTCATTGTCTAACTACACACATAACTGCTTGGCTCTTTCACTCTTTTGTGGAAGTAAATTTCTCTGACACTTGATTTATGAAGTACCACTGTTGCTAATAAAGATATGAGAAGAAAGCACTGTGATATGCGTGGATATATGTGTCTATGTTTATGTATATTTGTGAATGTGCATAATGTTTTCGTTTTGTTATCATCGCCGTCATAGATGTTTTTCTTGGATTCTCCTACTTCCCCCCTCCGATGCTATAATTACAGATGTGTCACGATTATTTATGTAGGTCATTGCTATGTATTTTATGAAGCTTATTTTATATACTTTCTATCTGTTGATTTTTTATCCAAAATTTGCCATTTTTGGAATAATTATTCGTAAATTCCAATGAAATAATAAGTCTATGTTTGATTATATTTATTATTATTGCATTATTGTTCAGTAAAATAATCTGAAATTCAAACACAATAAATTTAGATTTTATGAAGCCAAATTCTACCCGAAAAAAACACTAAATAACTTTTTTAAAGAAAACTTCGCATAGTCTTTGCTGTATTAAAGTTACTAAAAGTTCATTATGTACACCGAGATGCCGTCTTTATTGGAACGATCCACGTGAAAGTTTTTATAATGATATTCGGTAAAAGTAAGATAGACAAAACTACGGAATTTAAGGTTTGCAAAACAATAGCTTTACCTATCATGACTAAACACCGCCATTCTCGGTCTGCTTACATAAGCGTGGACAAGCGAGAGGTTCGAGAGACTCACTTTACCAGCGGTTCGCGTGATATATGTTTATGTATATATGTACATGAATACCTGAATAACTATCATAGTGTGAAGTTGTTTATAGACGCATTTATGTATTACGAATACGCGTAGATGTAATTCGAACGGAAAGCATTTTTCTAAATAACGCGCACTATAATTGCTCTGATTTATTAAGTTGTAAACACTTTTGTGTTCCGAAGTTAGGCATGTGCAATCAGTTACTCTTTTAGTATTAAACATCTACAACGAATATTCTATTTAAAACACCTATTACCGTATTACGGTAATTTTGAGAAATTACGACAGCATTTCAGATTAGTGTGATATTTATTTCGGTACATTTAATGTAATCGTTGCTAACATTACTATAGAGTAGAGTACTATGTATTTATTTATTTTATTGTATTATTGTTTTGTAGTACTACATCTATTTTTGCACTAATTTCCTGTAACCTGTTGGAAATATACGTACTATGAGTTTTAATTTTAGATTTGAATTATCACGGTAACTTATTTTCATATAATTTCTATAAATGGTAATTACACATTTCTGTATTAAATACCTGTTTAATTATTCTCGTTTGATATTTTTGGCTATAACCTTTACCATTATTCATATTCTTGGATTATGGTCAATTACCGTAACGTACGAAAACATTTTAATCCTCCATCCATATTGTAATGACTCATCCGATGACGCGAGGTGCGTCATCCCTCTGGATGTTTACGCGAGGCCTACGTGAACGCTCTAGAAAAGTATTCACGAGATATAAAAGCCGCGTCGAAGAAGGGACGGACATTCGATACCCAAGTCTCGCGAAGAATACATAAATATAATTACATAAATATAAAATACATAAATGTACTTATTGTTGTTAATAGTTAGTTATACGTTTTAATATTAATATAGTGTGCGTGTCTAAAGTTATTGTTAGTTTTATTTAAGAACCCGAAAAGACAAAACTTTACAGTGGTATTCAGGTGTGGACTAATTAATAAATAATAAACTAAGTAGACAATTAAGTGTTAATTAAGTATTCGATTAAATAAATATACAGTGCGGAAAGACGTTATTTTAAATATCGTGATGGCCAACACAATGAAACTGAAGGAATTAAAAGTGTCCGAGTTAAAACGAGAATTAGAAGAGAGGGATGAGGATACAACTTGCAAAAAGTCGATCCTCCAGCAACGGCTTCGCAATGTGTTGATCCAAGAAGGCGAGGATCCAGAGAATTATGTCTTTCAAGTTCCAGGCGGAGATGCTGACGTGAATTCGCTGCTGATGAAAATGGAACAACGAATAATAGATTCACAAACTAAAATGGAGCAGAAAAGCCTGGAAACTTCTGGAAACTTAGCGAAAACTCTAGAACAAATGGAACAGAAGAATCTGGATAGTGCGAAAAATATGGAACAACGATTAATAGAGAATGCGCAAATTCAAATGCAACAAATGGAGCAGAAGAACCTGGAAACTTCTGGAAACTTAGCGAAAACTCTAGAACAAAGACTAATAGATAATTCGCAAACCTTGGAACAGCGTCTAATAGATTCACAAACTCAAATGCAACAAATGGAGCAGAAGAACCTAGAAACTTCTGGAAACTTAGCGAAAACTCTAGAACAAATGGAACAGAAGAATCTGGACAGTGTGAAAAGTTTGGAACAACGATTGATAGACAAATCGCAAACTTTGGAACAGCGTCTAATAGATTCACAAGCACAGATGGAAGAAAGAAACCTAGAAACCGCTAGAATTCTCGACAAAAATCTGGAAAAGAAATTACTAGAAAATTCTAGAAACTTCGAAAAAAGTCTGGAACAAGTGGAGAAAGTTCTAGAACAGCGATTAGCGTTAAAAGAAGAGGTTTTCATAGCTGTAGAAGAGAAAATTGGAGAACATTCTAGGCTTTTAGAGGCAATAATGATTGAAATGAAATTACCCGCTACCACGAGTCATTCTGATCCCAGGCAGGTCAACAAAGAAGTCACACCGCGGCCCATCGAAATAAAAGAAGAACTTGTGGCTATTTCAAAGACCAGAATCAAGCCACCAACCTTTGATGGAAAGACGTCATGGGCAACTTACCTGACGCAATTCGAAGCGGCCGCAGAAGCAAACGCATGGTCTTCTGCCGAGAAGGCGACTGCTTTAGTCATAGCATTGAGGGGTGATGCTAGTGATATTTTGCAGACATTACCTCCTGAGGAACGTAAAGACTATTCTCAACTCATTAAACGCTTGGAGATGAGATATGGCCACGCGCATTTGGAGCAAGTATACCATACCCAACTGAAGAATCGATCACAGAAGAAAGGCGAGAATCTTCAGGAATTTGAGGCAGATATTGCTCGTCTAGTTCGACTTGCATATCCGATGGCGCCAGATAATTTCATGGAACACCTAGCGGTCCAGACGTTCATAGATGGTCTCCGGGATATTGATACGCAGCAAGCATTAAGGTTGGCAAGACCGAAAACCTTGATCGATGCTTTAGCGCACGCGCTGGAGTTTGAGACTGCAAAGCAAGCTTCTCGGAACCATGCTCGTGTCTGCACTGTTGACAAGCAGGAAAATGCGGAGTTCATGGAGCAGGTGGTTAGTAGAGTTCTAAACCAGATCAAATCAAATAAAAGAGTACTGCGATGCTGGAATTGTGGAGAGATTGGTCACGTTCGGAGTAAATGTGGTAAGGTGGCCAAGAAAGCATCGTCTGAGCAGCAGGAAAACTAAAGCGGGTCGATGAGCGAGGGCAATCATCGATCCATCATCAGAAAGCCCCAAAGAAGCCTGGCCAAGTGGCATCTCTGCAACATCAAACCAACGGCCTGTATGTGGACGCTGTTATGGAAAGGAAGACCTATGCTTGCTTGCTAGATACTGGATCGACGAAAACCATCGTGCGACCCGATTTAATTCCCAGAAATAAAAAGTTAATTTCTAGCAAATGGAGACTTAGGACAGCAACAGGAGAAGCAGCTTCTGTGGCAGGTGAAGTAGATGTCAACTTTATCATAGGACCAACATCAATCCGACATCGTGTTCTCGTAGCCGACATAGAAGAACAAATAATCTTGGGATTAGACATCATGAACACCTACGGCTTCCAGTTAAACATGAAAGAAGGAACTTTAAAAATAAATAATGAGGAATTGTTTCTTCATGGGAAAGATTGTGGGAATGTACAAGTAATCACTGCAGAGAATGTTGTTCTGGATGCAAGAAGTGAGACATTTTTGACGGCGTGTATGGAAGGTGATTATTTGGACGGAAATGTTACAATGTTGGAACCAAAGGCAGATGATGACGAGGTGGGCCGAGGAATAGTAGTTGCCAAAATGCTGGTTAAGACTCAGAAGACTGTACCGATAAGGGTAATGAATGTGAACCATTACCCTGTTTCATTGAAGAAGGGTACTATTCTGGGGTGGTGTTCGCCAGTGTCGGCCGTCGTTCATCGCATAGAGGCGAAGAAGAATGGATTCGTGCAGGTTCCTGAGAAATTGTCCAAGATAATCGACTCCGCCTGTCAAGGATTGAGCAAGAAGGAACAAAGTCAAGTTAAGGACCTAATCAAACATTATGAAGACGTATTTGAAACTGAAACTGGTACGAAAGGGAGAACCAATATTGTAATGCACAAAATAAATACCAGCGATGCAAGTCCAATTCGACAAGGACCTAGGAGGTTACCTCTGGCAAAACGTGAGGAAGCCAAGCAAATTATACAAGATATGGAAGGCCAAGGAGTAATTGAACCATCGAATAGTCCATGGGCTTCACCAGTGGTCCTTGTCAGGAAGAAGGATGGATCTACCAGATTCTGTGTGGACTATCGTCGTTTAAATAGTGTGACCAAAAAGGACAGCTATCCTCTCCCAAGAATAGACGATACGCTAGACACCTTGGCAGGAGCAAAATGGTTCTCCACTCTCGACTTAAAGAGCGGTTATTGGCAAGTGGGAATGGATCCCAATGACAAAGAGAAGACTGCCTTCAGTTTAGGTACAGGTCTCTGGCAATTTACAGTCATGCCATTTGGACTGTGTAACGCCCCAGCTACTTTTGAGCGACTCATGGATACTGTACTGAGGGGACTGTCCTGGAACACCTGCCTGGTATATCTCGATGATGTGATTGTGGTAGGGAAGACCTTTGAAGATCACATGAAAAATTTGGAAGTAGTATTCCAGAGGTTGAGAGATGCCAACCTGAGATTAAGTCCAAAGAAGTGTCACCTCTTCCGGAAGGAGGTAAATTACCTTGGACATGTAGTTTCCGGAAAAGGAATTGCTGTGGATCCCGAAAAAGTAAAAGCTGTGGAAAAATGGCCGGTACCCAAAGACAAACATCAGCTAAGAAGCTTTTTGGGGTTATGCACATATTATCGACGCTACGTTCCTGGATTCTCCAACATTGCAAAACCACTTACGCGCCTAACAGAAAATCGGGCATTCATTTGGAACAACGAATGCCAAGCGGCCTTTGAGTTGTTAAAAGGTACGTTGATCAGTGCACCGGTTTTAAACTATCCACTGCCATCTGGAAGGTTTGTTCTGGATACAGATGCCAGTAACGTCGGGATTGGTGGTGTGCTCTCTCAAATCCAAGATGGACAAGAAAAGGTCATTGGATACTTCAGCAAGACCCTGTCCAAACCGGAGAGGAACTACTGCGTAACCAGGAGAGAACTATTGGCAGTAGTTAAGACCATTGAGCACTTTTACAAGTACCTGTATGGGCAGAAGTTCCTGATCCGCACTGATCATGCCGCCTTAAAGTGGCTCTTGCAATTTAAGAATCCAGAGGGTCAAGTAGCTAGATGGATTGAGAGGCTACAGGAGTATGACTTTGTCATTGAACACAGAGCAGGCCTCAAACATCAAAATGCAGATGCCCTTTCCAGAAGGCCCTGTCCAGAAGACTGTCGATATTGCAACAGAATCGAAGACAAATCGGCCAACGCTCTTCGAACCACCATTGTTGATGACCAATGGCAACCTGACAATTTGCGCGCAGATCAAGAAGCTGATCCGGATCTTGCAGTCCTCAGGGCTTGGAAAAGAAATGGGCAAAGACCGACCTGGCAAGAAATTGCTCCCCATTCACGAGAATTGAAGTCATACTGGGCACAATAGGATTCCATAACCATGGATGACGATCTCCTGAGACGTGAGGTCGAAAATCACGATGGAAGTGAGCGCAAGATGCAAATGGTGGTTCCCAAGAAAAGAATACCAGAGGTATTGCGAGAACTCCATAATGGTGCTTCTGGGGGACATTTTGGAGCCCATAAAACACTGGAGAAGGTGCGCCAGAGATTTTACTGGGTGAATTGTTCACGAGATGTGAAAGAATGGTGCCGAAAGTGTGCAAATTGCGCCGGAAGCAATGGTCCCCAGAGGCGTCGACGTGCACCCATGCGGCAATACAATGTAGGAAGCCCATTTGAAAGGATCGCCATAGACGCCGCCGGTCCTTTTCCAGAAAGCAGCAAAGGAAATAAATACATAATAGTGGTCATGGATTACTTTACCAAATGGGTTGAAGCATATGCTCTACCAAATCAAGAAGCTGGAACTGTAGCGGACGTGATTGTGAAGGAGTTCGTCAGCCGTTTTGGTGTACCCTTGGAACTTCATTCCGATCAAGGGCGAAATTTTGAGTCCAGTCTATTCGAAAAGATGTGTGGACTTTTGGGCATACGGAAGACGAGAACAACTCCCTTGCATCCACAATCAGATGGGATGGTAGAGCGAATGAACAAGACCATGATCAGACACTTATCCAAAGTGGTCTCCGAACACCAGAGAGATTGGGACGAACATTTACCATTATTTCTAATGGCGTATCGGGCCTCCGTTCAAGAGACAACTGGCCAATCACCAGCCAACGTGCTATTCGGGAGGGAACTCCGATTGCCCTGTGATTTAAAGTTTGGAAGCAAGCCTGGTGATGATCTTGCCGGAGAAGATTATGTCAGCACGCTCAGACGACGACTAGATAATATCCATGAACAAGTCAGACATAATATCCAAGATGCTAGTGACAGAATGAAAGAGAGCTATGACATCAACGCCGAGAAGAGTGGTTACCATGAAGGCGATCGGGTTTGGTTGTATAATCCACAACGTCGACGGGGCCTATCTCCAAAACTTCAAAAGAATTGGGAGGGGCCATACGAGGTGTTGAAGCGGATCAACGATGTAATATACCGCATCAGGCGAACACCTCACACTAAGCCAAGAGTCGTACATTTTCATCGATTAGCCCCATACTCTGGAGACAATGACGAAACCGTTGACTTGCGCCGATTGGATAGCCAATACCATGAACTAACCTTCGAAGACTTTATGCAAGAGTATTCTGGTTCGAGAAAAGCTCGATTTGGGGTAACCATCGAGAAACATCAGGATTTGTGCCGCCAGACTACGCGCTTGCTCATTGCGTAGCCCGAGATCTACGAATGGCCAAAGGAATTGCCTGGGAATTTAAAGAGAGATTTGGCAGAATCGAAAAGCTAAGGCAGCAGGGACCAGCAATTGGGAAGAGTCTTCAAATAATAAATGAAGGACAGTCCATATTTTATTTGGTCACGAAAGAACTGTCGAGCCTAAAGCCAACCTATCGAGCCTTATGGGAGGCCCTGACCCACTTACGCGAACAAATGTTACAGCAAGACATTCTGAAATTAGCAGTTCCAAAATTGGGTTGTGGATTGGACCGCCTGGACTGGAGAATTGTAAGGAGCATGTTGGAAGTAATCTTCCGACATACTGGTATGGAAATTCTGGTATGCAGTTACCAGCTTGAATATTCCTGTCCATCTAGGCAAGATAAGACCGTGGACTGTTATTTCGATATGACGTCGCAATGTAACAAAGGCCCTACCTGTCGACTTCGTCATCGTTTGAGGAGACCAAAGCATGACATGTTTCGGGACGAAACTTCATTTTTAAGAAGGGGGCAATGTAATGACTCATCCGATGACGCGAGGTGCGTCATCCCTCTGGATGTTTACGCGAGGCCTACGTGAACGCTCTAGAAAAGTATTCACGAGATATAAAAGCCGCGTCGAAGAAGGGACGGACATTCGATACCCAAGTCTCGCGAAGAATACATAAATATAATTACATAAATATAAAATACATAAATGTACTTATTGTTGTTAATAGTTAGTTATACGTTTTAATATTAATATAGTGTGCGTGTCTAAAGTTATTGTTAGTTTTATTTAAGAACCCGAAAAGACAAAACTTTACAATATATGTGCATCTAAAAAGCGTTCAAATAAATTTTACCTCTAGTAGTCCATGACAATAAAAATGTTTGTCGTAACTTGTACTATTTACATTTGCATCAGTTGCCAATTTGACAGACTATTTATTCTGATATATACTTAGTTGGAGCTTTTTGAAATTGCTTTGTAATTTAAAATTGATTTAAAATGGTTTTCACTGTTCAACACAAATCATTCATGGTTGAATCTTATTTTTGGAACGGACGTAATATTAACGGACAATGGCACTATTTTCTTGAAGAATGCTTAGAGGAATTTAGAAATATGTTTCCAAACTTCGTCTTTGATTTTGATAGTTTTTGGTACACAGTTAAATATTGCACTAAGGTTTTCAGAGAAACAGAGAGTGTTATACGGAAAGAAGACAGTGGCCGTCCGAAAAAATGTACGGAAGAGCTAGTTGACGATGTAACGCAAATTATGAATGATACACCAGGAACATCCATACGAGTATTCTCTCCACGAGTGGGTGTTTCAATTGGCACTTGTCATACAATTTTGAAAAAAGACACATTTATTTCCATATCGCATGGCCTATTATCAAGAAATCAAAGAAATTGACTATCCTAGAAGAACAACATTTTGTCAGTAGTTCTTAAATAATTTTGATAATGACATTCTTGACAAAATTTTTCTCAGATGAATCATGGTTTTATCTGAATGGATATGTTAACTCACAAAATATAAGGATGTGGAATACTAAGAAGCCGCATGACTGTTATGTTGTTCATCCACAGAAAATTGGTGTATGGTGTGCGATTAGTCGAAGGAAAATCATTGGCCGTATTTTCTTTAAAGGAGAAAGGTATCGACAAGAAATTATTATGACATTTATTGAACAGCTTAATGAAGAAGAAATAAATCAGGGTTACTTTCAACAATACGGAGCTAGAGTGCACACAGCTTGTGAAACAATTAATATGATACGGAAATTTATCAAAATCGGTTGATAAGTTTAAACATCGAACATGAATTTCCACCAAGATCTTGTGATGTTAACCCCTGTGATTTTTTTCTGTGGCCTTTTTAAAGAACTCAATTTTTGGGTACAGATACCTGATCTTGCAGACCTTCAGATCAGAATTGCTGAAATAATTAACGAAATCGACGATATGCTACTACAAAACGTTTTCTCCTTCATTAGAAGAAGATGTTAGAAATGTCTCGAACAAGGTGGTGGCCACTTTCAACAATTTTTATAAAATGTTACTTGTTTGTTGCCAATAAACGTATCTCATTTAGTTAAATATTTTAATTTTATTATTTTGACATTTATCATGTCATTCAAATAGTTCATAACCAACAAAATTAATATTAAGAACTTAAGTAAAAAGCTAAGATATACGTATAATTTCCATGGGCAACTTCGAGGTAAAATTTAGTTGAACGCTCGTTATATATATGAAGTGTAATTTTATATCTTTCCAGTTGAAAAGTATATTTATAAATTATTATTTTCGTTTTGATATCCAAGCAATAAAACAATATATCCCGCCGACTGTGAATTGCGTGCTGTTATCCGATTTCTGTATGCAAAGAACATAAAGGCTGCTAAGAGTGACAGTATAGTTAAAAGACATAACCGTATCTTTCGGGAAGGACGAACTAATGTCCATGATGAAGGACGGAGTGGGAGATCAATTGTTGTGACGAATGACCTTGTGGGTAATGTCGAAGAAAAAATTCGTGAAAATCGGCGATCACAGTCACAGAACTGAATACCTCTTTCCCTCAAATTTCACGGTCAGTTTTGTACGAGGTTGAACTGAACATTTAGATTACCACAAATTTTGTTCAAGGTGGCCGCCAAAACTTCTTACCGAAGAACATAAAACAAAGGCAATGGGATCAGCACTATTTTTTCTGATTCGATGTTGAAGGTGAACATTTCCTCAGGCATATTATAACAGGTGATAAGGTTTGGATCGCCTATGTCAACATTGAGACGAAAATACAGTCGATGCTGTGGGGTCGCTTTAACTCGCCTACGAGGAAACGTTCAAACTTTTCTGCAAGAAACGTCATAGTCACTGTCTTTTGGGACATGTTAGACCTCCTTCTTGTAGACTTTATGAAATGAGAGACCACAATAAACACTAAAGTCTACTGTGAAAGCATTACTTAATTTACAGGTAGCAGAGTTCTTTGAAGATTGCATTAAAAGCTGGTTCATCGCTATAACAAATGTCTCAATCTTAATGGAAACTATGTAGAAAAGTAGCTGAAAGTCGGTAGTAGCTTTAAGGGGTATATAATAAAACCCTCGTTATATATTGTGTTTTTTTTTAAACCAAACAGAATTTACTTTACGAATCGCCCTCGTACTTCCTATTTTGTATATTATTACTATTGTAAATACATACTGCAATATTTATGTTTATAAAAACGCTAGAAAATAACATCGTGTATAAGTTTTGCTATGGTAAGGGTTCGATAAAATTATTATGAATTTTTAGAACATGTAAGATGTGTGCTCTGCGGGCACTTAACGTCCTGTTTGGTAACAATATATCTTTAATCGAAGACGTAACTGTAAATTGTATCGAACGTACGTAACGATCGTCAACTGACCGAAACTTAAAGCGACATGGATAATAACAAAATTCTTCTTTTTGCTATTGTCGGTCAACTTTAAGATATCGTCTTTTATAATGAAGTCGATCGCATAGTGGCGTGACAATTTTTTTTTAAATATCTTTGCAATTTATTTTCTCGCCGATGGGAGGGAATTTTGGGAAACTATTTTGGGCATATATTAGGGTGGGTCAATTTTTTTCTTCGAAAAAACGTATAGCAAAAAAGTAATCTATAGATGATTCTGAGTAAAATTGCTGAAGAGAGGTGTAAATCGGATTTGGAGCCCCCGAAATTTTCAAAATAGATATTTTCCCTAATAAATGTATATTATTTTCAATAAAATCCGATAGAAGTATAATAAATTGCTCAGAATAGGCCTGCTGGAAAGCTATTTCTGCCACATTTCAGAATCACTATTAAAATATTAGTTTTTTTTAAATTTTTGTGTAGATATCAATTATTGAACGCTAAGAAATAATTAATTAAACTTCTAGTTTCAAAAATTCTTTTATTGTAAATACACTACAATATTGTTTCGCCATACAATGGCTTCATCAGGTGGATGAAATACTCAGTATTTCGTGAAAATGTATTTTTTCATTCTACAGCGTCACAAAAAAAGAGGAAAACAACAATTTGAAATTTTAAAATTATTATTGATATGGAGAAACCATCTACCTCATCTGCAGCGCCTTCACAAATTGACAGAAAACATCAGCAAGCTCTGAATCTAGATTGTCACATATGCCTTATCATATTTTTGTATTTAGTTCATCAAGTAAATGATCTTAATTTGCCGACAAATCGTGATATTTTAAAATATTCTTCTAAAATTTCTTCTTGAGTGAGTGTGCTAAACTCGAAAGCAAAATGTTCTCGCATAAAACTCTTACTCCACATGTATCAGATAAATTGATGGATATCTAGAGTAAATTGAATCATTAACAGAAAAAGTATTTTTTAAAAATTAACTGTTTTGCTTGATAAATACCACAAACGAATAAAAAATAGAAACAAAACCAAAGAATTTAGAGCATTCGTAGGTTAAACAAATGAATTGTTTTGTATTAGTAAATGTAATTGTAAGTTCAAAGCAATAAAATACTTGTGTGATTTGATTCAACATCTAAAAGAATTCATGATGGACCCACAAAATGATAGAAAATTGATAATAACTGAATATATGGCAGATGTTTTAGAAGTATCCACAATAATATTGTGATGACTCATATAACGGTGCATCATACCTCTAGCGTTTTCTCGAGGCAGGTAGAACTCTCGAGAGAAAATATCCACATTCATATATAAGCCGTCGTGGAAGGGATGGCGATTATTCCATACCGAAGCATCGCGGATTAAAGTTAAATAAATAAAGTTAGTTAAATAAAATACATAAATGTGCTTATTGTTAGTAGTTAGTTTTTATATTGTCATACGTTTTATTATAATATAGTGTGTGTCTAAAGTTATCGTTAGTTTTATTTAAAAACCCTAAAAGACAAACTTTACAATATCAAGAATTTCAACGGGTAGTGATGAAACAACATACAGTCCACATCAATCAGATGTGCATATAATTGAAAATGAAGAAGTTGCAGAAGTATCTACTCCAATGAAACGAGGGCATTACATTAAAAAATACGACACTTTGAATTTTGCTCTGATGTGTGATAGATTTGAACTTTCAAATAGGGTGGCTTCGTGTTTAGTAGCAACAGCTCTTTTCGAAGATATAAAATTTAAAGAAGATCATGGTAAACTTGTTATTATGGATAAAGCTCAAGTGGCTAGAGAAAAAAATAAATCTAGACATGAATTTGATGAACTACCATTAATTGATACACAAATACAGATGCATATACAAGGAACGGAAAGACAAACGTGTTATAGAAAGAAATCGTGAAAGTGTTATGGCGGTAATAATAGAAAGTCGTAAGAAAGTATCTCAAATGTAAAACAAAAAAAAAATGTTTAAATAGTAGTGAAACAGGCTTTCTATTTGAAATTTGTTAAAATTGTACATTTTAAATAGATAAACAGATTTAAAAATAAATCAGCTTAAAAAATAAAAAATTGTCTTATTTTGTTTAATCTTTCAAAATAATGATTTCTTCAGGTCGTTTTTTCTACCAAAACGATTTGGAAAATGAAAAAATCGATCGTAACAAAAGTTCCTTTAAATTGTATGTACTTTAATGAGGTGAAAAAAGTATGTTTTCAATAAAAACTCATAGAAAAACGATAATTTATGTTGAGTCCCTTTTAGGCCATTTTTTTAGTATTATCTTCACCGAAATTTAAAAAAAACCATAGATATTAATAGTGATTCTAAAAAGTGGAAGAAATGCCTTTCCAGCAAGCCTGTACTGAGCAATCTACTATAATTCTATAGTATTTTATGGATTTTATGACGATTTTATTAGAAATAATACACATTTATTAAGGAAAATATATATTTTGAAAATTTCGGGGGCTCCAAATCCGACTTAGAGCTATGGTCTCTTCAGCAATTTTACTTATAATTATCTATAGATTACTTTTTTGCTATACGCTTAATGGAGAAAAAACGTTCCAAATAGTTTGACCCACCCTAGTATACATTCTACATAATTACATCTTTCCCTTATTTATACGTTGTCTTTTTATTTCAAGGACAGCCGGTATAATAAACATATTCGTTTACGTGTACAAACACGTACACATTGCATACCATTTTTAGTATAATTCTGCTTTAAAATAAACTTTATGCAGTTTCCATATTATTGAAATAAACGCCAGGGACACTTATTGTTAGTGCTATAGAACAAAAATTAATACTTTTTTGATTTCCATGAAGATAGTATGTATTAATCACCCCATTTCCCCAGATCTTGATGCCTAATTAAAGTATTTACACATCAGAAAGCTATTTTCTTGTTATTTGAAAAGGACTATACTCATTTCGGGAGCATATATTCATATATTTGCAATATTTATAACTGTAAATATATCATTACATATATCCTCTTTAACAACGTTCCTATTGTAGCAAATTGCACTACCACGCGCATAATATGACCCCTAATAATCATAACAATGAACAACAGCAATAATAATAATGATGATAATACGAAAACGTTTAGTACCTGTTATATACTTATGTGCATTATCAAAGAGTAGAGATATCATAAGCTCGGTAAAAAATGCACGATTGCGTTTGGTCGAAACAGTGCCATAGTCGCTTCTACAGACTATACAGCATTCGTAGGCTTATATTATTACAGTAGAAAGGCATAAATAACAAGCCGCGCACACACAACGCAACCCACTGTCGCAAGCACGCCCGCGATTGTCAAAGCCTACTCGATGGAAATACAAATGCTTCTGGTTGTAGTGCTGGTACACTTTTTACACCTATTACGCTAGATTATAAAGAAAAATTTGATATAAAATTATAAACGTAAATATGTTTTTGTGAGCCAAAGATAAAGTTATAGAAAATTCTAAAAATAATGTTTGAAATATTACAATATTTTACGTCATTAAACAGCAGATTCTAACATAACCATAATCAGGTCATACACCCAAGAATATATGAAATTTCTACTTTAAAATAACAGCCTAGTTTAATGCATAGGTTCTATTTAAAATTGTAAATAAATCCGTAAGTAAATATCAAAAATACATACGAAATTTCCATAGATAATTACACAAAAAGACTAAAGATTTATATTTTACGAATTGAAAGCTTAAATTATAAATTAAGAAAATAAGATAGAATAGAAATCGGGGGAGAGGGGTGGATTTGTTTTAATTAATAAATTATTATTTATAAACACTTATAATAACTGTCTAAATTCACTCAAAAAAATCATTGCTTCTGGGATTCCGGGCTGGAACCATATCCTTGGCCGACGTGTCGTTCACCGTTGTACGGGACATCTTCAGTTTCAGTACAGCAACTACCCTGAAAGTTTGCGCCAGAGGCTAATCAATTCATGTTATAAAAACTGCGGTATATTATTTATTTCCTTGAATTTGCGAGTAATTCGCTGATTTTGTTGGGCTAAATAATGAATAGAGAGATTCATTCGAGTAAGATCCCATCGGCGGCTTGTCCTAGTGCATATATATATTTTTTTGTCGCCATCCGAACACTGTTCAGTGCACTTCGCTGATTTATAGTGATAAATAATAATTGTATGTCACACATAGCCAGAAAGAGACCGTTTTACAATGTAGCGCATAAATTGATAAAGGGATTTGCGGATTTAATGTACAATAGCAGTATAATAAAGTGTAGTGTGTGATTTACCGCTAATGTCTCAAGGAAACTTCCCTGCGAAAGACATGTAAATAGCGTAATGCATAATCGCAAAAAATTGGCAAGACGTTTTGGTTACATTTATGTGTAACTTCCATATTGTGTAATGTACCGTTTAAGTTAGTAGATAACGGATCATTTCGTTCCTTTTGGTAGCACTACGGTAAAGGAACGTTACCTAGTCGGAAAAGATTATAAAATTTTCTACCATCCCTCCGTGACTATGATTAAATCCGAATTGAAAAATAAGAAACTGTGGTTATCTGTGAACGAAATAACAGTTTGTAAAAAAAATTGTTGATGTTATGTAGGTACAATGGAACCACATCAATTGTCACCTTCAATTTTACTAGCTTGCAGAAGAGTACAACAATGACTGCCGAAATAATTTCAGAGTTAGTGTTAAATACATTGAAAAAGTTTCAATTTTCAACAAGTCAAGTATTAATGTTTGCGAGTGATGGTGCCGCAAACATGCTCTCTGTAGGTCAGTCTCTAAAAGAGATGGTGCTCACTTGTTTCATATTACGTGTAAAATCCATGCTTTATATCTGGTAGCAGAAACTATTCCTATATGTTATCCAGATATAGATGTATTCACGGCAAGTACAAAGGCTGCGTTTCTCATATCCCCAAAACGTGTTCGCCAATTTCACAGACTGTGTCCCGATATTCCTGAAGGTTTGAAAGTGTTTTAACGGAAGATTTAGATTTTGCCACTTTAAGACAAATTTGTAAAGGTGCAACAACAGAACCATTAAGTTGTTTTAAAGATTATTTTAATTATGTAAATGTAACATCAGTAGACGTAGAGCACTCGTTTTCTGCATATAAGCACATTGTTTCTCCGCAATGCACTCGATTTGAGGAAATTACTGTAGAAACACATCTGATATTGCAAATATTTAACCGATTTCATCAAGTTTGCGACTTCTCGGTTTCAAACAGTGTTTCAAGATTTTTTATAAATTTATACCCTATTATTTATTTATCAGAGATTTAGATGCGCTTTGATTTTTAACAGTAATAATTTATTACTCCAAACGAGCGAAATGCGCTCGATGTTGTCCGGCGGTGGTACTGACAAAATATATGTACGCGCGAGAACGTGCCGGTGCTGTGTTACTCGAATGAACGTCTCTAATAATGAGCTGAAAATATGGAATTCTTGGAGTAAGGCTATAGATAAGAATCACAGGATGTTACAGTATTCTACTGTCTTTACTGACAAATTCGTTAACAAAAACATAGTAAATGCAACATTGATTGTACTATTTGGTTTGGCACTATCTTATCTTAAAAACGTATTTCTTGTAATTCATCATTCTGTAGTTCTTTAGTAATAAATTCTACGTCTAGACTAATCTCCCAATCGAGTTCTTGAATTGTTTTATAATGGTAACAGTATGAAGGCGAGAGTTATCGTGCTGCAAAATTACTTGATGATGTCTTCCCGGTCTTTCTTCTAGAATTGTAGCCTCAAGCCGATGGAGTTTTCACTAAATCTCAGCAGTGATGCTTACGTGGTTAACTGCATCCGAGGAATGCCTCGGATGCAGTTCATATTAGACAACACCTTGTTTGTCCAGCCAGATGAACATCAGCTTGCGCGGATGACTATTAAGTCGACTGAGTTTTTGACAGTAAATTTTAGCAGTGATGGTTACATTCCTCAGACGCAATTCCTAGTAAACTAGATACACATCAAATTACACGGATGAGTATCACTTTTGCTCGGGGAGTTTTTGTTAGAGCTAAGCCAGTCTTTTCTGTTTCAAATGTTACTATGAAGGCACCATTTTTCCCTATGAAATTCCCTAAAGAATTATTAGTTCTATAAGCTACATTTATATCTGTTTTATGTAGACACCAAAAAGGATTAAAGCTAAATTTACTGGAAGCACTAGAAATAAATAAACTTAAATATACAGATATACTGTTAAATGATCAATAGAAATAACTCCCCGCTTTTAAATTGGTATCATTAAATATCAATATTAACAACACATTTAGATTATATATCGATTAGGAGATTATAGTAACTAAGATAGGTAAAACCCAACGAAAACATTGGTGGGAAATTAATAAATTTATAGAATGTGCCTTAGTAGTAAGATAATATCTGAAGAGGCTACATTATGAATATACAAGTTGTCCCGTATCGTTATGTTCAAATTTTAGGAGTGAAAAGTAGACTTCATTTCAAGTAACAAAAACGCAAAATTTGTATATCCATTTTTATTTGTATCAAAGTTACAGATCTATGAATGTGATTGTCAGGTCATGAAAAAAAAATACGTGAATACGATCCAACAACTCTTCTCTTGTTTTCGAAACTTGCGCGTAGACTAAATTTTTAAACTGATTTTATTTAAAAAAAGTTATACGATTCAATAACAGGCCTGTGATAGTTAACGTCGCATAATAAAGTGTTATCCTAAAATAAATAAACACGATCGTAGTGCATACAGTAATTTCTTGGAGATCTACAAAAAGAGTACTGGCAATTGATTTATTTATAAAGAAGGTTCTTACTTATTTCGTAAGTGCTGAACCATGAATATACTACAATAAACAAATGTTCAGATGACTGTTAACGTTGCATTTTTTAATAAAGGATTACATTACGTTACAGTTCATACAACAGCTTATTAGTGAGTGGACACGTTTTCTTTATTCAAAATGCCTTACCGATTTTCTTCTCAAGAGTATGCGGACATGCATTTTGTGTATGGCTACTGTAACGGCAGTGCACGTCAAGCAGTTATTGAATACCGACATCGGTTTCCCGATAGGCGCATTCCTCATTACAGAACGTTTCTGGAAGTACACAGACAATTTCGGGAATGCGGACTACGTGATTATCTTTTCGACCGAGGAGTAAATTTGCCAGCAGACTTAGAGGAAGAAGCAGTAGCTATTGCTAAAAGGGATCCAACTCTCAGTGTACGTCGAATCGCTAGACAACTAGGAGTGCCACGAACGACAGTTTGGCGAATTTTAAAACGTGAGGGCTCATATCCATATCACTATCGCAGGGGACACGGTTTGCTTGAAGCAGACCACTATGCTCGTCTAGTTTATTCTACCTGGATATTCAGACAGTCACAGCTTCATTTTAATTTCTGCAGAACAGTCCTCTGGACAGATGAATCTACGTTCACGAGAAGTGGTGTTACAAATCTGAGAGACCTGCACAGGGGGTCATCAGGAAATACCAAAGCTATACGCCGCCCATCTAAATGTCAACATGAATTTTCTATTAACGTTTGGGCGGCCCTAATCGATGACTTGTTGATTGGTCCTGTCGTTCTTCCTGGGAGGTTAAATGCGGACAATTACTATTGACGAACTGCCAGGTCTTTTAGAGGATGTCCCACTGAATGTTCGACGAGACATGTGGTTTCACCACATTTCGGAATTGCTGTCCGAAATTGGGTTAACGTCAATTATCCAAGATGGATTGATCGAGGTGGTCCTGTTGCATGGCCACCCAGATCACCTGATTGATCTTAATCCCCTTGACTTTTATTTATGGGGTACATGAAAAATTTAGTCTACACGCAAGTTTCGAAAACAAGAGAAGAGTTGTTGGACCGTATTCACGTATTTTTTTTAATGACCTGACAATCACATTCATAGATCTGTAACTTTGAAACAAATAAAAATGGATATACAAGTTTTGCGTTTTTGTTACTTGAAATGAAGTCTACTTTACACTCCTAAAATTTGAACATAACGATATGGGACATCTTGTATAGTATATATAATATATTGTAATTTATACTGGAAATTAGTAAAAAAGTGTTTCACTTCAATCTCATCTAAATATGTTGTTTTTACTATTGTTAGAACGATAAAAGAAATTGTACATAGTTTCTAAAGAAAAATTTAAAAAATGAAAATGTGTTGACCAGTGCAATTGGAGTCATTAATAGTTATTAGACCCGTGACAATTATACTCCTTTGATAAATAGATATCTAAAAACGTTTAATAACAAATATCTGCAGTTTTACAAATCACAAATTTCGAATTTCAATAATAAGGCAAATCGAATAACATATTTTCTTTTGAAAATACCTGCATGTATTTCGTATACGATATGTGTATTTATAAATTACTAGTTTATTTTGTAGATACGTTCATTTATTTATTATGGAGATGAATGGAACCAAATATTCGTTAAGTCATAATAGTGTGTTGAAACTGTTGGCAAATAATATGTATGTACACAAATAACATAGATGAATATTTGCAGTTTAAAAACGGTTACTTTTCTGACTCATGTAAAATTTAATTTTAGCTCTGCATTGTTTGTTGAATATATACAGGGGAATACGAGTATGAATATTTAAATAATCATCTGTAAGCGTAAGTAAGTACTAACAACGCAAGAGATTGGTTAATTATCTCTACAATTAAAAATTATTTATTTTGTTTGTATTACAAAACAAAACATTCTTTTGACGTTTGCATTTTTCTTCTTACATTAGGTATCCATTAACACTAAGCAATTCTAACTACGAAACTTTCTTGATTTTTTTTCGTAGAAGATCCATAATTAACATTTTATATTGTGACGGCAGTACATACCGTATTCGTATTTTATATATAGTTTTTAGACACCTACGTAATTTTAATCGACATTAATCATCGCGGTCATTAACTATTCATATGTAAACTAATCGAAACCGAATAATTTTTTTTTATTCGTCGTGTGTACCCATGCATCGGCTGATAATTAGAATTCCGGTCAAGTAGTCGCGTAGTTGGTATCACGTGTAAAACTACTTCCTCAGATGGACAGTTCAATGGTACCAGACACCTTTGATGTCTCGATATGAAAAAATAACACGGCTACTCAATTTATATACATACGTATACATATATACAAGCATGTCGTGTATACAGCGCCAGTTATTAGAAATTCCCCATTCACTACAATATAAGATAATTAATTCTGTATTATTTTATAGCATGCCCGTCTAAAACATATTCATCTTATTTTAACTTTTAACCAAGACGCACAAATTAATAACAATTCGGAGCACTTAAATATTCACTTGCATATTTTAACACTTGATTCATTAACATTTACTTAACCAATCAGAATATTCGCTGTGGGAAAATTTAGCCATAGGTCTCTTACATATACTTATACTTCATTTCATATTATAACGACCCGATTTATTGAGATCGACCAGCCCCCTAACTCCTATTATACGAAGAAATGATAGGTATATAAAATCCTTCTAATCCCTTTGAGATGCCGATCGGTCACAATATCTTACAGAGACAAATGTGGCTCGTTTCTAGCATGTTAAGTATTCTGTATTTAATGTGTCGGTGTTATCAAATATTTATACACATTAATTACACATGAAATATATCAAATTGGAAATAAAATAATGTCCAGTAAAAATATTAAATGAAAGGAATTTCCAAAGGAAAAGGATATTTTTCTGTTACGGCCCACATCTGATTTCCAGAAGTGATTTAGGTAAGGGATTTGAGATAATCCTATTTGAACCTGACAAGTCGGGTCGTTATAATGTGAAATGAACTGTAATTTGTTTCTGTCTGTATCAAAACAGTGACAAATCTTGTGACTATCTACCAGTTTATTAGTGAGCAGTTTAATACTCGCGACCAAGTTGACGTCATATATACGAATTTGAGTAGTGCCATTGATGTCATTGACCATAGACTTTAATTTGCTAAGTTGCCTGTGTTTAGGTTAAGGCCTTCCCTATTACTTCTTATACAGCCTTACTTGGCTAGTAGACTTTATTATGTTTTTTATAACGGTTTTAAATCCTTTGAGTTCTCTCGTGTATCTGGAGTCCCGCAAGATTCATACTTAGGTCATCTCCTATATATCTTGTTATTAAACGATTTATTATCGTTTTTATCTTGTCCACTACTTGCCTATGCAAATTATCTAAAAATATATTCATCCATAAGAACTTGGGATGATGTCTTACATTTGCAAGGGAATTTTAATATTCTCTCCCAATGGAGCTCTACTTGTAAATTGTAATTGAACATCGACAAATGCTGCTACGTCTCTAATACAAAAAAAGTTCACTCTATTAACTCCATTTATCTTATAAATTATTAAATTCTTTATAAAATTGATAGCAAAAAGCATCTTGGTGTTTTGTTCGATTCTCGTTCAACTTTTGTGACACATATCAACAACATTTCTGTCTGCTTCAAAAACACTAGGCTTTGTTTTGCATACTTGCAAACTCTTTACTTCTATGTCTTTGTTTAAAACTATGTGTAATGGACTTAGCTAAGAATGATAAGGCACATGGTTATTTAATATTTTATTTAACACACCACACATAATTGTGTTACATTCATGAACACTACTTCTGTCTATAGATCTATGTCTATATCTCGTCTCAAGAATTATGCGCCCCTATCGTTCTTGTAATATAGTGGAGAGTACCACGAAATACATTAGAGCACCAGACGGGGCTCGTGATGACGTACTGTTGGAGCACGTACAATGATGTGAGTGCTTTGTGTATTCTCGTGTACTAACTGTAGCATTTTCTTAGTAAACACCGAAAACACACGAGGCACTCGCATCATTGTAAGTGGCCCTTCAGTACGTCATCACGAGCCGCGCCTGTAGAGCACAATATACTATGTATTACAGTTTCGTACTTAACAAATTAGAGTATGCTTCTTCTGTTTGGTCACCTCATTATATTTATCTTCAGTTGTTTATTGGCAAGATACAACGGCATAAGTATTCGTCATTAAAAATTGATGGCGCTTATCCGAAGCGTAATATTGATTATAATTTGCTACTAAGAAGACATGGCGTATAATCTTTGGGTCATTTCTGGGATACCCTGGAAGCGAGATTTGTCTGGAAGATTGTTTCGTGGTACCATTAATTGTCCCCATTTAGTTTCCTCTATCAAGTTTCATGTCACCCGTATATCATTTCGTTCTTCTCCTACCTTTGCCTTACCTTTCGCAGGACCAACTTGCTGCATGGCTCTCCGCTCACGACCATATGCCGCATTGCTAAAGCATTATATTAAGACATTTTTTTCAATGCCATAGCATATCATATAAGCATGTTTTTGTCTATTATTATTGTATCTACACGTAGGCGTACATAAGACAATCTTTTTATCAGAATCTTATACAGTATGAAATGTACATTTATGCAATCCTGTACTGCGTCCACTTACCGATCATACGTTAGGCTATATAAGATGGTGATTTGATGGGAGAGTAACTTTTCGAATGTTGGCAATACTCTCGCCATAATGAATATATTGCTGACTTAAGCAATATTTCAAAAGTCTACTGTCAAAATTTCGCCCAAATCTGCGATACATAAGTTTTTACAATCTTTTAAAGTAAAATATTTATAGATATAATAAAACACAGTTGTATAGTTTCAAAATAATATATATGCACTACATATGTTTCACCACACTGTGGCTTCATCAGGTGGATGAATATACTAATTCAAAATATTAATTAGATCTTATATATATCAATACAAAGTACAGAACTAATCTTATTCTAAGAGGGGGTGGACATGTATGAGTTTTAAGTTTAGTAGGGGGGAGTTATTTATGTCTAGTTGGTCATTTAAAATTATACCTAATTTATTATATTTGTTAATTTCTAAACTTTCTAACATATTAAGTTTTTTACTTTTATCTAGAACATGCAAAGTTTTAAAATTAGTATTGAATTTGTGATTATGTTCTAGGCAATGATTGGCAAAAGTTGAGTCTGTCTTCTTGTCTCTGTGGCTTCTTTCATGTTCCTTCATTCTAATATCAAATGTCCGTCCTGTTTGTCCGACATACACTTTTTTACAATCTTCGCATGTCAACTTGTAAACCCCTGAGTTTAATCTATTGTCCGTTTTATCTTTGTTGTTTTTTATAGCGTTTTGTAAGGAATTGTTGGTTTTGAATGAAATGGTCTCTTCTTTACTTGTTTTTATTAAGTTTCCTACTTTGTTTGAAATTGTACCGATGTATGTGATAGAATTATAACTGAATGTTTTATTGTTTTTTACTGTTGGGTAAATTGAAGATATCGTTTTAGATTTCTGTAGTTTTTTTAGAATATTATTAATTAAATTTATGGTGAAACCGTTATTTAGCGCTATAACGTGTATTCTATTTAGTTCTATATCGAAATTTTCTTTACTCAACGGGACGTTAATTAGTCTGTGAAGCATTGATTGATAAGCAGATAATTTGTGTGTAATGGGGTGAAACACACAAATTATCTGCTTATCAATCAATGCTTCACAGACTAATTAACGTCCCGTTGAGTAAAGAAAATTTCGATATAGAACTAAATAGAATACACGTTATAGCGCTAAATAACGGTTTCACCATAAATTTAATTAATAATATTCTAAAAAAACTACAGAAATCTAAAACGATATCTTCAATTTACCCAACAGTAAAAAACAATAAAACATTCAGTTATAATTCTATCACATACATCGGTACAATTTCAAACAAAGTAGGAAACTTAATAAAAACAAGTAAAGAAGAGACCATTTCATTCAAAACCAACAATTCCTTACAAAACGCTATAAAAAACAACAAAGATAAAACGGACAATAGATTAAACTCAGGGGTTTACAAGTTGACATGCGAAGATTGTAAAAAAGTGTATGTCGGACAAACAGGACGGACATTTGATATTAGAATGAAGGAACATGAAAGAAGCCACAGAGACAAGAAGACAGACTCAACTTTTGCCAATCATTGCCTAGAACATAATCACAAATTCAATACTAATTTTAAAACTTTGCATGTTCTAGATAAAAGTAAAAAACTTAATATGTTAGAAAGTTTAGAAATTAACAAATATAATAAATTAGGTATAATTTTAAATGACCAACTAGACATAAATAACTCCCCCCTACTAAACTTAAAACTCATACATGTCCACCCCCTCTTAGAATAAGATTAGTTCTGTACTTTGTATTGATATATATAAGATCTAATTAATATTTTGAATTAGTATATTCATCCACCTGATGAAGCCACAGTGTGGTGAAACATATGTAGTGCATATATATTATTTTGAAACTATACAACTGTGTTTTATTATATCTATATAATGAAGTTTCAACAAGTATCTCCTTCGTCGATTATTAATTTAAAATATTTATGGTATCATTTCATATGTTAATTAAATTAAACATTATTTTTTATGCAGGAAACCCATTAAAAAATATCTGAAAAAAAGTTATATAAATATGATGAATTCCCATGAAATAATTTACTGCTTTCAAAATTAGTCATATGAACACACAAAATGCTGAACGATCAGGTCGTCATTTACAGTAGCTTCCCCAGAAATTATTAATAGTGTAAAATACTTGTCTTTCGACTTGTGATAAACTTGTCTTTCGGGTTCCTTTAAATAAAACTAACGGTAATTTAAACACGCTCTATATTAATAATAAAACGCACTAAATAACATTTAATAACTAATAGTAACAGTATTTATTTCACAATGTTTATATATCACTATTTGTATAACAATATCAACACGACAGCGATTACTCGTTGAATGAATCGTCTTCCTCCATTTTGAGTTCTTATATAGGTCTGTACACAAACCAGAATTATCCGGACTCCGCTTCTAGACTTTTCAGGGCGACAGCTGGCATGGCATGTTCGGCGCATAATGTCATTGCCAGACCGTCGCCTGACGTAGTTGGGGATGACATACATCACAATAGTTTATACCATTATAAAGAGCGACCGCTAAATAAAAGTGCGTTAGATTCTAAAATTGTAAACATGTTGCAAAATATTTAGTGTCCAATCGATTGAAAGAATGGGCAGCAAATATTTTGCAACATTTAAATAGAAAAAGCTAACAGCAAGGTGCATTTGCTTACTGTTCAGCAAGGGCGTGTTACAATTCCAAAAGACTGTATGTCTGAGTTCAAAAGAAATGCAAGAAAATTTTTCAAAAAGTGTACTCTTTTCTAACTAATTACAAAAGGAAAATACTACAACTGATGTACACATTTCGATGCCGAACTAATGAAAAAACAGCCGCATTTATTCAGCAAAAAAAATTTTGCTTCAACAGCATAACGCGTCCTCTATGGCGACCGCAAAATTTATGGAATTAGGATACGAATTGCTGCCTCATCCACAATATTCATCAGATCTGACAACGAACTATTTTTTTTTGGTTTCCACACTTGATAAAATGGATTGGTGAAAAATGATTCCGCACAAATGACAGTTTCACCCTAAAATAAGTATTTCATTGGAAAGTCACTCTCCCATCAAGTCACTTTCGGATAACTAATGATCCGTATTTAGTTAAATAAAATTAAGAGATTGAAGTTATATAGTTTTAACTATGGAATTATTCTTAAAGAAAATTACAAATCAATAAATAATGATTAATATTTTAATATCCATACTTAAAATGTATATATATTTTACGATATGGTCCAAAATATCTTCTCGTTAATTTAATTTGAAATCTAATCGCTTGTTTTAATCATAATCACGTGAAATAGTTGTAAATTAAAGTTAACGTTACAATTTTCGAACGTAGGTTGTAAATAAATTTCGATTTGATTGCACATATTATCTATTCAGGCTATTATAATTGATATATGCCAAAAACGAATATTAAATTTCTTTAAATGTACAAGAAAAATAATTATTAATTATGAGCATTTTTATTTTGTATTATCACACTCTTTATTCATTGCTAGTTAGGTTCAATAAAGTATTTGTTATATATTGTTATATATTCATATACCGAGTGTCCTTGAAATAAAATGACGTATAAAAAAATGGAAAGATGAAATTATACCAAGATATCAAAAATTATCTTGGTCAACAGTAGCCATGGAGTGAAAAACATCTGCCTTAATTTATATCATCCTTTTGCTGACGTTAAAATTTGTCAATATATGAATCTTAATGCAAATGTGACACTTAACCTGAAAATTTTAACAGAATTTTCTCAAAAGGATGATATAAATTAAGACGGACGTTTTTCACTCCATTGCCACCGTTGACCAAGATAATTTTTGACATCTCGGTATAGAATATATATCCAAAATATTTTCCCAAAATTCCTTCTCATAAGCGAGAAAAAAATTACAAAGGTATTTTTAAAAAATTTGTTACGCCATTGTGCGATCGACTATAGGTATTATAAAGAATAACGGAGACGATATCTTAAAACTAACAGATAACAACAAAAAGAATAGTTTTGTTATTACTCATCTCGCTTTAAGTGTTCTCTCTGATTCAGTCAATTCTCGATCGTTGCTTACGTCTTAGATTAAATATAGATTGTTAGCAAATAGGACGTTAAATGCCAGTAGAGAACGCATGTTACGTCTTCTTTTCATACATCTTCTCTAAAAAATTCATCAAACTCTCTTATCATACAAAGCTGTCTACACAATGTTATCTAGTGTTTTTATAAATATAAATATTGCATTCAATAGCCGTATTTTTTAGCCATTCTAAATCTATTATATTTGTTACTGCTCGTAACAAAAAAAAAACATTTCCGTAATACACATTCTTTAAATTTTTAATTATTCACTTGAACGCATAAGCAGCTGATTGTGTACATGGTTATTGACCTTAGCATACAACAATATAATAAATTTTATTATTATCGATAGCTGTTACGTATGTGCCCACACGCTGTGGCGTATGTGTGTGTAATTTCAATAGAGATATTTACATCCTGAATATTTTGAATTCATAGGCGTCGTATAATACAATTTTCAGGCTTAATTTTGGGGTTCGCGTCATATTTGACGTTTGAATATTTTGGATATATATTCTATATGCTTGCATCTTTCCATTTTTCTTACATTGTCTCTTTTTCAAAAGACATCCTATAGCATTTTTCATATATTTGGATCCAACTAATTCTAACCATTTAACAAGGATTTTCTAGTAAATAATTTTTTGATGTAATATGAAGCTTCACGTTGGCATGACGGTGGAAGTTCCTAATATATATATATATATATATATATATATATATATATATATATATATATATATGTAAAATGTTCACATAAAGTGTTCCATGACATTTACTACACCTCCAAGTCGAAAAAGTGAAGTTATAATTTTTTTCTTGGGAGATAAATACGAATATAACAGAAAAAAAAACAACCGCAGAAATCAGTGCTTGATACCCATACTTTGCAGATACTTAGCAAATATTGAACCATCTTATTACTGATCATTTTGATAGTCAGGAGTCATTATTATTATAATAAAAATTTTATTAAAAATATTTAATTTCCATAAAAATATATACTGAAATTTGTAAGAAATTATAAGAAATTAAATATAGGTCTTACAATAAAAATTACATATACACATATGAAAAATTGATTTCTGGATAATTTAAATCTAATTAAAAGAAATAAGCTGAATTAATAAGGATTGTGACAGAATATAAATCTGATTAGGAAAGCAATAAAAGACAACCGAAGGTCAGTTTCATATTAAGGCCCTATTAGGAGAACTAGATGCTAAGTTCTCAACTACCCTAATTAAAAGTTGCAAAAAAGAAATTAAGTTCATCACCATACCTGGATGATGCTCCACGGAAACATCTATATAACAAAGGTGTGATCGCCAGACTGGTGCAAGATATGTGAGTTATGACAGGAAACTAGTCTGTATATAATCTGCAAAGAAACTAAATGGCATAAACAGATATATTTCGGTAAGGATTTACTGGGGCCTACGAGAATTTTCATACTTCCTCTGAGCAAGATCTTCTCGGCAGATACAGGACTTTTCGAAATCCACTAAAAGGTTTATTGGGGAGGCACAAAAAGCATGACGTTCAAATAGCTGGACATCTTGGAGTCTATTCCTAAAGAATGATGACGAAGAAAAACGAAAGAAACAAAACGTCCCATTTCCTAGTAGAAAATTGGTTTGAAGGAAGTGTATTAATAGAATGTGGCACCCACCACCTTGTGTGCGGGTGTACGACCGTATACACTGCGACATAACGGAAATACTTAAACGTAAAAATTGTAATACGAATGATTGAATAGTGAATACAGAGTACCCTTTGGTAATAATAGTAAAGGCTCTATTCAACTAAAATGTTGTGTACATTTAAATTTCTATTCGATACCTTTTTACATATTTTAGACATCCTCAATCTCAGTGTTATCTTCATCACTTTCATTTGAATATTCCTGAAGAATATTCACATTTTCTATTTCTATTGTATAACTAATGCAATTTTGCTATTTTCGGGCGTTATATTAGCGATCGCTTGTCTTATACGATTTAAAGCTTGTTCGTTAAATTTTGGACGAACGTTAGTAGCGAACATATTCTTTCAATTGACTCCTAATTAACTCGATCGGATTAAATATACAGTAGTATTGCGACAAACGAAAAACAGTGTGTTCTGCGGCCGTGGCCATACTATCTACCGCGTATTCCTTGTCGAAAGTCATTGCGTTAAAGGCTTCTAATAATTAAATGTTTGTGAAGCTATCTTCATAATAAACATCTTTTTTGTAAAAACTCCGATATTTCAGCCTCCGTACTGTTCGAATTTGGTAGCTTCTCCACCTGTCGTGAGTGGTATGAAGCATTGTCTATGAGAATGACACTTCTTTCGGGTAATCCACTATTCAAATAATGGTGCTGTCACATATTCGTGATTGTCAAAATTACAATACAATTTTATATGTTTCTTGCCGAAAGTAACACTTCGCCGACTCAACCGCTTTCAGAACCAACGTGTAAAATAATACCTTCTTTTCATTTGGAAGGAGGTACATCGAATAAACATGCCTGTGTGCCATCAATTCAACCTTTTTTTATATTATTGTGAGTTTAATAGCAAGTTTAGTCAACGTAACAAATAAACCGCCCTTCATCTCAGAAATTTTTCATGCTAATTAAATAATCTTGGCGTAATTTTTGTATCCGCGGTGACTCCATTATAATACGTCGATTGTCTATTGTTCCAAATCGGAAGCCATGTTGCTTTAATATTCGCCATATTGTTGTTCTATTTCAGTATTTATTTAATTTTTTTTTGGAAGCTATTTAATGTGCCAACTTCACCATGTCTGTAAATACTATATGTATACTGTTCGTCAAATAATATCAACGGCCCACCCCAACTTGGTACTTTCCTTATAGATCCTTTATCACTTCTAACTCTTCTTTTCATAATACCATGCTTCACTATCTTATAAACTATGCTGTAACATAAACTAATTAACTTCGACGTTCTCTCTATAATGGCCTTTTCTGTAACTTCTACATTTTCTTCTTGTAAATTTTTAACACATTTAACGGTATTTGCTTAGCTTGAACAACCAGATGAATCTTTTTAGCGCCACTATTTATATTGCCCGTCACCGAGTTACAGTTACTGTTATATATTTCATATTGCTCACCTCCCCTATCTTCGCCCTAATGTCTCCACATTTTCTTATAATAAAACATATGCTTTCTCACTTTACAATTTATATTTTGTTACTAAGGAAAATTTATATGGACCCTATTACTTAAATGTAAGAAATGTTATGCTGTAATGCCATTTTAATTATACGATGTTAAGTAATGACTATTAAATTTAATTCCAAGAACTAATATAAATAAGCAAATCAAGTTCGCTTACTTAGACTCTATTTATTTAATACCACTACTATTAAAGAAAGGAACAGCTCATATCTTAGATGTGTTTTCGTTTCATTTAGCCGTCAGAATGGGGAGGGCGATGCTATAAAAGTAGATACCTGCTATTTAGTCAAATTAAAATAAGTTGAAACGAACTGTACCTGTTTTAATTACCCCTTACCGGAGGGTTTCCGTTATTAGTAATAAGTTAGATACTGGACACATCGGGCTAAAATGGACGTCATTACGGATTACGGCGGATTACGGATTACGGCGGACGATATAAATAGTGTACAACATCTGTAAGTACATCACGCAGTTGTTGCGGTTAACCGAATGAATAGTGCTATTCAATAACTGCGTGATGTACTTACAGATGTTGTAGATTATTTATATCGTCCGTCGTAATGACGTCATTTCAGCCCGATGTGTCCGGTCTCTAGAATAACTTATTACATATTACAATTTTACACGGGTTTACAAATCCTATATCATATACGTGGTATTGCTATTCTAGCGACTAGTTTCTATTCATTATTATTTTAAAAGTATTAAACTAAATTGGGATAGTACGTATTTACTCAGAACATAGAATTAAATTTTGCTCAAGGTCTTAGACCAATTAAGATGCTACTGAGAATTTTACCTGAAAAGCCCGTAATATACAGTGTGGTCATAAAGTTTGGAACCAAGCTTATAACCGCATTATTTTACATTTTTAGGAAAAACGCTCGGACAGGTAAATTTTCTTTTTTAAAACGACATCTTTTGACATACAATTTTTTTCTATGACGTCATTGGTTTTCGAGTGATGACGTTATCAACACTTTCTTTAAATGGCAACCATATTATTTTTTTCTCGTTTTTGGTAGATCTTTATATCCACCAAATAGTGATATAAAACAATTGGTATGTTGCATCAATTTTTTTGAAAAAATGATATAAATTTAGAAAAAAATACGAAAATTTTATTTTTGTACAAAATTAAAATTAAATTAAAAAAAATACATCTGAACTTAAATTTATTGTAACAGTTAACGTAAATTTTCAAAATGGACCCCACCAACCAACTGACATTGTCCCAGCCGAGTGTACACACTTCGTATACTCGCCTCAATTATGTCTGGGTATATTTGTGTAAGTTCTACGCGAATTCGTTCTTTTAAATCTTTTAAATTGTTCGGTTTGTTAAAATACACTTTCGATTTCAAATAACCCCACAAAAAAAAGTCTAACGGAGTCAGGTCAGGAGACCGAGGTGGCCATTCTATGGCGCCTCTGCGTCCAATCCATTTATTGGGAAATATTTCGTCAAGATAGTGGCGAACCTCTACACCATAATGGGGAGGCGCCCCATCTTGTTGAAACCAAATATTTGGATGGGGTACATCACCATCCTCGTGATTTGGGAAAATAACAGCGAGAGCTGGAACCAGTTCAAATCTTAAAAATTCTAAATATTGCACAGCAGTCAAATTTCCTTCAAAAAAATATGGTCCTAAAATGCGTCGTCCAATCATTCCAACCCATACGTTAACTTTTCCTCTGCGCTGAGTATGACACGCTTGAGTCCAATGCGGATTGTTCTGCGACCAATATCTGCAATTATGGCGGTGAACAGATCCATTTAGGCAGAACGTAGCTTCATCTGAGAAGACGATGTTTTCCAAGAAATTTGGATTTTGGTCACAACGTAACATTACGTCTTCACAGAACTGCAGTCGACGATCTTCGTCATCCTCATGTAATTCCTGTACAAGTTGAACTTTGTAAGGACGATAGTGTTCTTTTTTAAATAAGTTGACGACAAATGAGTGAGCCACCTGATTGGCTAACGCAAGTTGTCTGGTGGAAACATGATGCCTTTCTTCTGCTTCTAGAAGCACATTTAATTTCACATCTTCTCCTACTTGAGGTCTACCTTGCCGTGGTCGATCTTTTACGGATCCAGTTTCGGTAAACTTTCCAACTAGTTTTGTCACCGTAGACCTGGTAATTGGAGGTCTATCAGGGTGTTCATGGTTAAACAAATCGCTTCTGCATGCGTTCTTTGTCTGCCCCCATACCCAACCATAATTAAAATTTCGATTCTTTCTCGCTCAGATAAATGTGCCATTTTTTATATTAGCGAAAATGAACAATTTTTACGCAATATCTCAAAAATTTAACGTCAAAAATAGAAGTAAATAATTCAACAATGTTGTCGCCATAGAAACAATTTCAAACTAAAATTTTTGTACATAAATTATATAAAAAGAAGCAAGAATGTCATAGAGAAATATCTTTCAAAAAAGTGCGTGTTTTTGTTTTTGTAAATATTTTGCATAGTAACATGAGTACATGTGCTTTTGACGATCCGGTTTGTTCAAGAAGAATATTTAAGTCCTCACACAAGACAGAAGTGTGAAAAAAACTTACTTACATATTTCAGTAAATTTTGTAAGCTTAATTAGTTTTTGAAATCTTCAATTTTTGGGCGATAATTTTAATTAAGAAATGGTCTGCCACATCATGTCAATTTTTTAAATAAATTAAACTTCTTTGGCCCTTTTTTGTGAAACTATTTAATGTTAAATAAGATTTTTTAATAAGTAATTGGCCGATTGGGAAGACGAATTTCTTTTGACCTGGAACGAATAACGCAGATTACTATTGATCGCAAAGCATTTACACTCGGCTGGGACAGTGTCAGTTGGTTGGTGGGGTCCATTTTGAAAATTTACTGTTACAATAAATTTAAGTTCAGATGTATTTTTTTTAATTTAATTTTAATTTTGTACAAAAATAAAATTTTCGTATTTTTTTCTAAATTTATATCATTTTTTCAAAAAAATTGTGATGCAACATACCAATTGTTTTATATCACTATTTGGTGGATATAAAGATCTACCAAAAACGAGAAAAAAATAATATGGTTGCTATTTAAAGAAAGTGTTGATAACGTCATCACTCGAAAACCAATGACGTCATAGAAAAAAATTGTATGTCAAAAGATGGCGTTTTAAAAAAGAAAATTTACCTGTAAGAGCGTTTTTCCTAAAAATGTAAAATAATGCGGTTATAAGCTTGGTTCCAAACTTTATGACCACACTGTATACAACTATATTGCCTTCAATATACAAAATATACAGAGTGAATTTCTAGCAAACATTAAATAAATAAATAAATAAATAAATATATAAAAATATACTAAAAGAGTCCTTAACCTCATCTTGAAAAAATAAGTTCACTTATTTTCATAATCAGAAAGTCACATCACCAAATTAACATGGTTTGGTTTGAAAATCTTCAAATTAATCACCACAATTACTTTTTCGTAACAAAATAAGAAAATCATGTTATCCATATTTACTTGTAGACACCGCTTAAATATAATTACATATACGAAGATTCAGAATTATTAATCAACAAATCGCAGATTGATGTTCAGTTTATTAAAGTAGTTTCATGTAATAAGAATATTTTCATTTATATTGGTTTAAAATATTTCATTCATTAACTGCTAATAAAAACACACCATTCCAAGTTTGAGTTTTAAATTTAGAAATACATGTTATCCATACTTACTTGTAGACACCGCATACACTTAAATATAATTACATATACATAGATTCAGTATTATTAATCAACTAATCGCAGATTGAATTTCAGTTTATTTAAGAGATAATAAAGTACTTTCAATGTAATAAGAATATTTGCACACAGATATTTATTTATATTGGTTTAAAATATCTAATTCATTAACTGCCAATAAAAACACACCATTCAAAGTTTAATTCATCCTTATATTACAATTGATAATCTTCTTCCTGATATCGTTCCCCCAAACATAACACTTTTACGAATGACTCTTCGTTTTCCGTGAATGAAGATAAAATTGTTTGAAAATTCGAGCTAATGAGTTCAAAACCTAATCTGAAACAAATCATCGTCTGTCATTCATGAAAAATAAAATATAAATACTTCTATAAGTACCATAATTAAACGCGTGCACATCTTATCTCCTCCAACTTTTATTACATAGGTATATCAGATGGACGATGTTCAAGCTTTTTATCAGAGATCAAGTGAAAGAGATTAAGTTAAAAATAGTGTAATCTAATTAGTGAACACAAAGAAGAAGTACACAGCCATTTGTGGGTTTTCCTATAGAATAACATAAAAGCTTTGAGGTTTTTGGTAACCTTAAATTTATTATTAGAAGAATTAACATTTTAAAAATATTTAACGTATTTAGGCGATTTATTTAAAATTAAAACGGTTATAATTTTAGACCATAACGTTACATACTAAAAGCTAAGAAAAATATTTCACGATTATTGAAAGCTAGAGCAAACCTGATCCAGGGAAGTAAATACATATAATATTGTGTTAATGTATAAGTTCCAAGCGTTATTATTGAATCAAAATTTATTAATTTTTACAAACAAAATACATGAACTAATCAAGTATATATTCCCGTCCATTATTAACGGTTGCCTTCCAACGAACTGGCAATTTTTCGATTCCACCACTGAAGAAATCTGGTGATTTGGAAGTGAAGAAGTCGTCAAGCCAATTTTGAAACGCCGACATCATTATTCAACAAGATTCCTCAAAGGTTGTCTGATTGAGAGCGAAAGTTCTTGAATAGCCTCTTTTGTACTGTTAGCAGCATGAGAGCGAGTATTGTACTGCAAAATGACTTGATGATGATGTCTTCTCAGTCTTTTTTCCTAAATTTCAGCCTCAAGCCGACGGAGTTGTTGACAGTAAGTCTCAGCAGTAAGCAGTGATGGTTACATCTCTTGGAACCAATTCATATGCGAGCAAGTATTAGCTTTTGGTGCCTTCTTGTTAAGGCTAAGCAATTCTTTTCTGTTCTTAATGCTAACATGAAGGCATCAATTTTTGTCAGTTTTTGAACTTTATCGATGGAATCCAAATATCGCATTATGGTGGATTGGTTACAATCCATTATAATGGCCAATTCCCGAGTTTATTGGTTTGGATCATCATGAATTAAAACGTTCAGACAATCTTCATCAAGGTCAATACCGTTTATGTCAAAATGCCCCTCTTTAAATCGAGAAAACCTTGTCCATGCTGTACTCTCTCCAATTACGTTTTCTCCGTAAACGATACAAATTTCTCTAGGGCTTACGATGCATTAACTGCTCTGTTGAACTTAAACAAAAGGATATATCGGAAATACTCGTTTTTTTCTACTTGACCTTCAATTTTCTTTCATTCAATTTTTGCAAACAATGCACAAATTCAGAAACTATTCATTAACCAGATATACCAGGATTATTCATTTGTAAAAAGGTTAGACACTTTGTTTGTTTCTTTGAATTAAACTATTGCAAAAGACAAATATAAGTTAAAAAATGATATTTTCTTTAGATGTTAATATTCAGCATTTGAAACCAAATATATGCTTTATGAAAGAAACATGAAGCATATCATCCGGATTATGAAATTCCTGACATAAAACACGACAATCGTAACATTTTGTAAGTGGTTTCAGCAGGTACAGAAAATCCATTTATCTGTACCTACCAACTGTCATACTGTTCTGTTACTTAATCTAAACCCCTCTAGTAAAAATATCACTATATATAGTATCCACACAAGATCCACATAAAATTAATTGGAGCTCTTAGTAACGCGTTAGTACTAGAGCTCTTGGTAAATAAAAAGTGGGATTAGTTCTTGACGTCATTCGAGGCCCATGAAAAGCTTCATATATCAGGCGAATCATTTCGACACTCAATTAACTTACATATAAATCGCGTAGCATTAACCTCACGACGACGTTTTAATGATTTGAAGTTATGTCTGCCCAGAAGGTGGTTGTAGTGAATGTTATTTTCTGGATATCTACCATCACATCTGAAGGAAAGGTATTTCAGAAATCTTCTCTGAATCTGTTCAAGTGAGGAGTCATGCATCGAGTATATTACTCAAGCATACTCCAATCTACTCAAAGCAAAAGCCTAGTACAGCGATTTCATTAATACTATATTATGACTCCACTTTATTAATTTTACGAGTGTAAGATATAACACAGCATTTGGTGACATTAACCTTTAACTTGTTTTTACTACACCAGTCCGCAAACACATTTATATTATCTTGCAAAAATCACTTTGTCATTCGATAGATAAATATAATTTAGTGTATTCAGGTATGCCAGTTCAGAACAATTGAAAGATGTAAGATCATCAATGAAAAGCAGAAAAAGCAGAGAACCCCAGATTTTTTGTGTGTTTCCAATTGGGTAAAATATTCGACAACGTTTCTTTAATAGCCGTTATATTCCAAACATTTTCGATGGAGATCTCAAAATTAACAAATTTATTTTTTCGGTTTATTATGTAGTTTCACTCCATAAATGCAATCTTAAATATAATGTAAATAAAAACTAATTGATGGACCATGCTTATATGCCGTAACTTGCTAAATACGAGATATATTAAATAAAACTCAGTTAAAAATATTTGAAATGAAAGTGTAATTATCTCTTAAATTTTCTGTAACTTTTCGCTTCCAACAGTATATTTAAAAAACGACAACGATTACAGTGGCAATTTATAACCAGAAATATGACAAGTTCCTTTGTATATTTATCCTAAACGAAACTGTTGTCATCGCCCTAGATATCTTACACATATCCAAGAGCAGCCATACAATATCAAGATGGGCAGACTTGCCAAACACAAACGTAATAAAACACACAACTACTATCTATAAATTTGATCGCATCACACGAAAATTTAATCGTATAATTAAAAAAAAATAAAGCTTTGTTTTTATAAAAAAGTTATTAAATAAGTATCAGCTCTTTAAAATTCATTAAATATAAATTGCTTTGCAATCTCCTCCCGGAAAACTTTTATAATGTTATTAATATTTGGATAACTGTATCTTAGGCAATCAAAACATAATTAAATATGAAAAATGGTTTTGTATGAAACAGGTTTTGTAAAAACTTAAAACTTTAGTGCAGATACTAATTTTTTGAAAAGGTGTAAAAATAGCGATAGTTTTTTAATATGCGAAAATGAAATGATGAAACCTAGAAATGAAGTACCAGTACAGTAAACGTAGTTTAGAATTATATAATTTAAATTTAGAGTTAAGAAAGAGAATGAACAACAGTGAATTTGAAGAGTGGCGAAATTTTTGTAGGAAGATAGCTGAACGTAAAGATCATAAATTGAAAAATAAATGTTTAAAACTAAATAATAAATTTGGAAAGTTATGTCCACCAACAAAAAAGAATATTAATGCAATACCTATAAAAGAAACACTAATGATCAATCAGTTATCTGAGAATTTTAGTCGTGTAGAAATTGAGTTGTTAAACAATGATTTAAAATACTGTTTGCCAAGCCGTCAGAACCCTATAGAGCAGGTGATTGTAAGTATCGAAGCTACGATTAAGAATTTTGAACGACGATCAAAAAACTTCGTTCGAGAGGCTAGTAGAACCCATAATTAAGAATTTACAGCAGCACAAACAGAAGTCAGTTAATAACAAATGGAATACCATTAAAACTCTCAGAGTTCTCTCTGTTTTTATTTAAAGCAGAAAAAGGGGTCAAATCAGTCATTATGGACAAAATCGACTATTTCCAAAGAGTTCAAAATCTAACTGCAGTCATAGTATTAAAAGGAATCCGTTACCGAAAATGATCAGTGACACTAAAGACGCGTTGAAGAAATGTCCAATATAACTTCGACTCCAAAACATAAATTAAGCGTGACTAATCCGCTGGTTCCGAGAATGTACTGTTTACCCAAGATATATAAATCAGGTAACCCAATGAGACTAATTGCTTCAGGTATCAGCTGACCGACTTACTTGATTTCTAAATGGTTAGTGAATGAATTTAAAAATTTACCCGTAAAAACCAAAAAATTTGTCAGTTGGAAATTCCCTAGAATTGGTTCAAACAATTAAAGATTGTAAACTGGAAGACGGCGAAATTTTAGTTTCATTCGATGTAACGTCATTGTTTTCTTCGATACTTATTCCACAAACTTTCAAATATTTAGAGAACTGGCTTTATACGAACATCGACCCATTAAAAGTCAGGTAGTACTTGTGATTAACAACTTTTTGCATGGTGTAAAGTTTAAGCTTGTTTCGAAGTTGGAGGAAATTTTATGAACAGAAATAAGACACAGCAATGAGTAATTGCCTATCTCCTTTCATAGACAATTTATTTATTAGTCATTTCGAAATAGAATTTAAAAATAAGTTATTTTTGATACACGTAAGCGTATCAAACACATGTTCGTCAAACACCCAAATTTGAAATTTCCGGCAATGAAATTCACGGTGCAAAAGGAAAACCATGATAGGATACCATTCTTAGATTAGTAATTAGAAACAAGCATAAAATGGAAATTGATATTTTCCGGAAAGAAATCATTGTCAATAGATTTATCACCGCAGAGTCAAACCATAGTTTCCAACGAAATACAGCTTCTTTCAATTTTCTAGTCAATCGGTTGCTAAAGTTTTCGATAACAAAAGAAATACGAAAAAAATTTAGATTTCATTAAAAATTTCGTGAGATATAATGTCACGGAAATAATTAATAAATTAATTAGAAAAACTAATTTAAAAAAGCTATCCGAGATTCCACATGTTTATTACCTCAAGAAAATCATGAGAAAAGTACATGTGTTTACCATACCATCACATTACGAAAAACCTAAATCGGGTTGTTAAACAACAGAGTCTCCAAGTTGCTTTTCGGTCCAAAAACTCAATAAACTCTCTTCTGGGTAACGCAAAGAATAATTTACATATGAACCAGAAATCGGGTATATATGAAATTAATTGTAAATTCAAATATATTAGTCAAACAAAACGCTCAATAATAAACTCGTTATAAAGAACATATATCGCACATTAAATTCACTAGACCGGAAAATCGAGTGTTGCCTGGCATGCGCTAGAAGCCTATCATAACATCAGGGTAGATTGTTTAAGACAAAAATAAATAAAAATAACAAATATGTACAAAGGTCGACAAAGGTCCAGTTCCCATTACATGCCTGTTCGAATTCTTAGAAAAGTAAGAGATGCGGGAGGGTGTGAGAACAAACACATGTGTTTCATTTCGGAAGAGGTGGAATAATGTTAGTTTCTTAAAACTTAGTGTATACGTGGACGCTTTGCAAAGTGTTTCGCGATTTTTGTGTTAGCTTTACTGTGCCCCATGTTCAACACTGCGATTATTAATTTTACCTACTGAAGATGACAACTCAGATGGCGAAATACGTATTTAGGATACGAGTATTAATTATGGGAAGGGGTTTTATACCCTTTTTAAATTGGATTTTTTTATTTATTTCTTGGCTTCAATAACAAATTATACAAATTTTATCCGGAAATAAAATAACCAAAATACAATTTTCCCAAGTTTTTAATATAATGTATATGCGTATAATTAAAGAAAGGAACGTAAAAAGGTATACTCCAATTCAAAAAATGAATACAATTTTATTAACACAGCTCTATGTAGTAACTAACATTTAAGCCTACATCTTCATCATTAAGCAACATAATGAATGAACACGAGAGATCAGACGTACAAATGCACACATATGAACAGCACACAATCAGTGTGTTCATTGGTGCGGGTTAATTCTACACCGGAAGATAGGACCAGTGTGTCCGTGTGACGTCACAGGAAGTTCGCTCATTACGTCTTCACACGGAGTCGACGGCGACAGAATGGGGAGATTCGATACCTGTCATTGTCTTCTACACGGAACGACTGTTACCGATGTATTACTGCTACACTACTGACGATATAAGACAGAAAGGAGTAAATATAAGATGTGAAAAAGAGAAGGACAGTGGCAAAATCAAGTAGACCTTTAAGAGGATACCTCCACCATACACTGTAATTACTGAAGTTAGAACGCCCCACATATTTCGTTTCAATCGGCACCTTCTAGTCTTTTAATTATTCAGCGTTGTTGCTCCTAATTCTTTAAGTTATTTTCGGGATCTCTTTTTATTTTTAATTTTCTGAACTCACAAATAAGCGAAAGACGTAATACAGAGAACGCAAATGAACTATAAATGAAAATAAAAACGAAAATTAAAAACAGCTGTAACTAGACTGAGTAAGAATATTATACACTGTGTTCAAAGTTATCTATCTGTTCACCATTGCTAACTTTATTATTAATGTAACTAAAAGTTGTAGCATTGTTTCTCCTGATTACGATGATCAAATTTAAAAAAAAACATTTGAAAATCACATTTTGTATTTTTTACATACTTATGTTGAAAGAAAACTCAATCGTAACGAACAAAATATCTAGTACTCTGCTACCCTAAAGCTAAAAAAAAACATTGGCGAAGCGTTCAAACTTCTAATGTAAATACGTAAATATCAAATACGCTATACTTCAATACACTAAAACAATGTAGACAAAATTCATATCTATGGATTCCAACAATTGTTGCTGTTACAAGCTTAATTAATATTCCGACAATAAAGGTGTTACAATGGTTAGGACAGATGTTAACGGTGAATAAGGCTTAAACGTGAATTAAATTTTAACATTTTTGTTATTTGTTATGTTTAAACTTTGGAAATTTTAGTTATGGAGCATATATAGAAAAATAACGTGTAAAAGTTATTGAAGCCTATTATGAAAATGGGCGTTCAAATAAAAAAGTCTATCGCGAACTTTGGGATTTTTACGGTCAACATAATCGACCAACCGAGAACGTATTGCCAAAATGCATGCTCATACGGGCTCGTTCGGGCGAAATATTGCTGCAGTGCGCGAGAATGTGACCGAAGACCAAGCACCTTCGTTCGTCATTGTGCGCAGGAATTGAATCTCGCGACAGCCTTTGTTGTATTGAATTTTAACAAAAAGTATGAATTTGCACCTTTCATTCATTCATCGATTCATCGATTGGATGCACGAGCAAACACGACATGATTAAGATTTTTTAAATAAAATCATCTTCAATAATTAATTAAGCTAATTTTCACATCAATGGTTTCATTAATAAGCGAAATTGTCGCATTTGGTGTGATGAGAATCCAAGACAGATAATCGAGAAACCGATGCATTCACAAAAAGTCACTGTTTGATGTGGATTTTGGGCTGGCGGAATCACTGGACCGTTTTTTTTTTTTTAATGATGTCGGAAATTTCGTTGCTGTGAACGGTGAACGCTATCGTGAGATAATAACAAGCTTTATCGCCAACCGTCAATAGATGCATGCACTACCATAGTGATTTACGGCAGTAAAGTAACACTTTATCTTACTATAAAAATCAAACACTTTACCTGCCGTAATATCTATCAGCATACCCATGACTGTATGGCATTAGACAGAAATTCACGGCTCCAACAGTAAAAGTTTTATCGCGAATTATTTATAGAAAATAATGAAAGAAGACATTCAGCGTACGCCGCCTGAAATTCTGAAAAAGTCGTTAAAGACGTCTTTCGAAATTCTACCACAAAAATTAGTCAAAAAATACAATCGCCAATATGACATATTTATGGAGTGGTGCAACAAATACGGAATTCAAAAGTTCAGAAAACGTTTTACTGGCGTATTTTTCCGATTTATCGAAAGAGTATTCTCCTTCTTCGGTGTGGTCCTATTATTCCATGGTGAAAGCAACTCTTTTAGCAAACAAATGACGTTGATACATATTAGTAAATATAAAAAACGGCTCTTTTAAAACAAAAAATCATATTCCAAAAAAGTCCAAATCTCTTTCACAAAAAGAAATGCTTACATTTTTAATAAATGCACCGGATGAAATGTACTTGATGATGAAGGTAATTCATGCAAACCTTTCAAAACCAATTCGTTATGAATATAGAAATTATTTTAGATTTGCGTTGTGTTTGGCATTGCTGAGGCTTTACGTAATGAAGAACTTTTGAATGTAAAAGTAAGAGCATAAAGAAACAATTTTTGTTGTTCAGATAACTAAAACAAAGACCAATAGGCCTCGATTGTTTGTGATCACTACAGAGTTTGGAGGAAAAGTAAAATCCATAAAATTATTTAACAAATATTTAACTCTGCGTCCTAAGAGTCGCCCCACGACCTACTTTTCTTAACTTAAATGGAAAATGCACAGTCCAGCCAATTGGAATCCATACTTTTGGAAGTGTACCAAGCAAAATTGCCAACTATCTACATTTGCCAGAGCCATCATTTTATACGGGACATTCATTTCGTCGAACGTCCGCCACTCTCTTTGCCAACGGAGGCGGCCGTAAGGAAAATTTAAAACGCCACAGAGGATGGAAAAGCGACACGATTGCAGAGTCCTATGTTGAGGAATCTGTGCTCAATAAATAGAAAATTTCAAAGACAATTTTAGGTAAAAGTCAAACTAACAGCATAGTTACCAATGCTAATTCTACTAATGGTTTACAAGTTATTAACATAGATAATAATCCTCAAGCATGTTCAATTGAAACTTCTTCCACTGCAGGAATTAATTTTTATAATGCGTCAGGTAGTTCCTTTATTTTTAATATATCAAGTAATAAGTAGATTTGTTTTTTATTCGCTGTTCTTTTTCTGTGCTTACTTTGTCATACGAAAATGTAATAAGTTATAATATGTCCATTGTTTTTAAATATAATTTTTTACGGTTGGCGATAAAATTTTGTATGCACCACGTCAGTAAAGTGACTTTATTGAACTCGCCTGTTACTCGCCTCGCTCGCTCGGCTCATAATTTCAGACTCCTTCAATAAAGTATCACTTTACTGACTTCGTACATAAATAACTATTGTATGGTCCGAATTGGAAGTTATGATTGTGGACAATATGTGGTTTCGACAAGACGGTTCCACATGTTACATAGCCAGCCTTATTGCATGAGAAGTTAGCAGATCGCATTATTTTACGAAACAGCGAAGTCAATCCACCACAGAGATCAAACGACTTGAGACGATTGGACTTTTTTCATTGGGGCTATCTTAGAAGTAAAGTATATGCCAACAAGCTAGTACTTATTCCAGAGCTAAAGGACAAGATAATAAGGCATATCGGTAGGATAGAGGTCCGATTATACCGACATGTCATCCAAAATTCAGACCAATGAGTGAAGGTGTACCGCCGAAGCTGTGGCGTACATTTGGCCGATATATAAATATATAATTATATTATAGGTATAATAATTACGGACTTCTTGTTACCCGCCATTACAGCTATAAAGTATCCCATTTCTATCCATAGTTTAACAGATTTACAGATAACAGGACCCAGTTATCGTTATCATGTTACCAGGATTGGTTTAAAAACGATTTTCACTAAATGGTGATTATATGGAAAAATAAAATATCAATTCTAAATCCAACCCCACTTCAAATATTAACAAAAATTGATTAATTTGACTTACCTTAGTGACGAGCAGCTTACTGAATGTCACCCTACGTTTAATAGGCGTACCACTTTTTAAAGGTATATTAGGTTCATAAAAACCTTCGTCCTCTAAACCGTAATCAAATTCGCTCATGTCTAGGTCCATCATCTGTAAGAATATATAATACAAATTTATAATACTGATATTTAAGAAACTATTAAACGAAGATTGATTTTAAACTAATTAAAATATATTTTTAAGTACCAAGTGACTATGAATGATTGAAGCAAATATTTAATTTGGCAATCCTGAGAAGTCCGCTTTGCTAGTTATTCCCCTTATATTTATCTATTGGGTTAGAATATTTTATATACTCGTAAATATCGATGACATATGGTTAGAATTACCAGTAAAGTAATATTAACTCATATTCGAAGTGAAATTTAAGCAAAATAAGAACTGAAAGAAATTTTACGACCCTATATTACTCAGGTACAAAGAAAATGCTCAAAATGTTGTAAAGAATACTGAACTCGTCGTGATAAAATGCTCCTCTTCAATTGCGTCTTACAAATTGTTTGTACGTTTCCGTAATATTACGTTTTGAAGGAAATACAATTCAGGCACGAATCAGGCCAATCTATTTGTCCATAAACCTACACTTATAAAACGGTCTAGCAAAAAATACTGTAAATAATTAATACTTATATGTGGAGCATGTGGTAGAATTTTATGAGAAATAACCATTAGTTAATTCTATGTTATCCAACTGATTTATAAACGACTCTAAAATAATGGTTTCGAATCTTCGCGAGTTAATTGTTTCTTGGCCCAATAATTTGTTGTCCTGATATCACCCAAACACCAATATTAAGTGGAAGCAATGGTACTTCAATAAAATTATGTTGATTAGCTGCCGACCAAGTTCTATAATTCTGCGAATTTACATAAGAAGACAAGTGATGAAGCCATACTTCATCAGAAGAGGAAGTACAATTTTGCTGACAATGTTATTATGCAGATGGTCATTATACAACTGATAAAACTAAATTCGTTGTAAAAAATCAGGTGAGAGAATTTGATGGACAATTGAAAATTTATATGGGTGTAAATGTAGGTGTTTTTTTCAGATTCTTGCGAGAGGATTCATAGGAAAGTTCTAGGATGGATGTAGAAAAGGTTAAAAGAATAAACGAGTTGTTAAATGGAGCTTATCTATTAGCTTGAATAGACGGCGTATAGAAATATGAGGATTTTGTTCAACAATTTCATTCACATTTTCCAAAATATCGGTTGTAACAACAGTGGGACGACTACCAATGTTTAAAAACCTTTCGATTATTCTAACAGGGTATTGTGAAAAGCAACGACATTCAATTCAGTGTGTTCTTCTGATTACATTTCGACGAATTGATTATAAGTCAACTGCTTGGAATATATTCAATTACCATCTTTATTTTGGAAGTTACATACTTCCAAAATAGGGCAACACCATAAATTTATTTTGCTCGACAGTAAAGACCATTTTGAAAGTAAAAAGAACAAATTATTGTATTATTTGCTTGTTTGACTTTCAATTTGTGAAATTTTTGTCTAATCTAAATTTAAAAATCAGGCATGTCACCATAAAGTTGCAGAATTGTTGCCAGCTCAAGAAAAAAATTCAATCATTTATAGTCACCCGTTATTATAACTAGCAATTGTGCAATAACTTTATTTCTAAGTAGCGACAAAAACAAAATTGTACAAATCAGGGACAGCTAGCGAATTCAGTAAAGTGATATGTCTACGTTTTATTACGGCTCTACAAACTGGAAAACTATATCAGTATGTCGTAGTTTGTGTCACGCAAGGACAACCAGACCTTCCTTGACCGAATTTAGCGTCCTCTGTTGATTATTATTCGCTTTCGTGAGTCGATATAATATTATTTAATTAATCAAGAGTATTATGATTTTTTCTTTTTATTTGTGTTGAAAGTAATGTTGACAACTCATGAACGTAAATATCAAATAATATCAATCTTGTATTATAAATACTACGTAAAATGGCTAGAATTATACTACGTGACTATAAATGTTTGTAACAAATATTTACTTTGGCAACACTGAAAAATTGGCTTGCCTGGATATTCGTATATAGGTACAACTTTGTAGGTTATGTCATTTTCATTTATATCATATGGATGCGTTAAAAATCAGGTGTGCTAACATAAAATTACAGAAGTGTTTTCAACGTAAGTCGAAAATTTACAATCATTTATAGTCTCGTTGTACTTTAACTAATGAATGTCATTGTCAAATTATATCAATCTTTTGATAAAGATATCAAATATTACGAATAGAATCGTTAATAATCAAGACCAACATTTTGAGAGATAATGGTGTGCTCATAACTGTTCAATATTATATACACCATAAATGGGCTCGCCTGATTCATGAATTACATGTGATTCTACATTTCCAATTTGTTCGGCCCTTATTATTTTTATCAGTTGCTTCAAACATATGTTTCTTGTTTATAATCAAGTGTCTTCATGTGCTTCCACAAGTAATAGTCTATAAAATTTAGAGCAGACGCACTCAGGAGATAACGCACAGGTCCAGTTCAACCTACCCATCGATTTTGACTGAAATACTGTCGCACATTTAGCCCATTAATACACAGAAGCCCTGCCACTTAAAAACTACAACAATGTAAATGATGAAAATTGTGATTTGCTACACAGAAAATTTTAATCTAAACTTATTGGGAGCCAAGTAGGGTGAGCAATTCTATATCATTCATGCTATTGCTATCTTATTCAAAAACCAAGCAAAATAAATATGAGCGGATTATGGAAAATTTTACAGTGCTTCCCTATATAACGATAGAATCGACAAACTCATTGTTCAAATAAATATATGCCATTTTTAAATAAATCATAAACACAAACATAATGCAACTAGACAGAATAACATAATGAAATTAATGAATATAAACCAGAACACAAACTAAATACTAACTGCGGACGATACCAATAACAAAAATAAACAATTAAATGAGTCGCTGCAAATATTAATGTGCACACGATTGTGTTGAAACGTATAAATCACATCGAACTTTCGACCGCACTAGGATGCAACGCTTTGCAATATATGATATACCTCTATCGCTGACTGCAAAGTTTACATGATCTTCAAATACTTCTGTGATATCTTTATTAAATTAATTTCTCTGTAATACAAAACTTATAATACAATCTTCTTCCGGATTTGCCCATGCTGTAGTGTCAATCTTATAGCAAATGCTGAAAGTACCGACAGTACGGACAACGAAACATCGATTATTACAGCAACTATACACGAAAGCCCAGACGAAGATTGTGCGACACCGAAAATTTACGAAATTATAACAATTTATAATTTTGTATATGCAGTGATGCGCAAAAATAGAGGTAAGCATTGTTTATTAGTTAAACTATGTTTTGTTCCTCTAAGCTAATTGTACAAGAACATCATATCTTTATTAGAACTAAAAGTAACGTGCCTTCAAAGACTTTCCTCATTAGAGACGACCATGCTTTTTGATAATGGTTGACGTGCACGTAATCTGACACAAACATATAATTTTGAATAAGCATGGCCGTCTCTAACGAGGAATGTTTTTGAAGGTACGTTATGTAAGAGGGCAATTCAAATATTTTTTTTTTCTGAACATAAAAGCAGTTTTATATTCATCGAAATGGACATACACAAGGGCAACTTGATTGTGCCAATACTGTCACTTGTACGTATTAACAATTTCGTGCAACAATGTGTCAAATTTTGTTGCACAACGTATAATTATTACATTTCTTTTCAATGAAAGTGTAAAAGCGACGGATATTCATCAGAGAGTTCATAAACAGTTTGAAGAAGAGCGTTTATCACTAGGAACAGCCTTTGAGTGGTGTAAAGGAAATTGCTAGGATTGTAAACACCGGTATTGGTAATGTTCACACTATTATTCACAACAAGCTTAAATTTAGTAAAGTTACTATCAGGTGGGTTTCAAAACAACTTTCCGCTGAATAATAGCAGAAACGACTTCAGGATTTCAGAGAACTCCGGCTTCGGTACAAGTATGAAGGCGATGAGACTTTTTGTCACGTATCATAACAACCGATTAGACCTGGGTACACCGTTATATCCCAGAAAGCAAGAATATTAGCAAAGAATGGCGTCACTCAAGCTCACCTCCGCCTAAAAAATTAAAAACACAACCATTGTGTGGCAAAGTGATGGTGACTGTATTCAGGGACGCTATTGGATCAATTTACGTCGATTTTCTTAAAGAAAGAAGCTATGATTAATTCACCTTATTACGGTGAGCTTCTTGGAAGGGTTAATTTGGCCATACAAACAAAAAGATGCGGTCTTTTAAGCAAGAGCGTTATTCTGCTACACGATAACGCTCGCCCACATACAGCCCATCTATCGAACAATTCATTGGCTAAATTGAGTTGGGAAGTACATATAGTCCGGACTTGCCACGGGTGACTATCATCTCTTTGGGCCACTCAAAAAGTTCTTGGGATGCAAGCGATTTGCCTCTTTTTGTCGACGGGAATACAGAAGCTACAGGAGCAACACGTACTTTAAAGGGGGGTTGTTACTTACAAAAATAATGTATACAGTGTGTTTAAAAAAGATGCGGCAATATTAAAGGGGGTGATTGCCCAGGTCATTTTATACAAAAAGTTCCTATAAACATAGGTCCGCATACGCTTCGTTACCGATCTACAGCGTGTTGAAGTTTAATTTTAAAAAACAGTAAAAACTTGATTTTTCCAAAGCGGCTTGAGATATCATAATGAAATTTTAGGCGCGTTAATAGCTGTGGGAGACACATACTTTGCAATACAACACGATGTTTCAGTCGTACCTGTGGCGCGCGTATTGGCACGTCACAGGCTATTTTTCAAGAAAAAATAGGACGCCTCTGATTTTTCTAAAAATACAAATATGATTTTATTTATTGTTTATTGGTAAAAAAAACATTTTAGTGCATGTCCATTTATTACAGAAAAAAAAAATAAAAAAACAAGGTTTTATTCAAGGGCAAAAACAAATATTTTACCAAACCACAGTCCTGTTTTATTCACTGACATATTGAATGAGTCTCGTGATTAATAATTTTGTATGTGTCGAATTTGTTGAAGTTTCATGAATCGCTATACGAATGCCGAGATGACCGACATGCACTACATTTATGGGCGTGCTGATGGCAATGCATTAGAAGCTAGGCGGTTGTATACTGAAAGATTTCCTGGCCGTATTGTTCCTGATAGAAAAACTTTCGAAAGTATTCATCGGCGTCTTTATGAAACAGGCACATTAAGACGAAGTGGAGGAGCAGGAAGGCCAAGGACAGCAAGAACGGTAGAGCTGGAAGAGGATGTGCTAGACATGATTGAAGAAGATCGAGGTACTTCTACTCGAAAATTGCTGACGCTTTGGATGTAAGTAATGGGACTATTTGGCACATTCTGAAGGAAAATTTGTTGTATCCATTCCATATACAACGCGTTCAAGCACTTCTTCCTGCTGATTTTCCTCCTCGCATTGCATTCTGTCAATGGCTTTTGCACAAAATGGTTCAAATCCCTCAACTCCTGATGTTGATTCTGTTCACCGATGAAGCGAATTTTTCAAGAAATGCAATACGGAATTTCCATAATAACCATGTATGGTGTGACGAAAATCCACATGAAATTGTTGAAGATCGTTTTCAACATCAGTTTTCTTTGAACGTTTGGCTTGGGATTGTGGGTGACTGCATAATTGGACCGGTATTTTTACCAAGGAGACTTACCGGAGAGGTGTATCGCAACTTTTTGGAAAACACGCTCCCTGGATTTCTGGAGGACGTACCATTAGCAATTAGAGATGCAATGTGGTATATGCACGATGGCGCACCAGCCCACTTTAGTCAAGTAGCTCGTGATTTCTTAACACAAGCATACGGAAATCGCTGGTTAGGCCGAGGTGGACCTCACTCATGGCCTGCACTATCCCCGGACTTAAATCCCCTGGATTTTTTCATGTGGGGCCATTTGAAGTCCTTGGTGTACGCTACTCCATTGGAAAACGTAGAAGACTTAAGAAATCGAATCATTGATGGGTGCAACTCAATTAAAACCGATCCTGGTGTTTTTCAGAGAGTTCGCCAGTCAATGAGGAGAAGATTGGATTCTTGCATCCGAGGTAGAGGTGGTCACTTTACACAGTTTTTGTAATTTTTGGTTGATAAAATTGTTGGTTTGGTAAAATATTTGTTTTTGCCCTTGAATAAAACCTTGTTCTTTAATATTTTTTTCTGTAATAAATGGACATGCACTAAAATGTTTTTTTTTACTAAAAAACGGTCGTACGATAAAAAGTTAAGAGAGCTTTTTTCTTCATAATTGAACAATAAATAAAAGCATATTTGTATTTTTAGAGAAATCAGAGGCGTCCTATTTTCTCTTGAAAAATAGCCTGTGACGTGCCAATACGCGCGCCACAGGTACGACTGAAACATTCTGTTGTATTGCAAAGTATGTGTCTCCCACAGCTATTAACACGCCTAAAATTTCATTATGATATCTCAAGCCGCTTTGGAAAAATCAATATATTGCTTTAATATTGCCGCATCTTTTTTAAACACACTGTATATAATATTAATTTGTAGTTTGTATCCACCAAAAATAGATATTTTTATATTAAGTGTGCAAAGCTTTGTTTTGTCGAGACAAAAAATACATTCGAAAACTCGAAAACTGCTTGGCACACGTAACATAAACAACGTTTTTTTCTCCAATTGTAGTAATTTAAAATTGTAGATTAATATAAATAAAAAAAATGTCACCTACATAAATACGGCGGCTACAGCAATTTGTTGTCTTAGTTACGAGGTAAATTACACAATGAAATTTCACAATGAAAAAAAGATTTTTTTTAACAGTGAAAATAATACTTTTTTAACGGTTAAAAAATGACACACTTTGCATACTGAGATTCATGAGAAAAACGTCACTTTTTTTGACAATCGGAAAAAAAATAATATACAAGTCAAATTTGAATCCCCTGCAATATTTAGTTTGTACTTCGGAAAGAATCCCCAGTAACGGCAATAACAGTTGTACAATAAACTGGGAACAGAAAGTTTGGATGGCTAGGGATGGCTAGGGAGTATATGATATCAGGGAGTAAATGCAAGAGTATAAAACTTACACAGATCAACGAATATATTAGCCTGTTCACGAAACAAAGTTGTTAGTGCTTTAAAATGGAAAGAAAAGACGGGAAATATGATACGCCAAAGACAACGACAAGAAAAGTCCCTTTGCTACATCTGTCATCATAAAAAAAGGAATTACAACTGACTATTGACACCTCTACTATCAGAAGACTTACAAAGACCAATGTACCAGCAAAAACACCAACAAAAGTTCCTTGCTTAAGTAAACGCAATGTTTGTTAAAAAGTACGGTTGCAAACGAGTATGTATAATGGAAGAAGCAAAAATGGTGGAATACATGACGGCACAAAAGACATGAATTCGCACGCCGCGAAACACGGGGGAGAAGCAATATTATACTAGGGAGCTTTCTTTTTCTGGTTTGGTGTTAGTTCTATAATTTGAATAAAAAGAAACTAACACAAGTTGAGCATATCAATGTACTGCGAGATGTAATACATTTCCTTTATTTGTAATATAAAACATTAATTTTACATATTTATGTTTAAATTTACAAATATACATAAACCTATAATCAAACTAGATACATAATAATAGAAAACATCACTTCTTCAGTTAATTGGCATCTGGAAATAAATCCATTCGTTGGCGAATCGATGTCCAATCAGTTCAATAATTCCAACCAAACGCTACCCAAAAAGTCCATTGATAAAAGTCCCAGTCAACCCGTCGAAAACGACTTTTATCAATATTTCGATGATATATTTTTTATTCTCATTGTATTGAGAAAATATTAACTATTATATTAAATTTATATTTCTATTTAAATTCAAAGTATCCTAAAAAATAATTCAATATGTAGTAGCTGATTTGCTAGTACATGCATTTGTATTTTTTTTTCTTTCCTTTAATTTTTAACACAAAATTAACAAATCTAAATATATTATTACGCATATTATGGCAATTTAAAACGTGTTCAGTGTTAATTACTTGGAACCGAGTCACCTAAAATTTCGAAAGACTTATATTCTGATTTATTACATTTGTATAATGTTCACAAAAATATTCTTTCCATCTGTACAAATACATACTTTTGTAAAAAATAAAAGTTTTTTCTTTGAAGAATTTAATGCGCGAATACTTTGCAAATTGTAAAGGGGAAATGTTTTTTTGATCCCAGTAATGTTAAGCATTCATGACATGTTCTTGAAGTGCGCTTAATACTAATTATTAAATAACCGTTATAATTTTACTCTGTAATTGTCGTCTTAAATTCCTAATAACATTTTTATATTTTTTACTAATAGTTAAAATCTTCACTTTATTTATATATGATTGTAAAGCAATTGTTTCGCCAACACAGTCGCTTCGTCGGGCACGTGCTAGAGCAAGTTACAAACTAACATCGGTATACATAAATATAAAAAGGTTTATATTATTTTACATTGTCTTTAAAATGTCAGAATTTTCACAAATATTCTAGTAAAAATTTGTTACCGATCTGGTCAGCTCTTCCAATTATACTATCGGGAAACATTACAAATACAATTTTTTTAATAAACTAAATGTGCATTTCTATCATCGTCTAAACGGTCACTTTAAATAAATAAATTTAACAAAAGTGAGTTCTTTAAATTCAACTGATCGTTAAGTAAAATTTGTACTCTTATTTTCTAAATTTAGAATTTGAAAATCATTGAATATGTGGTTTTTTTCTATTAATTTATTGGCAAAGGTGGAATCTTGTTCTTTATTTTTAAACGAAGAAAGATGTTCAGCAATACGTTTTTCAAATTATCTTCCTGTTTGACCAATATATATCTCACCGCATTCACACGTTAACAATGTTTATAGGTATGCTTACCATACGTTCTGATTTAACCGGGATTATCCCGGTTTCAAACATCGGTCCCGGTTGGTTTGGTAATTTGTCCCGGTTGGTTGTTTCGTGTAAAGTTGAGACATGCTGACACGGGTGTGTGGTGAACAGTGAGGCGCGCGCGACACATGCAATAGCCGAAAATAAACAGCCGACATTTAACGTCTCATTCATCCGAAGTGGCGATCACTTGCAGTGTAACTGCGTTTCATTTATTAAGGTGATGTGACAATGCCTAAATTGTCTAAATTAGTTTATATTTTAACCCAAATGTTTAAGCTGTCGTTAAAATGCCGAAAATACATTGTAAATTTACGGATCAACTGCAAAACGATTACCCTTTCCTGTTCGCGAACCTCTTCCGCGGGGGTTGAGCTACCCACCAGGCGCGTCCCTAGGTGGCGAATAAGGGGACGGTCAGGTCTCTCTTGCGGGGACCTGATTAGTGGCAGTCATAAGCGGGATGGATATTCCTAAAAACCTTCTAATCCTTAGTGAAAGCTGTCACCGCAGACCAGCTCTTCCAAGCTACGGTGCAGAGCTGAATGGCCACTGGGGTGTATGTGGTCTCAAGCGTTCCCCTGGGGCACTAGGCGGCACTCCCTCGAATTTACGCCTTGTGCCTGCGCGCATTGACTCCATACTTCTTCCATATTCGTGGGAATTAAATGAACACAGAGAATAAAAAACAAAAACTTAAAAAGATGAAGTCTGAAAAGAATCCAAAACCTTAGGAGTCTATAGAGACTCCCTTGGCAATGGAGACTGATAAGACTTCAAAAAACAAAATTGGAACGCAACGGACTGAAACTAAGAATGTTGCGAAGATAGAGGGTGCACCCAAGGAGAGAAAACATCTTTCCGGAGCACAATGAAAGAAGTTAAAGAAGATGAGGAAACAGGGAGTTGATACGAGCAAAATAAGGCTCCCCCTTTTCCAAAAAAAACCTCGGGGAGAACATAAGCCAACAGGCGAACATAAGCAAACCATGTCGGCTAGAGGCACTCCTGAGGATAAAGTAACTAAGCGCACGAAGTTTTCTGCTTCGGGCATGACTTACAAAGCAGCTCTTAAAGGTAATAAGGCTACAATAGTTCCTAAGGACTACCCAGTCAGCTTAATGACTGAGAGAAATGGAGCTATACAAGAGGCCCTGATGATCGTCATAGATAGGGCGCAGAAGGCACCGAGGTTTGAATCCTCCGGTCTTATGAACGGCTACTATAGAGTCATCTGTGCAGATGAGGACTCGTATAGCACTACGAGAGATTACTTGGAAAAGGAAACTGTTTGGAAACTCGTGAAGAGCGAGGATCTGCCAAAACAGCAACGACTTTTAGCGTTTCTGCCAGAGACTAAAAAAGAGGATCTGACAGTGGGCTTGAAAAGACTCGAGAGGCAAAATCCAGGGCTTAAAGTGGATGGATGGATTACGCTCAATTACAGGTCTTTCGAAAAGGGCTTACATGTGGGCCTTCGGATTGGCAAGGAGTTTGAGGAAACGTTGGTGAGGACTGATTGGAGACCTTACTATCACTGTCAGAGGGCTAACTTTGTAACCCTCAAAACAAAAAAAGAACAGAAACCGGGATGCAGGATGAGGGTACTCTTAGGAGAACCTAAGGCATCAACATTTAAGGGCCAAAATGTTGAAGATTCTCCAAATAAATCTCAACATAAGAAAACAGCCACAGCGGCACTTTGTCAAAGGACTCTGGCTGAAGATATCGATCTCCTCCTCATCCAAGAGCCATGGATAAGTAGAGGTAAAGTGGGAGGACTACAGATTAGGCTCTTGGTTGGTGCCCCAGGCACTAAAATTAGAACTTGTATCTGTTTCAGAGCCGCCTTGGACGTGATGCCTATCATGGAGCTCTGCAGTGGGGACATGACGGCATCTAGGATCAGACTGAGTGTCGATGGGGATATATTGGAGACGACAATTGCGTCTCTATACCTACCCATTGCCTCTCCAAAGCTACCATGGCCTGATCTTGAGGCCTTGGTGGCATATACCAGTAAGAACAATCTGGAATTGATTATCGGCGCAAAAACCAATGCTCATCATAAGGCATGGGGCAGCAAGGATAACAATTATAGGGGTAAGTCTGTTTAGCTATATCTGTGGTACTGAACTTGACTGTCTGAATCAAGGTGATAAACCGACATTTAAGACATCAAGGAGGGAATCAGTTATAGATGTTACCTTATGCGCGTTGTTATAAGGGCATGTATCCGACGAGCCGTCGCTCTCTCATCATTCGTATATCCGCTATGAATTATGTATAGATTTAGCGGAAGCCAGACTATACAGGGATCCCAAGAGATCCCCCAGACTGGGGCTCTTGCAAAGTTAACCAATTTAAGGAAAGAAACTCGCCGGTCGAATAGGGCGAAGAAAATAGGTAATTGGGAAGCCTACAAGGCTCTCTTCAATAAATACAATGATAAATTCAAAGAGAGGAAAAGGAAGGCCTGGAGAGAATTCTGTGAAGACATCGAAGGTATTCCTGACATGGCCAGAATTAACAGAATTCTCAAAAAAGATGCTTCCAACGCAATTAGATCTTTAAGAGATCGAAAAATAAAAAGCATCACATGCAACTGGGTTCATAACATGCTGCGTAGCAGAGTAGTTAATGCCCAAATGCAAAACAAAACGATCTCCATGAGGACAACAAAAGGGTGTCCTCAAGGAGGCGTATTGTCACCGCTACTATGGAGTCTAGTAGTGGACAATCTCCTCAGGACATTAAATTACCAGGGAATATGGGCGCAGGGTTTCGCGGATGACATTGTCATAGTGTCCCAGGAAAAATTCCCGGGGAGAGTGGCGAGCATCATGCCAAATTCTCTGCGAATTATGGAAAGATGGTACCTTGAGGAGAGATTAACTGTCAATCTTCAAAAAAACCATGTTAGTAGCCTTTACCAACATGAGCAAACTAAATGATCTAAGCAGCGTAAGGCTGTTTGGACAAGAGTTAGAACTAACCAAGGAAGTGAAGTATCTAAGCATTCGAGTGTACTCAAACTTCCCCTGAGGAGGATAGTGGCTTTTATCGAGGACACAAGACTAACAGAGTGGACTATTGGGGATAGTACAAAGAGCAGTGTGCTCAAGTGCCTGGACGTTCTGGCGTCCAACCCAAAACAGAAAAAGAAGAAAACTGCCCATTTATAAAAAAGCTTTTTAAAGACAGCAGGGTGAAGTGCCAACAATGTTTCCCAGTGTTAGTTCTTTTTTGTCCCAGCTCCGGCCCCTGTCCCGGTTTAGAATTTCATAATTATGGTAACCTATTTATAGGTAAATTGATATAAATGTACACTTAGACAATATCTTTTTATGCAATTAAAACTATTATTATTACTTCCTACATACATTTACATATACATAGTTCATAAAGTATTTTTTTGCAGTTCAAAGCCAAATTTAAGGCATAAGAATACCTTAAAATGACTAACGTGTGTAGTATTACACCGCGTATTTATACGTGTTAAAAAGAGATAAACCAGTACGAACTACAAAGAACCACTTTATCAACTGTATATATGAATATTGCCTCGTACCTATTTTTGGCACACCACTGTATATATAGCTAAATATTTCTATTAATGTGGATTTCCGTAGGCATGATTTAGTTCCATCTATAATTGTTCGAATATACTGACCAATTCTTACTAAATAATATTATTTAAAGTACCTTATATGCAATTATCTTATGTAAGATAGGAAAATACGTACAAAACCAAGAATAAATATCCAAGGTTCTCATTTAAAAAGTAGGAAAATTATGTTATCGCTCAAAAGCAAATAGTAACCCAAAAATGACTATGTTAAAATATGAATTTTTATCAACAAATGAAACGGATTTTCGATACTTTGCAATATTTTACAGAATTTTTAAAATATACATATATGTCGCTCACGATAATAAATATATATATATATATATATATACATACATACACGATAAATGTATTATCATATTCATTCGATCTTATAAGACTAAGATTTACAGTTTCGTTCATAAAAAAATTCATTAATAAAGATTAAAATGACGGTCGAATGATAAACTTTGTTATCGCTAGAAAATGTCAACACTACCTATCTGTTTATTAATTCATATAAACAGGTAATTGACAATAATTGTAACTTTCACTCAATACTGGTGTGCCTTTCTTTCCCACGCTTTCTATCTGAAATAATTTGTTATATAACAATTACAAATAAATACATACATCATAAATTGAAATATTTGCGCCGAGGATTTTTTTAGTTTCATATCCTGTTGTAAAACGATTTTTATACTTTTAACTCTATCGAACAGTCTTCAAGAAAAAGTAATACCTTTAATATTTCAATAAATACTAAACTTTGAAGTATAGTATTCGTAGTAATTACGCAATATCAAATTCTATTAACGATAAAAAAGTCAATATTTCTTATGCCTAATAAAAGACATACATATTATATTCCGAATCATTTTTCTTATAATAGCAAATAAATATACAGTGAGTACGAAAATGATTGTCTGACAAATATTACAATTCCTAAGGGCTGACAACATTTGCTTCCAATTTTATTAGAACATAGCTGGACAATAACAAGATATTAGGCGAAACTGTTTTAAAGGACTATGCTTGTAGACAAGTAAATACGAGGGTGGATTCCTTTGCTCCATCCCTGACCCACTCACAATAAAAATTAGACAAATATCTTACTTTTATTTTTCAACATAGTCCCCATTAAGGTTAACACATTTTTCCCATCGATGTTCTAGCATTTCTCATGTTTCTCGAATAAAGATTGCAAACCACTGATTTACCGCACATATCCATCATTATCTGACGGAAATCGTTTACTACGCAAGTGTTCTTTAAGTTTTAGAAACAGTCGGTAATCGCTGGGAGCCAAATCTGGACAATATGGCGAACGCTAAACTAATTAATTAATACATATTTTGATTTTTGTGAAATTTTTTGTTTTTTCAATGTATTTTTTAAAACCATATATCTCAGGAGTATTTGATCTTAACTACGTCATATTTCTACTGGATACATACAGCAAAAGGTATAAGATTCCGAGTAATATCGAAAAATTTAATAAATCTCTTACATGTGTTCAAAATTTATTGATTATTTAAGTAATTTTTAATTAAAGAAAAATCGATTTTTTTAAATGGAACAGCCTGTATATTAGCACGCCCTAGTAAGTAGATAGACATTTTGAATAGTACAGGTATAGGTAGGTTTCCCTATGTCTATCTCTCACAATGTTAGAGTTATTAATGATTATTTTCTAAATTGAGCATTATCAAGAGAAATTGTAGAAGTAAGCCTTGAAAAGTAAATCTGATCTATCAAAATTGTCACAAAGTTTATTTCGTATCTAACTGGTTTTATCTTGTTCACAAATATGCAAGACTAATTAAATATTTATTCTAATAGAAAAATTTTGAGTTTATTCTACTTTCATGGTGAATCTCTTCAAATTATTGAAAGCACATGTCGACTTTTTAATGAAAGATATCCCTTAACATTCTGAACTTACTGCAAATGAGAATTAATGAATATTAAATCTAATTTTTACTTGTCAATGTCGCCTTATGTGATGCATTAATAATTACATTGACATGTAAAAATGAGATTTAATATTCATTAATTCTCATTTGCAGTAAGTTCAGAATGTTAACTATATATACACGAAGTAGAGAGGTGAAAAGCTGTGACTGTCTTTGAGATACCGTACATTGATAAGCTTCAATTAAAGCGAAACGCGTCTGTATGTTCTCATTGATGGAAATAGCTTTTCACTAATTTTTAATTATCTTAAAGATATCCATATTTACCAGCAATGAATAAAACAAAATTCAAAATTATTAATGATTATTTTCTAAACTGAGCATTATTAGTAGAAAACTTTGGAGAAAAAAATCTAAACAGTTTTGGAATTATACCAATTATGTGTATAGATTCATCAAACTTCTTGCGAAAAGGTTAGAAAAGAAAATAAATTTAAAAAACTGAGAAAATATTTTATATCATATGAGATAACAAAAATACCACACATTAACAAGCAAAAAAGTGAATAAAATCAATATATTAAAGACACATAATGCGTTAATAATGATATTCGCAAATGTTCAATATGATCTGCGATCTAAACAAAGCATGACTCTTGTTGTTGTAGTTGCTTCTCTTACTTGCTCAACATTCAATTTTCGAAAACCGTCTCTTACTCTAGTTATAAGCTATTCTCTGTTTTGCACGAGAGACGCATAAACCTCATTTTTTTTATTTGACCCCATAAATAAAAATCAAGGAGAGTCAGATCGGGGAATCTAGGTGGCCAGAACCAAGATCCATTGCGACCAATCCACTTATCCTCAAAGATATTGGTTAATTCCCGATATACCTCATGTGAAGAGTGAGCCGGTGCTCGATCCATTTGAAACCAACATAGGTTATTCAAAAAAACTGTACTATTTTCCTTAACAATTGTAGATACCTGACGCTTGTTAAATTCTCGTTATAAATTTCATGTTCAACGTGGATATGTATAATTATTGCAAAAATATTAGAGCTAAACGTATCTTGAAAATTTGCTTCTCTAATGGCATGTGGATTTTGTTGTACCCAATGATGACAATTTCTTTGATTAAAAATCCTTAAAATTTTAGATAAAAAAATGGGATCTTCTTGTGTTTTAATTAAAATAACTCGCAAAATTGAATTCTTCTATCTTGATTTCCTGGACAAAAAGTCTAAACTGATTGGAAAACATAAGGATGCATTTCATTTTTCTTTAAAATCCTTTGATGTACATGAAATTCCTATATCTGCAGACGCCGCCAGTATAGAGCTGGTTGGATGCCCATGAAAATATCCCACAACAACTATTTCATTACCTTCGTCGCTTGTTATCGGTTTTGAACTGTCTTCTTGACTTGAATACTAAAGCGAATGGAGTTTGACTCTATTTGCTTGAATTTAGTTTTATTCATTGCTGATAAATGTGAGTATCTTTCATTAAAAAGTCGACACGTTCTTTCAATAATTTGAAGAGATTCACCATGAATGTAGAATAAATTCAAAATATCTCTATTAGATATATATTTAATTCGTCTTGGATATTTGTGAACAACATAAAACCAGTTATACACGAAACACACTTTGTGACAATTTTGACAGATTAGATTATTTTCAAGGCTTACTACAACGATATTTCTTGATAAAGCTCAATTTAGAAAATAATCATTGATAACTAAAATTGTGAGAGATAGACATAGGGAAACCTATACCTGTACTACGCAAAATGTTTATCTACTTACTATGACGTGCTAATATACAGAGTGTTCCATTAAAAATAATCGATTTTTCTTTAATTGAAGATTGCTTAAATAATCAATAAATTTTGAACACCCTGTAAGAGATTTCTTAAATTTTTCAACATTACTCGGAATCTTATACCTTTTGCTGTATCCAGTATATTACGTATATGACGTAGTTCAGATCAAGTACGCCTGAGATATGTGGTTTTTAAAAGTACATTGAAAAAACAAAAAATTTCACAAAAATCAAAATAATTCGAAAACGGTTAATTTTTTGCAAAAAAAAAAACCTTAATATAAAGTGTTATAGTACTTTACAAGGAATCTAAAAAAGCAATAAAAAGTATAACATTCCATTTAAAATATCAAAGTTGGCTATGGCTTCCGTTATAACGGAAAGTGGTTCATGAGTGTAAATATTTTATTTTAATACATCAAGTATCCAGATTACTTTCCACAAATTTTCAAAAGTATCCTAGGGCGTTAATATAGAAAACTTCTAATGAACAGGTTGCGTGAAAAAACCTGTATATAGTTACTATATTGAACTTAAGCAAATGAGAATTACGAATTTTCATTATTCTAACAATCAAGAAGGTGGCGTCGCGTCGTGTTGTGTTCTGCATACTGGTACAAACTTAGTTTGTCGAAATGTAGAAATCAACGCAGCACATTAGGCGACATATACATATAAAGTGAAATTTAATACCATTAGATCTCATTTGCATTAAGTTCAATATATTAACTATACATATATAACTTGATATTTGTAAATATTTCATATAAAAGCCGAAAAACTTCAATAATTTATCAATTGTTATATATATATATATATATATATATATATATATATATATATGCGAAGTATAGAAGTGGAAGTCATTGCAGCTGTTGCAATGGCAGATCTGTGACTCGGTGCGTATCCTGATGCAAGAGAACACCTTTGCGCAACTTCCCCGACGTTTTTCTTTTATTAAGTCACGTAATTTGGGAATCAAATTAGCATAATAAGTACCTGTAATTGTGACTCCCTTTCGCAGAAAATCTACCAAAATTACGCCTTCAGCATCCCAAAATAGCATGACCTACCCTGCTCAAGGTTGCATCAAGGTTGAATTTTTCGGCGGTAGTGAACCTCGATGTGTCCAAGCCGTACCTTGTATTTTCGTCTCTGCATCATGATGGATCCAGGACTCATCCGTGGTCATTAATGTTGCAAGAAAATTTGTCGTGTCTGTACCGCGTTAAAAGACGACTGCAAATGTCTTTTGGAATTAGCTTGTGGCATCTGATAATATTCGTGGTACCCGTCTTGCAGACAATTTTCTCATGTTCAATTGGGCTGTAATGGTATGAGAGACCAGTATCTTCAACTATTTGTCTAATAGTCACACGTCGATCTTGCAGCACGAGATCATGGACCTTTTTAACAGTTTCCTGAGTGGTGACGGTTGTGGGCGCTCCACCTGCGTGTTCGCGTCTACTACGTGTCTACGTTCGTGTCTACTACGTTTAAACTCAAGACACTACTATGTCACTTTTAAACGTAAGTATTTAATCATCGCCCGTTGCTCGACATGATCCATTTTAATACGGATATGTAACTCTCTCGACCTCGGGCATCTACTGTAGGGCACGCTTTAACAGGTTCAAACTTGTAAGTGTCTAGCGTTAGTCTATACATAGCAGATTACAATGCAACGTGAAGATAAATAATGGATTACTATACAAATGAATAACGTATGGCTATTGTTAAAACATATTTTGCTAATTGGGTAATGGAAAACCAAACAGACTAATATTTTTCTAATATAATTTTTAACGATTAAGCTCATTTTCATTTGGGTGGTTTTGTTAATAAACTGAATTGTCGAATTTGCGTCAATGAAAATCCTGATACTATTCAAGAAACACAGAAGCATCCAGAAAGAGTATACGATATCGTGCTATGATATCCGAATTTTTGTGGGATCAATTGGACGATATAGACCTCGAAGAAATGCGGTTTCAACAGGATGGTGCAACATGCCATACACAAAGAGAAACCACCGATTTGTTAAGGCATCGTCTTCTTAGTCCTGTGATTTCCAGAAATGCTAACTTTAATTGGCCGCCCAAGTCTTGTGATTTTTTCCTCTGGGGTTTGTAAAGTGCAAGGTCTACACGACCTGTTCGCGGACCTCTTCCGCGGGGGTTGAGCTACTCACAAGGCGCGTCCCTAGGTGGCGGATAAGGGAACGGTCAGGTCAGATTACCCGGTCAGATTACCCGGTCAGTTTAGTGACTGAGGGAAATGTAGGAGCTATACAAGAGGCCCTGATGATGGTCATAGATAGGGCGCGGAAGGCGCCGAGGTTTGAATCCTCCCGTCTTACGGATGGCTACTATGGAGTCATCTGTGCAGATGAAGACTCGTACAACACTACGAGAGATTACTTGGAAAAGGAAACTGTTTGGAAACTCGTGAAGAGCGAGGAGCTGCCAAAATAGCAACGAGTTTTAGCGTTTCTGCCAGAGACTAAAAAAAAGGATCTGACAGTGGGTTTGAAAAGACTCGAGAGGCAAAATCCAGGGCTTAAAGTGGACCGATGGCTTACCCTCAGTTCCAGGTCTTCCGAAAAGGGCCTACATGTGGGCCTTCGGATTGACAAGGAGTCTGAGGAAACGTTGGTGAGGACTGATTGGAGACCTTACTATCGCTTTCAGAGGGCTAGCTTTGTAACCCTCGAAACAAAAAAGGACCAGAAACCGGTGATGCAGGATGAGGGTACTCTAGAAGAACCTCAGGCATCAACCTCTAAGGGTCAAAATGTTGAAGATTCTTAAAATAAATCTTCAACATAAGAAAACAGCCACAGCGGCACTTTGTCAAAGAACGCTGGCTGAAGATATCGATATCCTCCTCATCCAAGAGCCTTGGATAAGTAGAGGTAAGGTAGGAGGACTAAATATTAGGGGAAGGGAGCTGTTCGTTGGTGTCCCAGACACTAAAATTAGAACTTGTATCTGTTTCAGAGACGACCTGGACGTGATGCCTATCATGGAGCTATGCAGTGGGGACATGAGGGCAGCCAGGATCAGAAGAGTGTCGATGGGGGGATATTGGAGACGACAAATGCGTCTCTATACCTACCCATTGACTCTCCAGAGCTACCAGGGCCTGATCTTGAGGCCTTGGTGGCATATACCAGTAAGTACAATCTGGAATTGATTATCGGCGCAGATACCAATGCTCATCATAAGGCTTGGGGCAGCAAGGATAACAATTATAGGGGTAAGTCTCTCTTTAACTATCTCTCCCCTTAGGGAGCGCCGTATAGCTAAGCGGGCTGCCTGGTGGAATGCAGAGTTAACCAATTTAAGGAAAAAAACTAGCCGGTCATTTAATAGGGCGAAGAAAATAGGTAATTGGGAAGCCTACAAGGCTCTCTTCAATAAATACAACGCTAAATTCAAAGAGAGCAAAAGGAAGGCCTGGAGAAAATTCTGTGATGACATCAAAGGTATTCCTGGCATGGCCAGAATTAACAGAATTCTCAAAAAAGATGCTTCCAACGCAATTAGATCTATACAAAAATCGGACGTGAGGTATACCAGTACCGTGGAACAGACTTTAGAGTATCTTCTGGGGGTACACTTTCCAGGTTCGGAGCGTATGGATGATTGTGACACCAATCAAGTTTTCACATCTTGGAGGGCGACTAGGAATGATTGGGAGACATCAAACGAGATCTTCAAGCCCCATTTAATAAGATGGGCGATAGGATCGTTTGAACCATATAAATCCGCAGGACCAGACGGAGTGTTTCCCAAGCTCCTTCAAGAGGGAATTAGTGAAATTATGGGTCCTCTATTGGAGATATTCAGGTCTAGCCATGCTATGGGTTATATCCCTAGGGCATGGAGAGAAACTAGAGTAGTGTTTATTCCGAAGCCCGGAAAAGCAACATATACCCACCCTAAATAATTTAGACCAATTAGTCTTACCTCTTTTATGTTGAAGACTATGGAAAAAATGATATATTTAAATATTAAAGAAGGGGCTCTGGATAGATCTCCTCTACACTCCTCTACAAAATCAGGTGAAGGTGCCCTGCATAGCCTGGTGAGAGGGCTCGAAAGGAGCCTACACTACAAGGAAATTGCACTTGCAGTCTTCTTAGACATAGAGGGAGCTTTCGATAACACCTCTATGTCTTCTATTATTCGATCTTTAAGAGATCAAAAAATAAAAAACACCACATGCAACTGGGTTCATAACATGCTGCGTAGCAGAGTAGTTCATGCCCAAATGCAAAACATAACGATCTCCATGAGGACAACAAAAGGGTGTCCTCAAGGAGGCGTATTGTCACCACTACTATGGAGTCTAGTAGTGGATAATCTCCTCAGGACATTAAATGACCAGGGAATGGACGCAGGAGTTCGCCGATGACATTGTCATAGTGTCCCAGGGAAAATTCCCGGGGACAGTGGCGAGCATCATGCGAAACGCTCTGAGAATTGTAAAAAGATGGTGCCTTGAGGAGGAATTAACTGTCGATCCTCAAAAAACCAAGTTGGTAGCCTTTACCAACATGAGGAAACTAAATGATCTGGGCAGCATAAAGCTGTTTGGACAAGAGTTAGAACTAACCAATGAAGTGAAGTATCTAGGCATAACACTTGATGCGAAACTGAATTGGAGCAGACACCTAGCCAAAGTGGCAGACAGGGCGGCGCAGCTCTTCTGGAGATGCAGAAGAGCTGTTGGCAAGACCTGGGGACTAAGACCAAATGTGGTACAATGGTTGTACACAGCAGTAATAAGACCAATGATTACCTATGGGGCAGTTGTCTGGTGGAGGAGGACGGAGCGGACATCGTCGGTGGGGCTCCTCACGACTCTCCAGCGACAGGCCCTGTTTGGAATCACAGGAGCTATGAGCAGCACGGAAACCGCTTCCATGAAGGCTATCGTGGGTCTCCTCCGCTGGAACTATTTATAAAGGCGGAGGCAATGGCTGCGATACTGAGGCTGAAGGCCAATGACGTATGGTGTCCTAATAAGGTTGTAGGGAGCCATACAGATATCACAGGAACTATACTGGAAGAGCCGATATTTCAAATGCCGGTGGACAGTGTGGCATCTGAAATTATGTTTACAGCTAAGCTGAACATACTTATACCGACCAGAGAACAGGCAAAAAGTCGCTCGATCGATTGTGGTGCCGGCACCTGGTACCCTGATGGATCACAATCTAGTCAGGGGGCAGGTGCAGGCATATACGGAATGTGCCCTGGAAGGAAGATATCGATATGTCTGGGGAAACATGCTACGGCTTTCCAGGCCAAATTGTTAGCAGTCGCAGCCTGCGCCGATGAAATTCGGGAAGCCGGCTGCGCAAGCAAAAAGAATTAACATAATGACTGATAGTCAGGCGACTATTAAAGCCATTATGAACCCATCTACAAGGTCTAAGCTGTTGAAATATTGTGAACAGGTCCTCAATAACCTGGCACAAGACAATACAGTGTCGCTGATATGGGTGCCAGGACATGAGGGAATTAAAGGCAATGAGACAAACTAGCCAAAAAGGTACTAATAGGAACTTCATAGGACCAGAACCTGTATGTGGAATCACTAAGGATTCCGCTAAAAGGGAGATCTGGTCATGGCTAGAAAAAGAACATAAAAATAAATGGAGGTTAACGGAAGGTCAACTCCATACCGAAACACTACTAAGGGGGCTGGACGGGAAGTTTTCAGCCAACCTAATTCGTAGTAGCAAAAAAGAAATTAAAATAATTACCGGGTTAATAACCGGACATTGTCCTTTAAGGAAGCATTTGTACACCATGGGCTTGGTTAGCGAGCTCTGGTGTAGGAGATGTGAAAAACAGGAGGAAACTAGCCTTCATGTAATATGCACGTGTGAGGAACTGAAGGAACTCAGACAGAAATATTTCGGGAGAGATCTATTGGATCCTTCGAGTGTACTCAAACTTCCCCTGAGGAGGATAGTGGCTTTTATCGAGGACACAAGACTAACAGAGTGGAATTGAGATATCTATTGGGGATAGTACAAAGAGCAGTGTGCTCAAGTGCCTGGATGTGGTGGTGTCCACCCCAAAACAGAGAAGAAGAAGAAGGTCTACACGAGGGTAGTCTTTTATATTTTGCATATAGAGCTGGAATAAAACAGTAGATAGGTTTTAAAGATTTTATTGTTTTTCTAAGTATTCTCCACGAAGATTAATGCACTTTTGCATGCGCTCGAACCAACTCTGGAAGCAGTTATTCCACTCGTATGTTGGTACTGTCATAATTGCGTTTTTGAAGGCATCGACTACTCCTTTTGACGACTGGAACCTTTGACTAGGCAGTTCGTCCTTGATTTTCGGAAAGGTAAAGAAATCGTTGGGACTTAAGTCGGGACTGTACGGAGAATAGTCTAACAATTTGACGTTTTGTTGCGTCAAAAATTCAATTGTATTGCGAGTTGTGTGCGAACTTGCATTGTCTTGGTGGAGGATGATTCGTCGTTGTGGGTTGGTTTCTCAGAGCTCAGCGATGACTTGCGGCAAACAAATCTGCAGTAACAGTTCTTTGATCTTTCATAGAAATTGTTGCTGCATGACCTACTTTCGAGACAAATTTCGCGACCATATTTTTTGAGACACTTTGAGAAGGGCTGACATTTGCAGGCTTTTCTTCACCTTGTAAGACCCAAACAGACGACTGGCGTTTATTTTGTGGCTGGTATGAGTAAATCGAAGATTCAACACCACTCACGATGTTGTACACGTTTTTAGAGTTCCCTGCGTTGAAGCTGTATAGAGTTTTTTGACACCAATTCACCCTAGTTGTTTTCTGTTCTTCTGTCAATAGATACGCTATCCAACAGAAAACTAATTTTTTTACACACAATTCTTCATATACAATTTTTTTAATTGTAGTCTTTGAAATCCCCAATGATGCCTCAATTTCGCGATATATCGCATGCCGATCTTTGTTGATGAGCTTGCGCACAGCATCGACGTTTTCCTGAGTGATTCTTGGATCGTCGCTAAGACTAATCCTTCCACGTTTGAACTCTCCATACCAACGAGAAATTGTTGACTGATGTGGTGCTTCATTACCAAAAGCAGAAACCAACCCGGCGAGGCATTCTTGTTGGGGTAATAGTTCGAAAATTATAAAGAATTATTGCGCGAAAATTTTCACGGTTTAATTCCATTTTTCGACTAACTTGTCAACTTTGGCAGCTCGTTGTAGTTACAACACTACACGTATCGCACTGAAACTTTGGATTTAGGCTAACTAAAGATGGAGGTTAATTTTTAGTACTGACATTTGATTAGTGGCGCTCTCTATATCCCAGTATGCAAAACATAAAAGACATCCCCATACTAAGAAACCACAAACAATTACTGAACTGAATATAGAAATCCAATTGCTGAATTTTGCTGACTTGGAAAATTTGATCAAAGAGGTCAGGGTACGTCAGCACAGTCGTTACGTTTATTTAGCCGACACCATGTACCATAATTCATTTCAATATGTCTACTTTATTAATAAATAAAAATTGCCCAATCAAATAATTTACTTTGTCTAATTTTAAAATTAAATTCGGCGTACCCGTTGGACCTTTACAAGCGAAATTTTTGCTGGCGATTAATACGCACAGGAATAGCATAACAATAAAAACGTTAGCCCATATACAGCCCACCTAACAAACAATACATTGGCTAAATTGGGTTGAGAAGTACTGCATCGCACCCCCATATAGTCCCGACTCGGCCACGCGTGACTATTATTTCGTTGGATCACTTAAAAAGCTCGTGGGAGGCAAGCGATTTGCCTCTAATGAGGAAGTGCGGTGATAAATTGGCTACGTCGTCAACGGAAAGAATTCTTTTTGACTGGAATCAGAAATTACCGGAGTAATGGGATAAGTGTATTTTAAAGGGGGGTTGTTACCTAGAAAAATAATGTATATATAATATTAAGTTGTAGTTTGTATTAGCCAGAAAAAAATAAAATGCATGTTAAATTTGAATCACCCTCGTATAAAGAAATAATAAAACTAAGAAGAAAAGTTGAAGGTTTAATGAATCAATACAATGACTTATTTAATAAGAGTTAACTATACTTTTATTTTATTTTGCGTTATATATATTAAATCATCCCAAGTTATTTAACCTTTTTTTAAACACCCTGTATATTATCAGGTGAACACACATTTTCGATTTATTCAAGTGTTTGTTTAGTAAAATTACAAATGCATGTTACCATATTACTAAGATATATTCTGCTATTTCTATTACTATAAAATCATAGTTTTCTGCTTAAAGAAAACAACTGTGATGATTCAAAATAACGAAAAAGACAATAACCCGAGATGAATAATCTTTACCTACAGGCAAAGCATACCCTGCCTTCGAGACATATTTATGACATCTGTTCCAGAAAATATTTGTTTCTGTTGAATTTGGGACCACCAATATCTATGCATCTAGTCAAGTCAGACGTCGCTTGAAACAAGTCACACTACTCATTGTGATACAGAAGTGAACTTCTTAAGGGGGTTGTGCGAAAGATTGCTATATACTCATGTAAATGTGAAAAAGACGAATAGATTGTATATGAAGGACAGGTACTTGCGGAATGTTAAAGAAAGGGAGTGAGGAATAGAATTAAAGAGAGAAAAATATACGACTAGCGGGTGCCGATGTGGCGACATTATTGTAAAACATCCATTCCTCATTGCAATTCAAATGTGACCATGTCTGGTTAAAAATTTGTTTATCGTATACTGATGTTTGTGCAAAGAGCGCAGTTTAAAATATACAGATGATGGTCACATAAAACGTTCCTTCAGGCTCTTAAAATAGACGAATAAAAAGGTGATGAGTATTTATGTAGATGTGTTGTTTTTGCTTTAGTGTTACTAAAATTCCATCTGATTTCTTTATGAAACGACACCGTTAATTCTACATAATTTAATAAATAAATTTAACGAGTATGCTAATCTATTTAAATAGATAGTGATGCCGTGTAATGGAATAGTTAATGTTATTTCAAGAATCTGGTTAATACTATATCATAGTATTATTATATGTGAGCCAAAAACAAAGTGTTTCAAGTAAACTATGAACGAGAAAGAATAGCAGTCATGTCGGAGTATAATTCCCACCTAGTTTGTGAAATATCATCTGTCACTCATTGATTAAATTGATAATCTGCGAATATCTTCGACTATTTAATTAATATGTCATGTAATGTTCATTAACCAATAAAAAACTTTTAGTCATTTCCATGATTACAAAAAAATGCAGCGGTTATTGGACTAGTAAAAATTCCATCGAATATTATATTATTTATGAATGTAAATATTTTAAACAAATGAAAATCTTTATTTAAACTTTATTTACAGCGAAAATGAACACAGAAATATTATTTTCTAACAAATTGAAATGTACAATTAGAAAAACTGACATTGGAACAGTTTTGTAACAATCCTGTTTCTTTTGTAATATTTTCAACACTATCATGGTCAAATAAAACGTTGGTAGCTAGCAGCTACACTGGATCTCATGTTCTCCACTATTTGTTGATGGTGTTCTTTTTCTAGTTGCAAAAAAGATATCTTTCTCGCCAAATCTTCTCAACTCACTTTCATCGTAATTTAAAACGATTTTTAACAATTTAATAATCTTATTAAGAGAATATTATTAATTGTTGTTACAGTAACGCAATCATGAATGGCTCGATTGATAAATTATTTAATTTGCGTAAAACGGTTTTGAAGGATTTGATTCATTAAATAGTCCTCCGAATACGATTCGTAATCAATGCTATGCAAATCATTTTTGCGGTGGTGTCACTTATGTTAACGAAGCTTCGAATTCGACTCGTGCAAGCAATCGTCAAATTCTTATCCCAACGCCGTTGACATTCGTAGCACCACCACAAAAATAATCGGCATAACATTGACAACTCATCGTATTATACTGATTATTCTTACAAATGTATCATTAAACAATAGCTTATGTATTTAATTAGCAGCAAAGGAGATATATAGTTGAGATTTATTTAAGAAATTCCACAAAAATCGATGATGAATGGACTTATTGTCTGAGAGATGCCTACGAAGATTTTTTAAACGAATTTCCAAATGACGCTGTCCCATATGACCATTTATATGTTTCCATTCTTCGTTTTGTAAATTTATTCAGAGAAACAGGAAGTGTGAATCGTAAAATGGGAAGTGGTAGACTAATGGTCAGAAATGAAATTACTGTCGAAGCGGTAAGGCAAGTAGTCGAAGAACGTCCAAAAACTTCTGTACGACATTTACAGCAAGAATTAAATCTTTCTTAGGGTACCTGTCGACGAGAATGTGAAGTACAGATAATCCACACTTTTTTATAGAGACTTCAATACATTCACAAAAATTGTTTTGGCAGCTATTAAACAGAGAAGGATTTTTGGACCTATATTTGAAGGTATGTTACAAATAGTTTTTACAAGACATTTGATTAGATTTCTAAAACACTATGTTGGCACAATAATGATATTTTTTAAACTTTTTAGGAATGATAAATGCTGCACGGTACCAGTTAGAAATTTTAGCTCCATTAGTTAATATGTTACTCGATTTTGAGCTACAGGAAGGCTATTTTCAGCAAGATGGAGCTCGTGCAGATACTGCCAATGCAAACATTGCTTTCATGCAAGAATTTTTTGAAGATCGCATCATTAGCCTGAATACAGATACTATCTGGCTACAAAGATCTTGTGACTTATCACCATGTGATTTTTTTTTATTGCCACATTTAAAGAATTCGATTTTTAAAACACCCGTTGTTGATCTTGACGATTTAAAACAAAAGATCACTACCAAGTTTCAAGAAATCAATAAAACATTCTTAGTTCGCTTAAACAAGAATTACTCTCTGCAGAGACGTGAGTGGTGTGGTCATATAACACATCCTATTTAATATCGCTTTTTCTTTTATTTTGTCATTCTATATTTTTTGTTGATAATAATAATAATCATATTTAGCTTTAAAAATATTTATTATTTATTTTGTTATGAGAAATATTACATCTGCTGATATAATAAAATTGAAAAATATATTTTTTAAATATATTTAGTTTGAACTATCATTAAATTAAACAAAGTAAGTAGCTCTAGATCGAAGCAAATTAAGACACAAGAGATTTTATTCATGGCATACTCTGAAAAACTTTTTTTGGGTCACACATTATAAAAATGATTAATAAAAAGTATACAGCTATGGTATGTACGTTCCGTATTACTTGAGATACATTCGAGACTTTTTGGTTAACCATCTCCCAAGAGACTTAAAAATTAAGATCAACGTATACTGAATTATAGAACCTATACAGTCACAAGAAATTGTATTATCTTATACGTAACGTTGTTAAAACTTACAACTGACGCCCTAAAGTAACATTATCCCTCGCTTTCTATAGCGAAAATGCATGGCCAACGAACAGCGGTTATGGAGGCGAATCAACTTTTATTTTTGAGAATGCATACCACCTGTTGCATCCATTTGACCTATCGTGTTACACCACATAGCAAATAACATTTCATAGACGGTATCTGTGAAGTAAAGAAATTTCACTCACTAAATTCAGTATAGTGACTCAATAAAGTATTTGAACACACCTCGCATTAGTTACATACAAATACAATTTAAATATTTTAAGAATAATATGAACGTATAACATATTAAAAAGTACATTACATCACTTTTAATTCTTGACTCAAAATTTTAATTTATAAATAATTTATTAATTTAAACCTATAAAACTAAGACAACAAGTATTTAAGCATCTAAAACGTACAAGAAAATAAAGTATTAACTTGGGCTAAATACATTTTTTAATATTTTATTAATAGGCCGTCATTATATAAGACTCTCTTTGGCCTTTTTGACATTGAATTCACTAACGTCTTAGTAACATCTGGCGATATTTGCTCTCAAGTTTCTTCGTAATTCTCAAAAATATGTCAAAGGTTGTTAATAAAATTTAAATCTTGACTTTGCGTTGACATGTGGTAGACAATATAGTCGTTTTGAATGTTAAATTGATTAATATGATTAGTCTATATGTTCGCGTACAGAGGGGCTATTTAAGCATTTTACAGAAGAAAGGCCTAAATAGCCCCTCTGTACGCGAACATATAGACTAATCACCATCAAATCACGTGAACTTTTGTGACGTTTCAAAATATCAGCTGAAAAAGGATTAAACTGACGCACGATACTCTGCATGTTCGTGATACGGACTATAACATCAAAAATTAATATATGCATATTTTGCGACAAGAGAAAAATATGCGAGACATAATAATTATGTATCTAGTTTATACGAAGTTCTATTCTATGGAATATTGACATTCATTTCTTATCTTTCCACCTTTTGCCAAAATTCTGAAGGCTTATCTTGATATAAATTTGCGTATACACTATGCGTTATCATTCATTAATTTCACTAATAAATGGTTTCTTATGAGCAATGCGCCCTTGATAATTGGGTCACCTTAGGACTTAGCTGTTTAAAGATAGACTATTTTTTTTATTTCGATTCATAGTGTGCAATTAAAATTTTGCACTATTTTTTGGATATTTCTTAACTCGAACCAAAATTGTTCGCTCGTCTTGGTAACTTAAAATCCTTGAGGTTTATTATCGACACTACAATTTTGTTTATCCTTTCCGATTTTGTAGTGAGCTTTCTATTACTTCTTACATATGCAACTATTTCGTGAAAACTTTTACTTTGATTGTGGAATATAATAATAATCTGATTCTCAGCATCACTCAATTTCTTCGCTTTTCGACCCATGTTGCTGATCGCAATGCTATCTTTCCTTGAATTGTATTTTTCGAGGATTATACAACGGTTCTCCTCCAGTATCGCATCTATAATTTACCTGCATTCGCTTTGGATTCGTTCATTTCTTGAAACAGCTGTTCAAATACTTTATTGTTTCATGTTTTGTACTTTAATTTAATAAAGAGCGTACAATTTAAAATTTAATTAGTAAATTTAAATTAAATAGCTTTATATGCAATTTGTTTGTATATATGTTCTAAACAACTAACTTTAATATCTTTTTTAATTATGTATATACCTTCAAATACTTTATTAAGCCACTGTAGTTCTAAGCATTAACATTTAATAGATATAATAAAACACAGTTGTATAGTTTCAAAATAATATATATGCACTACATATGTTTCACCACACTGTGGCTTCATCAGGTGGATGAATATACTAATTCAAAATATTAATTAGATCTTATATATATCAATACAAAGTACAGAACTAATCTTATTCTAAGAGGGGGTGGACATGTATGAGTTTTAAGTTTAGTAGGGGGGAGTTATTTATGTCTAGTTGGTCATTTAAAATTATACCTAATTTATTATATTTGTTAATTTCTAAACTTTCTAACATATTAAGTTTTTTACTTTTATCTAGAACATGCAAAGTTTTAAAATTAGTATTGAATTTGTGATTATGTTCTAGGCAATGATTGGCAAAAGTTGAGTCTGTCTTCTTGTCTCTGTGGCTTCTTTCATGTTCCTTCATTCTAATATCAAATGTCCGTCCTGTTTGTCCGACATACACTTTTTTACAATCTTCGCATGTCAACTTGTAAACCCCTGAGTTTAATCTATTGTCCGTTTTATCTTTGTTGTTTTTTATAGCGTTTTGTAAGGAATTGTTGGTTTTGAATGAAATGGTCTCTTCTTTACTTGTTTTTATTAAGTTTCCTACTTTGTTTGAAATTGTACCGATGTATGTGATAGAATTATAACTGAATGTTTTATTGTTTTTTACTGTTGGGTAAAAACAATAAAACATTCAGTTATAATTCTATCACATACATCGGTACAATTTCAAACAAAGTAGGAAACTTAATAAAAACAAGTAAAGAAGAGACCATTTCATTCAAAACCAACAATTCCTTACAAAACGCTATAAAAAACAACAAAGATAAAACGGACAATAGATTAAACTCAGGGGTTTACAAGTTGACATGCGAAGATTGTAAAAAAGTGTATGTCGGACAAACAGGACGGACATTTGATATTAGAATGAAGGAACATGAAAGAAGCCACAGAGACAAGAAGACAGACTCAACTTTTGCCAATCATTGCCTAGAACATAATCACAAATTCAATACTAATTTTAAAACTTTGCATGTTCTAGATAAAAGTAAAAAACTTAATATGTTAGAAAGTTTAGAAATTAACAAATATAATAAATTAGGTATAATTTTAAATGACCAACTAGACATAAATAACTCCCCCCTACTAAACTTAAAACTCATACATGTCCACCCCCTCTTAGAATAAGATTAGTTCTGTACTTTGTATTGATATATATAAGATCTAATTAATATTTTGAATTAGTATATTCATCCACCTGATGAAGCCACAGTGTGGTGAAACATATGTAGTGCATATATATTATTTTGAAACTATACAACTGTGTTTTATTATATCTATATAATGAAGTTTCAACAAGTATCTCCTTCGTCGATTATTAATTAACATTTAAGGTAGAACATTTTTTTATTGCAATAATTTCTATATTACAGTCCATAGGCTACTAATAACTTTGGCTTAGATATGTTACATTATAATCTATAATTTCGCAAGTTACAGTAATTTTCAATGCACACCGCTTACTTATTAAATATATATTTCATATGTATAATTAGACTAACAGTAAGTTCTTAATTATTAAACGATTGCATGCCGCGAGTATGGCAGTTACCCTATTAATAAACAAAAGATAAGAAAATGCATGTCAATATTCCATAGAATAGAACTCCGTATAAACTAGATACATAATTGTTATGTCTCGCATATTTTTCTCTTGTCGCAAAATATGCATATAGTAATCAGAACTGCTATAGTTCGGTTATTTATCAAATAAGAAAAGGAAAATTAATGTCTATTCAATATACACCATATGGTAATTTCAGATCAAGATCACTCATTGTTCATTCTTTGGTAATAAAAATTGTTCGCGCTCTTCATCCCAATTTTCTGATGTTTTTGTACAATTACTTCCAAAAGTTTCCGTATTTAAGAGTTATTTCTAGATAACCAAACAATTGGTTTTTGGATAATAATAAAGAATCGTATTGAAAATTCCCCTTTTTTAATTATTTTTTACAATTTTTAACGATTTTATTTAACAATATTTACAAATGCGTCTCCCTGGTGTTCAGTATTATTGTCTGCTAGTTTTCTTCTATAAATGATAACAATTCTTGATCCACAGCAAAATTTTGAAATGTCAAAAATCTTTCTTTTTTACTTTCTGCTTGCAAATATGCAAAAAACACGTTTCGAAAGTCTCTTTTTTCGCTCATTTGCTTGGTTAACTCGTGCAAATTCATGAAAAAAGAAATGACTTTCAAAACTAGTTCTACAAATAACTATTATGTGATTGTGTAATCATTATATAAACTAAATTTGTACTACTTATCTTGATCAATGTATCAACAATAAATATCAAAATTAAATATTCTTCACTGCATAATTACACGCAGATATTGTTTAACTCCATGTATATTTTATGTGTTCAAATAATTCAATATTTAATTTCAGTTGATCGATCTGCACGTTTTTCAGCATCTTCTCTAACTTCTCCGAATCACCGATGCCACTCAAAGTTTTGTGCTTGTTATAAACAATTATTTCCATAGCCGATTTTAAGTATTTGGAGCGCTTTCGTTACACTTTTCCCGTTCTTCACATTGGACTTAATATTGATCCATTGTTCTTCATTCATTTTTCGTCCGAGTTATACAAACTATTGTCACTTATATGCATGCTATCTTGGCTTCCTACTAAAGCAAAGATCATGAAATTTTTCAGATTATTTAAGAAAGTTGACATTTCATAAATTTATTTCCCGGTAACAGATGGCGACACTAATTTCATTAAAAATAAAACTATATCGGTTATATTTTCGAGACAGGATGTATACCACAAGCACAAGTCTAACTAATTATATTTATTATAATATTTTACTTGACATGCTAATCTCTTTCACAATACGGATACTTTTGCTGTGTGTAATTTTGCATTATTCATTCATATCATTAAAATATGTTTAATGTGATATACAGCTAAAACTTAGTTTAGATCGATAGATAGAAAGACATTACGTGCATGTAAGTACTGAGTGACAGATGTAAGGTCGATCAAAATATACCAAGTGACTATAAATGATTGAAGCAAATATTTAATTTGGCAACTCTGAGAAGTTGCTTTCAATTTAGCTTTTTTTGTTAGAATAGTTTGTATTAATATGAATGACATATAGAATTACTTGTTTGACTTGTACTTTGTCATTTGCAAGATTATCTTTCAACTGAACACGTTGAACGACAATTCTAACACGCTAATGTTCTCAATTTATTCAATATTAAATAAATCAACAGAAACCATAAAAAACATGATACAGAAAATTTGTAATATGGACATAAAATATTAAAAAAATTGTTGATACATATGCATCGGTAACATTGAAAAAAAATACTAAGAGTAAAAGTTTTAACAAATGGAGATACGAAAAATGATCGTTGAGATTACTAATGAAATGTTGAGTACAACTAATACAAATAATAACATTGCTAACAGAAACAAGAAAAATCTCTAAAACAATAAACTCTAAATACCTATTTCGGAAACTAAGTTATCATCTTCAGAAGAACGGTCTGAAAAAGAAAAATTGTGTTAAACGTAGCGTAATCTTAACAAAAGACGCTACGCTTAACACTATTTTTATTTTTCGGACTGTTCTACTGAAGATGGCAACCTAGTTGCCGAAATACATATTTAGGGTTTATTGATTTATATTGTGGTTAGAGATTTTTCTTGTTTCTGTCTGTTTCAGATTGCAAGCCACAGTCTACACCAATTCGAATAACAGTACTAAAATGCAATAATTAAAAATAAAAAGAAGGTTACACAAAAAGTAATGGAGGTTTTACATTAATAACCATAAAAAAACGATTAAATAGTAAACATGAGACAATAGAAGGTACTGCAATAGATACGAGTCTGAGAGGGGACGACACTTCAGCATTTACATGTTTATTGGTTACATACATCATACATCATGTGAAGTATTAGAGAATCATTTCCTTCAATATCGTGCGTAACAGCCTCAGAGCTGGCCATGAAATTTTTAGGTATGTCGTAACTTAACCGCACCGTTCTGAATTGTCAAATGTTAATGTCATTAGTATCAACTAATAAAAACGATAACTCGGAATTTTATTTATTCATGACATGAAGATTATAACCTAGCAATTTTGTAAACTTGCAATTTTCTAAAGCCGTGTATCATTTAGATGTCACTGTCGTTTAAGAAATTCATATTAGTAAAGTTAGGACATGCTTTTTGATGTTACTTAGAAATCATGGCTCACTAGAGGCAGGTTTTTTTGATCCCACGAGACCACTTTAAAAATATTAAATGTGTAAAACTAAAGTCAAAATATTCAAGTGAATACGCTTCATTCAAGATGTCTGTAGCAATGATACATCTGGAAGAAATAAAGAAACCCCACTCCTGACTGACAGGAGTTAGCAAAAATCGTTTATTTTAATGACGCTTCCTCGAAAACCAACAGGCAGTGTTTACAAGCAAAGCAACCGCAAGCCTTACGAGTGATATAAATGAGAAAAACGTGTCTTTAAGAATGAATGTTCATACTTTCGAGCGACAGAGCTAAAAGCCCTGTCAAGCTACCTAGAGCTTAGAGGCAATAGCGGATGAATAGGTTTATCATCCTTTTTCGACGTTCTTCATTTTGTATTTTATACGAATCACATTAATCCTTTGTTCGTCAAAATGATAATTAACTACAATGTTCATAATCATTTATAGTATATTTCAAAAAGAGAGAGACAAATTTCTGAACAGACTCAAGTGACAGTTGTTTCTCATTGGTCCAGAGCAAGGCAAAATAACACCGTAGAACATTCGCTTTTTGCCATCAATTGTCAAATATTTTGACATCTTTATATCACGTTTGCGTTTCTAGAATTTTGTCATAATGTTATTAAATTATTATCATTATTATATTACTTTAACTATGTTACGGTGTAGATTAGTTCTTTTTATAGCTTCGATTTGAAGATTAATAGGTTATGTAAGTAATATCTAATAAGGGAATTTCAGTTTTTGTAAAATTATAATTTTGTAGCTGATGATTTCAAAAATGGATGCAGAACCCAGCACCAGTGCCGCTAAAAGCAAAGATGTTCTCCTCCAAGGAAACGAGAGAAAGCATGTCATTTGAGTAGTGCTGAAAAGCAAACAGCAATAAATGCTTATAAACAACTTGTGACGGATACACCCGACATGAGAAAAGATGACATGATTAAGCAGATTTCTCAAGTAGTAGGTAACTTTATGGAGTGTAACATATATAACATATTTCCGTCTTATAAGATATGATGGTAGGAATTTCAAGACTGACACTATATCGGGTTATCAACAAATATAAGGAAACGGAAAACTTCAGAGCCAAAAAGGATAGCTGGTAGACATTCTGTACTGGAATCTTTTGATGAAGCTGTAAAAACTGCTGTTCGTCAAATTGTTCACAACATGTTTCGACAAAATGAACTGCCCACGTTAGATAAAGTGCTGGTTTTATCGAAACTAGTTTGTTACTATTTGATGGGAAGAAAACGTCTGATTATCATGAGGAAATCAATGCTACAGTGTTTGAGGATTGGTTCATTAATATATTACCTTATCTACCAGAGAAGGCTGATAATGCACCGTATCATAGCAGTAAGGCTGAAAAGGCACCAACAACATTGTGGCCAAAAGCAAACATACAAAATTGGTTACGAAATAAGAGGTTAGAGCAGAAGTATTGAACTTAGTAAATATGGTCAAAAGTAAATACAGTTCATATGTAATTGTGAAATTTCGAAGTCAAAAACAAGACTGTTCTTCGTTTACGTTCACTGCGAGCTGAATCCGATTAAACTTGTGTGGGCACAAATAAAAAATGAGATAGCTGCAAAAAATAGAACTTCCAAATTAAATGAAGTTAAGCAACTTTTATCTAAATGCTATCAATAATGTAACTGCAACAACTAAGCAAAAATGCATAAATCATATTATTAAAGAAGAAGCTCGGATGAAAGATATTCATGGAATTATCGATAAAGTTATAGAACCTTTCATAATTTCTTTTGGAGACGACAGTGATAGTGATGATTCCATTTCTTCACCAACGTCAGACTGAATTCAACAATCTTCAAATAGTGTATAAAATAAGATATTTTTGTTATTAACTTGTTAATCTGTTTTAATTGGAATTAATTGTCATACACTGCTACAGTTGTAGAATTTAAGCCATTTTCTACTATATTGCTTATTATGTATTAAATACAAAGTTTATCAGTAAGGCACCTTTTTTTTCAACAAATAAATGAAATAACATGTGTTTTTTAGACAAATTTACTTATATTCATGTGCTGTAATTACTACATTTACCATTCTGCTGTCTTGACTGTGGATTTATCTCTGAACAATCCATATACAATTTAATTTGCTACAGATTTCATATTTCATATAAATTTTCAAATTTAAATTTAGCGCGTAAAATTAATGTATAGGTTGTAATTAGGGCTGGAGGTCTGTTCAGAATTTTGTCTCTCTCTTTTTGGAATATACCATAGTATCAATTTTTATGTATTTCCTCTTCGAATTCTCCAAACTGAAATTCAAGACTGGACTTTTTTATATTTCTTTTTTCTCTGTCTGTATCCCTCTTTTACCTTTCGATGTCGAAGGACCGAACGCACCGAGTCACAATGTCATTTTTTCTTACTGGTCGCCCATGCAGCAATTGACCATAATAAGATCTGTTTCACTATGTCAATTGCAATACCGGTACCTCAACTGCACTGCCTTACTGTCGGCTCTTTATATTTAAATAATACTAAATCAAAAACATTATATTTCTTTAGGTTTGTAAATTGCAAAAAATGCTGAATATACATGACTGTCACTTATTCAATGCCAGCTGATTGATGCCTATTCAAGGGTACTGCACCTTGGTAATGGTTTTGTTTATGATTATGGTAAATATATACGAAATTAAATGCGGGTTTTAAAAACAATAAAGACAAAAATGTATATGTTTCAAAAATAATTACTAAAAAAAGAAACTACAAAATAATTAATCGTAATCCTGCGTGTATATCACTAACAAATACACTACGCGACATATAAAACCAGTACGTAACGAGCCATCGAAAAAATTCATAATTGGAGTAGACTGTGAAATTGGGTTGGTACTTTAGCCACTTCCACATAATGACATATATTATTTGCCATTGAAACTATAAGTTTGTGTCAAATTTTTCAAAATTCTTATTAAGAAAATTAAATTTATTTAAAAAATGGTATTCAACAAAGAACAAAAAGCAAAAATTATCGAATGTTACTTCCGTACAGGTGTGAAAGTAAATGGCGAGTGGCAGTATTCAATTACGGAATGCATGGCTGATTTTAGTGAAGAACATCCTGAATTAGTGTTTGACTACAATGATTTTTACAATGTTTTGACAAATTGTGTAAAGTTATTCAGAGAGACCGGTAGCGTCGGTCAAAAAACTGGAAGTGGACGGCCATCTAAACGTACAGCTGATAATATTGAAGCCCTTCAGCATATTATTGATGAAAATCCAAAAACATCCATTTCAGTAGTGACCCAACAAACAAATTTATCTTAAGGTACGTGCCAATTCATTCTTAAGAAAGTCTTACATTGTCATCCATACAAGCTGCAATGTTTTCATGAACTTTATCCAGTGGATTATTTAAGATGAGTGGAATTTTGTCAATGGTAGTTTTTGCTGGATTGCGGAGAAGAGTTGGCTTGTGTTTAGATGTAAATGGACAACATTTTCAACAACTTCTGTAGCTATAAGTAAATTTTGATTATGATTTCGATATTAAATAAATTATTTGTTTTCCTTTTTGTTGTTGTATCATTTCAATGCCATAACCTTTTTTTACAATGAAACCAAATGAAACTGTCAAGCATCAAGTAATGTGTCATTATGTGGAAGTGGCTAAAGTACCAATCCAATTTCACAGTCTACTCCAATTATGAATTTTTTCGATGGCTCGCTATTATCAATGTAAGCCAGGCTTATCAAATTTGAAATATCTTATTTGTCTTGTCAAATTTGACTTAAGTTATAAGCAAACGCCGTTCACGATTCGAAGACGTACACGTCATCAATGATGTCAAAACAATGTTGCGAAGTTATTGCAAAATCCATTGGAAAAATCGATTTGTTTACATTTAGGTTAGGATAGTAAACGCTTATGTCAAACTTGCAATATTTAGGTTATAATTTATAAATAACCGAATTTATTAGTTCTTTTACAAAGTAATCAAACAATAAAAACAGGTGAAAACATTATACGTATTTAATAATAAATAGAATACTAAAAAGACATTTGTGAAAATGAAAAGTAGTACCAGGTATTATAAACCAACAACTTAAAAATAAGTGACATTAATCTGAAAATAAATCGTCGTCATTCTCAGAGTCTTCGCCAAGATTAATAATAAAATCGCCATCGCATTAAATATGCAATTGTACGGTGGCAGACGGAGAACTATGTGGCAATACTGATGGGCCAGATTCCCAGATTATCAATTTTATAGGCCGATACAGATCCATTCCTAAAGAGAATTATAACCACAAATATGAAAAATACCATGCCTCCAATATAGTACGTACGCTCTTCTTGGATCATCCTTTTTATAATGGTACCTAATGTACCGCAACACTTTCCATAAAGATGTTTTACCACCCATAAAAATATCCCTTTGAACAAGTATAGTATTTAAAGATCTTAGGGTAATATGTTGTATAATTGTACCATAATTATATTATAATACTGTCAATTTTTTAAAAAATCCTTATAGCACCTTCAGCGAAGTAATCAATCTTGACTATAGGTTTCTTTTTGTCATGTTTCCATTTGGAGCTGCAAATTGTGTGTCCTTTTTGTATTTACGAGGAAATTCCGCTGACAGATGTCATGTTTACTCCTAAAACTTTTGCTGCACGCTTAAAAAAAAAGTGCAATATGTAACATGAAATTATAGCAAAATACAAATACGATTTTACTTCTCCCACAGCTGATAAAGGCAGCAACGGTCCATCATTATCGCGTTCTGCTTCACAGTTTGCAAATTGCCGATGCAACAAGTCGCTTACATTGGCAGCAAAACGCTTTCGGCATTTCAAACCAAGACTAAACAAACACACGTAAAATGTGACAGAACGATATGTGTCAACCCTGGACATTCGCACCAACATAAATATGCATTAGCGATGATGTTGATATATAAACTACTATTGATGACGTGCACGTCTTCGAATCGTGAACGGCGCATATTAGCAAGGTATTAGCTATGTATGTATAACCTATGAAGTCTATAGTGTACGTACACTGCACGATATATAAAACCTGTACAACTCTTATGAGTATAAAATCAGAGTTTTTAAGTTGCGTAAACGGGACAAGTATATTCATCCTGTCACTTATAGACTTCATACGTTATACACACATTGCTAATACCTATAAATTAAGTCAAATTTGACAAGTCATGTCAAATATTGAATAAGCCTGGCTTACATTGATAATATGTTAGAGTACGGGTTTTATATGTCGGGCAGTGTACCATATACTCGCAATCCTGTACACTCTATGAACTAAAGAAACTTTTTTCGTCAAACGTATAAACGAGACAAGTTACACCGTTAACAGATGATGTCATATTTCTTTAACAAATAACTACATGCAGATGTTTCATTAAAAAATAAAATAAAAGCTTAAATTAAAAAACAATTACAATAATTATTTAAAATGAGCTCCTCCATTTTCGGTACATAACGCTGTTCACCCTTCGATGTTATTCCTTAAATTTTATGGTGTAAACTGGCAGACAAAAAAACTGTCCGCCTCATTTTGACGTTTGACAAAATTTTAACAAAATTAACACGTTGTGAGTTTTTAAATTTTGAAGGTTATTAAGATGCAAATTGTCAGTGTAGGTATCTCATATTAATCTGTTTAAATATTTTACTTATAACCTATAACAATTCATATGGTATTTTTGAAAGATCGATAACCTATTATACAATGCAAAAAAATGAGTCAGACAGTTTTTTTGTCTGCCAGTTCACTTAATTAGAATGACGGTTGTACTTTATTTATTATTTATTTATATATATATATATATATATTTAAGAATTCCATGGTTTTCTAAGGTATGTACAAAAGCCTTCGCGATCATATAATATAATACCTACAGTTCAACAAGAAGCGATAGTACGGTTAAAGTTTATGCAATGAATATGATCAGAATTATTGCAGGTGTAACACGCAACGCATATAATTTTAATTATACATAGACATATGTGTATATAAAAACAATAAAACTTGGCGTTACTTATATGATATGCAATGACTACGCATCTACTATTTAAATAAAAAAAATGATATATGTATTGAAGAAGCTTTATAAACAAAGCAAAATCTTTTAAAAACATATATTATGCATACAAATGATATTAATATTCAAATATATATTATATACCCACTAAATTATTTTTATCTAATATTTCTTATCGCGATTCGATTAATAAATTGGAGGAAATATGGAGTTTTTTCGCAATATCATAACAATATTATTTAAAGGATACAACAATAAATACATAATGTAAACATTATATTAATTCATTCATTCATTCATTCATGTAGATCATATGTTGTTTGTTATCCATAAAAAATTCTTGCTGACATTTGAAAGCGCTTTATTTACAATAAAAATATGCATAAATAAACAGAAATTTAATATCGCCTTATAAGATGACATTTTAAAATAGTTACTAGGCGTCGCAGACATGCACTTTAAGATATGTCTAAGTAGGATATGGCTTATATTCAGGGTAAATTTTGAGGTTATATTTCAAAAACAGAGTTGTCGAGAGTTTGATCTACATTTCTACATAAATACTGATGAAATAATTACCTGGTGTGCACCGGAAATCCTTTCCGATATTTGCTAATAACTTCCTTCGCGTTGTGATTTCAATTTTGAACGTCGAAACGGAAATTTTCTTGAGAAAAACTGTAAATTGTCTTTCGGATCAAAACAAACACACGCACAACACTCTAGCCAGAACCATTAACTGTACACAAGTAAAGAGAGACGGCAGATGATGCTCAGCAAGATAAGTTAACATGAATGAAACATATGGTAGGGATCTGCGGGCCGTGATTGGCGCGTTTAGCGTATTTTAAGAACCCAAACTATAATAACAACAAAATGCGAGGCGTTTTAACATTCGAACTGAATTTTGATTTAAATGCACACACACATGTACTAGACATGTAGATAAAAGGGATTATTTTGGTATTCTCCGTGCCTTGAAATAATTTTCTTTATACTGTATGTATAAAGGTAAGCGCATTTAATTATATTTAGTACTACCAGTAGATTATAAAAAATTGGTATCACATGGAATTTTATGTATTTGATTTTGTTGGATTTAAATTAAATTGTGCACCGGAATGTTTTACGTCTGATATCTGTAATTCTAGGTATAACTGAATTTTTAATACTTAGCAAATATGGAATACAATTTATTTCTTAATAATATTTATGGCAGGTTATTTGGAAAGAGATTACTATATACCTAAATAATGACTTTACAAACCCTGTTCTAAAAATAAAACAAGAATATTAATTCTAAATAATTATAAGGTTAATATATTTATATCAAAAAGTTATCGTGAATATAAAATGGACTTAATAAATTATATTTTCTATAAGAATTCGTCCAGAATTCTCATACAGAAAACTTAATTCGACTAAAAAATAAAATAAGGCGACATTTAATAATTTAATAAAATATGCTTAATAAATTAAAGTATTGACAAAATTTTGCAATAAATAAATAGAATATGTAGACATTTCAATTAGTTCCGAAAATACTTAAGAAAATTAAAATTTGTTTTTCTCATTTCATGTACAACTGCGGGCAATAAATTTTGGTCTGTCAATGTCATTGTAAAATTTGAGGAAATTGTCACAATGTAGATTTTTGCCCTGATTAATTATATCTAATAATGCAGAAACTGAATTAACTTTACCCATCATTACACTGGCCCCATCAACCGCAAAGTCTACCATATAGTTTTGTAGTCAATAAAGTTATCTGCGAAAAATGTAACAATTGTATCATGAATTACAACTGCATTAGCCTCTGGTATTGTCATAATTCCGCAAGCGCGTCGTGAGTTTTTCCATTTAAAAAAAAACGAGCGATTAAAACAAGATGCTTTGTACAATCAACGTCTGTTGACTCGTCAATCATTAATGAAAACTTGGTCATCTGCAAAATATTGACTCTATTTTCCTTTACCTTGTTTACCTGTAACATTATTAACAATTGCGGTAGCTCTAATGCGCCCGCAAGACATGCTTTTTATCACATCTTTGTCGAAATTTTAATTTTAATAAATTTAACTAAATGATCAACTATATTGAATGACAAATTATGCTGAATGAGAAACATACATATTTGATTTCATTTTGTTTAATTAGATGTTCTGTTTTATCTAGTTTATTTGATGTAAATACCTGCTCAATCGTTCTCCGAGTTTTCACAGAGGCGCATGTAGCATTGTAGCATGTTCATTTTGTTGCCATGTTTTAAAATTTCTGATTCTCCACAAATATAGTCACCACCGAAAAATGTACAATTGAAGAATACATCTTCCTTGGTGCTAAGTTTAATCCACCGCTTGAAGTGTAATTCCCAAGATGATTGGTATGTATGGACAAATTTTCAATTTTTTTTTTCTTTTTGTGCTACCTGATGTTCACGTTTCTAGTCGTTTGACGAAGATTTGTTTGAAATCATGAGGCTGATGATGACGAGGTGAGCCGAGGAATAGTAGTTGCCAAAATGCTGGTTAAGACTCAGAAGCCTGTACTGATAAGGGTAATGAATGTGAACCATTACCCTGTTTCATTGAAGAAGGGTACTATTTTGGGGTGGTGTTTGCCAGTGTCGGCTGTCGTTCATCGTATAAAGGCGAAGAAGAATGGATTCGTGCAGGTTCCTGAGAAATTGTCCAAGATAATCGACCCCGCCTGTCAAAGATTGAGCAAGAAGGAACAAAGCGAAGTTAAGGATCTAATCAAACATTATAAAGACGTCTTTGAAACTGAGGCTGGTACGAAAGGAAAAACCAATATTGTAATGCACAAAATAAATACCAGCGATGCAAGTCCAATTCGACAAGGACCAAGAAGGTTACCACTCGCAAAACGTGAGGAAGCCGAGCAGATTATACAAGATATGGAAGGCCAAGGAGTAATTGAACCATCGAATAGTCCATGGGCTTCACCAGTGGTCCTTGTCAGGAAAAAGGATGGATCTACCAGATTCTGTGTGGACTATCGTCGTTTGAACACTGTGACCAAAAAGGACAGTTATCCTCTCCCAAGAATAGACGATAAGCTAGACACCTTGGCAGGAGCAAAATGGTTCTCTACTCTCGACTTAAAGAGTGGTTATTGGCAAGTGGGAATGGATCCCAATGACAAAGAGAAGACTGCCTTCAGTTTAGGTACAGGACTCTGGCAGTTTACAGTCATTCCATTTGGACTGTGCAACGCCCCAACTACTTTTGAGCGACTCATGGCTACTGTACTGAGGGGACTGTCTTGGAATACCTGCCTGGTATATCTCGATGATGTGATTGTAGTAGGGAAGACCTTTGAAGATCACATGAAAAATTTGGAAGTAGTATTCCAGAGGTTGCCAACCTGAGATTAAGTCCAAAGAAGTGTCACCTTTTCCGCAAGGAGGTAAATTACCTCGGACATGTGGTTTCCGGAAAAGAAGTTGCCATTGATTCAGAAAAAGTAAAAGCTGTGGAAAAATGGCCGGTACCCAAAGACAGACATCAGCTAAGAAGCTTTTTGGGATTATGCACGTATTATCGACGCTACGTTCCTGGATTCTGGATTCTAACAGAAAATCGAGCATTTATTTGGAACAACGAATGCCAAGCGTCCTTTGAGTTGTTAAAAGGAACTTTAATCAGTGCACCTGTTTTAAACTATCCACTGCCATCTTGGAGGTTTGTTCTGGATATAGATGCCAGTAACGTCGGGATTGGTGGTGTGCTCTCTCAAATCCAAGATGGACAAGAAAAGGTCATTGTATAATTCAGCAAGACCCTGTCCAAATCAGAGAGAAACTACTGCGTAACCAGGAGAGATCTATTGGCAGTAGTTATGACCATTGAGCATTTTTACTAGTACCTGTATGGGCAGAAGTTCCTGATCCGCACTGATCATGCCGCCTTAAAGTGGCTCTAACAATTTAAGAATCCCGAGGGTTAAGTAGCTAGATGGATTGAGAGGCTACAGGAATATGACTTCGACATCGAACATGGAGCAGGCCTCAAACATCAAAGTGCAGATGCCCTTTCCAGAAGGCCCTGTCCAGAAGACTGTCGACATTGCAACCAAATCGAAGACAAATCGGCCAACGCTCTTCGAACCACCGTGGTTGATGACCAATGGCAACCTGACAATTTGCGCGCAGATCAAGAAGCTGATCCGGATCTTGCAGTCTTCAGGGCTTGGAAGAGAAATGGGCAAAGACCGACCTGGCAAGAAATTGCTCCCCATTCACGAGAATTGATGTCATACTGGGCACAATGGGATTCCTTAACCATGGAAGACGATCTCCTGAGACGTGAGGTCGAAAATCACGATGAAAGCGAGTGGAAGATGCAAATGGTGGTTCCTAAGAAAAGAATACCAGAGGTATTGCGAGAACTCCATAATGGTGCTTCTGGGGGATATTTTGGAGTCCATAAAACACTGGAGAAGTTGCGCCAGAGATTTTACTGGGTGAATTGTTCACAAGATGTGAAAGAATGGTGCCGAAAGTGTGACAATTGCGCCGGAAGCAATGAAAGGATCGCCATAGATGCCGCCCGCCCTTTTTCAGAAAGCGACAAAGGAAATAAATACATAATAGTGGTCATGGATTATTTTACCAAATGAGTTGAAGCATATGCTCTACCAAATCAAGAAGCTGGAACTGTAGCAGACGTGATTGTGAAGGAGTTCGTCAGCCGTTTTGGTGTACCCTTGGAACATCATTCCGATCAAGGGCGAAATTTCGAGTCCAATCTATTCGAAAAGATGTGTGGACTTTTGGGCATACGGAAGACGAGAGCAACTCCCTTGCATCCACAATCAGATGGGATGGTAGAGCGAATGAACAAGACCATGATCAGACACTTATCCAAAGTGGTCTCCGACCACCAGAGAGATTGTGACGAACATGTACCATTATTCCTAATGGCGTATCGGCCCTCTGTTCAAGAGACAACTGGAGTAAACGTGTTATTCGGGAGGGAACTCCGATTGCTTTGTGATTTAAAGTTTGGGAGGAAGCCTGGTGAAGATCTTGCCGGAGAAGATTATGTCAGCACGCTCAGACGACGACTAGATAATATACATGAACAATTCAGACACAATATCCAAGATGCTAGTGACAGAATGAAGAAGAGCTATGACATCAACGCCGAGAAGAGTGGTTACCATGAAGGCGATCGGGTTTGGTTATATAATCCACAATGCCGACGGGGCCTATCTCCAAAACTTCAAAAGAATTGGGAGGGGCCGTACGAGGTGTTGAAGCGGATCAACGATGTAATATACCGCATCAGGCGAACACCTCACACTAAGCCAAGAGTCGTACATTTTAATCGATTAGCCCAATACTCTGGAGACAATAATGACGAAGCCGCTGACTTGCGCCGATTGGATAGCCAATACCAGGAACTAACCTTCGAACACTCTACACTTTATGGAAGAGTATTCTGGTTTGAGAAAAGCTCGATTTGGGGTGACCATCGAGAAACAGCAAGATTTGTTTACAGTGCCGCCAGACTACGCGCTTGCTCATTGCGTAGCCCGAGATCTGCGAATAGCCAAAGGAATTGCCAGGGAATTTAAAGAGAGATTTGGCGGAATCGAAAAACTAAGGCTGCAGGGACCAGCAATTGGGAAGAGTCTCCAAATAATAAATGAAGAACAACCCATATTTTATTTGGTTACGAAAGAACTGTCAAACCTCAAGCCAACCTATCGTGTCTTATGGGAGGCCCTGGTCCACTTACGCGAACAAATGTTACAACAAGATATTTTGAAATTAGTAGTTCCAAAATTGGGTTGTGGATTGGACCGCCTGGACTGGAGAATTGTAAGGAGCACGTTAGAAGTAATATTCCAACATACTGGTATGGAGATTCTGGTATGCAATTACCGGCATGAATATTCCTGTACATCCAGGCAAGATAAGACCGTGGAGTGTTATTTCGATATGACGTCACAATGTAACAAAGGCCCTACCTGTCGATTTCGCCATCGTTTGAGGGAACCAAAGCATGACATGTTTCGGGACGAAACTTCATTTTTAAGAAGGGGGCAATGTGATGACTCTTCCGATGATGACGCGTCGCGCGTCGTACCTCTGGCGTTTTCTCGATTCAGGTAGAGCGCTCGAGAAAAATATTCACATTCATATATAAGCCGTCGAGGAAGGAATGGCGAGCATTCAATACCAGAGCCTCGCGGAGTGAACATAAATATAAATACATAAATATGCTTATTGTTAGTACATAATTAGTTTTTATATTGTTATTCGTTTTATTATTAATATAGTGTGTGTCTAAAGTTATCGTTAGTTTTATTTAAGAACCTGAAAAGACAAACGTTACATTATATATTGAATTCATGGAGTAATTGCCGATATAAGTAATCTCTCTCAGGATATACACCATGCTTACGAAAATAAATAATCCTCAGAAACTTCCGCTGAACCCTTTCAACAGCATCAATAGCCTTCACGTATTATGGTGACCAAATCAAACTCCCATACTCCAGCGTACTTCTAATATAGCTCTGATAGAATAATTTCAAGGGCGCTATTGTCTTGAACACCTTGGTGTTACGAGAAAGAAAACCAAGGCATCTGTAGGCCTTATTGCATGCCTAACGGATATGTTCCTTAAATGTAATCGAGTTATCAAACCAGACTCCAAGATCCTTAAAAAGTTCCACCCTGCCCAAACGATCGCCATTTACACTGTAATTATACTGAACTGTCACTTCCTTCTTAGAAAAAGACAAAACCTTACACTTGTTAGCATTTAGTTCCAATCAGTTATTCGCACACCAATCATTTATAATATTTAAATCAGTTTGAAGTTGTTCACTGTCAGCGAAAGTGTTAATTTTACAATAAATCTTCACATCATCAACGTACAATAAACAGTTTTACCTGAGCATAGCTGGCAATTCATTTATGCATTTATGATACAATACAAAGAGCAGAAGACCCAAAACAGAGCCCTGTGGAACTTCACTCCTCGCAGGAAATCTATGCGATCTAGTACCCTCACATTCAACAAAATTAGATCGATCCGTTAAATAGCTGGCAATAACATTGACGTAATTAGGACTAATACTAAAATTATTTAATTTAGAGATTAAAACGTAATGGGGAACTTTGTCGAAGGCTTTACTTAGGTCAGTATATAACGTGTGTTCATTTGAAAAGTCAATCTAGGTTACTTTGAAATTTTGATAGAATAAGACGCATATATATTAGTATGTGTTTGTTGTTCCGTAAACGTAAATCCAAATGACATTTGATAATGTCAATCACATTTGTTATTTATTTGTATGTATGAAACTGTCAAAATATACGACTTCGTAGGTTAAGTAGTAAATTTTAATTTACGACATACTTCAAAATGTTCTCAGTAAATCACATGCTACTAGATTGACTTTTCAAATGAACACCCGTTACAACATCCACCTGCAAGCATTGATCAAGGGTATTTGCTATATATTGGGTTAGTCACCAAATTAGTTGTTGTAGATCTGCGTCTTACAAATCCGTGTTGTCAATCCGATAATTGTGTCACTATTTCACTATAGACATGATCGGCGAGAATTATTTCAAAGACTTTCGAAAAATTATTAATTAAAGAAATCGGTCGGTAGGATTTTATGTCATTTTTATTCCCACTCTTAAAGACGGGCGTTATTTTACTCAGCTTCCGCTGATCAGGGAAACATCCAGTTGACCATATTAGATTATATATGTGTAGCAGTGGTAGACCCAAAGCTGTTCTGCAATCCTTCAGTAGAAATGCAGGTATTCCGTCAACCCCAGCCGCATAATATTTCTTAAGCTTTTTGATAGCACTTACGAAATGTGTTTCATTCCAAGGTTCAGTTCTATAGAGATATATATTATTTGTATTGAGTTCCGAGGGCGTTCCACATGTGTAAACTGACGAAAAGTAAATTGCGAAACCATTTGCGATGGAACTAGTATCAGAACACTGTACTTCATTGTAGTACATGGTAGCAGGCAGTCTAGAAGATTCATCACGTCCACAATAAAACTCCAAAGTTTATCCTCACTAGGTGTCACCAGACACCGCATTTCCCCACATGTGGGGAAAATTCCCCACGTCTGGCAACACTGCACTGAAGGCTGTAGCAGTTTCTAATTCACGGTCGTTTCGGCATTAAAAAACATTTATTCCACACGTCGTACTAGCTTGACTGAAGCAATTGCGGAAACATATCTAATGATTGAAATATTTAGTAGATGTTATCCCGTTTGTGACTTTACGGAAGACTCTTAAAACGGTAAGTGTTTGAACACGTTTTATAATTTACTTCTTACTATTTATTTCATGTGTCAACTTATAAGGATTCGCCTCTGGCGTGTGGCGCAATTTCCCTAACCTGCTCTAACCATGATTCTGTATTTCAAGCATCAAAATATTCAACAGAACCACAGCTTCTTTCACAGGCTGAAGTGAATGATTTAGTTCGAAATTTAAAACTTGCAATGTCTCAGTCAGAACTTCTAGCATCCAGATTAAAAGGATGGAATCTCCTCGAAGGTACGTACATCTAACTCACGTGAAAAAGAACGCATTTTTTCGCTCAAGAAAGGACTTTTGTATACTACATAGATGTTGACAACTTATTCAACACATTAAGAACCAAGCAATTGTGTTTATTCATTGATTCTTCTAAACCTAGCTTAAAAACGCGGCAATAAATACCTATCTGTACTTACAGCTCATACCGTTCATATGAAGGAATAATACGAGAAGATGCGATATCTCCTAGAACACATCCGGTGTAATGACTCTGAATGGTCAATCTGCGGAGGCTTAAGAGTGATAGCGCTTCTTCTGGGACCGCAGCTGAGGTATACAAAATACTGTTGTTTTCTGTGTGAATGGGACAGTCATGCGCGAGATCGTCGCTATATACAGAAGGAAAGTATTACCAACAAACCAAAAGTTTATCCGAAAAACGTATTACCACCACTGCATATTAAATTGGCCTTAATGAAAGATTTCGTTAATGCTCTAGATCAGAACGGAAGAATGTTCTTGTATCTGAAACAGATACTTCCGAAAGTTAGTGAGGCAAAAATTAAAGAAGGCATATTTGCGGGACCACCACCAGTGTTATTTGAAGAAATATTCAAAAACTGTAATTTTTGTCATTACCATTTCTTGTTTTTTATTAATTTTAAGTACTAATGTTTCTCTTTTTCTTCCATGTAAAAATACTGCTCAATATTGTGCAATATTTATGTTACAGAAAAGGAAATTCCTAATATTGGAATAAGTTAGTTGGTCTTTACACTGTGGAAGAAAACATCAATTTGGTTCAAATAGTTATTATCAGTAGCCGTTACACTGTGGTATTAATTCTCTTGGAAAAAGCATCTCAACTTAAAAAAAATTTCCGAGAATTTCTGTGACGAAAATAAATCTTTTGAAAGTTAGCTTCGGAAAAATCTCGAAATCTTGTTTTACAACAAATTTCAAGGACTTCAGTAGAAGATTTAAGTTAACTCTCGAAGAAACTCGCACAGTGTGTGTTGACCGCCAACCATCCCACACCACTACGACATCTTCATGCCATAGTCAAGCAGTAGCATAGTTGATTTCATCATTTCCTCTTGTCAAATATTGAAGAGATAACAACGAATAAGAACTACCTATAATCCGCTTAGGATGAATAAATGTATAAACATTTAAATATCCTTACAACAATCTGGTTTAAAAGCCTAATGTACGTATCAAAAGAAAATCGTCATATTCACTAGTTAATACATAGTGTTATAGTACAATCTATTCTTCAAATGTTTGGAAAATGATTTGAAATTATAAAATTCTAGTATTACAGTGTACTCTTTCTTAAGAGGACAGCCATGGGACTGAAAAATTTGTCCGCTTATGAGAAGTGTCCGCTATGAGAAGAGTACAAAAAGAGTAAATAATAATTTGTAATATATTTATCTTTAAACAATTTTATTTCCAAAACAAGAACATATAAATATTAGATAAAGTAAACAGAATTTTCATTAACATTTTTGCGAGAAGTAAAAAAAAACAAAATTTGTTATGCAAGGTGTTCAAATAGATTTAAAAAAGTCAGAAATTTTAGCTTGGCGCGTTTTTCCTTTAATTTCATTATCTTGGAGATGTATTTGAAGATCAGTAAGCAATTGAACACCTTTAAGGTCGCTGTGATGCAAAGAAAAAGCCTTTAGTTTTCTTATAGCTAAATAAGCCTCTTTATAGGAAGTTAACTTGTCTTCAATTTGACTTTCTAGCTCATCTTCAGACGAGTTGGCGAGCGTTTCTTGGGAAGCAATTAACATTTCAGTATTAATGTTTTCCACATCTTCATCATTAATGAAGACTTCATTATCTAAATTAATATTGTCTTCGACGTCAATTTGGATTTGGCTCTGAACTTGATTAATAATATTGTAGAACTGAGCAAGTGCTGATAGTGGAAGCTCATCTTCTGCGGTCCAACCGCTATCGTCATTTAGGATATCTGTTTTCTCAAAACCAGCTTTCCTGAAACAATGTTTTATTGTCTGGGGACCCACTTGCTCCCACGCTTTGTGTATGAAATAAACGACATCTAACAAATTTATTGATTTTGATAAATCCAAAACAGAATTTGCGTCTTCCATCTGCAGCAAAATATTTTTTAAAAATAACGATTTGTACAAAAACTTAAAGTTTTTTATAACGCCTTGATCCAGGGGCTGACAAAATGCTGTTGTGTTTGCTGGAAAAAAAATAACTTTAACATTTTTCAATTTAAGATCGCGAAGATGAGAGGCCGCATTGTCTAAAAATAGCAGGACGTTCCGTTCTTGAAGTTGCATTTTTCTATCGAACTGCGCTAGAAAATCAGTCTTCAAATCAGACGTCATCCAAGCCTTTTTGTTTGATCGCCACGTAACTGGTAAATTGTTCAAATTAATATTGCGAAACGCCCGAGGTTTTGCAGGTTTCCCAATAACATAAAGGGGTTCCCTTTCTCCAGCCATATTGACGCAGTGCAAAATCGTTAGCCTATCCTTAGCCATTTTTCCACCAGTGCATTTTTCACCTTTTAATGCAAATGTTTTATCGGGTAATGCCCGAAAAAAAGAATCCAGTCTCATCCGCATTATAAATATCTCGCGAATCATATCCTTGAATCAAATATGGCACTTTTTCAGTAAAACTTTTGACATCATCTTGGTTTACACTAGCGGCTTCTCCAGAAATGGCACGAAAGGTTATGTTATGCCGTTTTTTGAACCTTTCTAGCTAGCCAGATGATGCACTCAAATCTGCATAATTCAATTTATCTGCAATTTCTTTAGCCTTGCTCCTGATAAGTGTGCCCGAGAGAGGAATACATTTATTTCGAGCCTATATCAATGTTAACGCCTTTGACGTTCAGCATACTCCTTTTTCTATCCGGATTGACATCAGTGTCCCACAATCTTAAAATTTGGTCTCTGTTTTTTATGATACAAGCAGCTTGAGTTTTACTGATCTTCCATTTCTTTGCTAACTCGCGTACACTAAGTTTCTCATTTTTTTGAATTTCAATGACATTAACTTTGTCTTTAATAGTCAACACTGCTTTAGGCATAGCGATTCAAGTATGTATACAATAAGAATCTATAAATGTACTATGTATTTACGTACTACATTCAAAACAACAAGCTGCGCGTATTTAGGGAATTCCCCTTTGTACATACACGTATTATTCAATAAGCAACATCTGTACGAATGTACGAATATGAAGAATAGTAAACGGAAAAACAGTGTTACAGTGTTGTAAGCTGTCCGGTTATGGGGAACTAAAATCACTTTGGTGTGGGAAAAAAGTGTCCGCGTCCGGTTATGGGAGGGTTGTCCGCTCAAGAGAGAAAAATTTTAAAAATCCCTAAGTAATCTTTTGGTACTGCAAAAAGTGTCCGTTTATGGGAGGTGTCCGCTTAAGAGAGGTGTCCGTAAGGAGAGAGTACACTGTACTCCATTATATTAACAAAACTTATCGACAATAAAACAAATAACAAAATAAAATAAAAAATTTCTTAATGAAAAAGAAATTTAAGATGATCAATTTCAGAGATTCAGATTTTTTTAATAGTATTTCTACTATTATTAGTTGTAATCTGAAAGGTGGTCAAATAGAAATTATTTCGATTAAAAAATATTTATTTTTAGAAACTATATAATTTAATAGAATTTTTCTCATTAATTATTTTACTAATGTGTTATACCGGGTGCCCTTGAAATAAAAAGACAACGTATGAAAAACGGAAAGATTAGATTATATAGAATATATACCCAAATTATTTTAAAATTCCCTCTCACAAGCGAGAAAAAAAAACAAATATATTTAAAAAAAATATGTTACGCCACTGTGCGACTGAATATATCATAAATACTATCGGAGACGAAATCTTAAAGGTGACTCACAATAACAAAAAGAATGGTCTTCTTATTGTCCATCCACTTTAAGTTTCATTCAGTTATCGATCAATAAGTTCGATACAATTTTTCGATTAAAGATAGGCTGGAAGTAGGACCTTAAATGCCCGTAAAGCACACACATATTACATATTAATCTAATATATCATCTTTAAACTTGACTTTCGTAACAGGTTATTGAACTCTAACCATAACAAAACAGGCACAATGTTTATCGTATTTATAAACATAAAATATAAGCATTGGCGCCCTTAAATTCAATAGCGGCATTCTATTTTTTATTTCTCCTAACAAAAAAAAACATTTTCGTAATAGACATAAAATGATGTCAGTTCTAAACCTCCACAAATTAGTATTGGTATGACTTTTAAAATGAGTTAATTAACGTAACACACATCTTAATATTAAATCATTCAATTCACAATTCAAAAACATCGACAGCTTTTACGTATATAAACATACAGTGTATGTGTAACTTCAATTGAAATACATATTTATTATTTATAAATTCGGAAGATTTTGCATTCATTGGCAGAATATTCACAGAGGAACAGGGGGTTTTTAATTTTGGGGTTAGCGTCATAATTGACTCACAATATTTTGCATTCATATTCTATATAATTACATCTTTCTATTTTTCATACGTTGTCATTTTATTTCAAGGACATCCTCTATAACTTAAATTGCTGAATTTTTATTCATAGATGAATCTGAAATGAAATACATTTTATTGAAAAGTAAATAATTTATTTAAATCATGAATAAGTACAGGGTTATTCATTATAAATATCCCAGCCCTTACCATAGTTATTATTGCATAAACAAAAAAATTTTTGAAATAAAAGTTGTGTGGTTATAAACTAATTTTATTATAACGTTAACAAAAGTACAGTGGCGTGCGTAGTTTAGGGGGCTCTAAAAATAATTGTTTTTTTTAAATGAGACAACCTGTATATTATTAAATTTTTGAAGAGATCTTTTTCTTCTGATTTCAAAAATATACCATATCATACCCCTGTCTTACACCGTTCTTAAGTTATTAAATAAAAGTTTTGTATCTACAAATGAGTTTTGGTCAACATTTAATTAAAATTACAAATAATACCTATAAAACGAATATAACAAAGATAACTTTACAACTATAAATAAATAATAACTTATAAAAGTTGTTCGAAGTGTCCACCATTATTTTCAATACATAATTCTAAACGTCTAATTATATTTTGAATTGCATCAGAAAAATGGCTTGATTGTTTACATTTAGATTATTTATTTCTAATTGAATTCGGTCTTTCATGACTTGAATACAGTCATTATTATTATATATTATGTCTTTTAAAAACCCCCAAAAATATGAGTCCATAGGGGATAGATCCGGACTGTTAGGAGGCCATAATATGGTTCCATTATTCCCTATCCACACTTGAAATACATTGTTCAAATGCTCTTTAAGAGGTAGGACATTATGCGGAGTTGCCCCATCCTGCATCCAAATCATATCCTGAAGTTGAACGTCCGGAAAATTCTCTACAAGAATATTTTCAACTTCAGGAAGAATCATTTCCAGATAGGTAACTCCAGTTAAATTGAAATCATAAAATATGGGTCCAACAATTTTGTTTCTGAAAATTCCACACCATACACTAAGAGTTTTTCTTCCTGATTTTTTTATTGGTTTTATCAATCTTTTCCTATTCTCCTTGTTTTCCCATGACCTACGATTTTTCCTATTAAAAACTCCAGCCGTAGAAAAGCATGATTCATCGGTCCATAATATTTTAGTCAAATAATCAGGATCTTCATATAACTTTTGGATCATTGGCGGCAAAACTCTAACCTTTTCCTTTTATGAGCCTCTGTCAAAAGTTGTACGGGTAAAATTTTATATGGTTTGTAGTTGTTAGTTTTCAACGTACGTTGTATTTTAGAGTAATTTATATTTAAATGAGCTGCTGCATTATTTATACAACATTCAGAATTTTCTAAAAAATAATATAGTGTTCAAAAAAACTTTTCAAGAATACCTATAAGAGGGCTTACCGTCGAAATAAAGCAGTACATCTAATTGATCTTCGTTGTTTGCATGAACTACTCGCCTTTTTCTATTAAAACTACCGGTATTGTTTACCTGTTGGTAAATACGTCTGAACGTATAGTCTGCGGGTGTTGGACGATTTGGATACAACTCCCTGTATGCTCTTTGCGCTGCACGTTTATCTTTGTTATTTTCTATATAGCAAGTAAATATTTGAATTTTTTCTGCTACACTGTAAACCATTTTGAATGTTTCAATAAAGAAATGACATTTAATAAACATGACAGTTGTGATTTTCATAGCTTTCTTTGATGATATTAACTTTTCAATATTTATAGTAACTAGTTTAATTTACTATATTTATCCTTTAATAACTAGAGCTGAGGATGTTTGCGGTATAACCATGGTTATATCATGTAACCATAGTAATTTACTATGGTTACATGATATAACCATGGTTATACCGCAAACATCCTCAGCTCTATTAATAACATAAGAACGGTGTAAGACAGGGGTATGATATGGTATATTTTTGAAATCAGAAGAAAAAGATCTTTTCAAAAATTTAATAATATACAGGTTGTCTCATTTAAAAAAACCAATTATTTTTTGTGTCCCCTAAACTACGCACGCCGCTGTACTTTTGCTAACATTATAATAAAATTAGTCTATAACCATACAACTTTTATTTCAAAATTTTTTTTTTTATGCAATAATAACTATGGTAAGGGCTGGGACATTTATAATGAATAACCCTGTACAACAAAGATGAAAAGATAGCAATGATAATGTGATACCAGAAGAATAATAGTTTAAGGACTGTCGGAGACATGTTTTCCGTTAATTATCCTGACAGGCCTATACCTTGTGTGAATTTTAAAAATTTTTAAAAAATTCAAAGAAGATGATTGTTTTCTAAAACCAATCACATGTTAACAGAACATATGAAGATGAATATCCTGTAGAGGAACGGTCTACAGGATAGATGTAGCCAGGCATTTTGGAGTATCGTTCAGTTCGGTATATAAAACCCTGAAAGAATTAAAATATAAGCCATAGAAGATATCAAACCATCAAGAGCTTTTCGAGGAATATAAAGTAAAACGAACTGATTTTTGTGAAATAATGTTTAATATGTTAAATGAAAACGAAGAAATTTTAAATAAAATAATTTTTACTGATGAAGCTTGCCGAATTTACCGTAAATGATGAAGAACTCTCAGAACTTCCATTATCCTATTCCATGTATCCTACATTTATCCATTGGAAAATACTAAATTTCTTTCCATTAATCTATTAGGTATTGGTCTCGTACAAATCCTCATGCCCAAAACCTAACCCGAACGCAGTACCCTCAAAAAGTCTATGTCTGGATTGGAATAATAAGCGATAGACTTATTGGCCCATTTTTTAATAGACGATATCCTCGCTGCAGCAAAATGTCTAAATCTCTCGCGAGACCACATCTTTCCATCAACTGAGCTGCTAAATGTTGATGAACTTTAAGTCCAAATGGATGGGTCTCCGGCACATTCTACTAACGCCGGCAGGAATTTTCTAATAAGACATTTCAAAGACGGTGGATTGGCAGATTTGGCCCCAAGATCAGCCGATTTATCTCCAAACGATTACTTCTTCTTTAGGGTTACGTGAAAAGTAAAATTTATAATAACGTGCAAATACGTAACTTGGACGAACTGAAATATACGTACTGCATATGATAAAATAAACACACAATTTATTGGGAATACCCTGCATTGCTTTCAAGATCGCCTTGCTTCGAAAACTTGCTATATAATTAGACTTCACCTTTGTTATGTTGTTTTATTTGTCTTAATTAATCGTTAGAATAAAATAATTTCTTCATTCAACCTGAGATTTTGCACTTTGTTTTCTAAAAACATAACCTAATTCTTCGTGGCTTTATTTTTCTTTTTATAATTCTATATTACTTACTGTTACCGGTACTACCAGTACCAGTACTATTATAGTATTATTGCCGAACCAGATTCTACCATACTTTCGCGATAAATTTTAACAGTTTCGTAATAGATTTCAAACGTTTCAAGTATGTTGGAAATTTTTCAATACAATAATAGTATATTGTCTAACGAGTGACGAAAGTAACATTTTTTAAGCGAGGTGAAGCCGAGTTTGGTAATGTTCTCGAGCTTAAAAAAAGATTTCGACGAGTTAAACACTATACTTTTTCTATGACCTCGCCCATGGCATTAAAAAAATTATGTAAGCAAGTACTTTATTTTCCATTAAAAATTACAAAACTATAAATCATATTTAAATTAGTTATGATTTAAACATTGATAATAGAAATTTTACCACAATTTTGCAAAATATGCAAGCAGCACAATTTTCGAATATGAATTTATGCTAATATCAGCCCACTATTTAATTAATTTTACATAGACTTCTTCATACCTCTTTCTCGATTTTTCTCGTAATAAGCCCGCATAGGTTTTCTCAGCTTGATTTAGTATTTCTGGTGGCACGTTGGGAATATCTAAATCACTTTCTGAATCAGAAATCATGATAAAGCTACAAACAGCACAAACTGACGTGATTTAAGAATGACGCGATAGCAACAGCAGGCAACTAGGCGCAGGTGAAAATTAGTAGGTAATTTTCGTCACTAGGGACGAAAGTTAACATGATGGAATTTTCTCTCTCACTAGTGACGGAAATCAAATTTTCGCTGCAGTATTTGGTGACGAAACATGTCTTTTTATAAAGGGTGGTAGAACAAAATAATAGTAGATCCCTTGAACTAAGATTAGCGGATTTACAGAATAGTTATTTTATTTGTATTAAAATAGATCTGTAGTAGCACTGACAACATTGGTTTCGATAGAAGCACATGGTTCTCGCTCGTCGGTACATAAATGTATCACTGATTGCCTATTACGTTGCTAATGCATTGACAATTTTCTTTTTAAAGTTACACATAGGAAAATGTACATGTAATAATAAAAAAAGAACCCGGTATTAACTGTTTAGGATTGAAAGGTATACAAGCATTTAAATGCAAATAATAAATCTTAAATGTATCTATCAATAACAAAGTTGCCATCTTCAGTAGCTAAAATAAGTATTGTAATATAATATTATAAAATGCCTTAATTTTGAAACACATCGTATTATCATATTATAAAGATTCAAATAAAAAGTTAACTAATCTGTATTTGCCGACCACACCTTCAGAGGCTGTTAAGGTGAATTGGTGCAGTTCTTAAGATCCAATTTGGGTAAGTGAAAGCCTTGAAACTCACTCTTATTAATATTAATTGTATTTTGGTTTTCTCGTACATCGCACAAGGCTTTTAAAGTTGCTTGATTACATAGGGCAAAATTATATTTTAAATTTAATTAAAACATAACTATGTTACATTGTGTTCTGTATCTAAAATGTCGGTTAACACTAGATTTGCTCGATTTATTGTATTTAGTATAGACTACCTGATCTTTATAATGAATTTCAGTATTTCATTTCAGTATTTCATCAATATTTTTTATTACCGTCTCCATGATTTCTTATCGGGTTCCCAATTGGTACTACGTTTGCCGACAGCAAAAGAAGAAGCAGAGCCAAGGACGCTATTACAGTCCAGAAGCCGAGAAGTTCTTATTTATTAAAATCTAACATTTAATTATATCTTTTTCATTTCATCTTCTAAAGAAGTTTTAATTAAATTTTCGAAAAAAAGTAGAGTATGTAGAATATATTGTAATGTTTGTCTGTCTAGGTCTTTATATAAAACTAACGGTAACTTAGACATACACTATATTAATAATAAAAACGAATAACAATTTAAAAACTAATTACTAACAATAAGCACATTTATGTATTTATATTTATGTAAGTTCACTAGGCGATGACTTGGTATGGAATGGCATAAATCCCTCCCGACAGCTATTTATATTAACGGGAAAACTTCTGGCATATTCGATGTTCGCCTAGATTTTTCATGTGTTACGTATTTACATTTTCTAGACGGTTCTCGACGTGTGAGATCATCGGTGACTCATCACAATATATTTAGTATTTTATACTATATTGTGGAATAATATTTATAGGATTGTTTCAGCCTTTACTTGATAAAATTCCATTATAACTATTATCGGGATAAAATAAAACAAATTTTAATGAATTTCACTATTGGACGAGAAAGTAGTCATTCTCGCGTCAAATGTCTGAAATCATTTGCTAGTTATTGTAAATCCCTCCGATAATAATTAATCATTATTACGTCTGTGGAATGCACTCTTCGCAGCACGCTCATCAGAAGAAATCCTTTGTTTTGACCGTGTTTTTAAACTGATGTATCCAGGCTTCATCTACGAATAACATCGACGAAAAGATTTTCTATAATTTCGTCTGAACATGGTTATACAATGCATTTGAAATTGTAACACGATTTTGCATTTGGTCAACAGTAAGCAATCGCGGTACCCATATTGCGGTTAGCTTTCTCATATCTAAGTGTTGATACAAAATATTGTGTATCCATTCGGATAGCTACGATAAAATTTTCTCATTTATTTTTCAATAACAAAAGTAAAATTCAAAAATATAAAAAACTCGAAGTTAATAAGTTTAGTTATTTACTTGTGTGTTAACTTTTAGGTCAAACTGGTCGTTTTATATGAATTAGATATAACGAATATTTCCATTCGTGCAAATCAATTGCATTTTCGCGAAGTGATGTGAATGAAATAAATGCTTTCTACATATACGGCGCTAATTATTCGATTTTTTATCTGTTTCTTAATGCAATTTAAGTACTTCCCGACGATTCGAACTTCCTTTAATGGCTTAATGTCCTTTAATGGCTTAATGGTTAAGAGCGTGGTCCGGCAAACCAGAGGACGTAGGTTCGAATCCTGCCTAAGGGCAAATTTTTTTAGTAAAAAATTCGAATAATTAGCGTCGTATATGTAGCACCGTTAAAGAAATAACTGGGCACCAAAGATTAATCTACCTGCAACGGGTACATGAATTCGGCACTAATTAAAATATAAATAAATAAAATTATTTTAGGTTTAAAAATATCTATAAAATATATTTTGTTAGATAGACACAGATAATATACATAAAGAAATATGTTAGATACACGGAAACGAGAGATTTTCTGTGACTTTAGGCGCTCTATATTAGTCTTACAAATGAAACAGACATGCAATATACCCGTCTATAACTTTACACATGGACATACACCTCGTATTTTCCAATATTTATTTTTGCCTAAGACACGTGTTTCTGCCATCTACTATCAGGCGTTATCAGTTAGGCTAGTGAGGTCTTCTTCTTCTTCTGTTTTGGGTTAGACGCCAGCACGTCCAGGCACTTGAGCACACTGCTCTTTGTACTATCCCCAATAGATCTCTCAGTTCCACTCTGTTAGTCTTGTGTCCTCGATAAAAGCCACTATCCCCTACTCAGGGAAAGTTTGAGTACACTCGAAGGATCCAATAGATCTCTCCCGAAATATTTCTGTCTGAGTTCCTTCAGTTCCTCACACGTTCATATTACATGAAGGCTAGTTTCCTCCTGTTTTTCACATCTCCCACACCAGGGCTCGCTAACCAAGCCCATGCTGTACAAATGCTTCCTTAAAGGACAATGTCTGGTTATTAACCCGGTAATTATTTTAATTTCTTTTTTGTTACTACGAATTAGGTTGGCTGAAAACTTTCCGTCCAGCTCCCTTAGTAGTGTTTTGGTATAGAGTTGACCTTCCGTTAACCTGCATTTATTTATGTTATGTTTATGTTCTTTTTCAAGGCTAGTGAGTTAAATCTTAAAGAAATCGCCTTCTAAGGTATAGCAAATTTTGTCCTATGAGGTGACACCATATAATATAGTGACATCTGACGGATAAAAGAGACTATGTCGAAAGTGGCAATTTTCCCTTGACAGAAGAGAAAAAATGCGTATATAGGTGTAGGTCCATTAACATGATGCCAGATGGCAGCAAATATACCAAAAAAGTTTAAGTATATCAATACGTTAAGCACGTATTACGCATTTGTTACAAATGAAACAGACATGCAATATACACGTCGGTAACTGTACATATGGTGTCACCTCATAGGACTAAATCTGCTATACCTTATGAGGCGATTTCTTTAAGCTTTACTTCACTAGCCTAACTGATGACGCCTGATAGTAGATGCCAGAAACACGTGTCTTAGGCAGAAGTAAATGTTGGAAAATACGAGTGCATGTCTGTTTCATTTGTAACAAATGCGTAATACGTGCCTAACGTATTGATATACTTATACTTTTTTGGTATATTAGTCTTGCTTTTACGCACTGCGGGATCCCGTATTCTTACGTCTTTGTGTTTAATATAAGTTTAGAATTGTTTAACAATTTCTATAAAAGAAAATAAGTTCGGATGGTTGGTAAGAAATTACTATTAAATGTCAAGTGGAAAGATTCACACGTGTTTGTAGTTCGTTGTACGAGGGATATTACCAAAGTCCTGGAAATTGTACTCTAATTAAATTACACAGATCTTATAGGCAATGCTATTGGTGATAGACAAGTCTTAGCATGTTTATACAGCTATCCAGTGCAATATCGTTCAGTCTAATTCAGGTGTTCGACCGATATAGACGCATTTTCGTAGTACTGTTTGTGTAATCATGGAAGACGCTGCGAAAACTTCAGAAATTATTAAACGTCTGCAAGGAGTGTTTGGTGAGTAAATGGAAGAAACATTACTGCCGTGGAGAACCTACTGAAAAAGGACAGACGAATGACTATTTCTCAAAGTAGTGTACGCCTAGGTATAGGTACACGACAAGTTCGTGAGATCTTACATGATAGTTTGGACGTAAGCAAGGTTTCAGCCTTGGGTACCAAAGCTGTTGGGACCAGAACAGAAACTGAGTAGGTCAAACACCTGTCGTCAACTTCAAGAGCTGTTAGCCCGTTACGCTGATGAATTTTGGTAACAGATAATAATAACTGACGAAACCTGGATTCCTTATTTCAATCCTGAGACCAAAAGTCCATCCAAAGAATGACGTAAACTCGAATAAGGGCGTGTGCAGTTCCGTCTGTTGGAAAGGTAATGCTTACTGTATTCTTGGATTGCAAAAGGATTATTTTTATGGATTATCTGACGAAAGGTACTACAATTAACGTAGAATATTATTCGAACTTATTAACCGGACCACTGTGGCAAGCACTTATCAGAAAACGGACTGGGAAGTTACATAAGTGTTCGTTATTGCAACAGGATAATGCAAAAGCGCAGTATGTTTTGAATGATTTACGATAGGAATTTCTTCCGAATCCACGTTCTTCACCAGATCTCGCATCGAGTGATTTTCATCTGTTCCCAGATTTGAAAAATCTTTACTGGTTCGTTTTGATAGTTGATGATAACTGATGTAAAACGTGCCATAAATAGGTGGATTGAGGAGACACCGAAAAAGTTCTTTGAGGACGGCTTAAAAAAATTAATTAATCGTTGGGATAAATGTTTTCAATTAAAAGGCGGTTATGTTGAAGAACTACATTGATGAAAATTGACAAAATAAAAAATTATAGCTAAATTAAAAGTACCGTCCAGGTATATGTTTTCACTATTACATAAGAAGCGAATACTGGTTAAGCATGAATATACTACAATCTTGTTGCTATCATCGTTGATGAACAAAAAATTTTTTCGAATGTAATCAATATCACGTACAGATAGACAGTTCACATCATACACATTTTTCTTTATCGCTGAATGAATTAGCTTAGAAAGCCGCTCAGTTTGTTCTTCCGTAGCTTAATTGCTTATTAATTAACAGTTTAACTTTTTCGTCATGACAATGCCACAAATCACATCTGTAATTAATTTTTTGACACCCACATGATTGTTTAATATACCGGGTGTAGAATGGATTTTCGTACATAGGGATTTTACATGCAGAACTAATAATTTGCGAATATTCCCTCCCCTGATTATTTTATAGGAAAATGTTAAACACATAGGTTTTAAGTCGTTTGCAGAAAAGAAAAAACGTGCTGAAGAGATTTTAAAATTTTATTGAACGTGGTAATAAAGGTAGTTGTAGTAATAACTAAATTAAATGCTCAAACAAGTCTCCGTGGACAGCTGAGCAGTACCCCAATCTGTCGTAAAAATTTTTTCTAGTTGCGGCCAGTTCATAGTATGATATTTGACGATATTCTGCAAGTATTGCAGCTCTTAAAGCGTCCACATTTTGATACGTCCTTCCATTGTATAGCCGATCATGCAATGTGCCCCACAGAAAAAAATCATTTGGCGAAAGATCCGGAGATCTTGGAGGCCAATGAATTTCTCCACTTCGACCTATCCAGCGATTTGGGAATACATGATTTAAGTAGTCTACAACATTGCGCTGGTAATGCGCCGGACATCCATCATGTTGGTACCAAAATTCGTAATTAATTCCCAATTCGTTGATAGCTGGCCCGACTTCTTCTTGCAAAAAATTTAAATACGCAGCACCAGTTAAGCGGTCTGCAATAAAGAACGGTCCAATTATGTGAGGACCTAGTATGCCAGCCCAAACATTGACACTACCCCGGTATTGCGTATGAGTCTGCAACGTTAAATGTTCATTTTGTGTGCTCCAGTAGCGATAATTTTGTTGATTTGGTTCACCAGTTAACTGAAATCGACACTCATCGCTGAATAAAATCCTAGATAAAAAGTTTCCGTCATCATTGGCCATATCCATCATTATTTCACAAAACTGCATTCTTTTTTCTTTATCCTCCTCGAATATTTTTTGGTGCTTTTCGTATTTATAAGACCGAAACCGCGGATCTTGACTCTTTAAAATTTTCTGAGCAGTAGTAAAATGAATCCCCAAATTATCACCTATTTGTCTTAAGGAGACATTTTTGTTCTCTGCAACGCTTAAGAGAACGGCATCTACCTTCTCTCTACTTGCACCAGCTGTTACTTTCTGGCACTTACATTACTTATTAACAGTGCCGTTGGTCTTAAAGTGCCTAACAATTCTATTCAGGGTGTTCAAATTTAGAATTGGTCGCTCCGGGTAGAATCCAGCAAAAGTTGCTTGTATGTCCCTAAACGACAATCCAGAGTAGTACCATTTAATAAAGTTGACTTTCTCTTCTTGGCTATAGGAATTCATTTTAAGAATCAGCAAACTTATTTTGTTTGTCAAAACGTGACATTTATTGCTGTCAGGATTCATGGCTAGTACTATTTATCGGTTCATTCCTAATACTTTTTCTTCAAGTCTAGCAGGTCCAGAAGGTGTTAGAAAATAAATAACAAAGAATTTAGATACATTTTTTTTTTGTCCACAACTTTTGTGTTAAACATTTTCCTATAAAATAATTAGGGGAGGGAATATTCGCAAATTATTAGTTCTGCATGTAAAATCCCTATGTACGAAAATCCATTCTACACCTGGTATAGCCGAAACGTCTCTCCACTTTTTAACAGTTTAGCTTTTTTAAAAGAAACCGATTCAACTATTAGTTCCTTTCCGCGTGAACTCTTAATTATTTTAATTTGTAACTTCTCACTACAAAAGAACTAGTAATTATTTTGAAAAGTTTGAAATCAATAAAACCATACCCTCATCTCATTACCCAATCAATTTCAAACAAAAAATGTTCTGAGTAATACTTACCTACCCTTTAAAGGTACCTGCATCTATATGCCGAGTTTGACCAGGGGATTATCGGTGCATTTAGTAAGCAATTAAAAACGCACTAATCCTAGTCCGCATCAAACTGCCGAGTAAGGGGTTATAGATGGAGGTAGTTTGGTGCCGAAATCGTGGCAGGCCGTGAATAATACATTAATTCTGCACAGTGAGAAAAAGGAATATTGTATATCTCAGATTTCATAGAAATTTATAAAGGTATTAAAAATTCGAAAGACATTATCCTTAATGACCAGCTAGACCTATTTAAAACTTATCTTTTCAATAGTCTCATTAACTCACAACAATCTTAATGTATTTTTCTTAGTACCATACGCCCCCTTAGTTATTAGTAATAACTGAATATCAGTAAAGATATGGTCTTTTCAAATCGTGAACCTTCTGAATAGTTTAGAGCAAATCTAGTGGTGGCTCCTGGTTAAATCTACAGGCAGGTTGTTTGGAAATTGAGGTAAAGAATACTGTTGAAAATTGAGTATTTTATTTACAGAAGACTTTTCTATACTTAACATTGCCAAATGCAACTACTCTCTTGATTTATGATGTGTTATAAAAAGGTCTTTTATTCTTTTTAATATCCAAATACATCGTTGGCTCCTTACAGTTGTCATCGGCAATGTACACAATATATTTAATAATTTTGTAAATGCTAGATTGATGTACTGGTGTAATTGTATTTGAGCACATAGGAGCGCCAAATTGATACAAGATGGACGCTTGTGGCTCGTGTTGATTATTTCCGAGCTAGCTGGAGCGTCCTAACAATGCTGTAAATGTTTAAATAATAAATGGTGGTGAAGTTGCATTAAAGTTGCATTAAAGGTCCAGGGCAGATGTAATGTGTGCTCACATAAATATATTACAACTTAGTAACTAAATAAAAAACAACAACGTTGTCCTTAAAGTTTTTATTTAATATTTACATAAGAAATTGAGAGATTTAAGATGCATTAAAATAATTTAATAAAAGTAGCAATATATACAAGTGCGATGAACAAGTAACTAAAAGTTGACATGAAAAAATTACTCTGGAAAGAAATTAATTAATCAATTAATGCAAGTAAAATAAAATAATCTCTACAGAACCGTACAGAGTTACCTGGAAAACATGTCGCGACCGGACATATCGTGGAGACAAAGAACGTCCGACAGCGTGTTGTATGCTGAACAGCACGTGGAGTAAGATGTTTTTCTTACGGAGGTTTGAAACAGAAGAAGGAATTTGTGTGGAAGAGAACACTGGTTTGAAGACGGGTATGCTGTTTTATGGCCTAGACTGGAGGGAGCTCGAAGTTGCCGATGTCTTGAATAATAAATTAATCAAAAGCGCGAGCTAAGAGTTGCGATATCGATGAAACAAATATCATTCAAATATTCCTTACGAAGGAAGCTTTAAAGTGATATGCGACATGACACAATTATGAAGAAGTGTTCACGTAATTAAATTAAATAACTAAGTTTTAAAATCTAAATGTATAACATTTGTAGAAATTCGAAAAGAACGTAGTTACTGGAGTTGAACGTTCAATCAGGTAGATTTCTTGTAAGGGTCAACTGACCAGAATGATAACAAATGAAAGGCTTTCTCTTTGCCAACGAATATATACAGAAAATGTCTAAGTTTGAATTCATATTTGAAATTCCAAGTATATTTGTGAAGAAATATAATTTAAAATTAAATTAAAACATTCTTAATATACACGCAGTGTAACACTATACTGCTTCTACCAACGTTTGGTTCACTGTTGCAAGGAACATCTTCAGTAATTCTACTACTGTAGCTGCACTGAAACTTAGTTTCACTCAACAACCCTGAAGGTATCCGTTGCAATAGTGAACGAAACGTCAGGCAAGAAGGAAGCAGCGACAAGAAGGAAGCAGTGATTCCACTTTGGATTCCCAGAAGCAATCAGGACAACAACGACCACAGAAGACTACAAGCAAGATTGTTATTTTTCATTCAAAATAATTAACGGTAACAAATTTCAATTGAGCAGCCGCTACTAGGCAAATAACTAATACTTTCAAACACAGATTTTGCTATTGATGTTATTCAGAATATTATTCAAACATTTTGTGAAAATTTTTAAGAATTTGATCCCTCATTCGCCTTATCAGCTTGGTATGGGTACCCAGATATCCAGCAATTATCATCTGTTTTAGAATTTGAAAAACCTCTATGTGACGTGCGATTTTAGGGTTTAAATGACCCAAAAGAGTTACAAACGAGTGGATAAAAGAGACCCCAAAAGTTTTTTTTAATGATCTAAGAAACTAGTTTCGTACTAGAACAAGTATACATATATGACTAAATTGTTATTTCAAAAAATTAATGTAATATAGATGAAAATTAAATAAAATGAAGAAATTACCAAAGGAGGATATTTTAAGTAATCGAAGGAAGAAAATAAATTTACAATCTCTACAAAGGTAGTACAATAAGTAAATTGTGTGTTTGAAATTCGGTGACATGTAAGACCGCTATTGGCCGTGTACAACTTCTTGATCAACCGGTCGGACAACTGGTTGATCAACTAGTCTCGTAACGACCTTGAACACTGCAACTAGTTGATCAACTGCAGTATATCTGAATCGTTTGCGCCCTGTGTCAGTGGCGTTGAGTAGTGAGGAGCTCCTTCTTCTTGCCTTTCTAATTAAAGAGAGAAGGCGTAGAGTAGGAAAGTTTCGTAAACAACCCTTGTTGCCTGGGCTAAAGGACTATACTATACACTGTTTGATGACCTTAGTACTGATAAAAGTAATTTTTTTAACTATTTTCGTATGTCAAAAATTTCATTTGAAGAATTGTTTTAACTATATAAAGGATAAAATAACTGGACGTGATACAAAACTAAATAAATGTATACCTGCAAAGGAAAAACTTGCTCTTACACTAAGGTATGTGTGTCACAATATTCTTTACATAAATACATTCAACATATAAATACTAAATAAATAAATTAAAAATACCAAATATCTAAATAAAAAATAAATAAATAATCATTGTCTTAAGAGTAAGTAGCATAGTCGCTCTGTTGAGAAAAGCAGCTGCTGTCTGATGTACCAAGTGATGGTGTTGTTGATGGAGGGAAACTATCATTATTTAATGGACGAGCTTGTGCGGTTGAGTAGACTGTTGTGGAAATTGACACACCGGTGTATGTTGGGAACTGTGATGGCTGTCCGAATGATCGTACTGTTTGCATAAAATCATGCTGTGGTGCAAAGTATAGAGGATGATTATACTGAGGGCCGGATTGAGACAATTGTGTAGTTTGTATATGATATAGTGTAAGGAAAGGCGACCAATGTTGTTGGATTGTTTGTTGCTGAGCTTGAGCAATGGTTGAAATGATATTTGAACATAGTTGTAATTTGTTTTGAGGTGATACTTTTTTTCAGTTTTGACACCAAAAACAAAAGAAACAGTTTGTCTTCATCGTTATTAGTATTTCCTTCCTGTGCATCCTGTCCAATTTTTTGGATGTATAGAAATAAGTTTATCATCATTTCTGGACTTTTTCCTAGTAGCCTTTGGTCTTTACAGGTATTTTGCATCAGGCACAACAATGGGTGATCTACATTTTCAATAGAATAAGTCAACCATCTCAGTAATCGTCCGCCAGGTATGCACGACCATTTAGGAACATGTTAAGCCAATCTGTTTCCCAGAAATGGCAGAACAATTTTGGCTAGAAACCTCAGCCGAATTCTTCGAAAAAACAAATTTTCCTCACTGCTTGGGATGCATAGACGGTAAACATATAAGAGTTGTGAAATCAGAGGCGAGTGGATCGTAATATTTTAACTACAAAAACTATTTTTCAATTTTACTGTTAACGAAATGTGATGCATCTTATAAGTTTATTTTCATTGACGTTGGTTCTTATGACAAATGTTCTGACTCAACAGTGTTCAAGGAAAATGTATTTTTTTAAGAAACTAACGGAGTAAAAATTTAACATTCCTGAACCCCAACAGTCTTTTATTGGTATGTCGGGGCCTTTTACTGGTATGTCGGAGCCTTTACCTTTTGTATTGATAGGTGATGAAGGATTCGCATTATCCAGTAATGTACTTACACCATACTCTGGAAAAAGCCTGAATGTGAAATAAAGAGTCTGTAACTACAGGTTATGTAGAGCACGCAGAAATATTGAATGTTCATTCGGAATTCTTGCGAATAAGTGGCGAATTTTATATCGAGCTTTAAATGTTGATGTGAAATTGTGCGAAAATATCGTCAAAGTGTGCTGTGTCCTTCACAATTTTGTGAGAGATAGAGATGGACATAAGATCGAAGATAATCTAACAGTCGATATCGAAGATACCCTAACATTTGACTCTGAACCTTCCAAGTGCCAACTAAGAAAGCAAACAAATTAAGGGATAAATTTGCTAATTATTTTATAAGTGAAGAGGGTGCAGTAAAATGGCAAATGGACCGAATTTAAGATACGTTGTTAGAAATTTTAAAACTTGTTATTTCACACTGTATCTCTACAACTATATCTCTATATATTCCAATTAATAAAGGAGTTAGACAAAAATGTCTGTTATATTTTATAACGCAGCCCCGGTATTATTTTTTACATACTTTTGAAACTATATTTATAATAACTCAGCTAATACGTTCTTTTCATTAATCGTTTTGCTTTCAAAATCAGGAATGAAGTAGACCAGAATACTATTCCAGGAATTAAGTTTTTCCGTCTTGCTAGAGTAAATTTCTAGTCTGCTGTGCTAAAGGGAAGGATTTTTCTCAAGTTCATGTATTAAGTCCTCGGTATTTATCTTATGCTCAACTAATTGCGTCAATTTCTTCAAATGATTCTCCTGTTTCTTAACAGTAACTTCCTTTTCCCATACCTTTTTCCTTCTCCGCAACAAATACAGTGTCCTCATTATTTGCAGTCACTAGCCATGATAAAACACTACAAAACTATAAGAACAACATAACAGAATTACACTGCGTCACGACTCACATAAAAAATGCGACTGATGGTTTGTTTTCTACTGCAGAGCCTGCGATACGCATGAGCACGCAGTCAGTTGTACAACTAGTCGCACCACTGGTTGCGTCTGGCTAATAGGCTGCGTATACTACAGTGCCTGTCGACTTAGTTGATACACAATAAGCTGCATGCACAGTTGCGGGTCTCCGAAACTGTCCACAACCAGTTGTAAAACTTTATCCGATTATACAACATATCGCTCACGACTAATAGCTCTAATTTAATTCAATGCCCCACTACACCGTCGTCAACTAGTTGCCCGACCGGTTGATCAACTAATTGTACATGTACATGATGGCAGTGTCTGAATTAAAAGAATACATCGAAGAAAATTATATTTCGTTTTATTACAGCATAAATATTAAATTAAGTGATGCATTGAAAAAACGAATGCAAATTTATAAATAATAGTCGTATCTATTAGAAATATGCTATTTGCTAATTTCTTTAATGAAATAAAATTTGTATGACAAGCATACATAAGATATTGGATCAACATTATCCATGAAAAAGATTTGCTTGCATAATTTGACCATCGCTCAAGAAAAGGTTTGTATGGATTGGTGCAAAGTAATGCTCAAAAAATACAATAGTGGTTTATCGAAATCCGTGTATAACATCTACACAGGTGACGAATCCTCGATCTATGCTTATGAATACGAAAGCAAACAGCAGTTGACGGTGTGGGTGTTCCAAAATAAACCAAATCCAACACAAATTTTTCGCTCAAGTAGCACTTCGAAGGAAATGCTCGCCTGTTTTTTTTGCGACGTGGCTACAGTACCACTAGAGGATCGTATAACGGTCAATTCTAAATGGTGCACAACCATTTATTTGCCAGAAGTCTTTGGAAATTTAAAAAAAGCAATCAGCGAAGCAGGATTATTCATCACCATGACGAGTTCTGACACATCGACATAAACGACTCACAATATTTGACCGATCAAATAGCATTCGCCTTACAACCCTGATTGGACACCCAATGACTTCTTTTTATTTCCGTACGTGAAAATAACTACATAGTCAACGGTTTTCGACGCCGGAAGAAGCGGTTGATGCGTTGAAAATACATACATGTTTTTGAGATACCTCAATTGGAATAGATAAAATACTGTGAAAATTGGTTCAAACGTATGCAAAAGAGCATCGATCGTTACGAATAATATTTTGAAAAACAATAAATCTATTTTTAAACATAAATATTTGTTTTTGTTTGCTATTCCGAATTCATAAATAGCTACCCTCGTCTTCTTCTTCTGTTTTGGGCTGGACATGTCCAGGCACTTGAGCACAGTGCTCTTTGTGCCACCCCAAATAAATCTTTGAGTTCCACTCTGTTAATCTTGTGTCCTCAATAAAACCCACTATCCTCCTAAGAGGAAGTTTGAGTACTCTCGTAGAATCCAATGGATCTCTTCCAAAATGTTTCTATCTAAGTCCCGCGCGAGTCGAGCTAGTTCCGAGGCTCGCTAACCAACTCTATGCTGTACAAATGCTTCCTTAAGGTTATTAAACCGGTAATTACTTTAAGCTCCCCTCGTATAATAGCATAGCATTACTATCTCAAAAATACTTATACATATTTCAGATTTTGAATTATGTTTTCTGTATGTAGTATTTTTTGTATGTATGAGTAATTAATCACATACATTCCTTTTTTATATTTTCTTTACTGTAATTCGTTAAAAATACATGAATATAATTATTATTAGCAAATTATTATCATAGAAAATATTCATATTTTAGTATATGTCTTCATTTATACTTTATTTTATTATAATAAAATAAAGCTATTCAAGAATTGCTTTAACAGATGAAATGACGTTGTTACATATAATTCATTTTAGTGATTTGAATCACAAATCATACAATATATTTGAATTTTGAAAATTAACCGTCTTTGCGGCGGGAAGAAAAGCACTACCATATGATGGATTTAATTTTTAAACACTTGTGGATTGCGTATTGTATTATCGTTGTAAGTATGTCCCCTCCACAGTTCTCCTCATGCTACGGCGTTCGTATATTTATTTTGCGTTTTTTTACGTCTTGAGCGATATTCCTTATTTTTCATATGAAAAATTCATTAACATTATAAAAAAATATACATACTTAAAAAAGTGAACAGTTCCAACAAATGCAGCAATTCGTGGTTTTAAATTGATGTCACTTTAGAGAAATTTACGGGGAAATATATTTTTTTATATAAACAAAGCTCGGAAGCTTACATATTGCTATGGATTTTTAATTAAAAAATTAAAATATTTAAAATAAAACAATATTTTTGAACGGGACTGTACATTATTAATTTTCCCGGCGTGCATTGGATGTGAAAATTGTAGAGACGTGGAGATGAAATTTATAGTTTGAACAAGAAGGTCGCTTTCTTTTAAGAGAAATATATCAATATATTTAATTAATTCGGGAGTGTTTTATTGTTGTTTTATTTAGTATTTAAGTCCCGATATATATTGAGTTAAATTTTCATTGTATTTTATGTTTAAAGTTGAATAAGCACCTTCTTCGTTAGAATCTCCATTTTAGTTTTTGTAAGTATTTAGAATTGTATGACGCCATAAGCATAAATATAGTAACTATATTTCTATTATATTAAAACAAGTAATTAAGAGATTTAATTTAAGAATATAGATAATACATAAATATTAAAATTCTATGTTAATATTATAATTGAAAAGTTTGTCCGATTGGATTCAAGGGTTTCTGTGTGTGTCGATAGCACACGTGTAAGTTTTTGTTCGTGTATCGGTATCTGTTTATACAGTGTGGTTCTCTGGGGAGAAATTAATATTAAACTTGATTATTTTTAGATAAGTTTTGATCGGTGCCATTTAGAGGATGTTTTCCATTCATTTAGCTGTCAATTTTCAATGAATGTTTTTACCTCAAGTATTTTTGTATAATACAGCATCTTTATAATTTGTAAAGATATATTTTTTATTTTTTTTATTTTTGTATTAAATATTCATTTTAATTTTTAACCTGAGTTTGTTTCATTTAATCATACCAATATTGCTGGTCTAACTTAACTTATATAAAATAAGTAAATAAATTTTTGTGAACATTTCACTGGCGCTCAACTCATTTTAGACACGTATTTCCTAAGTGGAACCCGAGAAGTTAGAAGTCTCATATTTGAAAATTCACCGGCTGAGAAACCTAGTTGGGAAAACTAGTTGTGGAAAGTGGTGTAATAAATCTTCAACCCACTATTCATAGCAATATGTATGCTAGAATAAAATATTTGGATTTCGTTGGCTGCTTTACTATCAAAAGTATTAACGCTATCCTCATTTATAACCCGCATGTTCATTTTTATAAAATTAAGTAGTGATTACTAAACCTGGACAAAGCAAAGGGAAAACGACATTATGTAAGTGACTTGTACAAATATCAATTTAAAAATATATATATTTTTTCTCACATATAAAATTTCTGTAAAATATTGCTGGTTACGTTATTTTATCAACTACCCTCGTATACTCGGTATTGCTGTGAATTACATTCATTTTCGCCCGATGCGCTTTACGTTGTAAGCACGCGTATTGATGATTTTGGTGCGTGTGGACAAGGCGAGTGTTTGTGGTTACACTACAGTTTGAAATATCAAAGAAGCTGATCTGTGTGAAGATTTAAATCCATTTTGGTATTTTATGTGGCGTATCGTGCAATATTGCAATTGGAATCACCTTTTGAGGTAGATTTGTATGTTTTAAATCTGATCCGAATCTTTTGGCGACAACTTTTGGTTGGATTAATACACACAGCCATCGATATTTAACCTCGATAACATCTAAGCCGGTAAGCCGATCCCATTAACATCTTTTAACAAGTTTCCTGGTTTGACAGACATGAAAATTGTTTCTCGATTTATACATCTAACATGCATAATATGTGGTGTTGACAGGTGTATTGCGATCTTTAAAATCAATCCGTGAAATGCCCTTACAATCCCGAAAAATTTTGACCATTATCTTTCTCATTGACGACGTATGACTTTATGGGACATAATTCATCTGATCGTTTTTGGATAGAATATCATAATCCAGAATCATCACTGCACTTTAAACACGGCGTTGACACTGAGGAGTAGAAGGCAGTCGTGGTAACCATCTTACACTAACCTTATTAGTACTCAAATGGTTATATATTTAAATGGTGTTCTTCTAATACCAATTCTTCAATAACTGATAACCTTCGTGGCATTACCCTTTCAATTGGCCTACCAGGACGCTCATCATCTTAAAGGGATTGTTGTCCCAAACGAACATTTTGCACACTTTTTCACAATAGAACATGAATAGATAAATCACTACTAAGCACTGTTTAATTGGATTAGGCGTATTTCTTTTATTTGTTAGGAATTTAATAACCGTAGTTTTTTATTCAATTTTTATTTTTCTGAATAAAGAATATCCTTAGCATATTCTTTATCCAAAATATCCTGAGCAATAGTCGAATCGCAGTCTGGCTAAACAATCGAACAAGTTATGGCAAAACCTTGAAAAATAGCCTTCCACAAGGCTCGGTTCTGGCTCCTCTAATATTCAACATTTACACCAATGATTTCCGATCCACAAATTCACGAAAATTGCCCAAACCAAGAATTTGAAGGATGGAGAATTACAACTTCCTGAAGATCAGCAAGCTTTAGACGAATCATGTACCTTTTATTTGTGTAACAAGGAAGTCAACCGAGACCTAAATGATGAATGCAATTGGAAATATGGGTAATACAGTTTTAGTACATTCTCCAAAAAGTAGAATTAAAAAAAACAAAAGAGATTATATTACATATACGGAGTGCGTCGGGAGGAACGGACTTAACTACAGAAGTGTATATCCAGGAGTGTGAAAATAATGTAAAAATTCAAATGTTATTCGATTTTTATGTTTTCAAGTTATATCAAGCATGCCACAAAATTTCTATCCTAGGTAGGCCGAATTACTGAAATAGAGATATAAGTCACGTCAGAGCTTAGAGAATTGACGAAGTGTCATTTGTAAATAACCATAAGTCAAATTGACAAGTTGGAAGATATCTTTGCAATTTAGTAGCTATTTAATAATGACTTTTGTATTTAACGAACAACAGAAACCGCACATGGATGAAATTTATTTTAGAAATGGTATTAAAATTAATGGTGAATGGGCTTATTCTATCAGGGATGCATAACAGGATTTTTTAGAAGAATTTCCAGATATTTCTATCCCGCATGATCAGTTTTCCACATGCATTCGCCGTTTTGTGCAATTATTCAGGGAAACAGGAAACGTGGATCGCAAAAAAGGCAGTGTAGGCCAACAGTTGAAAATGAGGAAAATGTTGTAGCGGTAAGGCAATTGGTAGAAGAACGTCCTCAGCTTTCTGTGCCACATTTACACCAAGAATTGGATCTTTCTTATAGCACTTGCAGACGTATCCTTAAACATGATCTACATATACAACCCTACCGCTTACAAGTGACTTATGAAATACTTCCTATGGACAGACCGAAACGACAGGAATTTTGTCAAAGATTTATTGACCATTTTGTTGTTAATGATGGAGGCATTGAAAAGGTTATGTTTACTGATGAATCCTGGTTTCATCGCGCTCATCTTCAAAACATGAAGATGTGGAGCGCAAATAATCCGCACTTTTTGTGGAAGCACCACTGCATCCACAGAAAATTGGAGTTTGGGCAGCTGTTGGACATATGTTTTTTAAAGGTATGTCGATTAAAAATACAACATTTTAAACAGTAGCCAAAAAATGCTTACCACCTTTAGGAATGTTAAGCGCTGCGCGTTACAGACTGGAAATCTTGATACATTTGTAAATATGTTACACGATGATAAATTACAGGAAGGCTACTTCCAACAAGATTGAGCTCGTGTACATACTACCAATGAAAACATTGCTTTTCTGAGAGAGTTTTTTGAAGATCGAGTTATTAGTTTAAATACAAACACAATTTGGCCACCTCGTTCCTACGATTTAACAACGTGCGATTTCTTTTTATGGCCGTACTTAAAAAATTCTATTTTTGTAAACACCTGTTTTTGATCTTAATGACCTGCAACAAAGGATCATTAATAAGATCGTAGAAAATAATTCACCTTGAATCTTAGAAAATGTTATTAACTCTGTTAAGCAAAGAACTTTACGCTATAGAGACGAAGGCGCTGGCTATATTACCCACCTTATTTAATGAATATTGTTACGTAATAGATTGTGTTTTGTTCTTCTTTTGATTTAAACAATAGGGTAAACGGATTATCAAACCTCACACGACAAACTTCAATGGATGACTTCACAGATGACGAAGATTAATTTCGCCAACAAAAAAAAAACGTTCTTTTCAGAACCAATACATTTGTGCTAAGTGAAAAAAATACTGATTGCTTCAATGTCATATTTGCTTATTTTGTATACTGCATTAATACATTGCTGTGCTTACTTTAATTATTAATTCATCTTTATTCTGAATATTATCAGATTTTACGTACATAATGTTGTTTAATCTGATTGGTAGTTTTTCATTTTAAAACAGAGAGCACTCAAAAAAACTATACTTTTTATAATAAATCTTTGTAGTTTACACACTTGAACAACCAAAACTTTCAAATAACCGTCTTTTCCCTGAAATTCAATTTTTTCGTAGGCTTAATTATTAGGTTTGCTTAATGAATGCGACTTGGCAACGCTTATTTAACAATTTAACCTATTACTAGTAGTACGACATGTAGGTTAAATCACTTAATCAATCTAAGACATAACTGATTTAATCCATAGCATACACTGAAAACTTTTTTGTGGCTCACTCAATAGGGTAATTAAAAATAAACAAAATTCCATACATTAACGTTTTTGTAATCATAGCACTCTTATAGTAAATATTCAAAAATACCACCATTGAACTCTAAACATTTTCTGTTTCGTCTATGAAGAGAACCTGTTGCTCTCCTGATTGAATCATGTCTTTGTTTAAGATCAGCTGCAGTGTTTCTAATACCTTGAATTTAGTGCATCCGAGTATCAACTTTTACTTTGTACCTATACTTCATCTTTGTACTAGCCCCATAAACAATAATCTAGTGCTGTATGGTCTGGAGATCTTGGAGGCCAACTAATAATCCTGTGAGACGATTCTCCAAACTAAAGGGTCAATTAATTAATCATCGACCATAGCACACCACACATTTGCCGAAAACTTATGTTTGAAATTATTTTCGACTATTTTCGTGTGACCGTAACCGTACATAACAATTGTGAGTATTATTAATGCCGTCACGGGTGAATGTTGCTTGATCTCAAAGTATGCACAATACAACACGAGAATTATTATTTATCCACTGACAAAATACCATATGTTTAGGATAATCTTCAGGTTGTAGGTGCTGTACTCTATGTACTATCGTGAGCAATTGAAAGTTAAGACTTTATTATGTTGGCATGTCGAAATTTCAAAATTTATCTGATGTATACAGTACTTTTGAAGTGTCAGTGTCAGCATTTAATCATAACATAAATGACATTAGCTTGACAATTTGGTAAAATTTACGCAGCTATAATAGTGCGTTTACTTTCAATTGCTCACGATAGTACATGGTATGGATGTAATCCTTGCTCGTAGAGTGTGTTTATTACTCTTGTTTGTGGAATGCCCAATTGAATACTAATTCTTCGTGAGTTGGTCTTGCATCTTCTGCTACTAGAACCAGAATATTTTCTACGTCTTCTAAATTTTGTCGAGTAACTCGTTCAAATCTTATGTTCACATTGGGAAGCTTTCCGGTCTCGCACAGTTTGTTGAAACCTCTGATAAATATATTGTGATTAGAATGTCTCTAATGTGGCAACCATTGACGATATTCTTCAATAGCAGCTCTAGCATGCCCAATACAAAAACCATAAACAAACATCCTATTTGCATATTTTAAATTTAAATAAGTGTGTGGCGTTTTGTAATAACTTAATTGCACAAACTCAGAAATAAATGTCAAATCACTATCACAATAATCGACATATTATGAGAACAACCTAGTTGGAACATTTTTAATTTAATTTTTAATTACGTGTTGCGATGTCAAAAACGCATACATCGTGAGACATACAAAAGGTGTACAATAAATGCCGTAATACAGTATGAAATAGTACTAAGCATAATATTTTAAGTTATAATAGTTGTTAAACTTCGCTCGCTACTCATGCTTGCTGTCTAAATATCCCCGCTTCAATAATAATACACAACACTATTAGTAGTCACTAGAGAAATGCGAATATAAAATTTAATTATTCTAAAAGTAACATAAACCATTACCTGTTATATAAAGAACAATGTGCATTCGATCCTTGTCGAAGGAGATTATTAAAATCGAACGGATTAGTATTATTTGTTATATAAGTATCTAATACGATGCTATAATCCGAAAATTATTCATTTTTATTATTATTCATAGTACTATGTTGTACTCTCGCTATTCCTACGCCGATAGGTATGTCGGGAGCGATATATGTGTAATAATAGGGGAGACCGGGGCAAAAGTAAACGCGAGGCAAGAGTAGACTTTTTGAATTTAGCGCGCTATGGTAGACCATTTGAACCGTAGATCAAGTGTAATTGAAGGTGGTCGATGCGTCAAAGCCACGCAGTGAACTGTGCGTATATTGTGCGAGTTTTTTTAGAAAAAACAGGTAAGCTTGAGTTTATGATAGTTCTGATGTAAGGTTTCTTTACAATATTGATTATTCTATTCACGCCTATCACGATTGGCAATATTTTCATGGCTACGAGACGATCTTTTATGATATAACCTATAATTTCACCAAACCGTAACTCACTGCAGTGGCGTGTGATTGGGTAAAAAATGCATTTTGTGAATCATGCATGGGAGGCAAGAGTGAACGTTGCGTTCACTCTTGCCTCATCAGTGTCCACCCTTGCCTCTTTGTGTCTATTCTTGCCTCATGGTTGTTTTTTCTTTTTCAGAATGGTTCGACGTTATATCAGAAAATCCCAGAGAGCTTCTTGGTCAAATGAAGACATAATTCGTGCCATGAAAGATGTTCTGTCTAAAAACTTTAATTTACGTGAAGCCGCTAAAACTTATAAAATTCCGCTATCCACTCTTCACAAAAGAATTTCTCGTGGTCAGGAAACTGTCGTCAATATTGGGCGATTTAAACCTATCTTCAGTCCAACTCAAGAAAGAGAATTCAAAAAGCATACATTGACTCTTGAAAGATTATTTTATGGAATAAATTTAACAGAATTTCGGAAACTTGCCTTTGAATATGCAGAAGCAAACAAAATTGCACATAAATTTAATAGAACTAAGAAAATGGCTGGGGAGCAATGGGCTACAAATTTTTTAAGAAGGGTTGGCGGTTTATCAATTCGCACGCCAGAGCCTACAAGTTTAGCCCGTATTGCGGGATTTTCCAGAACACAAGTTGATGGATTCTTTAAACATTTGCGAGAATTAAAGAACAGATATAACTTTCAACCGGATAACATATATAATCTGGACGAAACTGGGGTCACTGTTGTTCAACGCCCGAAGAAAATTATAGCTGCTAAAGGAAAAAAACAAGTAGGCAGAGCTACATCCGCAGAAAGAGGGCAAACTGCAACATTTGTAACCTGTGTTAATGCCTATGGATCATTTATTCCTCCAGTTAAAATTTACAAACGAGTCCGGTTGAACCCACTGTTGCTAAATGGAGCAATATCCGGGACCATAGGAATACCAAGTAGTACTGGATGGATAGACACCGACATATTTTATAAACTTCTTGAACATTTTATTAAATCAACTCATGCTAGAAAAGACGATCCAAAATTACTAATTGTAGACGGCCATTCCAGTCATAAGTCATTGAAGGCTATAGAATTATGCAGAGAACATGGAATTATAATGTTAACTTTGCCACCACACACAACAAATCGTATGCAACCACTAGACCTAACTGTCTTTGGTCCTTTTAAGAGCTACTTAAATTCAGAAATGGACACATGGATGATTAACAATCCAGGCAAAAGAATAACGGAGTATGATATGGGTCCTATGATTGCTAGTGCCTTTAAGAGGGCAGCAATCATGGACAACATAACCCATGGCTTTGAGAAAGCTGGCATACACAACTTTAATCCAAATATTTTTACTGACAGTGCCTTTGCTCCTGCAGAAGCTCTCAATCCTCGTGCTGAAGGCAATTCGAGTCAGCAGGGCACAAGTGATGAAATAAGTATTGCACACGAAAGAACTCCTGACAGAGAACATGAAAGAACACCTGAAAGAGAACACGAAAGAACCCCTGAACGAGAACATAAACAACAACATTTAGAGATTTCCGTCTCCGACATCTTTCCTCTTCCACACGCAAAACACCAGCCCGCGAAGAAAACCAAAAGATTGCAACAAAAATCTGATATCATAACAAGTAGTCCATATAAACAAGGTTTAGTTGAAAAAGAAGCCAAGAAGTCAAAGGTCACAAGAAATATTACTGCAAAACCTTCTACTTCAGGGCTGATATCAAAGAAGACCAAGAAGTTAGAAGTGCAACACATCTGTTGATGAAGATTGCACTTGTCTTTACTGCGATGAGACATATAGTTCTTCTGTAAATGAGCAGTGGATACGTTGTGAAGGATGTCGAAAATGGTCTCACGAAGCATGTACAGATGCAGAATCAACGACTGAAGCATTCCTGTGTGATTTTTGTAGGGCATAATAGTATTATCATTCATGTTTACTTTTGCCCCACCACAGGAGGCAAGAGTAGACACATGCAACTATTTTATTAATAATATGTATCTTGTTTAATGTTTTTCTTTAAAGAATATTTTTTTTTTTATAAATTTCTAAAAGAGTGGTTATTGATGTTCTGCCTAATAAAGTTATTTCTGCACATTGTTATCCCAACAGGTAATTTATTTTGTAAAACCGTTCACTCTTGCCCCGGTCTCCCCTATTATATAAGAAATTATTAGATAAACAGACCCAAATTGAGAACCCACAAAACGGCTCTGTACTCAAGGTATCAGTATGCAATTAACGTAGTCAAACAGACATTACCGTGGGCAGTTGGTGGATATGTGACCAGTAATAAAAAATGATATTACAGCTCAGTTCGTTCAGGTAAAAGAAAGATAAAGTAAGAGAGGTTTTTTAATATACATTAGTACTATTTTTGTAGATCAACTCTTAAGAATTCCTACACCGTATAGCGTCCTTTTTTACCATAATTGCATTGTACAAACAACCACTTTAAGAAACTACGATAATATTATATTTTTTACTACACCTCCATAGCTGTTACTACAGTAAGTATCGTTTGTAGTATGGAATATTACAAATGTAGTAACCTATATCACACTTTAAACTTTAAGCAATAAGAAAATTTTGTTTTGGCACCTTTGATCTTTTGAAATGAAACTGTAATGCGTGAAGGTATTTTCGCATGTTCTTTCTCTCTCTCTAACATATGCTACAGTAAGCGTAAAGGACATCAGACTGTTTGACTTTTTGAATAAGCCGTTGAGTTGATTACTATCTATCCACTTGCAACCTGCATTTAATAAAGGAAAGAATGATGCGCCGGGGAATATTTTATTTCATTGATTTGGGTTACCGTTCAACCTGCTTTAAGTTTATACTGTGCCTATACTATGTATTTTTGTCAGTATAGTGAAAATAATCAACATTGAATGCAGATTTCACATGGCGTAGAATTTAATGCGAGAAAGAATGCATTAAAAATGTTTTTAGCATTCTGTTAGTAGAGTTACGTACTTTATACTGAATGCAGAGATGTATTGTATTGCGAAACAGCCGGCCGAACTCGATAACAGCCGTGAACGACATAATAAGATGCCTCATAATGTAACTTTAATAATTATTATACCGCGTAATAGTTATCGATCTGTGAAATGTATATCCACATACTACTAGAGCTCGGGCCTAACTACCCTCACCGCTACTATTCACATCCCTATAATACAATTCCTACATTCCGGATAAAGTGGGCAACTCACTTTATTAAGTCATAAACAGTATAAATATTATTGGTATACGAATGATGTTGCAATAATATTAAAAATTTAATTCAACCTACCCTACGAAATTTTCAAAGTTATCTAATAATAATAATAATAATCTTTATTTCCAATAGAAGCCCCATGTACAGGAAATTTAATAGCTAAAATTAACGTATCGAGAGAGTACATATGATTTCGGACATATCATAGACTTAAAATATCATTCGAGATAGATGAAAAATAGAATTCAGTTCTTATAAATAACAGAAATGGGTGATTTTACTATTACATTGGTTCTACTTGAGGAACAATTTTGTCGGTTGTTGAATCGAGGTACAGGTGGCCCAAAATGACCGAAGGGGTTTGAGTTCATTATAACTTCTTATTTAAGACATAATTATTAAATTTCTTTTATTTTAAATTCAGTATATTAATGGAGAATATTTTTAATTTAATTATGAAAAATTATATCTCGCAAGTGGTGGCCATTTTCTGCTTCGCATATTCGTGCTCTTTCCAAAACATTTTCCATAACCTTTCGCAAAACTTCAGGTGTTATGTTGTTGATTTCGTCGCGTATATTATTTTTTAATTGCTGTATGGTTCGAGGCTTATTAATATAGACTTTTCCTTTCAAATAACCCCTAAGGAAACAGTCTGAAGCGGTTAAATCCGGTGAACGCGGAGGCCAATTAAAATCGCTTATACGGAAAATAATTCGTTCACCAAAGATGTCGCGTAAAAGAGCCATTGTGTCCCTCGCAGTGTGCGCTGTGGCTCGATCCTGTTGGAACCATACTTACGGATGGTTTTCCACGGCTGGCCTTAAAAAATTTTCGAACATTGTCCGATATCTAACACCAGTGATAGAAACGGCGACACCGTGTTCATTTTCAAAAAAATACGGGCCAATTATCCTTTCCGACGAAACACCGCACCAAACGGTACACTTAAGTGGTGTAATTCTCGCTGTTGAACTACTCTTGGATTTTCCGTAGCCCATATCCTGCAGTTTTGCCTATTAACGAACCCATTTAATTGGAAATGGGCTTCGTCGCTCATAATTAAATTATGAATAAAATCATGATTTTCTTCTGCTTTTTGACGAAAATAAATTGCATAATCAAGTCGTTGCTGGTAATCTGTCGGTTTCAATTGTTGGACAAGCTGAATTTTGTATGGAAACATTCTTATTGTATGCAAAATTCTCTGCAGCGACCCTTTTGAGAGGCCAAGTTGTGTCGAACGTCTCCTGGTTGATGTTTCTCCCTCTTCCCGAATACTCTCCTGTACCCGTTCAATATTGTCATCCGTGTGCACGCACCGTTCGTCGTCTGCCGGCACCAGGAAGGTTCCTTACTGCCCCTTGTTCTCGAAAATTTGTAACCAGACGGTTTATTGTTGACTCTGAGGGTCTAACCCGCTCATTAAAATAACGACGATATACACGCTGAGTCAAAACAATGGATCGTTGATTTGAGAAATAAAGTTCAACGATTTTGGCACGTTGTTCAATTGTGTACTGTTCCATTTTAAATTCCCCAAGTCTTCTTTACAAAATACTGAAAACAAAACAAAAAAAAATTATAATAAAAAAGTTATAAGGAATTAAAACCCCTTCGGTAATTTTGGGCCACCCTGTATAATAAAATCGATTTTATGCAACAAAGCGGGCAGTCAATGTCGTTATGCAGCATTTTGTATAAAAATTTTTCACTGTTTATATTTCGTCTAGGTACTAAGGGCGTTAAATGGAACATATTCAGCATTAGCGTAGCGTCGATGCCTCTGACGGGATAAACTCCGTCTTCGACAAACATCATATTTTTAAAAACGTCTCTGAATTGACTCAACATTCTTAATATGTATATTGTAGATCGGATACCAGATGAGGGATGCGTATCCTAATTTAGACCTGACAAAAGCGTAATACAACGCTTTGAGGCAATCAGCACTGCGGATATCCTTACAATTTCTGTATATGTATCCATAACTCTTGTAGACAGAAGCTATTGCTTGATTGATATGTCCGATGAAATACAGTCTGCTGTCAAAGGTCACGCCCAGATCCCTAATCTCGGCACAGCGGTCCAATATTTGACCATTACTTGTGTAGTAAAACGTACTATCGAATACAAAAAAAAAAGTAGTAGAGTAGTGAAGTTATATGTAAAGTCAATTTTTAAACATTTTAGTATTGTGACTTTGCTAAGGTACTTAAAATCGTAGTAACGTGCAAGTCATTTTTGACACTTACACCTATCTGTATATGAACGTATATGTTATTTGACACTTATAGGTTATTTGAATATTTAAATTTAACGCCTACATTTAATATATATATCTATATTCACGCAGCCTAATTTAACCCGATTAAAGTATGCCTGTACCACTTTTTTTTGCATTCAGTAGTACATATTTCATGCTTGCGACTAAACGTTACTACCTTGCACTTGCCTATGTTCAAGGTTAGATGATTATCCTTACACCATTCTTCAATGCTAGAAACATGTCTCTGTAGCATAAGACAATCCTCCGCGGTATTAATCTCATAGAATAGCTTCAGATGATCAGCATATAGTAGATGTTCACAGGAGATAACGGTTGATATATTGTTAATAAAAATAAAAAAACAGCAATGGACCCAGATTCGAGCTCTGCGAGACACCAGATGTTGGGCTAAATTCGGTAGATTTAATATTGCGGTACTCAACATATTGTCTTCTTCCAAAGATGAAAGAAGCATTATCAACGCTGGCGAGAATCCCATATGTTGCAATTATAATCTCAATCTATTAAAACTTGGAAAATTAACGTTGCTTTTGTCGATTGCCAAAAACTTTAGTAATTCTAGAATATTTGTTTGGAGGATATACTTCTTTCCACTTTGACAATAGAATTCGTAAAGAATTGCCAACAGCAGAAATATTTTGGCATAAATGTCGAACTTTTATGAATTTTGAAGTTATGTAATGAAGTCTTATTTGAACTCATTTCTGATACAGCTGGAGTAATAGATACCACAGTATAACCATTTGTCTATTGTAACCACCTATTGTATTTATGATTATTTTATATATTTGCCAAAAATATAAATCAGTTTATTTCCGCCTTCAAAAGTGTAATAAAGTTTATCAAGTATTCCTTTACAGTCGCATGACCAAATTTAAGGCATAAGAATTCCTTAAAATAACTAATGTATGTAATATTACAGCATGTATTTATGTGTTAGAAAGAGATAAAAAACAATTTGCTGTTCACGCTTGGACAGTTCGAAAACAAGATAAATCAAAATATCCAAACAATTATCAAAATACTCAGAATACTAAAAAAGTGATTTTATTAATATACTTAGTACACCCTATTTTATACAATACATAAATTAAATATAAATGGAATATAAACACATCTTCTCCTTAATTACATTTTTGTATATTTTTGTTTAGATTAACACCCATGGTTAATTACAGTATTGCATATTGTTCATAAAGGAGTTCTCTCACTTTATAATAATCTTCAGATATACATCCTTCTATTAATACGCGGCCTGATTCAACCTAAAAGAAAAACTTAACTTCACAAAAAAAAACGGAAATTAAAGGCTTTAATTACCCTTCGAATAGCAATTGTTCCATTACAACACCACAAAACACCTCCAGAAAATTCAGACGTAATGTTACTTTTGGCCAAAATTTGTTTAAATTCGGACAGCTTGAGCTCATTGATGAAGACCGTCTCATGTGGTAAGTTATTAGTCATTAATGGCTCTAAAGTGAGTATTTTTTGGTCTTCATCAACTTAAACACATGAGAAGCAGATATTCAATATGCGAACAAAGTACCTTGAACATTTTTATACCTTCCATTGGCTCGTCGCTTGCTGAAACTGGTTTAGCATCAACCTGGCTGTCTCTAACAATAATCTGTGCGTCTATCCAAGCTAATTCAGCTTCCCTACCTTTCTGGAATTCTAGTTGTGAAACTAAAGCGTCGGTTAAGCGAACCTAAATAGAAATATACACTATGGAGTATAAAATATATAAAAAATTAATGCATGCAATTTATCTCTCATTAACTCCCAGACTAAACCATACAGTTTTAGACTAACAAAAAAAAAAGAAATGCATATTTATAGGCATTTCTCAACTTAAGGTAAACGCATAATTGCTAGTGTATAATAATAGTAAATCGAAAAATTAGTTATTACCAAGACTATGTAAAATTGAACAAACTGCATTTTTTTCTCTGATCTATAAATGAATCCTGTCACCTTAAATAAATAAATTTCGTCGTATGAAAGTAAAGACATCACTTTATTATATTTAATAAATATTTACTGAAACACTTTCCATTAACATAGGATTACAATATATTGTAACCTCAAACAATGAATGTTAACTGTATTTATTTATGTATTTTCATTCAAAAGGTCTTCAGACATCAGAGCATTATACATGTGATGTAAAAGTTAAGACGGCATCGATTTTCTGTTATGCTTAGTGTGGTTACATACCACTTATCTAAGGTTGAATGCCAAAAAGTCCAAGCACTTCCAAATAATGCTCTTTTTACCACCCGTGAATAAACTGTATCCTCCAAATAAGCCATTATCCTTTTCCAAGAAAGCTTGAGTACTCTGGTAGGCTTCAATAGATCCTTACCGATATGGTTCTGTCTAAGTTCATTTAGTTCCTCATAAGTACATATTACATAGACTAGTTTCCTCCTGTATTTCACATCTCCCACAGCAAGGTTCGAGAATCATGCCCACATTGTATACGTGGTTCCGCAAAGGGTAGTTTGCTATTACCAAGCCAGCAATTATTTCAATTTCTTTTTTGCTACTTCTAATTAAGTCAGCTGAGAATTTAGAGTTCAACTTTTCTAATAGTATCTTAATATGAATCTTTACTTCTTTTCATTTTCGATTAACAACCATGACTATGAGATCCCTTTTGGTGGAATCCTTAGCGCAAACAGGTTTCTATGATCCTACAAAATTTTCTATCAAACACTTCTTCTCCTGTTCGTCTCGTTGCCTTTAATATTCTCATATCTCGGAGCTCATATGTGTAACACAATATTGTCTTGTGCCAATCTATTAAGGATTTCGTTGCTGTATTTGACCAGTTTCGACCTGGTAATAGAGCTTTTGTAGTATCCCGAATATCAGTCAATGTTTATTCTGTATTTTGTTCAGGCACCTTCTCTGACTCCATCAACGCAGACTGCAACTGCGCATACAACTCAATCTGAAAAAATCGTCATAATTCGCAAATTCCTACTCCTGTTGACATGATTGGATTGCGATTCATCCATAAAACAGGCGATCACGCCCCGTTCGCTCGAGTGACTTCTGGTAGGTTCCAAAATATTGAATTTATCTATAAAAATAATTGAAGGTGCCATATTGCCTGCCCCCTTTTCATAAAGATCATAAACAGCATCGTAGTCATGGCCTCCGCTTTCACGAATACATAGTTCCAGCGGAGACAATGATCTCTGAAAACATGATATAAGAAATGAAATAAAAAAGTGGTACGTCTATTGTACATAAATATATAAATGTTTTATATGTGTTCTCGTAAAGTGATATGCCAATTATAATAATAATTTATTGTGTTTTGTTATATGCCTTATTTCCGTACCCTTAAGTGTGAATAAGTTTTAGTAAATTTATTTCATTTCCTTCAATCTTCATAACAGTTCTAAAAATCGATTTCGTTATAACCTTCAGAGCGCATTTCGAATTTCGTTTCATCTCTGCAATCGAATCAAAACTGTCTTCAAAGCGGTCTTTTAAGTCGTGGAAATAGAAAAATGTTGCACGGTACTAAATGAGGCGAATATAAAGTGCCTGCGGAACAATGTATGTTGATTTTTTCAAACAATCAATGAAGTGTGACATGGTGCATTATCGTGATGCAAAAAGCATGAGTTATTTTTCCATAATTGCATAAGAAAGCGCAAACATACTCTATGTTTCTCTATGTTCACTCTATGTAAATGTATGAATTAATAATATTTATCAGTTATCGCCACCATTACAACATGTTTAAATGGATTAGGGGTGTGCACAAGGTGAAATTATAATTTGATTAATAAATATGTATGCCGAAATCTAAAGAACTTATCATAAAACTAGGACAACCAATAAGCAAAATGTCAAGAAATTGAAGATTAGCGGTCGAATAGTCGATTAAAACAAAAAAAAACAACTTCAGCTGATGATCGTTAATTTATTATCATTAGCAAACGCAATAAGGGATAAACAGCACCATAAATTTCAACGTCAATGCAAGCCGAATAAAACTTGTGTGCGGGTTTACATGGATGAATTATTTTTGGAGAACCTTTATTAAAGAAACAAAATAAGATAAAATTCTTAGAGCGGGGTCGAGAACATAAAGATTGGACTTGGATGTATTATGGGCAGATGAGTCGAAATTTGAAATTTATAGATCGCGAAGTCTAATATACAATAGTCTATGGGCGAACGAGTATTAGATCATTGTGTTGTATCGACTTTAATCATAGAGGAGGTTACGTCATAGTATGATGTTTTACCGACAACTCTGTACACCATATTACAAAAAACTGAATATTACAAAAGGAGAGTTATAAAATATTTTTTAGGACAATGCTGTTCCTTCAGAACTAAGAATTATTGGTCAAAACTCTATATTCCAACAAGACAGCTATCCAAAACTTACATCAAAGTTTTGTCGCAACTATTTACCCAAAAAAAGAACCTTAAAAATAATGCAATGGTCTCCGGAATATCCCAACCTATGGGATGAACTGAATCGCCAAGTTCGCCTAAGAATGGGATGAAGGGAACCGCAATTACATACAATTTTTAAATTATTTATGTACCGGCCTGGTAAGAATTTATTTCCATACATACGGCCAACACAATTGCCGCTTCTAATGGGCATATGTAATACGTTATTTATGCGGACCTACGATATGCGTATGCTTTCGATGGACTCCATCACTTAGTATCCGTAGACAACTCTAAGTAGTTACCTGGTGGACACTAGTACAATTATACGTATAGATGTCTCTTGTATCGAAATTTGTAACCTACTGACAGACCCGAACAATCATTATTTAAAAATAAAAAAGGAATAATTTTAAGGAATATATTTTACTAATACGATTGTTCATAAATGAAAAAATATTTCCAATCAATTTAATTAGAAAACTCAACCGGTACCTTACCACAAAAATATGAATCAATTCAGAAGTAAATTTCTAAAAATAAATGAACTCTTTAAATCCGAAATATGTTTTATATTTCAAATTAAATAGAGAAAATTCTGAAATTAAACTCATGTTACTTCAAAATAATGTATTAAATGTTCAAATCATAGCCTGATACTGTAGTAAATAAACAGATTATTCTTTAAAAGTACATTCAATTCTATAACAAACAGATGCTTCGAAAATCGAATTATATAACCTATGTATAACAGCATATCAAAATAGTATATTAAAAAACAAGTTTCATAAGGCACCATTTTGCCGCACGAGATCAGTTTAGAAAACGAGCCGCGATAGCGGCGAGTTTTCTAAAGAGCGAGTGCGGCAAAAGGCCTTATGAAACGAGTTTTTTATACTATTTTTTCTATTTTGCGTTTTTTACATTAATAAATTGCTTAAATTGGAATTATTTAATTTGAAAGTTCAGAGTTTAATTTTTATATAAAGCATGCAGTTGGTCACATTGATACTTGACATTTTCAAATTTAAATCTTGCTATCCGCGAAGTATATTATATTACATATTATTTATTAATTTTCGTTAACATTACTTGATATTTCATTTAAAAATATAAACATGAGTGACATAGAAACATATATATGTTGTTGTCAATTGTATACAACATACGTTGTTTGTGTAAAATACGGACATATATCATATCTGTCAAATGTACATAAATTCTTAAAATCAAATGACAGCAATAACATTTATTTCTGCATTCGAACAACGCCAACATTGAAAAATGAAAAAAGTGTATCGAAATGAAGCTCATTTCGATACTGTTTTGGGTTTCATAATGTTTTTTCAACTGTTTTAGAATGTAAATACGAGATATTAAATGAAATAATACAGCACAAATAAGGAAAAAACCAAATAAAATTTGTAATGAATAAAAAAAACAGTATATCAGCCAATCAAGTACAAGCTGAGATATGTGGTCCACCATAACTAGCAATAGGGTTATTACTAAGTCTCGATGTATCGCACGACGACCACTTCTATTTATGGCTGCCAAATCTTGCAACAATGCCTACAATAGTTTCCAGCCCGTTATATTTATGTTTGTTTTTGTCAATTATGAATTTATTTCCGTATATCAACTAAGATCATCTACCGATGTAAATACATAAGCCTTTAGGGTCAACACTGCAGATGGAGTGAATTTGATGTCTTACGGGGAGATCCGATCAGCTAACCTATCTAGAAATTCTATGGCAAGAGTGCAAGATCTAGTGAAACAGAACCAGAACTACATCAAGCTGAAACAGGGCGACTTCACCAGCCATATGCAAAGGAGTCAGACAACTCAAGAAAATGCACCGAAGAGCATGCTTTCCTCTCGAAGCTGTTAAATTTTACAATTAAAGAACTACAATAGATCCGAAGACGTTGCAATGAAATAGGCTCTATGTCCACTTCATGTAATCTAATTTAGTCTGTCAATTCCAGTACTAGTTACAGCAAATAATAAAAAACAAATTCCTCGAAAAATAGAAAACTGAAGAAGGATATCGTTTCAACTTGACCCATATTTAGTTTAGTGGACAGCCATTAATCCCCTGCTTGGCTAAAATGATGATTCTAAAGCTGTTAATATACCATCATAGAAATACATGTAAAAAGTGAAGCGGTTGTTGACACAATACACGTTAATATTTAGAATCAAGGATGACGAAGGGGAATAACATCATTTTGTTGTTGACAGATAGTAAAAAATATTGGCAGTACCTGGAGAAACTTGAAACAGCTTCTCTTGTGTTGTCTTTTTTAATTTATTGAATTTTTGAAAGACTTGTATTAAAAAAAAACGAATGAATCTGATGCAGTAGCTACTATTATTATAATAAACAATGCGATTAACCTAACTCGTGACAAATACAAAAACCAATACCACTGTCATAATGCGAACAGTTACGTTTTCAACCAGTTTTAAAAACTGTAATACCCAGACTTTGCCAGAAATACATGTGAATGACCTTGAAATTTAGGATAGGATCTATATCGTCAAATTTGTTGTAATACACGCTTCAGGAGACATTGTTCCAATAAATACAAGTAGAAGTACATGTAATTTATGATGGTGTACCTTATTCACTGAACGTATAGAGTGGAAAAAACGAGTGATCACTGCGTGATTATTAATACTGCTTTTCTATTGGTTCTTATAGCTGCATAGAAATCCCACAACAAACGATGTAAATCATCATGTGTTTGTGAGGTACTAATTTTAATTACCTAAAAAGACAAAATACATACATGCATTTTGTAAATTTTAATTAGTTCAGTATTTTATATAAAATAATAAATTGTTTTTTTCTAAATTTAAACATGTCATAATCAGAAGATTTTTAATTTTTATTGTTATATATCATAAGTACTCTATTGTAATTGTAAATTTTTTTTTCGACACTTTACGACGCTCTTTTATTCGAATTTTTCATAGAAAAAAAAAAATATTTACAATTACATTACAATTAGTACTCTTTTGTAAATTGGGCAGGATATACACTTCAGGTGGCTGCATAATTGAACGGGAACGAGAACAAAAACGGTAACGCTTCCTAGATGCTCAATTAACGATAGAATTACTTGATCGCATAGGGATATTTAGTTTAATTTAGTGGTATTTGCGAATTTGTCGTTTACATTTCTTGTCAAGATCATAAAATTGAACCTCAAATAAAATTTAAGAGAAGAATAGATTTTTTTGGATGAAGATTTATTTCTTATATGTATGTATTTGTGATTATGTGTTCAATGTCCACGTGCACATACCATACCCTGCCCACGTTCAACTTTCTAGAAACGCTATTGGTTCCGGAAAGATCCCAAGAACGAAAAAGTAAAATTTGGCCAACTTTTCCGTTCTCGTTCTCGGAATTGTATTGTGCATACCTACATTTACATCGTATGATTTAACTTTTTTCTCGTTCTATTGTGCAGCCGCCTTTACTCTCAAATTCTAGCGTTATATATAGAAACCGGACGCATCGAGCCGAAATTACGATGAACCATATAAATAGTCTATAACATCGCTAAGTACAACACTCAGTTATTGAATAGCACTTTAACCGCACATCTATTTTTTGTCGTTGAATTGCGACGCAATAAATTACTTTCTTCATAGGCGTAGATAGCGTGAGGAGTTTTTAAAAATTATTTTATTTATTAGTTTCTATTTCGTAAGATTAGTACGGTGGGTTAGTTTCTATTTTTTCATTGTTTTAACTATTAATTATATAGCGAATTTCGTTAAGTTTCAATAACTTACGCATACATGTTTAATTTTAATTTATTTAGATCTAGAACATTGTTTAAGTTACTTTTTCAGATATGATATGGAACAACGTCGAGAATGGCATCGTGAAACAATGGCGAGTTGGATTAACGGTCTAATTGATTGTATGTCCGTTGCCAGTGATTCCGAAATTTATTGCAAAGTCTGTAAAATATCGTTAAAAAAAATCCAAGAAATCGCCCGTAAAAGGTCACTTAGCATCGCAAACACATACACAGAAATTAGACTCGTTTGAACCCGTTAATGGCGGCAGATATTCCATTAAATAAACTTAAAAATCCCACCTTCAAAACATTTCTCCAAAAATATACTGGTCGAAATGTTCCTGTTAACGGTCAAACTGATTGTATGTCCGTTGCCAGTGATTCCGAAATTTATTGCAAAGTCTGTAAAATATCGTTAAAAAAATCCAAGAAATCGCCCGTAAAAGGTCACTTAGCATCGCAAACAAATACACAGAAATTAGGCCCGTTGAAACCCGTTAATGGCGGCAGATATCTGCTATTGTACTTCCTCTACCAAAAATGAACGCGCCCGCAGATTTTAAAGATTTGCGACCCATTAGTATTCTCCCCGCATTGAGTAAGGTATTCGAGAGAATTCTGTGCGAACAATTACGCGAACATCTCGATTTAAACAATCTTATGCCTAACAGTCAGTCGGTATTTACGCGCGGTCACAGCTGTGCTACGGCATTGTTAAGGGTAACCGATGACATACTGCAAGCACGCGATAAAGGCGAATTAACTTTGCTTGTCTTGCTGGATTTCAGCAAGGCATTTGATACCGTCACTCATGAGATTTTGCTGTCTATACTGCATTATTTGGGTTGCGATGCATCAGCTGTGGAGATGCTGAAGTCTTACTAGCAGGGACGATCGCAGACTGTTCGTCTGGGTAGCAGTTTCGCGGCCTCTACCAGTTAATCGTGGCGTGCCTCAGGGCTCGTTCCTGGGGCCGCTCTTGTTCTGCGTTTATACACACTTACTGCCAGAATGTGTAAAATTCTCGAATGTGCAAATGTATGCGGATGATACGCAAATTTATCACTCGTTTCAGTCGGCAGATATCCAGTCTGCCTTACATAAAATTAATTCTGACTTAGATAATATTAATACTTTCGCGACGCGTCATTCTTTGTATCTTAACCCTAGCACGAGTAGCGCGATTTTGTTTGGGGGTTTGTTGGAGGTTGAGAGGTGTGTGCAGCAAGTTGCAGTACGAATCTCAGATGAAAATTAACCTGTTGTTAGGGAGGTGAGGAATCTTGGGCTAATTATGGATAACACATTTAGATATAGAGCACATGTGTCTAATGTTATAGGAAGGGCTTACTATCAACTTAAATCTCTGTATCCGCATCGTTCGATATTTACTAACAAATTAAAGGCGTCCTTGTGTCAGACATTGGTCCTGTCACTTTTCAATTACTGTTTGGTTGTTTATGGTCCATGTTTGGATTTTGTGGAGGCTGGTAGGGTACAGAGGGTGCAGAATGCTTGTATAAGATATATTTTTGGCATAAGAAAATATGAGCATGTTTCACATAAACTAAAGGATTTTAATTGGTTAAACATGCGTGGGAGAGTAGCTCTGCATTCGCTTAATCTTTATCATAAAATATTGTATCACAGAAAACCACCCTACCTTTTGGATAGGATTACTTTCAGAACGGATGTCCACAACATCAATATAAGAAATAAGAATCTTATTACACCGCCTGCTCATAGGACGGCATTGTTTGAGCGATCGTTCTCTTATAATATCTATTTATTATATAACTCTGTGCCGGGTGAACTAAAAACGAAAAATGTTGCGACGTTTAGGCGTTTAATGTACAAGCACCTCGTTCTGCGTCAATCAATTCTTTACTACAAGCGAATGATACGTAGGCATCTTTTGTTTTAAGTTGCTTATGTGGTTGTATTATATATATATTTGTTACATGATTTGTATCTTTGATATATACTTCTTTCATTTTCATTTGACATCACACACAGAATTAGATTAGGTTAGGTTAGTTTACTAGGCATTTAATTAGAATTAGGAGAATGTTCTTCATTTGTTATTAAAGTAAGGGTTCAGTGGAAGAGCAGCTAATAACATTGTTATTTTGCTGAACTGCCCCTTAAGGTTTTCCCAACTTCTTTCTTGATTATTTAATTTTAATACTTTGATTTTAATTTTTATTCCTGTTATTTGTTTATTCTATTATCACCGGTTTCTGTATTATTATTATAATTTCTTTTCTCTAACTCATATTGTTCGATATATGAAAATGTATTGTTTGGGAAAATAAAGGCATTATTATTATTATTATTATTATTATTATATTCCATTAAATAAACTTAAAAATCCCACCTTCAAAACATTTCTCCAAAAATATACTAGTCGAAATGTTCCTGATGAATCCACCTTAAGCAAATGTTATGTTCTTAAGTGCTACACGAAAGCAGTAGAACGCATTAGAAGCCATCTTTCAAATCAGTACCTATGAATAAGTGCCGACGAAACTGTCGGTATATTAGGACGCTGTGTGGTAAATGTTGTAGCTGGTGTACTACATCCAACTATTCCATATAACATATGTGTAATATAGTCCTTTTACGATAACAGACGAGGCACGTCATCAACATACGTCATGTTTGCGTCACGCACTCTTGCCAAATCGTTTGTTTACATCTATCACAGAGGTTATGTATTAAAAATCAGTTGACATGTAATCCGCGTTGACAGTTAGGAAATAACGATAATTTACATACTTTTAAAACAATTAGATAAACCTAACGCCTCTCATTCTAACTATAGTTTTATGTACGTGGTAAATTATAACTGACAATTAGCATAATTGAGACATGTTATTAACAGCAATTAAGCGAATTACGAATGACAGTAGCGAAAATAGAAGTTGGCAACGTTACGCAGGATAGGAACGTTTGCAAAGAAGAAATCTCTAGATATACGATAGTGAAAGACAGTTCTTTTTGGGTTTAGTATTGTATAGGTAGGTAATTCTGAAGTTTCCGGTTATGACGTGCCTCGTCTGTTATCGTAAAAGGACTATAGCAACAAAAGTTATAAACACAGTTTATGCGGAAACAGCAGCTAGAACCATTTACGAGAATATGCACTAAATACTTCATTCGAACGACATGTACAAAGAAAAAATACTTTTATTTGTCAGTGACAGTGCTGCATATTTGTTAAAAACAGGCAGACTATTAAAGGAAACGTATACTAATATGCTGCATATTACTTGTGTAGCACATGCTCTTCACAGAATCTGTGAAGTTGATAGGCTTGTATCCGCTTTTAAAAAAGTTTTCAGAAAAGCACCATTGAGAGTAGTTCTTTACAGGGACAAACTTCCATCTTTGTCACTGCCTCTAACTAGATGGGAAACATGGTTGGAAGCGACTAGTTTTTTTATTAAGCCTACGGAAAATTTTATTAAGGAATTTGTTTCAATTGAATCAGCAATAAATGTAAAATTTGTACATAAGGGCACAGAACTCTTCAGAGATCCATTATAAAGTGGTTTGTTAATATATTATGTAAAGATAACATTCTATTCTAATTACAAATCAAGTTATGCCTAATCGTTAAATTCGACAATTCTCATTTCATTGTTTAATTTATTAATTTTACAGTACCAATTACCTTTTTCCTAAATCCAAAACAAATATAAGTAGCTGCATTGCTTTAATAGGTAAAACACTAGACTACAGATCTAATAAACCATGTACAACCCTCGCTTCAAAATTTGATGACATTTTTTAAACAATAATAGAATAAGTATTTGGAAATAAAACTAGAATAATAAATAACTGCGGTTCAAACTCATAGAAATTTACCGTGATTTGATAGCTCATTGACACCTACTATGGGAGACTACTATAAATCAAAACAAAAATGCATAATTACGAATACTAGGACATTTCATATTATTTTACATTAAATTATATTCCCTAGATTTTTTATCTTTTTATCATCACAGATATAAAAAATATAAGAACCTGATAAATATGAGTCTCGCTCGTAGCATCAACAGTTTCGCTACGGGATGGTGTAAACACTCTAGCGTCCACATTTTCCTTACAATGTGCTTCGATGGTGGCTGTACTCTCTGGAGTACCCCTAATTACAATAATTCTTCTCGGCCGTAACTGTGATAATATCTTTAGCAATGATTCGCCATCAGACCGTCCTTCAAAATCAATATATTGCACCTGTGCGTTTACCTGGACTGTCCTTTTTAAAACGATACATTTCGTCGGAACTTCAGTTACATCACCTAAGATTACAAAAGCAAAAGAAAAGAGATAAATTAATCAATTGTTTAAAAAAATATTTTGTTATTCCGATTTAACTTACAAATCGGCTCTTCCTCCTTTTTGATGATAATATTTTCTTTGTTGTCATCTATTTCTGGTGCAGCATCGGCTAGTTTGTAATCCTCCAATTTTATAATTTCTCCGTAATCGTCGCATTTGATTTTTTCTTCCTTAAAAGGAAACATTGGATGTTGTTTTTTGGTAGCTTTAAAGAAGCCTCCATGAATTTTGCCCTCCTGTTTTATAACTATATCGTGACGACCTTTGGAAATTACACTCATTTCTATATCATCGTCGGAATCAGAGTCTATATCCTCCCTGAATCGGTTCATCAAAAAGACGTTAAATATTTAACTTGGTAGCAAGAGAAACAAAATTGATAAAAAAAAAATATATAAACTGGTTTTTATTGTGATTAAAAGCATAGACACAATGACAATTAGCCAATGTGATCGTACAATTTGTTTACTGAAAAAATCACCATTTTGTGTAAATCAATGCTTAATGTCTAAAAATTAACTTACCCATTATGAATATTCTTTTGTTGCTTTTCTCTTTCCATCTTTTCATATTCTTCCAATTCACTACCCTCTAATTTCACCCTTCTCTTGACTTCCAAATCAATTGTTCTATTACCACCATTGTCAACTAAATCCCTTGCTAAAGTTCCTGGTGAAGTTCTGTTTTGAAAAGCATAAAAGTACAAATTTAATCAAAATATTATACTAAAAGAATCAAACCCACCTTGTAGTAATAATAATACTGTTATTTGCATTGGAACACCACTGTAAAAACAATTCTCTTGAAAATCCAGATTCCATATCAGTGGAACTTGCTAAAACTACTTTTGGACTAGGAACTTTTCCTAATTCTTGCAAACTATGACATAACTGTAAATGTTTAAATTGAAATGGATTGTTTCGTGCTCCTTCAAAACTCTTCATCAATTTGTCACTCATCCATTCAATCTGTGATTTTGCAAATTCAACAACATTATAACTGACATTGTTTAATAAAGCAAGTGAATAGGCCAGTAAACCTGAATCTTTATTTCGCCATAATTGGTCAAGCATATGAGCCAGTTCCAGAACTCTTCCAGCAGTGTCAACAGCTATCAATACATTACCATTATTTCGAAGTGTTTGCAATATATTTGCTAGAATTTAAAAATATAAATAACTATATATTAGACTACAGCATTACACTCACTCATTAATTTCTCATCTCTCGTTCTTCTTCTTGCTTGTTGATAATTTGCATTAAAAGCATCCGTAATTAACAAAGATGGTCTCTGTAATTTTTCCAATTCACAGCCATTTAAATGTCTCTCTTTTTTATGATTGAAATCATTAGCATATATTATATCTTCTTCACCTACTTTCATGATCTTCCAGATTGTACCTCCTATCATATGTCCAGCCGGTAAAGGAGTTATCATCAATCCATATCCTTTTCCTAATTAAAAATAGCTACTATTTATCTGTCGGAGGTCTAAATACAAATTCATTAATATACAATTGTTTAATACCTTTCATTGATACACTCTGATTGTATTTCAGTTGTATAATTTTATCAAATGCTGCATCAACATCATCTAATGTAAACAAATTAAAATCCTCCATATTATAGTGAGATTGATACAGATCGTACATGAACATTTGTCCCATTTTATAAACAGGAATAGTTGCATAAATTGGGCAATTTAATGATAATTTTCCAACCAAATACGGTAACGCACCTAAATGAGCAGCATCTGGATAAGACAATAATACAGCATCAATTGAATTAATGTGCCTAAAAAGTTAAGCTCGTATTATTCGTCTATATTTTCTCAACAAAATAATCTACCGTTTAATTTCATTTATTACTTCGAAATCGAATCTTTCATCCCAACCGCAATCTAAAAGAATTCTTACTTCGTCCACTTGCAATATGTAGCAAGGTGGTGATTCGTCCATAGCCCCCGAAAGGGCTTGCAATTTAATAATGGAAGTCATTTTTTAAGAAAATACATCTAACGTTTACGCATATTCCAAAAAAATCTAATAATAATGCTAATTTATAACTTATATCTTAATAAAATGTTAGTTTGGTTATGTATCAAGTAAAATCAAATTATTAAACATAAGCCAACATAAGCGTCTAATTTCATTGCCGTCGCTCTTTTTTCCTTTTATCTTTCTTTTCTTTTTTCTGTTGAGGTACGTTCAGAAATTATTGTTTAGTAAATATGGATTATCATATCCAAACAAAAAAAAAATTCGAAATATTGTTTATACTTACTCATACACTGAGTTATAATATTGAGAAGATTGAGAACGCTTTTATACATCGACTGTGGGCACAAAAAATAATAGGACATGATAATAGATAGGATGATAGTGATTATGCGTCCTCAAAATTTACTTATGTCTTAAAAGACGCTTTATTAAAGGCTGCAAGGACAATTTGCAATTTTCGTTACATGCAATTTGTCTTGGACGTTAGCCGTGGCTTTTTGCAATTTGTTTGTAATTTTTACGTGCAAGTCTGTGAAATTATTTTTGTCTATCATGTTGACAACCATATTTATCAGTGATAAATTATCACAAAGAAAATAACATACATAATCTGTACATATTATAAAAGCAGAAAACGGCAGTTATGGATAAAAATCATGGCAAAATAAAAATTAAAGCCGCTAAGCTAGTTTGCTACTAATTATTGCGTCTTCTGCATTATTTGCTGAAAATGTAAACATTCGGAAACCAAGATGGTTGGTTGAACCACAGAATAACAAAAAGGACAAACAATTTTTTTTGTCGATTTAGATTTTTGTGCGCCGAATCCAATCAGCCAATTTGAAACTATTGTATGTCAAACAATGCATGGAATGTTGCTTACATGGCTTATTTAAACAATGAAGCTTTTTAACAGAAATTGAACTTCTCAAAAGGGTAAAAGTGTTAAATTAAATATATTAAAACATTTATAAACACTGAAATAAAACAAATTTTTTATAATCAAATGAGTTTTAATTTTTAGTTTCCTATTTTTATTCCAGGCTCGACAAGTATAAAAAAAAAGCAAACGTCAATTAAGTTATGCGCGGGGAGGGGTATGTTCGCGCAGGATTAGAAGTAGTGAGATTTGTATTTTTGTATTATTTTGTAATTTTGTTACACCATTGTATTTGTATGTATAGCAAACGCCAATTAAGTTGGCGCGAGGAGGGGTAAGTTCGCGCAGGATTAAAAGTAGTGGGGAGATTTGTATTTGATTTTACTCAAATGTCAGAAAATTCTAACCTGTGAGTGTGTGTCACTTTATGATCCCCTAGCAAAGATATTATGTTCCGTCAAACGTCAATGACAAATGTATTCTGACAATTACTTGAGTAGTGGGGGTGGACGTTTTTAAAAACGGCTTCTGCGCACCCCCTCCTCGCGCCAACTTAATTGGCGCTTGCTATATTTGGTTTTACATCAAATGTCAGATAATTCTAACCTCTTCGAAAAAAAAAACAATTAAACAGATTAAAAAACATAAAACGCAAAATTTGATATAAAGAATGAGATTATATAATGTATAAACAAGTTTTTAAAAATATTTTTATAAGCATCGTAACAAAATCTGTAAGCCTTGTATGTCGGGAAAGTACAAAATACAATTCTGAATTCACGCCGTAGCTTATGATTTCCTATAAACTCTAAGGATGTATCGTAATGAATCGTACAATAAATCCTTTTGAATTATCTGAAATACACTTCCAGCAGTTATTTCATTTAGACAAAAGGTCTGCTACCAATTTAATTAATGCTTTGGAAGCAGTTATGGACTTGCGTGGCCATATTCCTCTGCATCTGAAGGTGATTAATGTATTTATAATTTTAGAAATTTGTTGTATATATCTGTTTTGGATTGTAGGTTTTAAAAACATTACATTTTACAGCCACAGAATCCTTTCAAAATCCAGTAGGTTGTAATTCTTGGATAGCACTAAGCCAAACATCAGTATGTCGAATATTATATGAAATTTGTTCTGTGATAGCTGAACATTTGTTTCCTAATTATGTGCAGTCTCCAACAACAGCAGATATGAAAAATAAAATAAAAAGAGGGTAAAAAATTAGTTGACCATATAATGTTTTATGAAATATATCTATTGTAGTTTTTATGAAAAATGGGGTGCTCGAGGAGTTGTGGGTGTAATTGACAGAACTCATGTTGAGATACTTGCTCCCCCAGTAAATGATGTGTATCACCCACTGTATGTATATATTAGAAAAAGAAGATATTCTGTAAATGTAATGCTTATAAGTAAACATTATGTGTATAAACATATATTGATATAGTGAAGGGTAAAATATCACATTAAGGGCTAATTCTAAATATATTTCATCTTTAGATTATAGGTTCCAATTGCAAGATAATTGGATGTAGTGCATGAAATCCAGGATCAGTGCATGATGCTGCTATATGGCAAACAAGTAATATTAGAAATTACTTAAGAGAGCAATACAAACATGGGGATACCTTAACACATTTAATAGGTAAACAGTTACATATATGCACATATACTGAACTGTGTATTTATTTTCAATTCCAAACAGCGGATAGTGGTTATCCTCTTGAGTCGTGGCTTTTCACATCATTATTTGCTAATGTACAAGAAGGCACAATCAAAGCAAATTATAGAGAGAACAAATGGTGTGCTATAGGACAGATTTAGGTATCTTTCTAGACATAAGGTTTTGTCATACCATCCAACTAGAGCAGCAAGCAGCAAAAATTATTCATACATGTTGTGTACTTCATAATATTGCAATAAATGCTGGAATACCAATACAAGGTGACGAAATTGAATACAGAGAAAATGATGAAGTAAGTCTATTGTAGATAAGGAAAAAAAACATCACTGTATGCAGTAACAATGAACGTAACTAATCAGGCGCGGCTCATTATGACGTATTTGGGAGGGCACGTACAATGATGCGAGTGCCTCGTGTGTTTACTAAGAAAACGCTACAGTTAGTACACGAAGCACTCGCATCATTGTACGCGCCCTCCCAAATACGTCATCGCGAGCTGCGCCTGTAACTAATGCTTTACTTTGCAGTGCCGCTGCTATTGATAATGTTTTAGTAGTAGGACAAGCTGCACGAAATGCATATATTGAAAATAATTTACTTTGATTATGTATAGGCACTCATTTAAATGTACAGACAAATATATGCTCAGTAATCTTATATACATGGTAATTTTATTTTATCTCTGTATTATAATACAATGTAAATATTAACAATTACAACATTATGGTTTTTCTTGGAATTCAAAAGTAGGATTTTGGAACGAATACTTAGCTATTTCAAATTTTAATAATTTGATTCGATTTGTTTTGGTGATTGCTTTCAAGTACGCATCTCCTACTTCTTTGAGTATAGTTTGTATATTCTCATAATTTACCTCAGCTTTCTTGGTCAGATTTAGCAATTCTTCGGCTAATGCGGTCAAAGGTTTTGTTCTATTGCTAGTGCCATAGATAACCTTAATAGAAAGGACATATAATGTTAAATTTCGAGAATAGATTAGAGCCATCTGAGCAATTGGAGGATAACTATATTTAAAAGGCATATATATGGGAGTTATTTAAATTTTTAAATGATGTATTAGACTTTTACAACTTTAACTTGAAATACAACTTAAACTGCACAATCACTATAATTTAATTAGTATTTAATGCTATAGTTAAAGAATTACAAGTCAACCTAATTACAAATATTTCCAATGTTTTTCAACTTCTTTGAAATATATTTCTAAAAAATATATTCTTCTTTAAATTCAAACGTAAAATTTATTCGTAATTATGAAATATTCGATTGTTTGTCTCATTTATATTTCGCTTATCCTTGCCTAATAAAATTCTGTTTATATGTCTGATATATTTAAAAAAATTAATACTTCCACAAATTTTCTAATGATATATTGTATAGTGTCCGTCATGTGAATACAATATTTAAAATTTTTTTTTTTTTTGAAATGTTCAACCAAACAATTATAAAAACCTTGTTTATATATTGTGATGACTCATCCTACGACACGTAGCGCGTCATACTGATCCGGAATTCTCTGTAGTGTTCGCCATGCATCGAGAACATATTCCTATAGTCTCGCGCAGTAAACATAAATATACATACCTAAATATAAATTCATACATAAATGTGCTTATTGTTAATAGTTAGTTTTATATTGTTATACGTTTTAATATTAATATAGTGTGTGTCTAAAGTTATTGTTAGTTTTATTTAAGAACCCGAAAAGACAAACTTTTACAATATTATTTCTGGCAATAAAGGTTTTGTCTGACTATATATTTGTATTAACGAGGTGAATAAATTAGCATTAATATAGTTCAATCGTTTTGTTGCACTGTACTCTTTCATTGTCGTAAATTTTTAAATGACTGTCATCTGTATTTCTTGTGTATGTTTTCTATGCAGACATCATACTGCTTCATCATTTTATTTATTCTTTTTGTGACAAAACCAGCCACGTAAGCAGCAATATTTTCTTCCAATTTTGTGGTAGAGAGATTAATAGGTGATGGTGATAGTTGGATCTTTTTTGTTTCCTTCACATCTTTGCTAACTGCCTTTAAACAATAAAATTATTAAGAATTAAGAAATACTGAAAAAACAAGTCAATCAACGGGAGGAAACGTACAGACGACGTTTCGTTCTAGTTGGAACTTTTCAATGTACGGTATTCCCTCGATGACGGACATTGCTTTTTCATTTCTATACTTTCTGTATATATAGTTAACATTTGGAATTTACTGCAAGTGAGAATTAATGAATATTAAATCACATTCTTACATGTAAATGTCGACTTATTTAATGCGTTCGTAACTACAATCCGACAAACTAAGTTTGTACCAGTATGCAGAACACACCCTTTCGCGACAACGAACTTCCTGGTGATTAGGTTAATTAAGAATTAAGAAATACTGAAAAAACAAGTCAATCAACGGGAGGAAACGTACAGACGACGTTTCGTTCTAGTTGGAACTTTTCAATGTACGGTATTCCCTCGATGACGGACATTGCTTTTTCATTTCTATACTTTCTGTATATATAGTTAACATTTGGAATTTACTGCAAGTGAGAATTAATGAATATTAAATCACATTCTTACATGTAAATGTCGACTTATTTAATGCGTTCGTAACTACAATCCGACAAACTAAGTTTGTACCAGTATGCAGAACACACCCTTTCGCGACAACGAACTTCCTGGTGATTAGGTTAATTAAGAATTAAGAAATACTGAAAAAACAAGTCAATCAACGGGAGGAAACGTACAGACGACGTTTCGTTCTAGTTGGAACTTTTCAATGTACGGTATTCCCTCGATGACGGACATTGCTTTTTCATTTCTATACTTTCTGTATATATAGTTAACATTTGGAATTTACTGCAAGTGAGAATTAATGAATATTAAATCACATTCTTACATGTAAATGTCGACTTATTTAATGCGTTCGTAACTACAATCCGACAAACTAAGTTTGTACCAGTATGCAGAACACACCCTTTGCGACAACGAACTTCCTGGTGATTAGGTTAATTAAGAATTAAGAAATACTGAAAAAACAAGTCAATCAACGGGAGGAAACGTACAGACGACGTTTCGTTCTAGTTGGAACTTTTCAATGTACGGTATTCCCTCGATGACGGACATTGCTTTTTCATTTCTATACTTTCTGTATATATAGTTAACATTTGGAATTTACTGCAAGTGAGAATTAATGAATGTGATTTAATATTTATATTTATATATTTATATTTAATATTCATTAATTCTCACTTGCAGTAAATTCCAAAAATAAAATTATTATTATTTAAATGTAATTCAAATATCATCAAAAAGTACTATCATTATTATTGTTATAAGATATTAACCTACTTGAACAAGTTTTACTAGAGTTAAGAAAATAACTTATCATTTTCGCAGTTGCTGCCCACTGAGTGTTTTAGGGTAAAATTTTTAACCGAAGGTGTAAATAAATAAAATGGTGTAAATGCTGCAGCTGTAGGGTTCGTAAATCGTACTCCTCTTTGTACTTTTATGTTTATAAAAATAATTGTAAACATTAAAAACTACTTCTCGCGTTTGAGCGTGTATCACTTTATGATACCCTAGCAATTATGTTCTGTCAAACGTCAATGACATATGTATTCTGACAATTACTTGAGTAGTGGGGGTGGACGTTTTTAAAAACGGCTTGCTTTGAAAAGTCAATCTAGGTTACTTTGAAATTTTGATGACATTTGATAATGTCAATCACAAATATCAGTTAGTGCATAAAATAATCGTGCGTCGGTTCTGGTTTAAATAAATTGCTTCTCAGTTTTAAAATGGCTTTCACTTTAGAACATAAAATTTTTTTAGTCCAGGCTTATTTTCGAAGTGGTAATAAAATTTATGGTTTATGTGTTTATTCAGTTCAAGATTGCATGGTAAAATTTCAAGTTGAGTTTCCACATTTTGTAATAGATTATATACCATTTAAGAATTCTTACCCACGTAGACTACAGTTTTGTAATTGGTTTGTAAATATGAACAATAATGGAGAACTTTCGCAAAGAGTCATCTTTACTGATGAAGCATGGTTTTATTAAACGGGATACCTAAATTCACAAAATACAAGAATTTGAAGTAGTGAAAAGCCACATGTAATTAATGAAGAATCGCTACATCCAGAGAAAATTGGTGTTTGGGCAGCGATAAGCCAAACGCAAATCATTAGACCAATATTTTTTCAGGGAACGTTAAATGATCAAGGGTACCGTACGGAAATTTTACAACCATTTGTCAATCAGTTGCATGATGTTGAACTACAAAATGCAAGACGGAGCACCTTGTCACTGTACTGCAGAATCTTTGGATTATTTAGAATTTTTGATGAGCGTATAATTAGTCGAAATTGCCTGGCTGGCCTACACGTTCATGCGATTTAACACCTTGCGACTTCTTTTTGTGGCCTTATCTAAAAAATAACATATTTCGAACACCTACCGTGTGCACAACGTCGAGCGATCGATGGATATATAAGTAATGACTGGCCAACTGCAAGTGGGAGGGGCTACATACGTTACACTCCTACAGGGCGTATTTAATTGTGGTGAACTAAGAAAACGTTATGGTTGTTTATTAATAAATGATGTATCAAAATAAATATTCCAAATTAATAACTAATTGTTTAACAAACTACAAAAATATTTGTAGTATACTATTTATGGTTAATGTACGAATTTGGATATTTTATCCGACTACACCGTTGCTTTTCGCACTATTAGTCATATGCGGGCTGTCAACGTCCCTACAATAACGGATACTTTTGTTTATGTCTCTTCGGCCATAATACTTTAAATTTAACATTTAAATTTAAATAAAATGATATAATATAGTTGAAAGTATCATAAAATACAATCCGCCGTAAAGTGCAGAGTTTTTGTTTACTGCATAATAATAATTCTTACCGGCGAAGCATCAGATATTTTCATCGCTAAATATTCAATGATAAGTTTCATCATAGCTTCGTGGCTTGAACTTAAAAAATTCTTATTCAAATGAAAACACATAAATAATATAAAATTATGAAACAAAACCGTAACTCTTATTGAAAAAAATTAAAATAAAAAGTATTCTGTAATAGCATAAAATTTCAAAACAATAACGATTCTTGCAAGAATATAAATAAAGTGTTTACCAGTATAAATAAATGGTTTCCTTAAATAAACTACCTATAAAATATTAAATTTAACTAAAATACCTTTATTGGTAATAAATATTAATTATTAAATAAAAGAACATTCTAAAAAGAAAAACTAATTATTTAGTAAATGCTCAAATAAACCACCCTCTTGAGCCGAGCAGTAACCCAATCGGTTATAAAAATTACGACGGACATTTGTTAACATTTCTATACGTACTCTACCTACGGATGACAAGGAGCAACTGCAACTGAATCACCAGTCGCAAGCTTGTTTTCCGATTCAATATATTCGCCTTGCTTGAACACCATGAGCGACTGATAGGAATATTCAATGTGTTAGAGAGAGATTATTTGATTCGTACTTAGATCGTATGTAGAATGTGTTGGATAAAGAAATGTCGCGTATGGAACGCCCGTACAGTTAGACAGTAGAACAGATTGAATATACTCTCTCAACCCTAACCACATAAACTCGCTATTCGTCTTCGTCTTACTACATTGTGGTAGATCAATCACTCGCCGGCGTTCATACGGTATATTGAATTTGAATGATATGCTACAGAGAATCGAACAGAAATACATGGAAATTAATAACAATCCAGTAATGTTGCAGAATATCATCAGAAATTTTGAACGGAGGATTTTAAAGTGCATTGATCTTAAAGGACAACATTTTCAACATTTGTTATAGTTTTCAATAAATACCTATTATTTGTTATTTATTTGTATGTATGAAACTGTCAAAATATACGACTTCATAGGTTAAGTAGTACATTTTAATTTACGACATACTTCAAAATGTTCTCAGTAAATCACATGCTACTAGATTACCTTTTCAAATGAACACTTGTTATATATATATATATATATATTCGATATTAATAAGAATCTAAGGTTTCTTATTTATTTTATTTAATATATAACAAGTGTTCATTTGAAAAGTCAATCTAGTAGCATGTGATTTACTGAGAACATTTTGAAGTATGTCGTAAATTAAAATTTACTACTTAACCTTCGAAGTCGTATATTTTGAGTTTCATACATACAAATAAATAACAAATGTGATTGACATTATCAAATGTCATTTGGATTTACGTTTACGGAACAACAAACACATACTAATATATATGCGTCTTATTCTATCAAAATTTCAAAGTAACCTAGATTGACTTTTCAAATGAACACACGTTTCTTGCATTTCGCTATTGTGTTCTTACTTTAATCAAATCTCCAATGTTTGGGATATGCATACTATTTCATAAAGTATATACTGTAATTAATCTTAATTTGTATTTTTCTGAAAATACGTTTCATTTTTTTTTTTATTATAGAAAATTCAGTTTACTTGTTTGCACTTATTATTTTTTTCTTTATTGTGCTTTACTTGTGTTTTAATGTGTTGTTAATTTTCTATTATATTGCATAATGTATCCAGTGTTAATATTGTTATTATTTTCTGTTGTTTGAATAGTTTTGTTTACATTCATTTAATATTTCTCATAAATGGGATTACCAGTAGATTATTATCAAGTGCATATTTATTATATTTAAATTAAGATTTTTTTTATTAAATGTATATTCTGATTATGTTTTTTTACTTTTGTTATAACTTCGTACAAGAACCAATTTTATTATTTGATTTAGTGTATACTAGGCACATTGTAATTGGTAAATGTAATTATACTTATTTTCACAAATTATTGTAGAAAATCATGGAAATTATATTTATCAATTTCGATATGGCTAGGATATACTTAATACTAAAAAAATATATTCAAATAAGCTATCATTTAAAATATCCGCCAATATGGTTTAGTTTGCGATCTTTTCGTCAGAGGCCCAAAATCTTGTTTTAAATGCTTTTTAATAAGATAGCCTTCTTTTTTATAACGGATGTTCAGAAACATTCGAAGTCAAGTGAGCTCTGAACAAAAAATCGTATATCTTTACTTAAGTATCTGATTTGTAATAATTATTAAATGTCAACTGTTGTCTGTCAAAAATCAATCTATCAGACATGACATCATATTTTCAAGGACTACTTTGACTTCGAATGTTTCTGAACACCCGTTACTTTTTCTATGAAGATAGCAACTTAAGTAGTCACCACTCACCACAATTTAAACTCACACAGAAACAATGTCCCGTTTTTTTTTTTTGCTAACGAGAGTATAACAAAAAAATACAAATAGATTTTACCATTTTTTGAATTATAGAACGTCCTCACCTTCCTTCTAATGAATTATCGAACGTAGCCCACGTATTGAGGGCATTTCAGTAAAGTAACACGATAAAAACGAATAACACCTAGTGGAATTTTATGTATAAGTGGTTTTATAAAATGGATAAACTTATCTTAAAAAGCTGTAGCAACAAATTTTTGGAATCTGTTAAAGCAAGGATATTTTTATATGAAGAAGAATCAGTTACTAGAGTAAGCAACTGTTTTACACCCTTGATTTAAAAGAGAAGGTTTTCGTAGTACTGAAAATGCTACTGGGGTTACTTCTTTTCTAGAAGGCGAAATGTTTAATATTATGAAAATAAAGATCAAATGACTGTAATCGAAACACACTAGTCCAATAAAAAGTCACATTCCTTAATTGGGTTTTTGCAAGAAAAAATAAGAGAAAGTAAAATCAATTACAGCTGATGTAATAATAACTAAAAGGCAAATTCAAATCAAGAAGTAGATTCTTTTATTTTGGAATGTAAGTTTAAAAGAAACTGTAATTGCATTTTTTATTTGGATTTACTTTTAGGCAACAGGAATGGAGTTGAAACCCTTAAAACAATGTGCTAGGAAATACTTCTGCATTCCAGCGAGTTCAGCAGAAAGTGCGAGTGTGCGTTCAGTTCAGCAGAAAGTGTATAGTACAGCTCATTTAATAATAGAACAAAGGTGTGCAAGACTAAAATTCAAAAATGTTACTAAATAAAAATTTTAAAAATATTAAGTAACCTAAGTATTTATTTCATTAAAATTACAACCAATCTTTTCCTATTAGTTAAAGAAATAACTCAATGGGTTTCATCTTACTACGCTTTCTAACTATTGAAGATATGCATGTTTAAGCATTTAGAGGGAAATTATTTAGATTGTCATACAAAATATACATGAAACTCTTTAAATCTATTATGGAACTGTTTGACATATTTAAATTCTTTCAGCATTTTGAACATCGAACTGTGCGATTCTCCAAAATGGCCTGGCTAGATCTAAAAACGATCCTACAGACTGTTCTACATAACAGAATATTCAGCTGCATGTGTTCTGTTAATACGTGATTAATTTAATTTTATTTTTGATGGGAATCCAAAAACATTCTTTGAATTTGTTTAAAATATTTAAAATTGTCTTCGCACAAGGTATATGCCTGTTGGGATAATTAACTGTTTTAAATAAATAATGTATTTTTGAATAAAATGTATAAGTAGGAATGAAAAACAGAAATATTTGAAAATTGGAAAAATGTTACTGGTGTGTAACTGGTTGCCTACCACCATACATCGATCCCTATGTGTAATCAATGCATTATCCCTATGTATAATAAAAGACAAACTAGGTATACATATATATTAACATAGGTCGGAATATTTCTAATTGTGGACCTATATATATACAGTGCGATTGTAAATGTCTGATGACAGTTCAAATTTACCGCCGTAGTTTTTAGTGTAATTCATATTGTAATGTTTGTCTTTTCGGGTTCTTAAATAAAACTAACAATAACTTTAGACACACACACTATATTAATATTAAAACGAATAACAATATAAAACTAACTATTAACAACAATAAGTACATTTATGTATTTTATATTTATGTAACTATATTTATGTTTACTTCGCGAGACTGGGGTATCGAATGTATGTCCATCCCTTCTTCGACGCGGCTTATATATCGTCGTTCATATGCATGGAGAATAATCTAGATAACACGAGACTAATATTACGCGTGTTGTAGGATGAGTCATCACATTGCCCTCTTCTTAAGAATGAAGTTTCGTCCCGAAACATGTCAAGTTTTGGTTCCTCAACCGATGGCGAAATCGACAGGTAGGGCCTTTGTTACATTGCGACGTCATATCGAAATAACAGTCCACGGTCTTATCTTGCCTGGATGGACAGGAATATTCAAGCTGGTAACTGCATACCAGAATTTCCATACCAGTATGTCGGAAGATTACTTCCAACATGCTCCTTACAATTCTCCAGTCCAGGCGGTCCAATCCACAACCCAATTTTGGAACTGCTAATTTCAGAATGTCTTGCTGTAACATTTGTTCGCGTAAGTGGGTCAGGGCCTCCCATAAGGCTCGATAGGTTGGCTTTAGGCTCGACAGTTCTTTCGTGACCAAATAAAATATGGGCTGTCCTTCATTTATTATTTGGAGACTCTTCCCAATTGCTGGTCCCTGCTGCCTTAGCTTTTCGATACTGCCAAATCTCTCTTTAAATTCCCAGGCAATTCCCTTGGCCATTCGTAGATCTCGGGCTACGCAATGAGCAAGCGCGTAGTCTGGCGGCACCGTGAACAAATCCTGCTGTTTCTCGATGGTTACCCCAAATCGAGCTTTTCTCGAACCAGAATACTCTTGCATAAAGTCTTCGAAGGTTAGTTCATGGTATTGGCTATCCAATCGGCGCAAGTCAACGGTTTCGTCATTGTCTTCAGAGTATGGGGCTAATCGATTAAAATGTACGACTCTTGGCTTAGTGTGAGGTGTTCGCCTGATGCGGTATATTACATCGTTGATCTGCTTCAACACCTCGTATGGCCCCTCCCAATTCTTTTGAAGTTTTGGGGATAGGCCCCGTCGGCGTTGTGGATTATATAGCCAAACCCGATCGCCTTCATGGTAACCAGTCTTCTCGGCGTTGATGTCATAGCTCTCTTTCATTCTGTCACTAGCATCTTTGATATTGTGTCTGACTTGTTCATGTATATTATCTAGTCGTCGTCTGAGCGTGCTGACATAATCTTCTCCGGCAAGATCTTCACCAGGCTTGCTCCCAAACTTTAAATCACAGGGCAATCGGAGTTCCCTCCCGAATAGCACGTTTGCTGGTGATTGGCCAGTTGTCTCTTGAACGGCGGCCCGATACGCCATTAGAAATAATGGTAAATGTTCGTCCCAATCTCTCTGGTGTTCGGAGACCACTTTGGATAAGTGTCTGATCATGGTCTTGTTCATTCGCTCTACCATTCCATCTGATTGTGGATGCAAGGGAGTTGTTCTCGTCTTCCGTATGCCCAAAAGTCCACACATCTTTTCGAATAGACTGGACTCGAAATTCCGCCCTTGATCGGAATGAAGTTCCAAGGGTACACCAAAACGGCTGACTAACTCCTTCACAATCACGTCTGCTACAGTTCCAGCTTCTTGATTTGGTAGAGCATATGCTTCAACCCATTTGGTAAAGTAATCCATGACCACTATTATGTATTTATTTCCTTTGTCGCTTTCTGGAAAAGGACCGGCGGCGTTTATGGCGATCCTTTCAAATGGGCTTCCTACATTGTATTGCCTCATGGGTGCACGTCGACGCCTCTGGGGACCATTGCTTCCAGCGCAATTTGCACACTTTCGGCACCATTCTTTCACATCTCGTGAACAATTCACCCAGTAAAATCTCTGGCGCACCTTCTCCAGTGTTTTATGGACTCCAAAATGTCCCCCAGAAGCACCATTATGGAGTTCTCGCAATACCTCTGGTATTCTTTTCTTGGGAACCACCATTTGTATCTTGCGCTCACTTCCATCGTGATTTTCGACCTCACGTCTCAGGAGATCGTCATCCATGGTTATGGAATCCCATTGTGCCCAGTATGACTTCAATTCTCGTGAATGGGGAGCAATTTCTTGCCAGGTCGGTCTTTGCCCATTTCTTTTCCAAGCCCTGAGGACTGCAAGATCCGGATCAGCTTCTTGATCTGCGCGCAAATTGTCAGGTTGCCATTGGTCATCAACAACGGTGGTTCGAAGAGCGTTGGCCGATTTGTCTTCGATTCTGTTGCAGTATCGACAGTCTTCTGGACAGGGCCTTCTGGAAAGGGCATCTGCATTTTGATGTTTGAGGCCTGCTCTGTGTTCAATGACAAAGTCATACTCCTGTAGCCTCTCAATCCATCTAGCTACTTGACCCTCTGGATTCTTAAATTGCAAGAGCCACTTTAAGGCGGCGTGATCAGTGCGGATCAGGAACTTCTGCCCATACAGGTACTTGTAAAAGTGCTCAATGGTCTTAACTACTGCCAATAGTTCTCTCCTGGTTACGCAGTAGTTCCTCTCCGGTTTGGACAGGGTCTTGCTGAAGTATCCAATGACCCTTTCTTGTCCATCTTGGATTTGAGAGAGCACGCCACCAATCCCGACGTTACTGGCATCCGTATCCAAAACAAACCTCCCAGATGGCAGTGGATAGTTTAAAACAGGTGCACTGATCAACGTACCTTTTAACAACTCAAAGGCAGCTTGGCATTCGTTGTTCCAAATGAATGCTCGATTTTCTGTTAGGCGAGTAAGTGGTTTTGCAATGTTGGAGAATCCAGGAACGTAGCGTCGATAATATGTGCATAATCCAAAAAAGCTTCTTAGCTGATGTTTGTCTTTGGGTACCGGCCATTTTTCCACAGCTTTTACTTTTTCTGGATCCACAGCAATTCCTTTTCCGGAAACCACATGTCCAAGGTAACTTACCTCCTTGCGGAAAAGGTGACACTTCTTTGGACTTAATCTCAGGTTGGCATCTCGCAACCTCTGGAATACTACTTCCAAATTTTTCATGTGATCTTCAAAGGTCTTCCCTACCACAATCACATCATCGAGATATACCAGGCAGGTGTTCCAAGACAGTCCCCTCAGTACAGTGTCCATGAGTCGCTCAAAAGTAGCTGGGGCGTTACACAGTCCAAATGGCATGACTGTAAATTGCCAGAGACCTGTACCTAAACTGAAGGCAGTCTTCTCTTTGTCATTGGGATCCATTCCCACTTGCCAATAACCGCTCTTTAAGTCGAGAGTGGAGAACCATTTTGCTCCTGCCAAGGTGTCTAGCGTATCGTCTATTCTTGGGAGAGGATAGCTGTCCTTTTTGGTCACACTATTTAAACGACGATAGTCTACACAGAATCTGGTAGATCCATCCTTATTCCTGACAAGGACCACTGGTGAAGCCCATGGACTATTCGATGGTTCAATTACTCCTTGGCCTTCCATATCTTGTATAATTTGCTTGGCTTCCTCACGTTTTGCCAGTGGTAACCTTCTTGGTCCTTGTCGAATTGGACTTGCATCGCCGGTATTTATTTTGTGCATTACAATATTTGTTCTGCCTTTCGTACCAGTTTCAGTTTCAAAGACGTCTTCATAATGTTTGATTAGGTCCTTAACTTGACTTTGTTCCTTCGTGCTCAATCCTTGACAGGCGGAGTCGATTATCTTGGACAATTTCTCAGAAACCTGCACGAATCCATTCTTCTTCGCCTCTATATGATGAACGACGGCCGACACTGGTGAACACCACCCCAAAATAGTACCCTTCTTCAATGAAACAGGGTAATGGTTCACATTCATTACCCTTATCGGTACAGTCTTCTGAGTCTTAACCAGCATTTTGGCAACTACTATTCCTCGACCCACCTCGTCATCATCAGCCTTTGGTTCCAACATTGCAACATTTCCGTCCAAATAATCACCTTCCGTACACGCCGTCATAAATGTCTCACTTCTTGCATCCAGAACAACATTCTCTGCTGTAATTACTTGTACACTCCCACAATTTTTCCCATGAAGAAACAATTCCTCATTATTTATTTTTAAAGTGCCTTCCTTCATGTTTAACTGGAAGCCGTAGGTGTTCATGATGTCTAATCCCAAGATTATCTGTTCTACGAGAACACGATGTCGGATTGATGTTGGTCCTATGACAAAATTGACATCTACTTCACCTTCCACAGAAGCTGCTTCTCCAGTAGCTGTCCTTAGTCTCCATTTGCTAGAAAGTAATTCTTTATTCCTGGATATTAAATCGGGTCGTACAATGGTTTTCGTCGATCCAGTATCTAGCAAGCAAGCATAGGTCCTTCATCCCATAATAGCATCCACATACACGCCATTGGTTTGATTTTGCAAGGATGCGATTTGGGCAGTCCTTGGGACTTTCGGATTCTCAGCGGATTCTTTCTTGGTCCTTTTATCACATTTATTCTGGATATGACCGTTTCTTCTACAATTCCCGCATGGCCGCGCACTTTTATTTGATTTGATCTGATTTAGGACTTGACTAACCACCTGCTCCATGAACACCTCATTTTCCTGTTCGTCGACAGAACAGCCACGAGCATTGTTCCGAGAGGCTTGTTTAGCAGTCTCAAACTCAAGCGCGTGCGCCAAAGCATCGATCAAGGTTTTCGGTCTTGCCAACCTTAATGCTTGCTGCGTATCAATATCCCGGAGACCATCTATGAATGTTTGGACCGCTAGGTGTTCCATGAAATTATCTGGTGCCATCGGATATGCAAGTCGAACTAGACGAGCAATATCTGCTTCAAATTCCTGAAGATTCTCGCCTTTCTTCTGTGATCGATTCTTCAGTTGGGTATGGTATACTTGCTCCAAATGCGCATGGCCATATCTCATCTCCAAGCGTTTAATAAGTTGAGAATAATCTTTACGTTCCTCAGGAGGCAATGTCTGCAAAATATCACTAGCATCACCCCTCAATGCTATGACTAAAGCAGTCGCCTTCTCGGCAGAAGACCATGCGTTTGCTTCTGCTGCCGCTTCGAATTGCGTCAGGTAAGTTGCCCATGACGTCTTTCCATCAAAGGTTGGTGGCTTGATTCTGGTCCTTGAAATAGCCACAAGTTCTTCTTTTATTTCGATGGGCCGCGGTATGACTTCTTCGTTGACCTGCCTGGGATCAGAATGACTCATGGTAGCGGGTAATTTCATCTCAATCATTATTGCCTCTAAAAGTCTAGAATGTTCTCCAATTTTCTCTTCTACAGCTATGAAAACCTCTTCTTTTAACGCTTCTGATTTTTCTGCTAATCGCTGTTCTAGAACTTTTTCGAAGTTTCTAGAATTTTCTAGTAATTTCTTTTCCAGATTTTTCTCGAGGATTCTAGCGGTTTCTAGGTTTCTTTGTTCCATTTGTTCTAGAGTTTTCGCTAAGTTTCCAGGTTCTTCTGCTCCATTTGTTGCATTTGAGTTTGTGAATCTATCAGACGCTGTTCCAAATTTTTCGAATTATCTATTAATCGTTGTTCCATATTTTTCGCACTATCCAGATTGTTCTGTTCCATTTGTTCCATTTTCATCAACAGCGAATTCACGTCAGCATCTCCGTCTTGAAAGACATAATTCTCTGGATCCTCGCCTTCTTGGATCAACACATTGCGAAGCCGTTGCTGGAGGATCGACTTTTTGCCAGTTGTATCCCCATCCCTCTCTTCTAATTCTCGTTTTAACTCGGACACTTTTAATTCAGTCAGTTTCATTCTGTTGGCCATCACGATATTTAAAATAACGTCTTTCCGCACTGTATATTTATTTAAACGAATACTTAATTAACACTTAATTGTCTACTTAGTTTATTATTTATTAATTAATCCACACCTGAATACCACTGTAATGTTTGTCTTTTCGGGTTCTTAAATAAAACTAACAATAACTTTAGACACACACACTATATTAATATTAAAACGTATAACAATATAAAACTAACTATTAACAACAATAAGTACATTTATGTATTTTATATTTATGTAACTATATTTATGTTTACTTCGCGAGACTGGGGTATTGAATGTATGTCCATCCCTTCTTCGACGCGGCTTATATATCGTCGTTCATATGCATGGAGAATAATCTATCTATATAATAATAATCTATATATAATAAGAATAATCTAACACGAGACTAATATTACGCGTGTTGTAGGATGAGTCATCACAATATTTTGACGTTGGCTATTCTGTGGTACATCTATCAAAATCGCAGTGACGTTCGTTCATATATTTGTTTGGTTCTCGTATTTTCATATTATTTCCCTACTTTTATTTTCGATATTTCGTTTGCATTTACATAAAAAAACTGTTCTTATCAGAACTATTATTCTATATTTTCCGTTATTTAGGTAAGTTTAATAGAAACCTCTAATCAATACAATTAAAATGATTGCTTTTATTTTTTAAGTATTGTAGCAGCATGTCATGATTGCTTTTATTTTTTAAGTATTGTAGCAGCATGCCATTTACGGACGAGCAGGATGCTTTTATTCTAAAAGCACATTACCGCAGTGGGACTCTTAGAGAAGACGGTGAATGGTCATATTCATTGCAATCTTGCCTGAATCAATTTCGGGAAAATTATCCTAACCATATTGTTTCATATAAAATATTTGCGCAACATAAAGATAGGGTTATTCGCCGCTTTGAAACTAAAAATTGTATTTGTAAGGGTAAATCTAGTGGTCGACCAACAGTCTTGACAGAAGATGTTGTTGATGATGTTAGACAACGGATTGTTGCAAACAAATCTATTCGAAAATTGGCTGCACAAACAGGTAAATGCATTTAATTAACGTTATTTTCATTACTAATTTTATTTATTCATTTAAGGTCTGTGATATATATGCATCCCTACAGAGTAACTATTATGCAACAATTGTTCAATATTGACTATGAACGTAGTGTGAAATATTGTCAATGGTTTAATGAAAATTTAAATAATGATGATATCTTAAATGTGACATTTATGTCAGACGAGGCTTGGTTTCATTTATCAGGATATATCCATAGCCAAAATTGTAGAACGTGGGCAACTGAAAATCCACATAATTATGTAGAAACCAGCTTGCATCCATTGAAAATAGGTGTTTGGATAGCCATGTCAAGACGACGAGTCATTGGACCGATATTTTTGAATGACACTATTAATGCTGAGCGATATCGTACAGAAATACCGCAAACTTTTATAAATCAATTACACGATGATGAATTGCAAACAGGATATTTTCAGCAAGATGGAGCTCCACCTCATGTAGCTTATGATACATTAGAATTTCTACAGCAATATTTCGATGATAGATTAATTAGTAAGGATCGATGGCCATCACTTTCACCTGACCAAACACCTTTAGATTTTTATCTGTTTGGTTATTTGAAAACAAAAGTTTTGAAAATAGACCTCATTCTATAGAAGAACTGCAAGCAGCAATTGTTAATGAAGTTGACAATATAGATGAACAAGGACTCCACCGCATATTCTCAAATGTTAAGAAGAGAATTAATTTATGCCTGGATGCTAATGGTGGACATTTTGAACATTTATTGTAGTGCTTTAGTTTTTTCTGAGTTAGGTCAACCATTTATAATATAACAATACTATTAAGCCACAATTCCCAAACTTCACAAGATTACTGAAAAATGCTATATGGTTTTCTGTAAATGACTCGTAGATAATTTTATATTTATATTTTCTTTCTAACTTACTTGTCAAATAAATGTAATAGATATATCGTATCTCTGGAACTAACTTAATATATTTTATGTTACAAATTGTGTTTTTGATTATATTTACCTTAATTATTAATGTGATGTATGTACTATCGTGAGCAATTGAAAGTAAACGCACTATTATAGCTGCGTAAATTTTACCAAATTGTCAAGCTAATGTCATTTATGTTATGATTAAATGCTGACACTGACACTCCAAAAGTACTGTATACATTAGATAAATTTTGAAATTTCGACATGCCAACATAATAAAGTGTTAACTTTCAATTGCTCACGATAGTACATTGATCTGTTTGAATAATGTAATGCATTAATTGTTAATAATAGTTACTATCTAAGTTAATATTATTATCTATAGTGAGAATATTATTAATTTTGAATGAATTTAGTAGTAATAGTATTTAAAACACAAATTAAATTCTTATTTAATAGTGAACCCTCTAATACGAAACGCCACTGAAGAAAAAGAATAGATGCAAATTTTAAGCAGATACTGTGACCAACATTTAAAAAAAAAATGTTGGCGCTAAATTCAAACTATCCTCAATCATTTACAATCGCACTGTATATATATATAGTCATTCACGGCGCTGAGTAAAGGCGCCATTATTCAAATATTATCTTCCACTATTATTTTTAGTCTTTCCAATAGACAATGCATAAATGTCGTATGAGTCATTTGGTTTGATACGCGTTTAAACATTTGTTCTATTTTGTAAATATGGTTGACATTAAAATACCTTGTTCAGCAATTACGAAGGTATATACTACGAAATTTATCAAATAATAAATAATATAGGCAAGCAGCAAATGATAAAATTGTCTTTATTAATAATATTGTATTTTTCAAGCGCTAAAATGTATCTTTACTTCTTACAGCTTAAAACAGACAACTACTATTTGTTGTAGTTATTTCTCAGATTCTCCAACTATGCACGAAAGATTATTATCATCTGGTTTCAAAATAAAAGCGATGTTGATTTTTAAATTAATTGTACCAATATAAATATTGTATAACCGAGAAATGTTGTCAAATTTTGTTTGGAATGCTTTTGAAGCACAACGACTTTAAAGATAAATTCAAATATTGTATCTAAATGTATAAGTTGATGCAATTAACGATGAGAAAAAATATCGCTTTCTAATTTTCTTATAATTCTAATTGTTTCTTAATTTAAGTATTGTAATTAATTAAATTGACGCATTGTCCAACTGAAGTTTTACATCAAATTAAAAGTCTGTACTAGATTTATGTGAATTTAACTGTATTTATATAAATTGAAACAATATGAACCAAATAAGTACACTATATAACAGATTTTAAAAAGATTATGTGTATGTGTATTTTAATGAAATCAAATTTAATGGAATCTCTGGTTTCTTGAGAAGAGTTATTTAGTTTTCAGAAGTGTTTTTATTTTATATTCTGCTATGAATAGAATTTTCGTATTTGTATATAACTAGTTCATCTGGCTAAACAGCTGCAACGCAAGGATGATCGACATAAAACTTGATCCGACTAATTAATTTAATTAGCGAATGTTTAAAAAGTACATCTCTACCCCGGCTCCCCATTCTAAGCCGTATTGCACCTCCCACCATTCGGAGACAGAAAAGCCTGGTTAGAGAATATCATCTAGACTAGTATCGTTAAAATCGAATCCCCACCTCGCAGTACAGTGACCTGCCTGTCATGGCTAAAGTATAGATCTCCTCCACTACAGCTAGCAGAAAATTTCAATACAAATGATAAATGGAGAGAGTATTGGGAAGTCTTGAAACCCGCCCAACGCCCCATAAGATCGATCCTACCGTCCAACTTGCAAATGCGGAGAACCTCACCAGACTATTCATCATTTTAGGGCTAAGTGTCCCCTTACAATAAATGGAGGTTAGATGAGTAACTTTTGATATCACTGAATCCGTGTTGAACTGGATCAATGGCCTTGATTTTAAAATTTAACTCTGTTCTGTGTAGATGCCTATCTAACTTAAATTTCAATCGATGTAAACCATACGCTAAAATAAATGCATGTTATTTTTAAATTTAAAAAGTGACAATTATTATTACGTTCTATTTAATTTTTTCTTGCGACTAAAATACAAATTGATACTGTGATGAGTCACCGATGATCTCACACGTCTAGAAAATTTAAATGCGTAACACATAAAAAGTCTAGGGGAACATCGAATATGCCAGAAGTTTTCCCGTTAATATAAATAGCAGTCAGGAGGGATTTATGCCATTCCATACCAAATCATCGCCGAGTGAACTTACATAAATATAAATACATAAATGTGCTTATTGTTAGGAATTAGTTTTTAAATTGTTATTCGTTTTTATTATTAATATAGTGTGTGTCTAAGTTACCGTTAGTTTTATTTAAGGACCCAGACAGACAAACATTATAATACGTTTCCTTGTCGATAAGTATTATAAAGTATTTATTGCATCTGTTACTTCTCTGTCTTGTGAGTTACAAGATGCGTGATGCAATGAATAAAACAATATATTTTCACACATGGATTTCCTTTTTATTACTTTATGATGTATACAATTTTTGTGTTGTCATACTGAGCAACTAATGTATTTTTAAAGAAAATGATCAATACTTTTATAATAGTAAAATACATAATGTTCTATTAAACTTAGAACATACACTTAAATATACTAAATTGAATAAGTTAATCATCAACTGTAAAAGTCTTTGTAGTCATTGTCTTGTTATTAAACAGATCTAATGTGATTGCACTCAAAAATACAGGAATAGATTTTTGATGTCGTAAATGCAATTCAACCAATTCTTCTAGACTGGAACTGAATTCATTTTCCAACAAATTCAGAGCACCCTCTGAGTTTAACTGGAAACAAATTTGGTCTTCGCCTCTATCTGCGTACATACTAGTGAGTTTGTAATGGGAATTGGATGTTTTGTCTATTTTGTAGCCAAGAAGCATATAAATGACATTTCTAAATTCTTGCATTGATGATTTAAAATATTCTTTGAGTCTTTGCATTTGCGTTTCGGACGATTTGACTTGTTCTTTAAGGGTCGCAATTTCTTTGGTGTTAATAGTTGATTCGTTTAATTTGCTTGCTTCAAAGCCTTCTTCCAAGTTGCGAATTTTTCTTTTTAACCTTTCCACCTGCCGAAATTAAAGAAATTTACTCAAAAGTACATCAAAATAATTTCAATCTTCACTTTACAAATAATTTTGATACCCAAGCAGCGTTTTTAAAAGACAACGAAACATACCTCTTCGATTAATTTATCTCTCTCATTTTCTCTTTGTGTGATTAACTCCGACAAAGGATTTGTAGTAGGATGAACTATTCTACCTTGTGCGTTATCTTGACCAACCAGTAGTTCCTCTAACTGTGTCTCTAAATGATCTTTTCTTTCACGCAGTAAAGTGTTTTCATTTTTTAATTGATCGATATCTTCTTGTAATCGGCGAATTTGTTCGACTCTAACGGGAGCAACTTCTATAAAAATTTAAAAAAAGGTATATAGTTTGAGTAGTATACTGTAAACAAAATTTTTAAAGCTTTAGAAATTTTGGAGTACAGGTTGACAAAAACTACTACACCTATAGTTTAATAAACTGCTCTTTCCGCCTACTTAACGATACTAATTTTTTTAAAATAAATGATTCTATATGTAGAATAGTATATTAAAAAACAAGTTTCATAAGGCACCATTTTGCCGCACGAGATCAGTTTAGAAAACGAGCCGCGATAGCGGCCAGTTTTCTAAAGAGCGAGTGCGGCAAAAGGCCTTATGAAACGAGTTTTTTATACTATTTTTTCTATTTTGCGTTTTTTACATTAATAAATTGTAATTATTTAATTTGAAAGTTCAGAGTTTAATTTTTATATAAAGCATGCAGTTGGTCACATTGATACTTGACATTTTCAAATTTAAATCTTGCTATCCGCGAAGTATATTATATTACATATTATTTATTAATTTTCGTTAACATTACTTGATATTTCAATTAAAAATATAAACATGAGTGACATAGAAACATATATACAGGTGTCCAGAAACTCTCCTGACAAACGAAGACCGGAGTTTCCTCAGATAATTTTAAGACAATTAAACCCAAATTCACCTAGTCCGAAAATGCTTCCTAAGGGAGCTAGTTCTTTGAAGATGGCGCCTTGTATTTATTTTTTTTTAAATTCCTCCAGAACGCTTCTATTTAGAAAAACAAAAACTGGTATGCTTATTTATCCTCCAGAGATAAATCGATTCCATCAATTGCGAATTTCTAGTACCGGTCATAGGCGTCCGTTTTGGGTAGGTCAACGGTTATTTTAAGGCATAACTTTTTTGTCTTTAACTTTTAAGCATTTGTGACACTAGATTATTAAACTTTCAGGTATTCCAGTACTAAAAGGTACTCTTACTTTAAGTCGGTAGGATACACCGTTTTCTAGAAAAATCGATTTGTAAATTTTTCGTTTTTTCTTCATTAAAGTTCAATTTATTATGTACCTACTTATTTTTAGCGACGAAGTTGGCTTGGACTATCAAGGCAAGGATGAAAATTAATTTAATAAATTAAAAACAAATTATTTATTACAATGGAACGAAACTAATAAAAAAAAGAACAAGTATCAAAGGTAGATTGTTACAAAAGTTGCTCGATGTGATGACCATTAGTCTCTATGCATAAGTTTACCCTTTTGCTTAGAGAACGCCGAATTCTTGCAAAAATTCCAAAGTTATTTCTAAATTCGTTGCAAGCATCTTGTATCCTTAGCCAGAGTTGTGCGCGATTTTGTATCGGAACGGAATAAACAAATGCTTTTATGTATCCCCAAACACAATAATCGCAAGGATTCAAATCCGGCGACCTTGCTGGCCAAGCAACTGGACCGCCTCTTCCAATCCAATGGTCTTCGTAGTTATTATCTAGAAAGTCTCGTACATTCCTGCTAAAGTGGGCCGGACAGCCGTCCTGTAGAAACCATAAATTTTGCCGAATATTTAAACGCACCTCATCTAACAAATCAGGTAAAATATTTTGCAGGAAATGTAAGTAATCAGCACCATTTAAACGAGCAGGTAATTCCACAGGTCCAAGTAGATAATCGTCAACTACTCCTATTCAGACGTTTATGCTAGACCTATGCTGATGCTTAAATTCTTGAACAACGTGGGGATTGTCACCAACGTACGAATAATAATGTGCATTATGTACATTAAAAATTCCATTTTTTGAGAATGTAGCTTCGTCACCAAACAAAATGTTCCTGAAGAAATCTTCATCTTGATTTTTCTGATTTTGTACTAGCGAATTCTACGCGAGCAGGAAAATCTCCTTCTAGCAGTGCTTGCACCTTTGTAAAATGAAAAGGATATAAATTTTATTTGTGTAAGATACTTCCTACGGAAGATTTTGAAATTGTGGGGTACATGGCAGATAGTCTTCGAACGCTAATTTCTGGATTTTCCTCAACTTCCATTAAAATAACATCTTCATGTTCTGCTGTTACATCATTATGTCTCCCTGTTTCATTATTTTTTGGGACCACTGAACCTGTTTCTCTTAATCGTTGATGAAGAGCTGTAAATGTTGAGTGAGTGGGATGCTGACGATTGGGAAATTTTTCAGCGTATCTACGTTGCGCCGCTCGAGCGTTACACCTCATTTCGCCATAAACTAAATGCATATCGGCGTATTCCTCATTAGTAAAAACCATTTTTTTTTTAAATTGAAATCGTTGTGTTTGAATAACACAAAGTAAAAAATGAAAAGATAAACTTCGCGAACTGACAACAATTTGACAATGAAAAACGTAGGATTTACTTCTGTTGGCAGTTCAGAGCTAACTATTGCAAAAAATAAAAAATTGAACTTTAATGAAGAAAACACGAAAAATTTACAAATCGATTTTTCTAGAAAACGGTGTATCCTACCGACTTAAAGTAAGAGTACCTTTTAGTACTGGAATACCTGAAAATTTAATAATCTAGTGTCACAAATGCTTAAAAGTTAAAGACAAAAAAGTTATGCCTTAAAATAACCGTTGACCTACCCAAAACGGACGCCTATGACCGGTACTAGAAATTGGCAATTGATGGAATCGATTCATCTCTGGAGGATAAATAAGCATACCAGTTTTTGTTTTTCTAAATAGAAGCGTTCTGGAGGAATTTAAAAAAAAATAAATACAAGGCGCCATCTTCAAAGAACTCTAGCTCCCTTAGGAAGCATTTTCGGACTAGGTGAATTTGGGTTTAATTGTCTTAAAATTATCAGAGGAATCTCCGGTCTTCGTTTGTCAGGAGAGTTTCTGGACACCTGTATGTTGATCAATTGTATACAACATACGTTGTTTGTGTAAAATACGGACATATATCATATCTGTCAAATGTACATAAATTCTTAAAATCAAATGACAGCAATGATATTTATTTCTGTATTCGAACAACGCCAACATTGAAAAATGAAAAAAAGCGTATCGAAATGAGGCTCATTTCGATACTGTTTTGGGTTTCATAATGAGTTCATTTCAAACGCAAAATAGAAAAAGACTGTTATTTGAAAAAAATATATTGTTCCTGGCCCAATATAGTAAATTAATGAAGAAAATTAACCAAGCTGAATGTTTAAATAAAAAATATTTAATGTCTTTTTCTCCATCAATAGAGTGATAAAACGTGTCACAATAAATTAATCAAAATTAATAACTAACCTGTCTGTAAAATTGGCTCCACATTTTGTAAATCATACTCTAATTTTGTCACCATTTCTCTGTAACCATCGACGACACGTTCCAAATTGTCAATCCTTTCTTTTTGGGTCTGTAGTTGATTAGCACCTGGTTGGGCTGTACTACTGGGAGCCATACATATTGTTAGATCTTTTTCATAAGAATCCAATTGTTTCCTGTAACTGTCTCTTTCACGACTGATCAATAGCAATTTCTTTTGCATCCTGTGTATTAAATTTTGTCTTTGTTGGATGTTATTTTGAAGTTCAGTAACAAGGTTATGATTCTTTTCAGCTTCAGTATGCGTTGTTTGCGATTCCTAAAACATATTCTTATAAATAAATAACTAAATTTATACAGATAAAAATAAGTAAAAATTACATGAACTGCTACTTTAAGCTGTGATTCTAATTGTATTTTTTCCGATGTAAGATTTATTTCCTGGTGCTGTAAACGCTCAACAATAGATCTTAACATTTTTTGTAAAGTCATATCAGGAGCATTGATCTCACAAATGTTTCGGGCAACAGCTCTCCATTCTTCTAAATAAACGTCATTTTGGGCTTTTGTAACCTGCATGCACACTTACATTATATTATAAAAATTCAATTTTGAAAACATTTTATACCTGTAATGATGCTAATAGTTTTTCGTGCTCTTTGTATTTTATTAACCGCCCCTTGAGATCATTTACTTCTTCTTCCAATAATAGTTTATTATGAATCTCATCTCTTAAATGTTTGGCTTCTTCTTTCAATTTCTTATTTTCTTTTTCTAGGTCGTTATATGTAGATAATCTATGTTGTTGCGTCTAAAGTAACATATAATGCTAAATGTAAACTTTCATTTTAGAAAACAATCTTTGAATTTACTTAATTTTTAATACCCTGGTTAAACGTGGAATATTCTTAAAATATATTTTTATCTTGGATGGATATGGTCCTACTCTCAGAATTAATTTTAAATACCTTGAGTTATGTATAAAATGGTCATCGACTAATTAGACTGGTCAACACAGTTTGCATTTCTTATACACCAATACGTGTAGTTTATGTCTTTTGTCATGCTGATTCTGATTTAAAATTTGCTCCATCACGTCAGGATTTTAATAAATTTTTTTAAATAGTTTTTTCAAAAAACGCATTAGATTTTACAAAATCGAAGGTTACTTAAGTTACCAAAGTTATTTATACGAAAGATACTACTAAAAATATTGATCTGTCCAACATTGAGTGGACATGTCTGAACATGTCCTTGCATGTTTCCTGTGTCAGAGCCCTTAAACCACGCCTATTTTTGTTCTGGAACCAATCATATTAAGAATTGGTAGATATTTGACCATGTGGATATATAAAGAGCTACATACGGCTTTTTCGATTCAAAGTAAATCGATTTGTGATAGCTGAACGCCTATTTATTTCATAATAAATAATAATAATAATAAAATATCAGTTTATTTCGTGCATGAGATATCATTATTTATCCGGTTCCTGTTTATGCCTATTTTTTTTTTCGTGTTTCTAAGCGTTTTATTAACTTTAATTATTACTTGTGTAATAGCATATGTTGTTGTCTTTTAAGTGATATAACTTTTGTGTGTCCATCACATTTGTGTTTTGGAATAAAACGTAATAATTGAAATAACTGTTCTGTCTCTTGGTGAGTTTTTCTCTGGAGTTTTTTTTTGCTTCTTGTAAAAATATATGTATAGCAAACGCCAATTAAGTTGGCGCGAGGAGGGGTAAGTTCGCGCAGGATTAGAAGTAGTGGGGAGATTTGTATTTGGTTTTACATCAAATGTCAGATAATTCTAACCTCTGAACGTGTATCACTTTATGATCCCCTAGCAAAGCATTATGTTCCGTCAAACGTCAATGACAAATGTATTCTGACAATTACTTGAGTAGTGGGGGTGGACGTTTTTAAAAACGGCTTCTGCGCACCCCCTCCTCGCGCCAACTTAATTGGCGCTTTCTATACATGTATATGTATTTTTTGCAGTGCGCTGTTTACCTTTCATGCGCTTGTTTTTAACATTGAGTTATTTGAATTTTTTATTTTTGTACATAACTTATCCTTTGTCTCTAGTGTTTTCCCTTCTGTGGTCTGTTTTTCTATTCTGTATTGTTAGTCACTGCGGAGGACCGCATTGGTGTGAAGAGTTTTTTCCTATACCTTCCGTATAACCTATAATAATGAATACTTGTACTTATTGCGAAAAAAGTATCGAATTGCACGGAACCGTATGTTGTTGCATTGATTGTGCCTTGGTTACTGCTACTATTGCTAGACAAATAAACCAAAATTCAGGTCTTACTTGGACCTGCGAAAAATGTAAATGCCTTGGTATCGGTATCAATGAGTTGAAATCTTGTATCATAAATTTACAACTTGAAATCAGTGATTTGAAGAAATCTGTGAATTCTCCTTCTTCTCCTTCTCGTCTTACATCTTTAACAGATATGGAAAAAATAGTTCGAGAGGTTGCTGAGCGCGAGAAACGCAAGCATAATATTATTGTCTATGATTCACCCGAACTAGATTCTACGAGGGAGGATCAAAAGGTTCTCGATACTACTTTAGTGCAAGACATCCTTACGTTCTTACCTGTTACTTGTAATATCATTTCCACCACACGCTTGGGTAAGTTTGATCTGGCTGCCAAGAATCGAAAGCGTCCGATTAAAATTCAGTTGCCATCTGAGGGTGATGTTTTATCTGTTGTGCGTAACTCCCAAAAATTAAAAATGTCTGATTTTTCCAATATTTCTGTTTCCCGTGATTCTACTCAAATGCAAAAAGAATTGTATCGCTGCGTTAAATCTGAAATGCAGCACCGTATTGAAAATGGTGAACGCAATTTGCGTATTAAATATAAGTCTGGCGTTCCTACCATTATACAGTTGAGTCCGGAAAACTAGATACGTCCAACGGTAACATCCCTACCAATTTCAATATCTACTATCAGAATACACGCGGACTTCGTACTAAAACCCATGACGCGTACATTAATATTTTGAATTCTAACTTTGATGTGTTCATTTTCACGGAAACTTGGCTTAATTCTTCTGTAAGAAGTGCCGAAATTTTTACTGATACTTTCTCGGTATGCCGTTCTGATAGACGGCACAATCTTGTTAATCTTACTACTGGTGGGGGTGTTTTGGTTGCCCTAAATAAAAATATTAACTATGAGCTTATTGATACAACCCATTTATTGGACCTCGTACCCCTTATTGACATAATCATATGTAAATGTACTTTGAATCTTTTATATTGTTGCCATATATGTTCCGCCAAGGGTGAGTGCTAATCAATATGGTTTATTTTTTGACACTTTGGAATTAACTCTGCTTGATTGTCCTGTCCTTCTGGTGGGTGATTTCAATGCGACGAATTACTCCACTTCATTGCTTACCGACTCTAAGGTGAACATTATTAATAATTTCTCGGCTATTCTCAATTTGAGACAATTTAATAATATCTTCAATAGTTCTCATAAGTTATTGGATCTGGTTTTCTCTGGCTTAGCGTCCGATGTTCTGGTCCAGCGTGAGGATGTTTCTGTTGTGTCGGAGGATCCGTATCATCCACCTCTTTCTGTTACTTTGACTCTTCCTGCTACTGCTATACCGACTCGTTTCTCTTCGAATAGTAATTCTCGCTATAATTTCCGTAGGGCGGATTACATTTCTCTATATAGTGATCTGCTTTTCCTTGATTGGTCTGCATTATCTTCTTGCGATGTTGTTGAACAATGTTTCGATGTGTTTTACGAGTTACTTTACAACGTTTTCGATAAGTCTGTTCCTCTGTATTCTTCTACAAGAAGCAATTTCCCTGTTTGGTTTTCCTCGGAAATTAAGCGTAATTTAAAGTTGAAGAAGTACTACCATAGGAAATGTAAATCCTACCACAATCTAATGTTCTATGATGAGTTTAAAAGGCTGCGAACACTTACCAAAGCGCAAATGGAGGTGGCTTATGGGCGCTTTCTGCGTGGTACTGAAGAGGACATTAAGCATGATCCCCGTAAATTATGGCAGTACATCCACCTCAGAGAGGGGTCATCTCGAATACCATCTGTTATGCGGGATCGGGATGTTGTTATCGATGGACCTGGAAACATTGCCAAGGCTCTTGCGAGAGTTTTCTCTCGGTCATATTCTGATGGTGCGTGCTCGTCGGATCATTCTATTGATGTTGCACTTATGGATTGTTTGAGTATTGATGCTATCAGTGATCAAGATATCTTATGGAGTATTCAGAGATTGAAACCGACCTTGAATGCTGGTGATGATCAGATTCCATCCATGATTATTAAGGATTGCCGAATGGTGCTTCTTGTTCCGCTGAAAAGAATATTTAATCTTGCTCTGAGACAAGGAAATTATCCCTCCAAATGGAAGATTGCTCGTATTACACCTGTATTTAAGAAGGGAGATAGAAGTAATCTGAATAATTACAGACCAATATGTATCTATTTTATCAAACTTTTCGAAGGTGTTCGAACAAATTATATACAGGTATCTTTATGCTCATGTCAGCTCAAGGATTTCTCCTATTCAGCATGGCTTTGTGCGTGGACGTTCGACAGTGACGAATCTAATATGTATATCTCAAGATATTTCTGACACGCTTAATGAAAGAGGTCAGATGGATGTGGTGTATACCGACTTCAGTCGTGCATTTGACACTCTTAACCATGATATTTTGTTGAAGAAACTACACAATATTGGAGTTAGTAACGATCTGCTATTGCTTCTTGAATCCTATTTACATGGGAGGATGAACTACGTTTTCTACAATGGGTTTAAGTCATCCGAGTTTGTTTCGAGTTCTGGAGTTCCTCAAGGATCTAACTTGGGCCCGCTTCTTTTTATATTATTTATTAACGACTTACTTCAGTCTTTGACGTGTTCTGGACTAGCCTATGCTGATGATTTGAAGGTTTATAGACGTATTGAGCGGCCTGATGATGCACTTCTCCTTCAGAAGAACATCGACTTGGTGTGGACGTGGTGTCAGCGTAACGGTTTGAAGCTCAACATAGGAAAACGTTGCGTGGTTCGATTTTCAAAGAAAAAAGATCTTTACCATTTCGATTATAATATTAATAATGAAGTTTTAACTTCTGATGATACAATCAAAGACCTAGGAGTCATATTTGACAACGGTTTAACATTCGTCAACCATATCATTAATATGTGCAAATCTGCTTCTGCTGTGCTTGGTTTTGTATTGCGTAGCACAACCCGCAACTATTAAGCATATCTACTGTTCATTAGTTCGAAGTAAATTGGAATACGCTTCAATAATCTGGCATCCCATCTATATTCATCATAAACTGAATGTATCTTGAAGTATCTTACTTTTAAAACGAGTGGTGAGTATCCTCCTAGAAATACTGACCATAACCTACTTCTCAGGGAACATGATTTGGTGTTGCTGGATGTCCGGCGCGAAGTAACTTGTGCTAACTATCTACGCAGTGTTGTACGTAATAACATCGATTGTCCTTCGATACTTGGAAGATTGTGTGAACAGAAGTTTAGAGTTTAAAGTTTGATTTTCTTTTTTTTTTTTTGATTTAAGTTAACTGTGTATTGGATATATTTTTGTTTGTTTGTTTTTGTAAATTTATTCATGTGCGATACCTTTTCTTTGTGCCTATATTTGGCTTTGCTGTTGGGCGCTTAATAAACTATTATTATTATAATGTCTTGTACGTGTATAAATAATCCAAACAGTTTCTGCTACGTATGTGGAGAATTCACTACTCCCCAGCATACACTTTTAATAGAAAAGTTATATTTTCACTATTTTGGCTTAACTATTGAACATCGAGACAAGCTCCCAGCATTTGCTGCGCACGCTGTGTTACTCTGAGCGCTAGTCAAACGGTAAGCGCTATGCCATTTGCAAGACCTATGATTTAGCGTGAACAGACGGCCATTCGACTGATTGCTACTTTTACTGCACGAAAGGTATCGGGTTTTCCAGCAAAAATAATTTTAGTTATGGAAGTCTCGCCCAGTACCTTATTCGGCGAAACAACACGGCGAAAGGTTTCATCAAGACATTTCTGTTATTTGAGAAACGTTATCAAGGCAAGTGGAACATTGAAATGCTTGCTGATTTTTGTTGGGCATTGATATCAGAAAGTGCCGAAGAATAGTATAAAAGAAACACATTTTAAACAGGATGATATCATACAGCTCGATCTAATGTACAGTTCTGTTCAAATAAATCTGGGACAATTTTTTGTTGTTGTAATTGTGGATTTCAGCATGTTAGTTGTAATCAGATTTCATTAAAAGTGTTGGTGATTGTTAACAATATGAAACATTTATTATCATTTAATAAAAATAAATAATGAAAGAAAGTAAACAATAGATTTGATTTAATTAGAAAACATTAATAATAAAGAAATATCTTAACAACAAATAAATTTAATATTTTGTTTGGCCACCATTTCTTTTAATAACTTCTACCAGTCTTCTTTGCATGGAATTTATTAAAGAACACCCTAAATCATCGTTATTTGTCAGTTCCTCCCATGCTTCTTCAATCCATTGCCACAATACTTCGGCGTTTTCTGGTTGAGCATTTCGTTTATTGATTATTTTAACCATGAGACCCAAACATTCTCGATCGGATTTAAGTCCGGACTATTGGCAGGCCACTGCAAATGCCTCGATGTTATTAGTTCCTAGCCAAGTACTTATAATTCTAGCAGTATGAACCGGACAATTATCGTGCTGAAATATAAAGTCGGGATTGGCGAATATATGATTGACAGTTAGAAGCATGATATATTCTAAAATGTCGCTGTAGGCAATTGCGTTAGAACTGTTTTCAATCCGCCAACACACTCCTAACCTAAACCTTGAGAACTGATCCAAGGCTAAACATTAACTGAGAATCTTCCAGAAGTTCTTCTGGGACGACTATATTCCTCATGGAAACGAGTTCCCCGTGGCCGATAGACTTTGATTTTTCCGTTGTAAGTCGACTGAAAAGTCTTCTCATCACTAAAAATAACCCGATTCCAAAAATTCAAATCGTTATTACTATAATTTAAAGCAACTAATAGTCGTGATTGTTTCTGCTCATTAGTTAAGTAGCGCTTCCTTGCAGCAACAGGGAAAAGTTGTGTTTATTACAGCATTTCTTGCAGTATCAAATGGACGATCTCTTATATAATATATAAGTTCCATATCTTTATCGACAGTTGACTTTCTGTTGAACAACCCTGTACCAGTCTTTCCTTTTAAGGTCATTTCGTTTTCCCACCGTTTCTTAATTGCAAACACTGTATTTTTATTCAGGTTAAAATGCCGTGAAGTCATTCTTATCGATCAACCTTCTTCTATTTTTGAAATAATTCGCGCTTTTTCAATGACTGTCAGTTTTCTAGCCATTTTACTAAAAAAATGTCTACGGAAAACGTAATAAACTTAATAACTTGACAGACTGTTGCACTTTGACAATTTATAACCCACATTTACAATCGCAAATTAAAATTGTTCCAGATTTTTATGAACAGAACTGTATATACCTAATATCTATTATTTGATGTAACTTCAAGAGTACTCTCAAAGAGTACGGGGCAAAGAGGGTATACCCTCACCACAGTAGATGTTTAGCGTGACAGTGATTGTTAGATTTGACAGTTCTTGATTTCTTCCTTTGCGGATATATTAAAAGTCAAATTTATAACAATAACAGACCAACAACTTTACCAGAGCTGCAACAATAGCTTGTTTATTATTTCACGTTAGAAAAGCTTTTTACGATAGAATGGGATTTTGTTTGTGGCAAGAATGACAAACCTTTGAACATTCAATTTAATTAAGAATTTTATTTTGTTTTAAAGAATTTATCTCTCATTTTTATTTTCACAATAAACAAGTTTATTAAGAATATTACAAATTGCCTCTTGGTTTAGACATCGCAACATATTACAAACAAGTAAAGAAACACGTGTGCGTATTGTGTTCGCATTCTCAAGCACAGCTGATATGCGACTGTCTGACATTAGACAAACAATTTAGTTCATATTGCCACTTATTGATATTACTATTTATTATCAGTATTGTTCTCAAAAGAACAGATTTTGTATTTTTTGATGACAAACTAAATATTCAAATTCGAAGAATACTTAACCAAGAAATCATAATGTCGGAAACAAAGTCAATAAACAAAAGTATTGAAATAATTTCACAGCAAGCCAAATATCATAAGACTATCTCCTGGTCAACTTATCCTTTTTATTATTATATATTATTTCAAAGACGTACGTGTTAACTTAAAATGGCAAACGTGCGTAGTATTACACACATATTTTATGAAGTGTGGGTTATGTAAACAAACAAAATTGTCGCATATGGGGCTCACAAAATCCACAAACAGTCTTCGATAAACCATTACATCCAAAGAAAGTAACCGTATGGTGCGGTTTGTGGTCAGGCGGCATCATCGGCCCGTATTTTTTCGAGAATGAGCAAGGAAACGCCGTCACCGTGAATTCTCTGCACTACCAAACCATGATAACCGATTTTTTGTGGCCACAATTGGCTAATGTTGACATCAATGACCTTTGGTTTCAGCAAGACGGCGCCACAAGCCACACAGCCGGCCAAACAATTCAGTTATTGCATGAGAAATTTCCCGGTCGCGTAATTTCTCGATTTGGCGATGTCAATTGGCCGCCTCGTTCTTGTGATTTAACGCCGCTTGATTATTTTCTCTGGGGTCATTTGAAAGACCGGATTTACGTGAACAACCCACAAACAACTAACGCTCTGAAAGATGAAATTCGGTTCTGCATTGCCGAGATAAGAGAAGCTTTGTTACAAAATGTGGTTCAAAATTTTGTGAAAAGAGCGGACGTCTGCCGACGTGATCATATTCCATTATTAATTCCCATATTTCTACTTTACATTGGTATCAATAAAACTGAATTTGTCAAAAAAAGTGTTTTTAAGCCAATTTACTTCCTAACCTCAAATTTGCCCACCCTTATGTTGTAGCTATATCTAGCTACCTAGCTAGTTATATAACGAGCCTTCGAAAAAATTCATAATTGGAGTAGACTGTGAAATTGGGTTGGTACTTTAGCCACTTCCACATAATGACACATTACTTGATGCTTGACAGTTTCATTGAAAAAAAAGGTTATGGCATTGAAATGACACTACAACAAAAAAGAAAACAAATAATTTATTTTATCGTATCATCAACTATTATGCCATCTTTATGTGAAACATTTATTGATAATTATTAGGAACATAATATTACAATATCTTAATAATACTTTAGTTACTCATAATACGTTAGTAACGAACTAATAACTAGAGCTGAGGATGTTTGCGGTATAACCATGGTTATATCATGTAACCATAGTAATTTACTATGGTTACCTGATATAGCCATGGTTATACCGCAAACATCCTCAGCTCTACTAATAACACGTTAGATGCAGCACCATAATATGTTAGATACAAAACCTTAATACGCCAAATTGTACATAATTTGTGAACATGAATTTCTATATTTTGACAGTTCTCTATTTTGAAAGATATGTCTTTCATATCTGTCTTAAATCCGCGATCTTCTGCAGCTTCACAACCTTTTTTTTTCGGATGATTCAACACACATGATGTTCAAGCCGCTTACGTCCTCCAAATTTTCATTTTTACGTGAAAACTCAATTGATTGTTCAAAGTTTGACACACTGTTTATCAAAACCTTTCCCATCTGAATCTTCTGCGCAATTGCAGTTTTCTTCGTTACGTTGTCTTCTAAATACCCCCTAGCAACCTTGCTCGACTCCCACCCACGCAGCTCTTGCAGATCTAAGAAATCTCCGCCGGCGTTAACCAGAAAAGTTGCTGAAGATCTTCTAATACAATGACCAGTATACAAAGTTGGATTTTCTAGTTTGAGGTATGTAGCGATTTTTTCAGGTATTTTAGAAAAGAAATGAATACCACAAGGCTGAATTGTACACCTTCCATTTCTGTACGATATAAACAGTCTCTTATGCGTAACATGACGCGGTTGCAATGCTACATATTTTTTAAATAAAAGTACGGAAGTAATGTCACCGTCAGGTACAAGGACAAAAAATCTTTTTTTGTGAGTTTTTGTGTCAGGAATGGTAACAACTACCTTAGTCTCTAAAACCTCAACATCGTCCGTAGACATTCTCGCTAATTCAATGGTTCTACAAGCCCCTCCTAGACCAATCAAAAAAGCTACTTTTATCATCAAAAATACCTCGTCTGGAGCTGTACGCATAAATTCATCAACTTGCTCTCTAGTGAGTATTTTGGATTTTTTAACTCGATATCCAACATTCTTTTTCTTGATAAATCTTATCAAAGCACCATACTTATCAATTTCTACTCTTTCTTTTAATTCCAAGCAAGCTCGCAACATGGAATATTTTGGCCACAAACATAAAGGAGCGTAGTAATTTGACAGTCTCACGAAATAAGCGAGCAAGACTGTTTCCCCAGCACCTTGAACATGTTCTTCATCTCGCCATTTACAAAACAGACGAGATTCGTTTTCGTAATGCAGTTTTGACTTCGCTGGCAACAAATCTAATTTTGCACTATTTGCAGCCTCTACAATATTTGCGGGAACATCAAATTCTTCCATGATTTATTAATTTATTTCAAAAACGTGCAAGCTTTGACGTAAGTATTTTGTATGACAGACAAATTGTTGATTTTGTTTTAATCTTGATATCGTTGATGATACGATAAAGCTTTGAATATAAACTCGAACATCAGCGATTTAAACCCTCTCGGACGTTACGAGGTGACTCGGCTAGCGCCTCGTCACCTGGCAACGTCCTAGAGTATTATAAATCGCTTAATGTTCTCGTTATATTAATAGCTATAATATCGAAATCATAATCAAAATTTACATATAGCTACAGAAGTTGTTGAAAATGTTGTCCATTTACAGCTAAACAAATTTAATTTTCGTAATAAGAGTTTTGAAAAATTTGACACAAACTTATAGTTTCAATGTCAAATAATAAATGTCATTATGTGGAAGTGGCTAAAGTATCAACCTAATTTCACAGTCTACTCCAATTATGAATTTTTTCGATGGCTCATTATATATATAACAAGTGTTCATTTGAAAAGTCAATCTAGTAGCATGTGATTTACTGAGAACATTTTGAAGTATGTCGTAAATTAAAATTTACTACTTAACCTACGAAATCGTATATTTTGACAGTTTCATACATACAAATAAATAACAAAAAAGTTGTCCACATCTAACATACGGCGTGCACCAACACGGCGCAAGCGTAAATGGATAATTATGAACATCATACAGTGCCTAATTATATTTATTGAAAACTACAACAAATGTTGAAAATGTTGTCCTTCAAGATCAATGCACTTTAAAATCCTCCGTTCACAATTTCTGATGATATTCGGCAACATTACTGGATTGTTATTAATTTCCATGCATTTCTGTTCGATTCTCTGTAGCATATCATTCAAATTCAATATAGGTGTTCGAAATATGTTATCTTTTAGATAAGGCCACAAAAAGAAGTCGCAAGGTGTTAAATCGCATGAACGTGCAGGCCAGGCAATTTCAGTATTTCGACTAATTATACGCTCATCAAAAAATTCTCTTAAATAATCCAAAGATTCTGCAGTACAGGACAAGGTGCTCCGTCTTGTTGGAAATATGCATTTTTAAGTTCATCATCATGCAACTGATTGACAAATGGTTGTAAAATTTCCGTACGGTACCTTTGAGCAGTTAACGTTCCCTGAAAAAATATTGGTCCAATGATTCGCCTTTGGCTTATCGCTACCCAAACACCAATTTTCTCTGGAAGTAGCGATTATTCATTAATTACATGTGGATTTTCACTACTCCAAATTCTTGTATTTTGTGAATTTAGGCATCCCGTTTTATAAAACCATGCTTCATCAGTAAAGATGACTCTTTGCGAAAGTTCTCCATTATTGTTCATATTTACAAACCAATTACAAAACTGTAGTCTACGTGGGTAATCAATTTCTAACAATTCTTGTACTGCTCTGACACGGTATGGATAAAGTTGCATATCTTTTTTTAATAACTTGTGAGTTGTACCAACAAAAAGGTTTATTTGTTGACTCAAATGTCGAACAGATGTTTGTGGTTCATTTTCCATTATTTCTTCAACATGATTGACAACTTGAGGTGTACGTTTCTTAGCTGCTCCGCTGCCTGATTTTCTTAAGAGACTACCAGATTCAGAAAAAAGTTTTAAAGTTCTATCCAAAGTATTCTTAAATTGTATATAATCTATTACAAAATGTGGAAACTCAACTTGAAATAGTACGATGCAATCTTGAACTGAATAAACCCATAAACCATCAATTTTATTACCACTTCGAAAATAAGGCTGGACTAAAAAAATTTTATGTTCTAAAGTGAAAGCCATTTTAAAACTGAGAAGCAATTTATTTAAACCACAATCGACGCACGATTATTTTATGCACTAACTGATATTTGTGATTGACATTATCAAATGTCATTTGGATTTACGTTTACGGAACAACAAACACATTCTAATGTCTGTTCCAAATAAGAATAAACCGTTGGGAAAGATAGGGCTTAAAATAAGAGCTTGTGATTGGCTAAAATAGAGGCCGCTTTTATGTAGCCGAAATTTAGTTTATTTAGTTCTGTCAAATTAGCGTTCTGCTGTCAGTACTGACCGATATTTTTGTCTGTGCTAATCAATTACATGTTTTACTAGTTGTTTATTGTGCTATTTATTATTAATATTCGTTAAAGATAGTTCTTTATAGAGACTATAAAGTGAAAACATCATTTTCTAAAAATATTTTATCACTCATTAATTTATTTCATTTATTTAATCGCAATCGTTTTAGAGCATGGATGACGCCGCTTTACCAGGTCCATAAAAAAATCGTAAAGGAAAATATATAAAAAGTGGTCAGAGGCAGATGGCTTACAATGTGTATTTTAAGAACATAGCTAATATGTCCAAAACAGCTGCTGTTCGTCAAACTTCAAGGGAAGTAGGGATTGGTAGGAATACTATGTTTGACATTATTAAGGAAATTGAAATGTCTGGAGTTACACAGTCTCCAGTAAGAAAACGAAGTTGCAGAGAAGGTTACAATAAATTAGATGAAGTATCAAAAAGTACGATTAGAAGGCACGTGCATTCATTTTTCTTTAAAAATGAGTTACCAACTTGCACAAATATATGTGAAACTATTAAAGGGGATGCCAGTTTACCTCCTTTAAAAGGAACATCACTTTGGAGAATCCTAAAGAAACTGGGATTCAAGTGGGAAAAACATACACGAAATAACATATTAATTGAATGAAATGATATTATCTTATGGAGACGTCGTTATTTGACAAGTATAAGAAAGTTTCGTGCAGAAGGGAGAAAAATCTATTATTTAGATGAAACATGGGTGAATGCAGGTTACACAAAAGCAAAAATATGGAAAGATACAACGGTACTTAATCCAAGGCAAGCATTTGTTGAAGGTCTTTCTACTGGTTTAATAGATCCATCTGGCAAAGGAAAGCGACTAATTGTGCTTCACATTGGCAGCGAAACTGGTTTTATGAATGGGGGTTTGTTATTATTTGAATCCAAGAAAACTGCAGATTACCATGAAGATATGAATAGTGAGGTGTTCATCACATGAATGCAAAATATATTACCTTCTCTTGAGCCCAATAGTGTTATAGTAATGGATAATGCGCCTTATCATTCTAACGGGTGTTCAGAAACATTCGAAGTCAAGTGGGCTATGAACAAAAAATCGTATATCTTTACTTAAGTATCTGATTTGTAATAATTATTAAATGTCAACTGTTGTCTGTCAAAAATATTTTCAGAATCTAATATCGAAGATACTAATTTGATAACCTATAAAATTGTATTAAGTAAATGTATCAATCTATCTCAGACATGACTTCATATTTTCAAGGACTACTTTGACTTCGAATGTTTCTGAACATCCGTTACTAAAACAGAAAAGTCACCTATTTTATCATGGAAAAAGGAGGCACTCATTGAATGGCTTTTAACCAAAGGAATTTTAGCTGATAATTCCATGCTAAAAATTTAATTATTTGAGCTTGTAAAAAATTACACTGTCATCCAGTTTCATACGTGGTGGATGAAATACCTGGAGAAAGTGGCCGTACAGTTTTACGTTTACCTCCATATCACTGTAATCTTAACCCCATTGAACGTATATGGGCTCAAGTCAAGCATCATGTTGCGGCCAATAATAACACATTTATTGGATGAAGTAAGAAATTTATTATTAGAAGGATTAGACATGGTTGATGCTGACGCATGGAAAAATAGCATTCATCACGTTATAACAGAAGAAAACAAAATGTATGATTTAGATAATATCGTTGAAAATGTATTAGAAAATTTGACATTTACTGTAAATACTGGGTCATCCTCAGAATTTTCGTTAGATTCAGGTTCTGATCTTGAAGATGAATAGTTTTCAATATATATATATTCATGAACAATAGGCAACATAATGAACTGTGGTGTGTTAAATTTAGTTATGTGTGTGTGATGTTCTTGATTTAGATTCGTGTGTGTATGTGATGTTAGATATATTTTTTTTATACTTATAAATTGTATAGTTTGGTAAATATAGTGAATAAAATGTAAACCAAATATAATTATATAATAATGTTTACCATATACATTCATGAGATTGTAAGTTGTTTCAGGTGCTCAGAAATTGTTCGACGTCCTGGGTCTCAAGTAACTACCAGATATTGTGATAATCGCGGAATATTAATGAAATTTCTAAGTAGGAAATTATTATATAATTTTTTTAATGTAATTATGTAAGTGTAGGTAAAAGATTTAATGTATATTATGCTAATAAAAGAGGGTTTTACACTCATTGTGTTCAGACATTTATGAAAAAAATTGTTTTTACTGAACACACGGAGTTTCCCATGAAAGCAATTTCTCTTTTTATTTATTCTTATTTTTTTTTCAATTACATTGAAATCTGAAACTGTAATCAAACCATATTTCTGCTAAAAGTAAAAAAATCATTGTACGATAGTAACAATTTATTCCATAGATAAGCAAAAATGTAAGTATTAATCAGAAATAACTTGAAATAAAGAAATGAACACATATTTAACCAAATACTGAAACTGGAAAAATGCTTACGTTTTCCTATCTTTTGGTGCAAAACTGCTGTTTTATCCTTTTTAATATGTACTTACTTACTTTTGTAAAATGAAAATATTTTGAAATACCTTTTTAGATGTATAAAAATTTTTATCCAAATTATGTGAAATGATGTGCAGGTAAATGAATTTCCTTATTGCTCTCTCATTATAGATACTATTAAAATAACTGTATTTTGTAAAATGCTATATTTTTTAAGCTAAACGATACACAATATGAAACAAACATGTAAATAATTTACATATCTGTAACTATGCACATGGACAATACATGGACATACAGATATGTAAATTATTTACATGTTTGTTTCATATTGTACAAATGCTTTATACGTGCTTAACGTGTTGTCATACTTAAACAAAACCTTTTTGTATACCAAACGATACACAAATATTATGATAATTATAATACACTGTCACCATCAATCCTTTAAATTTATTAGTTTCACATTTACATAAAAGTTTTGTTCTCTTATAAAATCAAAGAAAGATGTAAATATTTCTCCTGTAGTAATTTTAACACATTCTCACTGTATTTACGCACAAATTTATTGTAGATGCAACACCTTCAAACAATAAAGAACAGATTATAAGATATTGATTGAAATATTTTATATAAGTCTAATACCTTGCATTGGAATATATTTGCCGCTTCTTGCTTGAATAAAACTTTAAAAGTCTAAGCTTTCTTAATAATAAATATGTTAATAAACAAACGTCAAAAATAATCTTTTGTATAAGATAGTAGGTACATAACCTCACATACAAATTATCAATTTTTTTGAAATTCCTGTGTAAATTATACTCAGATTGCCGCGCCATCTGGTCCCTTCTTAAATGGAATGCATTATAACGGGTGTTCAGAAACATTCCAAGTCAAAGTAGTCCTTAAAAATATGAAGTCATGTCTGAGATAGATTGATACATTTACTTAATACAATTTTATAGGTTATCAAATTAGTATCTTCGATATTAGATTCTGACAATTTTTGACAGACAACAGTTGACATTTAATAATTATTACACTTAAGTAAAGATATACGACTTTTTGTTCAGAGCCCACTTGACTTCGAATGTTTCTGAACACCCGTTAATATATTTGCGTCTTATTCTATCAAAATTTCAGAGTAACCTAGATTGACTTTTCAAATGAACACTTGTTATATATAAAGTATAAAAATACTTTTGTATTATACAAAATTGGTAGGGTTTTTGCCTACTCAAGTATGTTTCAAATTATTCTGTTATAGAATATAATCATCAATGTTACTTACTTACCCAATGTTACACTTTCAATAAAATAACTACAAATTTACCTTGGCTTGACTTTGAATTTCATTATAAGTTTCTTTAATGTAATCCAATTCCTTAAGTTCAAGTCGCGCTTTTTGTATTTGTTGTTCTTTTATTTCCAAACACTGCTTCAGTTGAGTACATTCTGACAAATGTGAATCTATAACGTCAAACAAAAAAAAGATACTTGATAGTTACTATAATTACTTTGCGAATAATATTAATAGTAAACATATACAAGTGTCTGTGAGAGGTCTTTACAAAAACATATCATATATTCTTTACACAGAAATTAACCGATTTAAGACAACTTAGCTTAGTACAAAGTTGCTTAGGTTGGGCGCTATACGGCGCTGAAGTTACACTTCTGAAATCGTTATTTTATTTTAAATATAAAACGGCTCACCCGATTTTGCTGAAATTTGTTACGTTTACATAGTACGTAGACAAAAGAACTCATATCCAAATTTTGAGTAACATCATTCCATAGGCGTAAAACTTAGGGTTTTTTAATAATTGTGTAATTCAATTTCTACGCCAATGGAAAGAGAGGGGTTTAAATATAAAACTTAGATTGTGTCACTTATTTACTACGGAAAAGGTACACTCAATTACTGTCATGATTTTTGTGAAACTTGGATTTTAATAATTCAAAGCAACAGTAAACAGAAAAACTGTTTTTACTAAAACATGGAAAAAAATCAGTAAAGATGTCATAGACCTGTTACAGACACCTTATATATTTGCAAGCTATGATAGTTACAAAACTTTAAACATGAAGCATAATGCTTTTGATACAATGCAATACTTACTTAAATCCTCTGATAGTTTCTTGTATGCTTCTGCTTCATTCTGAGCTGCATTGTATAACATTTCTAATTCATTAATCTTTAATTTTAATTTATTTATTTCTCCATTTTCTTCACAATCCTGCATTTTTAATTCTGATGATATTTCAGACAATTCTTTTTCTAATTCTTCTATTTTAGTATCACATTCAATTTTGAGCTGGTTATAATTATTTCTTTCCTAATTAAAAATTGATCAAGATTAATAAAAATAAAAATTATCAACTACATCTACCTCTGCAAGTTGGTCTTTCAGTTCAATTTCCCTTTTTCGTAGAGTTTGTAATTGTGTTTCTAAATCCTCTACAGATTTGCTTTTTCTCTCACATTGTGCATGCAACGTTGTTGTTTCATTATCAAACATTATTTGCATTTCTTTTCTTACACCATGCATATGTTGTATTTGATTCTGTAAATTTAATATTGTATTTCGAGAAGATAATATATCGGCTCTAAGTCGTCTAATTTCTCTAGGTGATCCAATATAGGAAACATCCAATATACTTTCTCGTGCAGGCTTTTTAGAAGGAGTTTCTTCATTACTTGTGTTACTAGTAGGACTAAGCGAGCGTTTTAATGGCGCTGAATATTCCGTTAATTTCATACTTCTCGGTTTTAAATTTGTTATCATGTTCCTTATCGTATCATTAACACTTTCCTCTTTATTAGCGGACATTTTTCAGTTTACTGAATTAAAAGAGGAACTTAATGCGTGCATTTACTTTTTACATTATTAAATGTATCAAATTACTATTATTAATTACTGCTGTTCACTTTTTTTATGTTATGTAAAGAATTTCTTTGACACTATACCTCAATAATTTTTAAGTTCACTATACAAAAACATGCAGATACAACATACAACTGTAAAATATGTTGGCAATATATTACTATACCAGCAGTGCCAACATAAAGTCAACACTCGACTTTCAAATTTGAATATTATCATTTTTCCTATTGATAAATTTAAATATTGTATTTTCCACTTTTATAATTATTATTTTTTAAAATAAAATACATAGATAAATCATGAAACATATAGGTACGTATCAAATCATATCTTCACATTAAATTATTCTAATATTTTCACATTCCAATACAAAATACATTTACGATATATGAGAGGTATATATATATATATATAAATGAAAATATGTCGATATATGAAATGCATAAACAAAGTATTCTTTTCAATTAATTTAACAGATGCATTTTTGATGCCTACATTTCCAAAGAGCAATAATGTGATTGGTAATCGAGTAATTTGTGTGGTTTCGGAGCCCAGTATAAACATGGCGGTAATATTTTTTCACAAAAAGAAACAATGAGGAAATGCATTTTAACTTATAATTTTAGTACAACAGTAATGATGATGTCCAAATACTGTGTTTACTAATTCCGATACTTATAAACGCTTTAAATAATTTGTGGTAAAATTGAAAGTATTTACATATTTACTACCAGTTTAAATATATTTACTTTAATACTCCAACAGTTTGAGTACTAAGCGAATGTCGGTTGTTTGCATTTTCAACCAATAATATCCAAGGGGTTATTCAGACATGCGCGATTGTTTAGGAACTGCAGAGCGCGACTCCGCCATTTTAGAAGCGTCGCCCAATTGTTTGAGAAACGCTTTCGTGACGAGCCAGTGTTTTTAACACGGTAGTACGAGCGAGTTTGTATTTTCACAACAAACTTTGAATTGGGAAAACGCCGGCATGGGAGATTATCAAGTAACAAACGTGCAGCAAGATGCCATGGGAGCCGTGCAATTGGAATTGGCTGCGAATCCGAATGCATTAGCGTTACGCCGGCCTTTTGATCCGCTGGCACACGATTTAGAAGCCAGTTTTCGTCTGACGCGTTTTGCTGATTTGAAAGGCCGCGGATGTAAGGTTCCCCAGGAAGTCCTCAACAAGCTGGTTGAAGGTTTGCAGCAGGATTACAATTCGACAGCAGAACACGAACATGCTCATTTTATGCATATGGCCATTCCGCGAATCGGAATTGGCCTGGACTGTTCTGTAAGTGCCTTTATGAAATTTGTTTTCTTAGATAAGAGACCTTATTTTTGCTGAAGTAATTGCAAAACACCGCAAACTCTATACACTTTCTTTTTACATTGTTTTACTTTATATGTTTGCATTAGAAGAAAACCAATAGGAACTTATAAATCTTGTATATTACATACATGTACATTATTGTGATTGTGACCTTGACTTTGACAACCACAAAGTATATGTATTTGCCTATTGCTTGCATGTTTTTCAATAATATAACCTCTGTTATTATAAAATATTTTTAAAATATTCATCACCCTTAGGTTACACCTTTACGGCATGGAGGACTTTGTTTGGTACAAACAACAGATTTCTTTTATCCTTTGGTTGATGATCCTTATATGATGGGTAAAATTGCATGTGCTAATGTGCTCAGTGATCTGTATGCAATGGGAGTCACAGAATGTGACAATATGTTAATGTTATTAGGAGTTAGTACGAAAATGACAGAAAAAGAACGTGATGTAGTTATACCATTAATAATGAGAGGTTTTAAAGATTCTGCATTAGAAGCTGGAACTTCAGTAACAGGTGGGCAGACTGTTGTCAATCCATGGTGTACAATTGGTGGAGTGGCTTCTACAGTCTGTCAGCCAAATGAATATATCGTTCCAGACAATGCTGTTGTTGGAGATGTGTTAGTTTTAACAAAGCCATTGGGAACACAGGTAATTAAACAGTATTTGTTGATAATATTATAAATATACAATATGCTCAAATGTCCAAAATATGTTTCTCTAATCATCATAATCAGATAAGTGTTAGAATTTGGTACAACTATTTTTAAAAATTGACTGTAAATTTTTCATAATTTATAAATATATTTTGACGAAATAGATAATGATTGCCTCACCTAATAAAATAAGTTCCTATTTCATTGCCCATATATATTATTTTTAGTTAAAGTAGTATATTGAGAAATATTTATTCCAGTTATGGTTTACAACTATTCAATAGTTAATTATATATTGTTAGTAATTCTTAGTAATATTCTAAACATTTTATGTGGATTATTATTATTATTATTATTATAGCTAATAGAAGTTTTTACAAGAAACATTTTTTAAACAAATTGAAAATAGAACTCTAGAGAATTTTGTTATGCAATTATTCTAGGTTGCGGTAAATGCTCATCAATGGTTAGATCAGCCGGAACGTTGGAATCGTATCAAGCTAGTAGTCAGCGAAGAAGACGTCCGCAAAGCATACCATCGAGCAATGGATTCCATGGCAAGACTAAATCGTATCGCCAGTCGATTGATGCATAAATATAACGCTCACGGTGCGACAGATGTTACAGGTTTCGGACTTTTAGGCCATGCTCAAACGTTGGCCTCTCATCAAAAGAATGAAGTTTCCTTTGTCATCCATAACTTGCCAGTTATAGCAAAGATGGCAGCTGTTGCGAAAGCGTGTGGTAATATGTTCCAGCTATTGCAGGGTCACTCTGCAGAAACCTCAGGAGGATTATTAATTTGTTTACCTAGAGAACAGGCGGCCGCTTATTGTAAAGACATCGAGAAACAGGAAGGCTATCAAGCATGGATCATAGGCATCGTAGAAAAAGGCAATCGTACTGCACGTATCATTGACAAACCGCGAGTGATCGAAGTTCCCGCTAAGGAATAAAGAGAAACTATTAATACTTATTAAACTATTTACTTTAACAATAAAACGAGAGAAAACTACACATACATCTCAATTTAAATTTAAAGATTAAATTATGTATCCTTATTTTTTCATTTTCTAATATGTAATTACAGGCAGATATTAATCTTCGTAAAATGTTCTTTGGCCTTTCCAGCTTGACGTCTGTAAATCGTGAGAAAATAAAAAATTAGTTTTGGAAAAATTTTATCAATACATCATTCTACAGTATATTCTACCACCACTGAACATGTATATGTGTTCATCTTATTGCAACATACCAACATTTCTAAATGTTTTGCCTTTTTAATGTTCCAATAAGACTTAATTTTTATCAAAAGTTATTCTGTTTGAACGCATTTATATTTATTAGAATAATTTATAAACGAAATTGTAGATTTCCAATTATTTGTTACTGATATATCGTTGTTTGAAAATACTTCTCTTTCTCCTCCTCTTGAATAGCGTTTTTAATGCATATGACTTAGGTTTTCGTCTCTGATTTTATTTCCTAATTATTATTATGATGTAGACTTAATATAAGAAAGATGTTTGTTTTCGTAAAATTTTGTAAGATACTTTTCGGAAATATAGATACCTAAATTATCTGCATGTTTTATTACTTAGTCCATAATTTTGAAATGGGATTATTATACCGAGTTAGATTTATGGATCAATAAGTAAGAACATTGTGCTATAATATTCTGCAATTAGCTGATTTCAAATTGAAAATATCCAATCTACAAAATCGTATTTAAAATGGAAAACGTACATACAGATACGAGTATATTAAAAAAGGAATTGGTGCACAATGTTACTCTACTACATACTGACTTAAGATTAAATGTTGGGCTTAATACACTTGGATATATTTCACTCATTTTATTAGAATAACTGATATATGTTTTGGGTGTTATGCCATTATCAAAGAGATTTCTTTAAATCTGATATATCTGAAAATATCTCTTTGATAATGGCATAACAGTCGAAACATATATCATCATATTTGACAAGTATCTGACAATGGAAAATAATGACAAACGTTTGAAAAGGTTAATACCAAAACCACATATACACTAATGCGCGTCATCTGCATTAAGAATGACATTGACGACTAAAATTTATTGTTCGCGACTGTATGTTAGAATAATTCTAATAAAATTAGTGAAATATAGCCAAGTGTTTTATTCTCAACATTTAGTCAGTTAATAAAATGTTCACAAAGAAGTGTCTGCAACATCAACAATTATTTACTACTACATACAGTAAGGTGCCTTAATAAGAACATACACTTGATTCACATTAATATCAATCAGCAAACAGTATTTGTATGATGCCTGGACTCATGAATAAATAGAATATTTTAAATTTAATAATACTCATTTCAATCACATTTTTTTCACTACCTATGATAAAATTCCTTACGTTTGTAATAGTCTTCCGAAAACATTTCCTGCGTTTTTTTAAATTTTAAGTGAACGGTATTTGTTACTTTTTAAAACCTTACGTATACCTTTGTGGGAAATATCGAATTGATTTTCAATTTGCCGGTTTGGTTCGATTTCTACAGAAACACAAACGAGTAAATTACGTTGTTCACTAAAATTATATACGCAACCAAATTTCCCAAAATTATTAATAACGCGGTGTAAAGTACAGAACCAAAAATGATTATCGAACACATTACAAATACAATGAAAAAAACCTCCCTAATCCCTCCGCAACCAAATTTCCCAAAATTATTAATAACGCGGTGTAAAGTACAGAACCAAAAATTATTATCGAACGCATTACAAATACAATGCAAAAAACCTCCCTAACAGTACCGCTTTTTCCTACAGTTTAACAGCTAATCGAATGCCAAATATTGACATATTTCTGTTTGCTATCTATTACCGCTACTATATTGAATTATGTTTCTAATACCGGGTAGCAACTGTCTAAGACTCTCGATGTAAAGGAAAAGGTTTTTAGTAGTACTGAAAATGCTATCGGGGCTGCTTCTTTTCTAGAACAAGAAATGTTTAATATTATGAAGAAAATAGGTCCTGAAAATAAAGAACAAATGCCTGTAATCGAAACAGACATTAGTCCACATCAAAAGTCACTTTCATTATTTATATTTTTGCAAGAAAGAATTAGAGAAAGTAAAATCAATTACAGCCGATATAATAACTAAAAGGCAATACCTCGAAAAGGCCAAATCCAAATCAGGACGTAGATCCTCTTTTATTTTGGAAGGTAAGTTTAAAAAAGAAGGATAATTGCATTTTTTATATGGATTTTCTTTTAGGTAACAGAAATGGAGCTGAATAATGTGTTTGGAAATACTTCTGTATTCCAGCAAGTTCTGTAAAAAGTAAAAGTGTTTAATACCGCTAGTTTAATATTAGAACAAAGGTGTACAAGACTAAAACTGAAAAATGTTAATATGATAATGTGCCTAAATAAAAATTAAAAAAAATTATAAGTAATCTAAGTAATTATTTTATTAAAATTACATCCAACCTTTTCCTATTAGCTAAAGAAATAACTCAATGGGTTTCATCTTACTATGCTTTCTAACTATTAAAGATATGCATGTTTAAACATTCAAAGGGAAATTATTTAGATTGCCATACAGAATGTACATGAAACTCCTTAAATCTATTATGGAACTGTTTGCTTTTTCAGTAGAAATTATTTTATTTAGAATTTCGTTTTCATTTAACAAATTAAACATATCACAAAAACCAGTTCGTTTTTATCTTCCTCAAAAAGTTCTTAATGGTTTGATATCTTGTATGGCTTATATTTTAATTCTTTCAGCGTCTTGAACACCGAACTGTACGATACTCCAAAATGACCTGGCTACATCTAAAAGCGATCCTACAAACCGTTCTTCTACATAACAGGATATTCAGCTTCATGTGTTCTGTTAACACGTGATTGGTTTTAATTTATTTTTCTTGTAGGAATTTAAAAAACAACCATCTTTGAATTTGTTAAAAATATTTAAAATTGTCTTCGCCCAAGGTACACGCCTTTTGGGATAATTAACTGTTTTAAACAAATTATGTATTTTTCAATAAAATTATTTAATTTAAGATTTAAGTATGAATGAAACACACAGAAATATTTGACAATGTTACTGGTGTATAACTGGTTGCTTACTGTGCCACCACCATACATTTATGCCTATGTGTAAGGGTAAATGAAAATAAGTCAATGCATTATACTTATGTGTAATGACAAAAGAAAAACCCGGTATAAGACTCAGCTTACTGCTGAGTTGTACTACGACCGAATTATATCAAAATACATAACTAACAAGATATAGCGTCCACAACTGTGTTCCTTGAGGAAATTTTTAATATATTAAGCTCACCGATATATATTTGCGTTTAATTAATATATATATATATATATATATATATATATATAATCAAAAATTAATTAAAATTCAGGTAAGCGGTCAATTAAAAAACTCCTTTATTCAATTACCCTATATTTCGCAACACTTTGTCGCTTCTTCTGGGGTAACTACAAGATTAATGAGAAAAATAACAAAAAATAAATAAGAGTATAAAACAGTAGTAAAAATACTTACAAAATGTAGAGTTAAAAAATAATAAAATTGGCGTACAAAATATAAAAATGATTAGATATAAAAAAATAAAGTAACTATAGAAACAAGCCTTAAGAACTTTTAAAAAACATATATATGAAAAGTTAAAACATGAAAAATAAAAAATTTAATGCAATATAAATTAAAACAGCATATGGATCAAATAACAAAACGATTTAAGATCGTCAACTAACAGTCAAACCCAGTATATTAAAATAAATTATACTAAGACCATTAGTATCAGATCTATAATTTATGTTATTTGTGTCCCTGTTGATGTGGACCATTTCTAAAAATGTTCTTTTTTTATGGTTATTTTCAACGTCTAAGATTTTAACGTTAACAAAATTGAAAGTATGGTCACGATCAAGTGCATGGTCCACCAATGCACAAGATCTCTTACCAATACGGACATCACTTTTATGTTGAGTAATGCGCTGTTTTAGCCACTGTGATGTCTGACCTATATAAACGCCACAACAATCCGAACATGCTATCCTGTAGACAACGTGACTATTTAGAAAGAAATGTGTTATGTCTTTTATCTTACTATCCAACTTCTTCAAGGTATGGGTGTTGTATTTAGCAATTTTAATGTTATTAAATTGTTTAAAATGTGATACAATTGTATGAGTAAGACCGCCAATGTATGGGATTTTTTTGTAAATCACACTGTCTGCAGGAATGTCCTCAGTAGGGCCATCAAAAAAGTTTGAGCTAAATATCAATTTATTAAGAATATGCTTAGGATAGCCATTGTTGGCGAAGATGTTGAAAAGTTCTTTAAGATTGTCATTTAAAAAGGTTTCATGACAAATATGTGATATTCGGTTTCTCATACCTATAATGGTGTTATACTTCTGATTGAGAGGATGATGAGAGTGATAATTAATGAACCGATCAGATGAAGTTGGTTTTCTATACCAATTCAAAATGATACAATTATTAACGTCACGAATTACTAAAACGTCCAAGAAGGGCACGCTATTGTTATTTTCTTTTTCCACAGTAAATTGTAAGTGTTTGTTGTAGCTATTAAAAATGTTTAATGTTAGATCTATTTTTTCTTGTGGAACAGAGCAAACAATGTTATCAACATACTTGTACAAGAACGGTAATGGAAATGGTAACTTAGCTATCACACTCTCCAACAACTGATCCATAACTATCTGAGCTAAAATTGGACTGATGGGCGAACCCATAGGAGTTCCAAATATTAGACTATTGTAATGACTCATTCGATGACGCGAGGCGCGTCATCGCTCTGGACGTTCTCCCGACAGATTTGGAGCATTCTAGACCAAACGTTCCCATTGATATAAAAGCCGCGTCGAAGAAGGGATAGACATTCATTGAATCCTACAGTCTCGCGAAGTACACATAAATATAGTTACATAAATATAGAATACATAAATGTACTTATTGTTGTTAATAGTTAGTTTTATATTGTTATACGTTTTAAATATTAATATAGTGTGTGTGTCTAAAGTTATTGTTAGTTTTATTTAAGAACCCGAAAGACAAACGTTACAGTGGTGTCAGGTGTGGGGTAATTAATAAATAATAAACTAAGTAGACAATTAAGTGTTAATTAAGTATTCGTTTAAATAAATATACAGTGCGGAAAGACGTTATTTTAAATATCGTGATGGCCAACAGAATGAAACTGGCGGAATTAAAAGTGTCCGAGTTAAAACGAGAATTAGAAGAGAGGGATGAGGATACAACTGGCAAAAAGTCGATCCTCCAGCAACGGCTTCGCAATGTGTTGATCCAAGAAGGCAAGGATCCAGAGAAGTATGTCTTTCAAGTTCCAGGCGGAGATGCTGACGTGAATTCGCTGTTTATGAAACTAGAACAAATGGAGCAGAAGAACCTGGAAACTTCTGGAAACTTAGCGAAAACTCTAGAACAAAGACTAATAGATAATTCGCAAACCTTGGAACAGCGTCTAATAGATTCACAAACTCAAATGCAACAAATGGAGCAGAAGAACCTGGAAACTTCTGGAAACTTAGCGAAAACTCTAGAACAAATGGAACAGAAGAATCTGGATAGTGCTAAAAATATGGAACAAAGACTAATAAATAATTCGCAAACCTTGGAACAGCGTCTAATAGAGTCACAAACTCAAATGCAACAAATGGAGCAGAAGAACCTGGAAACTTAGCGAAAACTCTAGAACAAATGGAACAGAAGAATCTGGACAGTGTGAAAAGTTTGGAACAACGATTGATAGACAATTCGCAAACTTTGGAACAGCGTCTAATAGATTCACAAGCACAGATGGAAGAAAGAAACCTAGAAACCGCTAGAATTCTCGAGAAAAATCTGGAAAAGAAATTACTAGAAAATTCTAGAAACTTCGAAAAAGTTCTAGAACAGCGACTAGCGGAAAAATCAGAAGCGTTAAAAGAAGAGGTTTTCACAGCTGTAGAAGAGAAAATTGGAGAACATTCTAGACTTTTAGAGGCAATAATGATTGAGATGAAATTACCCGCTGCCATGAGTCATTCTGATCCCAGGCAGGTCAACGAAGAAGTCATACCGCGGCCCATCGAAATAAAAGAAGAACTTGTGGCTATTTCAAGGACCAGAATCAAGCCACCAACCTTTGATGGAAAGACGTCATGGGCAACTTACCTGACGCAATTCGAAGCGGCCGCAGAAGCAAACGCATGGTCTTTTGCCGAGAAGGCGACTGCTTTAGTCATAGCATTGAGGGGTGATGCTAGTGATATTTTGCAGACATTGCCTCCTGAGGAACGTAAAGATTATTCTCAACTCATTAAACGCTTGGAGATGAGATATGGCCAAGCGCATTTGGAGCAAGTATACCATACCCAACTGAAGAATCGATCACAGAAGAAAGGCGAGAATCTTCAGGAATTTGAGGCAGATATTGCTCGTCTTGTTCGACTTGCATATCCGATGGCGCCAGATAATTTCATGGAACACCTAGCGGTCCAGACATTCATAGATGGTCTCCGGGATATTGATACGCAGCAAGCATTAAGGTTGGCAAGACCGAAAACCTTGATCGATGCATTGGCGCACGCACTTGAGTTTGAGACTGCTAAACAAGCCTCTCGGAACAATGCTCGTGGCTGTTCTGTCGACGAACAGGAAAATGAGGAGTTCATGGAGCAGGTGGTTAGTCAAGTCCTAAATCAGATCAAATCAAATAAAAGTGCGCGGCCATGCGGGAATTGTAGAAGAAACGGTCATATCCAGAATAAATGTGATAAAAGGACCAGGAAAGAATCTGCTGAGAATCCGAAAGTCCCAAGGACTGCCCAAATCGCATCCTTGCAAAATCAAACCAATGGCCTGTATGTGGATGCTATTATGGAAAGTAGAACCTATGCTTGCTTGCTAGATACTGGATCGACGAAAACCATTGTACGACCCGATTTAATATCCAGGAATAAAGAATTACTTTCTAGCAAATGGAGACTAAGGACAGCTACTGGAGAAGCAGCTTCTGTGGAAGGTGAAGTAGATGTCAATTTTGTCATAGGACCAACACCAATCCGACATCGTGTTCTCGTAGCCGACATAGAAGAACAGATAATCTTGGGATTAGACATCATGAACACCTACGGCTTCCAGTTAAACATGAAAGAAGGCACTTTAAAAATAAATAATGAGGAATTGTTTCTTCATGGGAAAAATTGTGGGAGTGTACAAGTAATTACTGCAGAGAATGTTGTCCTGGATGCAAGAAGTGAGACATTTTTGACGGCGTGTATGGAAGGTGATTATTTGGACGGAAATGTTACAATGTTGGAACCAAAGGCTGATGATGACGAGGTGGGCCGAGGAATAGTAGTTGCCAAAATGCTGGTTAAGACTCAGAAGACTGTACCGATAAGGGTAATGAATGTGAACCATTACCCTGTTTCCTTGAAGAAGGGAACTATTCTGGGGTGGTGTTCGCCAGTGTCGGCCGTCGTTCATCGCATAGAGGCGAAGAAGAATGGATTCGTGCAGGTTCCTGAGAAATTGTCCAAGATAATCGACTCCGCCTGTCAAGGATTGAACAAGAAGGAACAAAGCCAAGTTAAGGATTTAATCAAACATTATGAAGACGTCTTTGAAACTGAAACTGGTACGAAAGGAAGAACCAATATTGTAATGCACAAAATAAATACCAGCGATGCAAGTCCAATTCGACAAGGACCAAGGAGGTTACCTCTGGCAAAACGTGAGGAAGCCAAGCAAATTATACAAGATATGGAAGGCCAAGGAGTAATTGAACCATCGAATAGTCCATGGGCTTCACCAGTGGTACTTGTCAGGAAGAAGGATGGATCTACCAGATTCTGTGTGGACTATCGTCGTTTAAATAGTGTGACCAAAAAGGACAGCTATCCTCTCCCAAGAATAGACGATACGCTAGACACCTTGGCAGGAGCAAAATGGTTCTCCACTCTCGACTTAAAGAGCGGTTATTGGCAAGTGGGAATGGATCCCAATGACAAAGAGAAGACTGCCTTCAGTTTAGGTACAGGACTCTGGCAATTTACAGTCATGCCCTTTGGACTGTGTAACGCCCCAGCTACTTTTGAGCGACTCATGGACACTGTACTGAGGGGATTGTCTTGGAATACCTGCCTGGTATATCTCGATGATGTGATTGTGGTAGGGAAGACCTTTGAAGATCACATGAAAAATTTGGAAGTAGTATTCCAGAGGTTGCGAGATGCCAACCTGAGATTAAGTCCAAAGAAGTGTCACCTTTTCCGCAAGGAGGTAAATTACCTTGGACATGTGGTTTCCGGAAAAGGAATTGCTGTGGATCCAGAAAAAGTAAAAGCTGTGGAAAAATGGCCGGTACCCAAAGACAAACATCAGCTAAGAAGCTTTTTGGGATTATGCACATATTATCGACGCTACGTTCCTGGATTCTCCAACATTGCAAAACCACTTACTCGCCTAACAGAAAATCCAGCATTCAATTGGAACAACGAATGCCAAGCGGCCTTTGAGTTGTTAAAAGGTACGTTGATCAGTGCACCCGTTTTGAACTATCCGCTGCCATCTGGGAGGTTTGTTTTGGATACGGATGCCAGTAACGTCGGGATTGGTGGCGTGCTCTCTCAAATCCAAGATGGCCAAGAAAAGGTCATTGGATACTTCAGCAAGACCCTGTCCAAACCAGAGAGGAACTACTGCGTAACCAGGAGAGAACTATTGGCAGTAGTTAAGACCATTGAGCACTTTTACAAGTACCTGTATGGGCAGAAGTTCCTGATCCGCACTGATCATGCCGCCTTAAAGTGGCTCTTGCAATTTAAGAATCCAGAGGGTCAAGTAGCTAGATGGATTGAGAGGCTACAGGAGTACGACTTTGTCATTGAACACAGAGCAGGCCTCAAACATCAAAATGCAGACGCCCTTTCCAGAAGGCCCTGTCCAGAAGACTGTCGACATTGCAACAGAATCGAAGACAAATCGGCCAACGCTCTTCGAACCACCGTTGTTGATGACCAATGGCAACCTGACAATTTGCGCGCTGATCAAGAAGCTGATCCGAATCTTGCAGTCCTCAGGGCTTGGAAAAGAAATGGGCAAAGACCGACCTGGCAAGAAATTGCTTCCCATTCACGAGAATTGAAGTCATACTGGGCACAATGGGATTCCTTAACCATGGATGACGATCTCCTGGGACGTGAGGTCGAAAATCACAATGGAAGTGAGCGCAAGATGCAAATGGTGGTTCCTAAGAAAAGAATACCAGAGGTATTGCGAGAACTCCATAATGGTGCTTCTGGGGGACATTTTGGAGTCCATAAAACACTGGAGAAGGTGCGCCAGAGATTTTACTGGGTGAATTGTTCACGAGATGTGAAAGAATGGTGCCGAAAGTGTGCAAATTGCGCCGGAAGCAATGGTCCCCAGAGGCGTCGACGTGCACCCATGCGGCAATACAATGTAGGAAGCCCATTTGAAAGGATCGCCATAGACGCCGCCGGTCCTTTTCCAGAAAGCAGCAAAGGAAATAAATACATAATAGTTGTCATGGATTACTTTACCAAATGGGTTGAAGCATATGCTCTACCAAATCAAGAAGCTGGAACTGTAGCAGACGTGATTGTGAAGGAGTTCGTCAGCCGTTTTGGTGTACCCTTGGAACTTCATTCCGATCAAGGGCGAAATTTTGAGTCCAGTCTATTCGAAAAGATGTGTGGACTTTTGGGCATACGGAAGACGAGAACAACTCCCTTGCATCCACAATCAGATGGGATGGTAGAGCGAATGAACAAGACCATGATCAGACACTTATCCAAAGTGGTCTCCGAACACCAGAGAGATTGGGACGAACATTTACCATTATTTCTAATGGCGTATCGGGCCTCCGTTCAAGAGACAACAGGCCAATCACCAGCAAACGTGCTATTCGGGAGGTAACTCCGATTGCCCTGTGATTTAAAGTTTGGGAGCAAGCCTGGTGAAGATCTTGCCGGAGAAGATTATGTCAGCACGCTCAGACGACGACTAGATAATATCCATGAACAAGTCAGACATAATATCCAAGATGCTAGTGACAGAATGAAAGAGAGCTATGACATCAACGCCGAGAAGAGTGGTTACCATGAAGGCGATCGAGTTTGGTTGTATAATCCACAACGTCGACGGGGCCTATCTCCAAAACTTCAAAAGAATTGGGAGGGGCCATACGAGGTGTTGAAGCGGATCAACGATGTAATATACCGCATCAGGCGAACACCTCACACTAAGCCAAGAGTCGTACATTTTAATCGATTAGCCCCATACTCTGGAGACAATGACGAAACCGTTGACTTGCGCCGATTGGATAGCCAATACCATGAACTAACCTTCGAAGACTTTATGCAAGAGTATTCTGGTTCGAGAAAAGCTCGATTTGGGGTAACCATCGAGAAACAGCAGGATTTGTTCACGGTGCCGCCAGACTACGCGCTTGCTCATTGCGTAGCCCGAGATCTACGAATGGCCAAAGGAATTGCCTGGGAATTTAAAGAGAGATTTGGCAGAATCGAAAAGCTAAGGCAGCAGGGACCAGCAATTGGGAAGAGTCTCCAAATAATAAATGAAGGACAGCCCATATTTTATTTGGTCACGAAAGAACTGTCGAGCCTAAAGCCAACCTATCGAGCCTTATGGGAGGCCCTGACCCACTTACGCGAACAAATGTTACAACAAGACATTCTGAAATTGGCAGTTCCAAAATTGGGTTGTGGATTGGACCGCATGGACTGGAGAATTGTAAGGAGCATGTTGGAAGTAATCTTCCGACATACTGGTATGGAAATTCTGGTATGCAGTTACCAGATTGAATATTCCTGTCCATCCAGGCAAGATAAGACCGTGGACTGTTATTTCGATATGACGTCGCAATGTAACAAAGGCCCTACCTGTCGATTTCGTCATCATTTGAGGAGACCAAAGCATGACATGTTTCGGGACGAAACTTCATTTTTAAGAAGGGGGCAATGTAATGACTCATTCGATGACGCGAGGCGCGTCATCGCTCTGGACGTTCTCCCGACAGATTTGGAGCATTCTAGACCAAACGTTCCCATTGATATAAAAGCCGCGTCGAAGAAGGGATAGACATTCATTGAATCCTACAGTCTCGCGAAGTACACATAAATATAGTTACATAAATATAGAATACATAAATGTACTTATTGTTGTTAATAGTTAGTTTTATATTGTTATACGTTTTAAATATTAATATAGTGTGTGTGTCTAAAGTTATTGTTAGTTTTATTTAAGAACCCGAAAGACAAACGTTACACTATAGAATTTCCCATTAAACGAAAAATATGTGTTGTTAAATATAAAAGAGATTAACGACAAAAAATTTGATTTAGATAAGTCAGTGTGTGGATCGATTATGTGCCACTTACTAGTTATGGCATCTGTCATTAGTTGTAAAGGTATATTCGTAAAAAGCGATATAACATCAAACGAAATCAACACATAATTGTTGGGAAGTGTGAGACCTTGTATCTGATTAACAAATGAGTGATTTGATCTGATTGATTGATCTGATTAACAAAGTGTTTAGATAATTTCTTAGCTGTTTATTAAATATAACAATTGATAAATTATTGGAGTTTTTCGGCTTTTAAATGAAATATTTACAAATATCAAATTAGAATGTATGTAATTGCAGAGTAAGTGGGGATGTAAACATTGCTGTCTACAAATTACAAATCAAATCATACGAAATTTATTTTTTTTTATTTAAAAAATATGGTCTACGTTGGGACTCGAACCCAAGTCTACAGCTTGCCGGGCTGTCGCTTTTACCACTAAGCCACAATAGACCCAGGTTCAAGCTATTTAGAAATGCATTATAAAGTATAGCAAACGCCAAATAAGTTGGCGCGAGGAGGGGTAAGTTCGCGTAGGACTAAAAGTAGTGGGGAGATTTGTATTTGGTTTTACATCAAATGCAGTGGCGGCTCTTGATGACGTACGATGTGCGCTGCTGCACGGATGAGACTACTTCGAACTATTTCGGAAGATTTCGGTACGGTTACTTGCTTCTCTGTATATATGAAAGCTTAAACGAAGCAGTCTCATCCGTGCAGCAGCGCACATCGTACGTCATCAAGAGCCGCCACTGATCAAATGTCAGAAAATTCTAACCTCTAAGCGTGTGTCACTTTATGATCCCCTAGCAAAGACATTATGTTCCGTCAAACATCAATGACAAATGTATTCTGACAATTACTTGAGTAGTGGGGGTGAACGTTTTTAAAAGCGGCTTCTGCGCACCCCCTCCTCGCGCCAACTTAATTGGCGTTTGCTATAACAGTGTTAATGAATCAGATGTCAGTTATTGAATGTAGATGTCAAGTTGAAAGCAGAAGTCAGTTTTGAAAGCTCATGTCAGTTTTGATAGCAGATATCAGTTAGTGAAAGCAAATGTCAGTTAATGAAAGCAGATGTCTGATTTGAAAGCAGATGTCTGATTTGAAAGCAGGTGTCAGTTATGAAAGCAAACGTCAGATTAGAAAGCAGATGCCTATTTTGAAAGTAGATGTGAGTTATTGAAAGCAGATGTCAGTATTTTGAGAGCAGATGTCAGATTTGAATGTTGGAAATGCTAATTATTACTCCATAGCTATATGAGTGTTTAGATAATTTCTTAGCCGTTTATTAAATATAACAATTGATAAATTATTGGAGTTTTTCGGCTTTTAAATGAAATATTTACAAATATCAAATTAGAATGTATGTAATTTCGTATGATTTGCTTTGTAATTTGTAGACAGCAATGTTTACATCCCCACTTACTCTGCAATTACATACATTCTAATTTGATATTTGTAAATATTTCATTTAAAATCCGAAAAACTCCAATAATTTATCAATTGTTATATATATATATATATATATATATATATATATATATATATATATATATATATGTATATATAGATAATTATTTCGGGACCTTTGTATGTTATGGTAGATTTAATTTTTTTAATACTAAGGCATGATTTATTATTATTAAACTGGATGTATCTTTGAATAATTTTATCCATGACAACTACAAATGTATAAGTATGACAATATACTGTCATTTATATTTTTAATCCATTGACAAAGGCATAATTTTCCGAAACAGGTAAGATTGTTTTAAATATATGCATTTTTAAGTAAAACCAGACCTTAAATCGCCAACTAATTAAATCTACTATATATATATATATATATACAAGGTGTGTATAAATTGGCGAACCCACTACACGCGGCGATGTTCTTCGTTAAATTCGGAGTCCAAAATCCTAATACGAAAATGTTGTACCATGCTCCATATCTTTGCACGAGGTTCCTAAAGTTCGGACTTTCAGTCTTGAAATATGCATTATTACTCGATATTTGTTGACAGAAAGAGCTACAATTTAGAAGAATTGTTGTTATTATCCTTGCGTTAAAGTTTTCTTTTTGATTTTAAAGTTTGTTTTTAATATTTGTTTATTAACTTATTTTGACGAAAAACACATCTGACAACGTTGTAAAACAATAAGTAGGCAGCCTAATGTTGTTCTAGTCAAATACATTACTACTGGCAAATTCATTCTGAAGGAATGGAAGGAAAGGAAGCCTGATACATCGTTTTAGGATTAGGACTTTTAACTCAAAATTTGACCAAGAATGTCGCCACGTGTAGTGGGTCCGCCAATCTATACACACCTTGTATATATATAACTTTTTTTCTATTTTTCTTAGCCGTTCTCTTGATTATAAATCGTTAATTATTTCTTGGAATTCGGCTAGATAACAATTCATTAAATAAAAATGCTCATTTTAACGTTTCGACCTTTTATTTGTCTTCTTCAGAAATAAATTTAATTACATACTAGGTGTTTTCCTACAAAGGTAAATTTAAACTACTACTAATATAATAACTATTGGTTTTTCTAACATGTAAATTTATATTTATTCTTGGTACTTATAATTTGTATTCTTTTTTATTTTTTGCAGCTTGAACTATTTTACTCAGAATATAAAGTTGTCACATAGTATATTCAACATATGGAAGTGAACTGAATTTTAGTAGGCCTCAAGTATGTATATATTTTAAAATTTTGTATCTTGTCCTTGTCTGTAATTTGATACTGTCGGCCTGGTGTGGGCGGGTTTTTAAAAGATTTAAGTGTTTTTAGATTTGAAATTTTTTACTTTTATTTCGCAAATTTGATTAAAGGAAAGTACAGTTTCGACAGGCTTGAAATTTCATGACGGTCATTAACGGCGTTTTCTTCGTGTTTTTTTAAATGAATTAACTCTAGCTTTGTAATTTATTTCGGTTTGTAGTATTTTAACTTTTTTGTAGTTGAAAGTGTGGTTATTTTTTGTTTCATGTTTTTTAAAGCTGTAATGTTTTTTGAATATTTGTGACCGTTGATTCTTTCTTTTAAATGTTGCTCTGTTTGACCTATATAAACACGACTACAATCATTACATGGTATGCTATAAACTACATGAGATTTCTTTTCCTGTGGAATGGCTGCTTTTAATTTGGTTTTAGTGAAACTTAATATTATTGTAATTTTTGTGAGCAATGTGGATATCATACTTTTTTAAAAAAAAATTGTTTAATTTTTCAGATAGTTGCGGAACATACGGTATTGATAGATATTTTTTCGTTGTGTTTGCTGGTTTATCAGATTTATATTGTTGGTAATTATACATTTTGTGCACCTTTGTTTTATTATTCTATTATATAGTGTGGATGGATAATTATTGTCTGATAAAATGGTTTTTATTTTATTTAATATGTCTTTGCTGTATTGAGGCTGGTTAATTTCGTGGCTCTATCTACAAGATTTATAATAACGCTTTTTTTTAAATGAAAATGGTCGGGTTGTATGATAATTCATATATGTTCCCGAGGATGTAGGTTTGGCATACCAGGTAGTGTATATTTTATTATTTTTTATTAAGGTCATATTTAGGAAATTTATTTTGTTATTCATCTCTGTTTCTATTGTGAATTGTAATTTTTATGGTAACTGTTAAATAATTCTACTATGTAATTTGATTTTTGGGGAGGGATAGCTAAAATGCAATCGTCGACATATCTTCTACCATTTTATAGAAGATATGTCGACGATTGCATTTTAGCTTTTTTAGTTATTTTTGTAAGTGTGTTTGTCAATATTAGTAGCCGTGAATATGTCACTAATGTCATTATTATTTTTTCTTTCAAATTATCATTTAGAATTTTATATACTTTATATATGGGTTTAGGTCAGGGCTATTAGCAGGCCAAGGCAAAACTTCAAGATTTTGGGTTCCAAGCCAATTTTTAACATTATTTGCGGTGTGCGCTGGACAATTGTCGTGATATAATAAGTTTACTGAAGGTAACATGACATTTTCCAGAATATTCAAATAATTTATAGCGTCAAATCTACCATCAATCCTCCAGAAAACTTTAGATCCTCTTGCACATACATTAACTGAAAGTCGTTCCGATTTCTTTAAATTATTTATACAGAGGACCCCCGCTATTCGCGGCCCTTGTATTTGCGAATACCTGTTATACGTAATGTATTTGTCATTCTGCGAGTTCTAAATAAAACTAACGGTAATTTAAACACACACTATATTAACAATAAAAACTACAACTAACTAAACAATATTTATTTACACATAATATATCAATGTTTATTTATTACAATATCAACTCGACTCGGCGACTACCCGTTCAATGGATTAAATCCTTCTCGACAGTGGCGGCTGGCGCATAAGCGCTGCAGTGCTGCAGAGCTCCCAAAAAATTGGGCGGGCGAACCTGTATTAGTTATAACTAGTTTTCTTTTACATAATTTTTCCGACATTTCTGATGTTTATAAAAGCGTAACATATTGTTGTGAAAATTCTCCCCCTGTATATCAAAAAATTTGCATATTTTTCTACATCATCCTGTAGAGGACATCAAACCCTACAATTTGACACCTCAATCATCAAAATCCGATCAGTAGAAGCCGAGATATTCGCTTCCGTAAATCCAACACTAACGCCGGTTATATATAGTATTGTAACGTTTGTCTTTGGGTACCGGCCAGTTTTCCACGGCTTTTACTTTTTCTGGATCCACAGCAATTCCTTTTCCGGAAACCACATGTCCAAGGTAATTTACCTCCTTGCGGAAAAGGTGACACTTCTTTGGACTTAATCTCAGGTTGGCATCTCGCAACCTCTGGAATACTACTTCCAAATTTTTCATGTGATCTTCAAAGGTCTTCCCTACCACAATCACATCATCGAGATATACCAGGCAGGTATCCCAAGACAATCCCCTCAGTACAGTGTCCATGAGTCGCTCAAAGGTAGCTGGGGCGTTACACAGTCCAAATGGCATGACTGTAAATTGCCAGAGTCCTGTACCTAAACTGAAGGCAGTCTTCTCTTTGTCATTGGGATCCATTCCCACTTGCCAATAACCGCTCTTCAAGTCGAGAGTGGAGAACCATTTTGCTCCTGCCAAGGTGTCTAGCGTATCGTCTATTCTTGGGAGAGGATAGCTGTCCTTTTTGGTCACACTATTCAAACGACGATAGTCCACACAGAATCTGGTAGATCCATCCTTCTTCCTGACAAGGACCACTGGTGAAGCCCATGGACTATTCGATGGTTCAATTACTCCTTGGCCTTCCATATCTTGTATAATTTGCTTGGCTTCCTCACGTTTTGCCAGAGGTAACCTTCTTGGTCCTTGTCGAATTGGACTTGCATCGCTGGTATTTATTTTGTGCATTACAATATTGGTTCTTCCTTTCGTACCAGTTTCAGTTTCAAAGACGTCTTCATAATGTTTGATTAAATCCTTAACTTGACTTTGTTCCTTCTTGCTCAATCCTTGACAGGCGGAGTCGATTATCTTGGACAATTTCTCAGGAACCTGCACGAATCCATTCTTCTTCGCCTCTATGCGATGAACGACGGCCGACACTGGCGAACACCACCCCAGAATAGTACCCTTCTTCAATGAAACAGGGTAATGGTTCACATTCATTACCCTTATCGGTACAGTCTTCTGAGTCTTAACCAGCATTTTGGCAACTACTATTCCTCGGCCCACCTCGTCATCATCAGCCTTTGGTTCCAACATTATAACATTTCCGTCCAAATAATCACCTTCCATACACGCCGTCAAAAATGTCTCACTTCTTGCATCCAGAACAACATTCTCTGCAGTAATTACTTGTACATTCCCACAATCTTTCCCATGAAGAAACAATTCCTCATTATTTATTTTTAAAGTGCCTTCTTTCATGTTTAACTGGAAGCCGTAGGTGTTCATGATGTCTAATCCCAAGATTATTTGTTCTTCTATGTCCGCTACGAGAACACGATGTCGGACTGATGTTGGTCCTATGATAAAGTTGACATCCACTTCACCTGCCACAGAAGCTGCTTCTCCAGTAGCTGTCCTTAGTCTCCATTTACTAGAAAGTAATTCTTTATTCCTGGATATTAAATCGGGTCGTACAATGGTTTTCGTCGATCCAGTATCTAGCAAGCAAGCATAGGTTCTTCTTTCCATAATAGCATCCACATACAGGCCATTGGTTTGATTTTGCAAGGATGCGATTTGGGCAGTCCTTGGGACTTTCGGATTCTCAGCGGATTCTTTCTTGGTCCTTTTATCACATTTATTCTGGATATGACCGTTTCTTCTACAATTCCCGCATGGCCGCGCACTTTTATTTGATTTGATCTGATTTAGGACTTGACTAACCACCTGCTCCATGAACTCCTCATTTTCCTGTTCGTCGACAGAACAGCCACGAGCATTGTTCAAAGAGGCTTGTCTTGCAGTCTCAAATTCAAGTGCGTACGCCAAAGCATCAATCGAGGTTTTCGGTCTTGCCAACCTTAATGCTTGCTGCGTATCAATATCCCGGAGACCATCTATGAATATCTGGACCGCTAGGTGTTCCATGAAATTATCTGGTGCCATCGGATATGCAAGTCGAACTAGACGAGCAATATCTGCCTCAAATTCCTGAAGATTCTCGCCTTTCTTCTGTGATCGATTCTTCAGTTGGGTATGGTATACTTGCTCCAAATGCGCATGGCCATATCTCATCTCCAAGCGTTTAATGAGTTGAGAATAATCTTTACGTTCCTCAGGAGGCAATGTCTGCAAAATATCACTAGCATCACCCCTCAATGCTATGACTAAAGCAGTCGCCTTCTCGGCAGAAGACCATGCGTTTGCTTCTGCGGCCGCTTCGAATTGCGTCAGGTAAGTTGCCCATGACGTCTTTCCATCAAAGGTTGGTGGCTTGATTCTGGTCCTTGAAATAGCCACAAGTTCTTCTTTTATTTCGATGGGCCGCGGTATGACTTCTTCGTTGCCCTGCCTGGGATCAGAATGACTCATGGTAGCGGGTAATTTCATCTCGATCATTATTGCCTCTAAAAGTCTAGAATGTTCTCCAATTTTCTCTTCTACAGCTGTGAAAACCTCTTCTTTTAACGCTTCTGATTTATCCGCTAATCGCTGTTCTAGAACTTTCTCCACTTGTTCCAGACTTTTTTCGAAGTTTCTAGAATTTTCTAGTAATTTCTTTTCCAGATTTTTCTCGAGGATTCTAGCGGTTTCTAGGTTTCTTTGTTCCATTTGTTGCATTTGTATTTGCGCATTCTCTATTAATCGTTGTTCCATATTTTTCGCGCTACCGAGATTCTTCTGTTCCATTTGTTCTAGAGTTTTCGCTAAGTTTCCAGAAGTTTCCAGGTTCTTCTGCTCCATTTGTTGCATTTGAGTTTGTGACTCTATTAGACGCTGTTCCAAGGTTTGCGAATTATCTATTAGTCTTTGTTCTAGAGTTTTCGCTAAGTTTCCAGAAGTTTCCAGGTTCTTCTGCTCCATTTGTTGCATTTGAGTTTGTGAATCTATTAGACGCTGTTCCAAGGTTTGCGAATTATCTATTAGTCTTTGTTCTAGAGTTTTCGCTAAGTTTCCAGAAGTTTCCAGGTTCTTCTGCTCCATTTGTTCTAGTTTCATAAACAGCGAATTCACGTCAGCATCTCCGCCTGGAACTTGAAAGACATACTTCTCTGGATCCTCGCCTTCTTGGATCAACACATTGCGAAGCCGTTGCTGGAGGATCGACTTTTTGCCAGTTGTATCCTCATCCCTCTCTTCTAATTCTCGTTTTAACTCGGACACTTTTAATTCCGTTAGTTTCATTCTATTAGCCATCACGATATTTAAAATAACGTCTTTCCGCACTGTATATTTATTTAAACGAATACTTAATTAACACTTAATTGTCTACTTAGATTATTATTTATTAATTAGTCCACACCTGAATACCACTGTAACGTTTGTCTTTACGGGTTCTTAAATAAAACTAACAATAACTTTAGACACACACACTATATTAATATTAAAACGTATAACTAACTGTTAACAACAATAAGTACATTTATGTATTCTATATTTATGTAACTATATTTATGTATACTTCGCGAGACTTGGGTATTGAATGTCTCCTATCCCTTCTTCGACGCGGCTTATATATCTCGTTCATATATTCTCGAATGAGGTAGAAGGCTGAAGAGAACACCAGACAAGTATGACGCGCCTATTAGTCGTAGGATGAGTCATCACAGTATTTTATCAAATAATATACAATAGGCGACCAGTGGAATAACCAACCTAATTCGCGCGATCGCTCACTTGTTCCTTATCTGGTCCACACGTACGTGCGCTCAGAGCTCTTTCAAACACCCGCGCGCACCCCGCTCCCCCGTGGCTGTCTTAAACCAATGCGTGATTTTACCAGGCATCGTCGCTGCATTTAAACCAGCGCGAAGGGCGATATGATTTGGTATCTAAACTAATATTATAAAGAGGAAACATTTGTGTTTTTGTATGCATGTTTGTAATGCTTTCAGACAAAAACTACTGGACCGATTTCAAAAATTCTTTCACCATTAGAAAGCTGCATTTTCACTGAGTGACATAGGCTATATTACATTTTCAAAAAAAAAAGATATCCCCAATAAAAATGCATTAATGTAACCCAAGGTGTGAAAAAATTAGTCACAAAAAATCTGCCATCGCGTACGCTGCGGAAACTATTGTTGATAGAACAAAAAAATGTTCTACAGTATTATAGAACGTATTAATATCTACAAAAAAGTCCGCGAAACCATATGTCCAACTACTGTAGTTATGCCACTATAACTACTTTTTTACATTTTAAAAGTTAATAAAAGTGCCGACAATAATCAAACCATATTATCCATACCTCTGTATTATTTCTTATCCTATTAAATGATATTTTATTAAAGACCATTTCAATACCAGTAAAATACTTTTTAAATTATTAAAATCGGACACTCTATTCAAAAGATATAACTAATTGAAAAATGTCAATCTAAAGAAAATAATGTTATAATATAATGTAGTAGTATAGCGATGGCCATATTCATTTTGTTTGTAATAAATTGACAATCGAAAAATTATAACTGGAATAAGAATAGTATTGGCAGAAGGAATTTAATATCAAGTTCAATGAGAATGAAAAGTAATAGGAAACAGGCACAGAGAAGCTGTTATAGAAAGAAGTTAAACATAAAGTGATATAAAATCCAAAAATTAAGGATCACAAGAAAGGAAGATTAAATATTTAAGAGAATACACTCACTATTGTATTTATTCAAGGTAGGATCGAAGAAAAGACAACATATACGATACAAATTTTATTAGAAGAATTTAAATAACACTGAGATATTTGAAAGATGACGTTTTTGAAGTAATTTCGACAATGTGTCAAAAGCCAAGTGACAGGAACATTATTAAAATAGCGGGTTACATTGTTTATAAGTTATGTTAAATTAGTAAATGGACTAAACAGATTTAATCAGCGATGAGCCACCACCAGAAAAAGGCAAACGTCCAAATAACAGCAGATTTAATCATCGAATTTCGGCTTTAGAGGTGTGTGATGTTATTCTAAATTGTGCAAAAGATCGATTTCATTTTAAAGAGCATCTAGTAGTGGCATCACTTTTTTTTCGGAATGCTTTGGAGAGTATTGCAGTAAATTTCCTGAGGACAAACTCACTTCCGCATGCTCCTATTATCCCACCCTTGATAAAGAAAGATTACGAACTGAATTGTCTGTTATTTACTCAAGAACTGATCTTTAAAAGGCGCACTACCTCTTCTAAAATTTTTAATAAAAAACAATCTGGGAGATACGTTGAAGGAGACTAGAAAATTATTAGAAATTGTAATAACAACTCCCATGACAACATCAGAGGCCGAACGATGCTTTTCAACACTAAATCGAATTAAGACGTTTCTCAGAAATTCAATGACCGAAGATCGTTTAACATCTCTTTCCATGCTATCTATCGAAAAAAAGTTTATCTCCGAAATAGACAATCTTCATGACAAAGTGATAACAAAATTTGCAAATCGAAAAGAACGTAGAATAGATTTAATTTATAAGAAATAATTTGTTAGTAAAGTAGTGCTTAGTGACTCTTATTTTTTTGTGTGACAATTGACAATCGTTCCAGAAATACATTACTTCAGTGCGGAAGGCGAAGAAAGCACGATAAGATCGATGGGAGACAACCTCTTACTGCCCGTGCAAAGTAAATTTTTTTGTAAAACTTGCAGAACACCTTAAAATTTTTAGCACGAGCCGCCACTGCTTCTCGAGTGTTATTTATATTCACGGAAAAACTTCTAGCATATTCGGGAATCTCTGCCTAGATTTTTCCGATGCATCGACATCTTTCGAGAGGCCTGACGCATCGTCGGATGATTCCTCGCAATACATATAATTTTTGTACCCCGACATTCGAGAATTCAATGTTCGCGGTGTTTTCGTGGAATGCAACCTCTGCAAATAGTCCACTGTATATTTCACATCGGATTTAAACTCCCAATTTTGAATTTTTTGTTGAAAACTTCTTCGTCCGTAAAAATTACCTTATTTCCAATATCTTCCATTCCATTTAAAACCAATATCTCTGTACACATAATTTAGAGAAAATATTACTCTCGACTGTTTTTGTTCATCGGTAAGAAATGGTTTATTAGCGGCGACTCTGTATTTAAATTCTAAAGCTTTTATTCGCCTGCTAACGGTGGGTAAAGATCTAGGATAATTGCTTTGATTTTTAGCTTCCTTTGCGGTGGAAAATGGAGATTCCCTTAAAAAATTTAGTGACTCTGTATCTTCTTCTACGGTAGAAATTTTGGGTCTCCCTGATCCATCTTTTCTAGATAGTGTTTGTTGTTGCACCCAACGCTTTTACATAAAAAACAGTAGCCATGTTAACGTTAAAGCACCAGCGACTGCTCTTATAGACCACTCATTTTCAAGTTTTGCTACTATTCTAGCTTACGAAATTTCATTTAATTTTGGCGGCATATTGACATAAACGTTCAATTAATTTGAGATATAAAGCAAAAACATCACTGTCATGTGTGATAGCTGTCATAGCGTTTGCCAATAAAAGGTACGCTTTCACCAATTAATTTTAAATGTACAATTGTGGCATTAAAAAATGCGTACAACTCTTTAGGCTATATTATCGCAATATTTTAATAATGTAAATCAGTCTATGTCAGTTTTGACTTTTCTAAAACGTCAAACGAAGATTAATATAAATTACCGTAATCTATATTTCTAATAAAAGAATTTAGCATATAACGGGTGTTCAGAAACATTCGAAGTCAAGTGGGCTCTGAACAAAAAATCGTATATCTTTACTTAAGTATCTGATTTGTAATAATTATTAAATGTCAACGGTTGTCTGTCAAAAATCAATCTATCTCAGACATTACTTCATATTTTCAAGGACTACATTGACTTCGAATGTTTCTGAACACCCGTTATAATTTTAAAAACCTAATATTTTAGAACAGCTTATACCTAATCTTCTGACTGACCATCCTCCTCCTATTAAAGTAATTATTTGGGTTTTTTGAACAACACTTATTTGTGGTATATCAATATGACTTTTATATGGCGATTAAATTGCAATATAAAATACGCTTGGCTTTTGAAAAAAAAACATAATTACACAGAAAAATTTCAAGTGTATGCGTTTTTTAATGCCGCAATTGTACGAGATTTTCTTAAAATCAACAGTACATGTGCAAAGTAGGGAGAAATTATTTCAGGTTGTGCAAAACGCGTGGGTCGAAATACCGGAAAATTGCATTACTAATTTAGTAAGTTCTACGCATAGAAGGTTAAAAGTATTGTGATTTGAGTCATCTGACACGTCAGGCGAGCGGTATCACGCACCGATACGTCATCAAGTCTCCCGTACCTAGAGAGAGTTTAATAAATAACGGACTAAGTGGACAATTAAGTGTTAATGAAATATTTGATTAAATAAATATACAGTGCAGAAAGACGTTTATTGTGAATATCGTAATGGCGAATAAAGTAAAACTCTCTTATGTAAAAGTAACGGACTTAGAAGAAACGAGAATTAGAGGAGAGGGATGAGGATACAACCGGCAAAAAGACGCGTTAGCCAAAGAAGGTGAGGATTCAGAGAATTATTTCTTCCAAGTTCCAAGTGGGGATGCTGGCGTGGATTCGTTGTTAATAAAAATAGAACAAATGGAACAAAAGAATCTAAACAGTGCACTATAGTTCAAATGACTACTTTTTCTGTGCGAAATTATTAAATATAAAAGTATTATGCCATTTAAAGCCAAAATGGGATGATATGCGAAAATAAGTGTATGTTCAACAAATCTATGGAAAAATTAACCCTTTGACGGCCATTAACTCTTTGGAAGTAAAGATGTCATTTCAGTTTTTTCATTAAAAAATATTTTTTTATATTATTATTCAATTAACTGTAACTCATTTTGTTCATTATTGTCATCGTCTTCAACAAGATTCTCTGTTGGCTCACTACCACTTAAAAGGTCGATAACTTCAGGCGGAAGATTTAAAAACTTGCGCTTGGCCAGTGCTGCTGTCAAATCCATAACTGCATATTAATTCAGACTTTAAATAATTAGTATTTTCGGTCATCATAACGGCCTCGAAAGCTTCCTTCTGCATTTCAACAATTCTCTTAGCTGTGTGCAATACAACTGATTTTAAGGGTGCTCTTGCTATTGTTTCTGTTACTTTTATGCCTCAAGATCTGCATTTGGACTTCGCATCTAAAATTTTATTGTAGTGTGGATATATGTCGCAGTTGCGCAACTTACTTTCACGACGTATTGCGTTATACTGCTCCTTTGAAAAATTGTTTTCAATAAAAAAAGCTAACGCCTCATCTCCAGTAAGTGGAATCGGTGTAGGAGGACTTGTAGAACACAACTTCTTCATTTTTGAGGGTCTTGTCGAGCTAGCTAGAGTTTTTTTAAGAACAACAGCTAAGTCTGAGCCTCCTTGTTTCCGAGCTGAGTTGCTGCTGCACGAACTAATAGCTCGGTTTTGCCACCTATTGCGGTTGAGAGCTCTGCTGCTGCTCTTCTTTTTCCATATTCTGATTTATTACAAAATGGAACCTCCGGATGTCCGACAGCCAGAGAAGTTGCTTTTACAGCTGCGTTTTTAATTTGAAAACGTATGTCACCATTAAGCCATATAATGTTCTTATTTCGAAATATTTCTTCCTTTCTCCTGCATTTGTCCCATTTGGTTCCTAAATAGTTGCAAAAAAGGCGGACCTGTTCATCCAATAACTTTCTCCAATCATCGTTAATATCAGGAGCACCAATTTTGTGCAACACATGCTTGATAACGGCATCATACTTTGTATTCTTTGAGCGCTCATTCAACCAAACTTTAAAAAGTTCGTTTTTTTTCATAGCAAAGTAACCTAGAAAAAATTATATTTCTCAGAAATCGCAAAAAAAAGCAATTTGTACATAACTGAAATGAATTAATAATATTTCGATCTAACCATTTCTGTCAACTTTATGTTTAACAAACTTTAACAAAATTTAAAAAGCTACCAAGAACTTCAAAATGCAATTAAAAAAAAATTCTTAGAGGTTAGGTTAAAAAAATTGCCTGTTTTCCAGAAAAGGAAAATAAATTACAAGCATTTAAACAAAAAACATTAAGTACTTACATGTCTCTTTGTTTTTCATTAAAAACTTTTTCTTAATTATTCGCACACTTTTTCCAATAAACGCTTAAAAACTGATACTGCACAAAATATTTTTAACAAATATCAATTCGGTGACTTTGATTGCGATCTGTCAAACAGTATGTATTTGAATTTTAACTAAAAAAATTTTAGCACTTGTTTGAATTAGATTCTTAGTGACGGTTGGCAGCAAAAAAAATATATATAACGGCTGCTTCAAAATTTGAATTTCGCACAGAAAAAGTGGTCATTTGAACTATAGTGCAGTGTAATAAATATGGAACAATGACTAATAGAAAATTCGCAAACCCAAACGAAGCAAATGGAACAGAAAATAATGGATTCACAAATACAAATGGAGCAGAAGTAGATGGACAGTGTAAGAAGTTTGAAACAACGACTAATAGACAATTCGCAAACTTTGGAACAACGTCTAATAGATTCGCAAACCCAAATGGAACAGATGGAACAAAGGAGCCTGGAAACCTCTAGAATCCTCGAGAAAAATCTGGAAAAGAAACCTGGAAAATTCTAGAACTTTCGAGAAAAGTCTAGAACAAATGAGACAGACTGTGGAAATAATGAAGAAAGTTCTAGAACAGCGACTACTTGAAAACGCGGAAGTATTAAAGAAAAACATTTTATTGCCATGCCATGGAGGAGAAAATTAGAGCAAACTCTAAACTTTTAAAAGAAAAGTCTACACTTTTAGAAGAACTAATGGCTCAAATGAAATTACCTGCGAGCATGAGACATTCTGACATCCATCAGGTTAACAAGGAAGCTATAGCTCGGCCCATTGAAATAAAAGAAGCAGTGGCTATCCCAAAAGCCAGAATCATGCCACCAACCTTTAATGGAAAGACGTCATGGGCGACTTACCCAACGCAATTCGAAGCAGCAGCAGAAGCAAACGCATGGTCATCTGTCGAGAAGGCTACTGCTTTAATCATAGCGTTGAGGGGTGATGCTAGTGATATTTTGCAGACACTACCTACTGAGGAACACAAGGATTATTCTCAACTCATTAAACGGTTGGAGATGGCCATGCGCATTTGGAGCAAGTATACCCAACTGAAGAATCGATCACAGAAGAAAGGTGAAAATATTCAGGAATTTGAAGCAGATATTGCCCGTCTAGTTCGACTTTCATATCACCTAGCTGTCCGGGCGTTCATAGATGGTCTCCGGAATATTCATACGCAGCAAGCATTAAGGTTGGCACGACCAAAGACCATGATCGATGCGTTGGCGCACGCACTTGAGTTCGATACTATAAAACAAGCCTCTCGGAACCATGCTCGTGTCTGTACTATCCACAAACAGGAAAATGAGGAGTTCATAGAGCAGGTGGTTAGTCGAGTCCTAAATCAGATCAAATCAAATAAAAAAGTACTGCGATGCTGGAATTGTGGAGAGATTGGTCACATTCGAAGTAAATGTGGTAAGGTGGCCAAGAAAGCATCCGCTGAGCAGCAGAAAAACTAAAGCTGGCCGATGAGGGGGGGCAATCATCGATCCAACATCAGGAAGCCCCAAGGACGCTTGGCCAAGTCGCATCCTTGCAACATCAAACCGAAGGCTTGTATGTGGACGCTATTATGGAACGAAGGATCTATGCCTGCCTGCTAAATACCGGATCGATGAAGACCATCGTGCGACCCGATTCAATTTCCAAAAATAAAAAATTGTTTTCTAGCAAATGGAGACTTAAGACAGCCAACTGGAGAAGCAGCTTCTGCGGGAGGTAAGGTAGATGTCAATTTTATCATAGGATTAACATTAACCCGACATCGTGTTCTCGTAGCCGACATAGAAGAAGGAATAATCTTGGAATTAGACATCATGAACACCTACGGCTTTCAGTTAAACATGAAAGAATGCACATTAAAAATAAATAATACAGAATTGTTTCTCCATGGGAAAGATTGTGGGCATGTACAAGTAATTGCTTGTATGGCAGGTGATTATCTTGAAGGAAATGTTACAAGGTTGGAACCGAAAGTTGATGATGACGAAGTAGGCCCAGGAATAGTGCCAAAATGCTGGTTAAGACTCAGAAGACTGTACCTATAAGGGTAATGAATATAAACTATTACCCTGTTACATTGAAGAAGGGTACTATTCTGGAGTGGTGTTCGCCAGTGCCAGCCGTCGTTCATCGTAAAGAGAAAAGAATGGATTCGTGCAGGTTTCTGAGAAATTGTCCAAGATAATAGACTCAGCTTGTCAAGAATAGAGCAAGAGAGGAAAAGATAAGTTCAGAATCTAATCCAACAACATGAAGATGTCTCTGAAACTGAAAGTGGTACGAAAGGAAGAACCAATATTGTCATGCATAAAATAAATCCCAGCAATGCAATTCCAATATGGCAAGGACCAAGAAGGTTACCACTGGCAAAACGCGAGGAAGCCAAGCAGATTATACAAGATATGCAAAGCCAAGGAGTAATTGAACCTTCGAATAGTCCATGGGCTTCACCAGTGGTCCTTGTAAGGAAGAAGGATGGATCTACCAGGTTTTGCGTGGACTATCATCGATCGAATAGTGTAACCAAAAAGGACAGTTACCCTTTGCCAAGAATAGACGATACACTAGACACTTTGACTGAGCAAAATGGTTCTCCACTCTCGACTTGAAGAGCGGCTATTGGCAAGTGGGAATGGATCCCGATGACAAAGAAAAGACTGCCTTCAGTTTAGGCACGGGACTTTATCAGTTTACAATCATGTCATTCGGATTATGTAACGCTCCAGCTACTTGTGAGCGACTCATGGACACTGTACTGAGGGGACTGTCTTGGAATACCTGCCTGGTATATCTCGATGATGTGATTGTGGTAGAAAAGACCTTTAAAGATCACATTAGAAATTTGGAAGTAGTATTCCAGAGGTTGCGAGATGCCAACCTGAGATTAAGTCCAAAGAAGTGTCACTTTTCCGCAAGGAGGTAAATTACCTTGGCCATGTGGTTTCCAGAAAAGGAGTTGGTGTAGACCCGGAAAAAGTGCGAGCTGTGGAAAAATAGTGCGTACCGAAAGACAAACATGAGCTAAGAAGCTTTTTGGGATTATGCACATATTATCGACGCTACGTTCCTGGATTCGCTAACAATGCGAAACCACTAACCCGTCTAACAGAAAACTGATCATTCATTTGGAACAACGAATGCCAAGCGTCCTTTGACCTGTTAAAGGAAACTCTGATAAGTGCTCCAGTTTTAAACTATCCACTGCCATCTGGAAAGTTCGTTCTGGATACGGATGCCAATAATGTTGGGATGGGTGGTGTTCTCTCTCAAATCCAAGATGGACAAAAAAAGCTTATTGGATACTTCAGCAAGATCCTGTCTAAACTTTGGAGTCTTAAGGGCTTGGAATAGAAATGGGCAAAGACTGTCTTGGCAAGATATCGCTCCCCATTCACGAGAATTGAAGTCCCACTGGGTACAATGGGATTCCTTGACCATGGAAGATGAAAATCACAATGGAAGCGAGCAGAAAATGCAAATGGTGGTTCCCAAGAAGAGAATATCAGAACTTCACAATGGTGCTACTGGGAAACATTTTGACCTTCATAAAACACTGGAGAAGGTGCGCCAGAGATTTTACTGGGTGAATTGTTCATGAGATGTGAAAGAGTGGTGCCAAAAGTGTGCTAATTGCGCTGGAAGTAATGGTCCCCAGAGGCGTCGACGTGCATCCACGCGCCAATTCAATGTGGGAAGTCCATTTGAAAGAATCGCCATAGATTAGATGCCGTCGGCCCTTTTCCAGAAAGTAATAAAGGGAGTGTCATGGATTATTTTACTAAATGGGTTGAAGCATATGCTCTACCAAATCAAGAGGTTGGAACTGTAGCAGACGTGATTGTGAAGGTTTTCGTCAGCCGTTTTGGTGTACCCGTGGAATTTCATTCCGATCAAGGGCGAAATTTCGAGTCCAGTCTTTTTGAGAAGATGTGTGAGCTCTTGGGAATTCGAAAGACAAGAACAACTCCCTTGCATCCACAATCAGATGGGATGGTAGAGCGAATGAACAAGACCATGATCAGACACTTATCCAAAGTGCTCTCCGAACACCAGAGGGATTAGCACGAACATTTATCATTATTTCTAGTGGCGTATCGGGCATCTGTTCATGAAACAACAAGGAACGTGGTTTGGCAGGGAACTCCGATTGCCCTGTGACTTGAAGTTTGGAAGCAAGCCTGTGAAGATCTCGCATGGGAAGATTATGTCAGTCTCTTTGACGAAGACTGGACAATATCCAGGACCAAGTACGGCATAATATCCAGGATGCCAGTGACAGGATGAAAGAGAACTACATCAACGCCCAGAAGGGTGGTTACCATGAAAGCGATCGCGTTTGGCTTTACGATCCACAACGTCAACGAGGCCGTTAATTAGAAAGAGTCTCCAAATAATAAATAAAGAACATTCCATTTTCTATTTGGTCACGAAAGAACTATCAAAACTGAAGCCAACCTATCGTGCCTTATGGGAGGCCCTGGTCCATTTGCGTGAACAAATGTTACAAGATATTTTGAAATTAGCAGTTCCAAAATTGGGTTGTGGATTGAACCGTCTGGACTGGAGAATTGTAAGTAGCATATTAGAAATAATATTCCAACATATCGTACTGGTATGGAAATTCTAGTATGTAGTAGTTACCGGCCTGAATATTCCCTTACACCCAGGCAAGATAACACCGTAGACTGTTACTTCGATATGACGTCGCAATGCAACAAACGCCCTACCTGTAGATTTTGTCATGGTTTGAGGGAACCAAAGCATGACATATTTCGGGACGAAACTTCATCTTTAAGAAGGGGGCAATGTGATGTGAGTCATCCCACACGTCAGGCGGGTGGTATAACGTGCCGAATACGTCATCAAGTCTCCCATACCTCCTAGAAAAGAAGTTCTGGAAGACCCTCGAATAAGCTTCGAAGAACTTGAAATGGAGGGAGAGAATTCATTATTTGAGTAATCGGCGTCATGTGATATTATATAAATGTAATTACTCATAAAGAAGATGTAAAGAAATAGTAAGATATTTGAAAAAATTGACTGTATTATAATATAATTGTATAATTATAGAACAACATATTACCCTAACATCTTTAAATACTGGGATATTTTTATGGGTGGTAAAACATCTTTATGGAAAGTGTTGCGGAACATTGGGTTCCAGTATAAAAAGAATGATCCAAGAAGAGCGCTAGTGGAATTACCACGTATTCTAGAACGAGTAACTTATTTTTAAGTTGATTTATATTACCTGGTATCTTTCATTTTCTTTCAACATACAAGAGGTATTTGTAAAATACCTCTTTTTCATATCTAATCGTGTATATCCTGACTGGAACACTTCCTATGAAGAACTGCTTCGACTCTATGGGGTTCAGTCTTTGACTGTTCGTCGAGTTAACTACAGCGCAAGGTTTCTTCATAATCTTCTCCACAATAAAATTGATTGTGCCGCGCTGTTGTCTAGGGTCAGATTCAATGTGCCTAGTGTTAGTACCCGTAACCCTGTTACTTTCTTGCTGTCGACTCCAAGGACGAATCTACTGATGAGATCACCGATATTCCACATGATGAGGAATGCTGAGGCATATTATAGTGACGTATTCATTGGAGAGGTCAGAGAGGTGGACACTAAGGATATGTGAACCTTGACATCATAATTATCGGTATTACTTATTTGTTATATATCAAAATTATTTTAGTTATGTAATAATTTAACATAGTATGTGTATTCATACATCTAATTTGTGTACTTATTGCTCTGTAATTGGGATTACCTGTTGGGCAAATAAATAAATATTATTATTATTATTATACACTGTGTCCATAAAGTATGGACACAAGCCTGTAATAACGTCATTGTGCATTATTTGAGAAAATGCAAAGATATGTCGATTAATGTTTTTTGTTAGCTATATTTAGATGCTACCATTTTGTTTTTTCCGTCGACCTTGAATAAGTTATGACGTCATTGATAATTTTTTTAAATGTCAACCCCATTTTTTTTGTGGATTTTGAAAGCCTTTACAATTCTTTATTCGATGATGTAAAAATTTTGGTATGTTACATTAGAAAATTTTTGAGTAATCATTTGTGTCCATAAAGTATGGACACAAGCCCGTAGTAACATTATTGTGCATTATTTGACAAAATGCAAAGATATGTCGATTAATGTTTTTTATTAGCTATATTTAGATACTACCATTTTATTTTTTCCGTCGACCTTGAATAAGTTATGACGTCATTGATATTTTTTTTAAATGTCAACCCCACTTTTTCTTTGTGGATTTTGAAAGCTTTTACAATTCTTAATCTATGTTGTAAAAATTTTGGTATGCTACATTAGAAAATTTTTGAGTAAACTGTGTTGTAATTCTAAGTTTTATTTTTGACATTTTCAGTATCAAATTTATAACAAATGCTCAAAATGTTTTCCTTCACTTTGTTGACAAAATCCTAAGCGATGATAAATTCCATTTCGCACATTCTGTAATATTTCGGGAGTGATTAGGTCTGGTTTCGTAGATGATGCGTTGTCGTAAAACGTCCAAATTTTCCGGTTGTGTCGCATAGACTTTTCTAATGTAACACTAACACCAAAATGTTTAAATCATCGAATAAAGAATTGTAAAAGCTTTCAAAATCCATAAAAAAAAATGGGGTTGACATTTAAAAAAAATATCAATGACGTCATAACTTATTCAAGGTCGACGGAAAAAAACAAAATGGTAGCATCTAAATATAGCTAATAAAAAACATTAATCTACATATCTTTGCATTTTGTCAAATAATGCACAATAACGTTATTACGGGCTAGTGTCCATACTTTATGGACGCAAATGATTACTCGAAAATTTTCTAATGTAACATACCAAAATTTTTACATCATCGAATAAAGAATTGTAAAAGCTTTCAAAATCCACAAAAAAAAATGGGGTTGACATTTAAAAAAATTATCAATGACGTCATAACTTATTCAAGGTCGACGGAAAAAACAAAATAGTAGGATCTAAATATAGCTAATAAAAAACATTAATCGATATTTCTTTGCATTTTGACAAATAATGCACAATAACGTTATTACGGGCTTGTGTCCATACTTTATGGACAGAGTGTATATACTGATGTAACACAAATGTCTTTTTAGTATTCTATTTATTATTAAATACGTATAAAGTTTTCACTTGTTTTTATTGTTTGATTACTTTGTAAGAGAATTAATAAATTTAACTATTTATAAATTATAACCAAAATATTGCAAGTTTGGCATAACCGTTTAATACCCTAACCTGAAATGTAAACAAATCGATTTTGCCAATGGATTTTGCAACATTGTTTTGACATCATTGATGACGTGCACGTCTTCGAATCTTGAACGGCGTTTAATTATATGTTTCACAAAGTATAGCAAACGCCAATTAAGTTGGCGCGAGGAGGGGTAAGTTCGCGCAGGATTAAAAGTAGTGGGGAAATTTGTATTTGGTTTTACATCAAATGTCGGATAATTCTAACCTCTGAGCGTGTATCACTTTATGATCCCCTAGCAAAAACATTATGTTCCGTCAAACGTCAATGTATTCTGACAATTACTTGAATAGTGAGGGTGAACGTGAACGCGCACCTCCTTCTCGCACCAACTTAATTGGCGCTTGCTATACTGCTCTCAAAGATTTTAGCGTAATATGTTGTTCTGTAGATACATACACAATAATTATATTATGGTAATGTATGCATATTTTGGAAAACTAACTTTCTTCTTTTCTGTACATGTTGTACACGGTATTCCTGATAACACACTCAGTAAAGTTGTCAATATGAACTACTTTCTTCCTGTCATGCTTCCGGTTAGGACTGATTAGTGTTTTGCCCTTTTCATCTGTAGAGATTCTGCTAACAGTTGTAAGGCTTACACCTAATGCTGGAGATACACGCTATAAATAATCTAATTCATTATAGTTATGGTATTGTATGAATAATAAACAAAATTCACCTCACGTATTGCCGTTAACGATAACAATGACCCGCCACGTTCTTCCTTGAAATACGCGATTGCAGCTACAATTAGCGATTTACTCTGGCTAGAGAACGGTTTCGGCATTATTGCGTAAGCGAATAATTTCACTTTAGTTATGCGAATAACTGTAATAAAGACGAGATAAAAACATACATACGACAAGGAAAATAGATGACAGAACAAATTTGTCAAATGACAGACACATTTGTCAAATGACAGATCAAATTTATCAACAATGGACTGACTCTTCTTTCTCAATCGTACAAACTTATAGTATAGTGATATTAACGTTGAATTTTAACAGGTGTATAGCAAGCGCCAATTAAGTTGGCGCGAGGAGGGGGTGCGCAGAAGCCGTTTTAAAAAACGTCCACCCCCACTACTCAAGTAATTTTCAGAATACATTTGTCATTGACGTTTGACAGAACATAATGTCTTTGTAGAGGATCATAAAGTGACACACGCTCAGAGGTTAGAATGATCTGACATTTGATGTAAAACCAAATACAAATCTCCTCACTACTTTTAATCCTGGGCGAACTTACCCCTCCTCACGCCAACTTAATTGGCGTTTTCTATACATAGGCATTTTATTTGCAACAGATTTGTCATGCCGAAAGTTTAATAAATGACGTGCACGTATTCGTATCGTGAAAGGCCTATATTATTATTATATGTACAGTACTGTGCAATAAAATCTGGGACAAACAAATTTAAGTTGCGTAATTTAGGTCTCATACTCATGGAATGTCAATTGACTTAATGTCCTGTCAGTGATATTTTCTCCGTAAATTATCAGACATTAGCTACTATTATTAAATTATATAGCAACATACTAAACATTAAAACACCATTAAAGATGCCCCAACATTTAAATCAGCTGATGAAAGCCAGGATTGTGTCCAAAATAGAAAATAGTTGGTCTAGACGAAGAGTTGCAACGTTTTTTAATGTAAATAAAAATACCGTGTGTGATGTAAAAAAAACCGGTGGATGCAGGACGGGTCTTTAGCAAGGAAAATCGGTTCTGGACGTCCTAGAAGCATTGACGCTGACGATGCGGCTTTGATAAATTACATAAGAATGAATCCCTTTACTACAGCGAGGAAAGCAGTTATAGAAACATATTTTCCAGCTTCTAAATCTACGCCTGTCGGAGAATAGGTGTTTCCAATTTAAAAAATTCTATTGCCTGTCCAAAGATTTTATTAACCGACGAAAATAAGCAGTCGCGATTACTATTCGCTTTTAATAATATCAATAATTAGGAGGACTACTGCAACAGAGTAATATTTACGGATGAAAAATGTTTTCAATCATCCTACAGCGGAAAAGTGAGAGTAGGGGAAGGGCGGGTAAGATGACGAATCGGCTAAGATGACAAATTGTTTCATTTCGGAAAAGGTAAATAGATAGCGCCACGTCTTAGAAGTATCTCGTGTGTCAACATTGTTTCTTACTTTGCAGTGCGAGGATAGTAAAGTTTGTCATAGTTTTGAGGCGCGATGACGCCATTAATGTTTTGACCCTGTGCGCTTGTAAAATTAGTTCGTTATAAAACAAGCTGTAGATTGTTTGTTATTAGTGCTTTCTTTCCGCAGTAAGTATTTTATGTAAGATATTATTATTGTATGACCATAGCTTATAGACGCTTCTCAAAATACGTATACATTTTTGTCTGTTGTAAAATTTAGTAGTCGTGTAGGGTAAGTTGACGAACCCGACAAGCGGACAAGATGGCGAGCTCGTCATCTTACCCGACAAGTATATAATTTTATTACGTATATATTATTTTATATTTTAGCGTAAAGTGTCATGTTTAATTTGCAGTGAATAATTATGGTTAAAATTTACCAACGAAAGACGAACCGGCAAAGTTGGTCAAAGGAAAAAATGACCGCGGCTGTGGAGAAGGTGAAGAGTGGGGCGTCGGTGAATAGTACAGCCAAACAATACAATCTTCCGGAAGCTACCTGGCGGCGCTATGTCAAGAAATATACTGAGGAGACTATGCCAATTAATAGCGGAAGATTCAGGTGCACATTTACCGATGAGCAAGTGAACAACTTAAAGCAATATGTAGAGGATCTAAATAAAAGGGCGTTTGGTGTAACCCGAGAACAGTTTTCGAAGATTGTTTATGATTACGCCGAAACTTTGAAGATTCCTCACCGCTTTAATAATGAAAGTAAAAAGGCGGGGAAAGATTTTATTCAAAGTTTTATGACAAGATGTAAGTTTTCATTGAGAAAGCCAGAAGCTACTTCGGCGGCGAGGTTGGCAGCCTTTAACAGAACAAATATAGAATCATTTTTTGTTACATATGAAGAAATTTTAGCCAAAATAAATTACGCTCCTCATCAAATCTTCAATGTAGATGAGACTGGCTGTCCTACGGTGCCAACTAAGACACCGAACGTGCTAAGTCCATCAGGAACCCGTAGAGTCATAAAAGTATCTTCTGCTGAAAAGGGTACAAATGTGAGTGTGGCGTGCTGTTTTAGTGCTGTTGGCCATTATGTTCCTCCGTTCTTCCTCTTTCCAAGAGTCAGATGGCATCAGCATTTCTTAAACGATGCACCACCGGGATCTTCGGGCGTGTGCAATGGGTCAGGGTGGATGGACGCTGAGTCTTTTCTCCAATGGTTACAACATTTTATAAAAAATGTAAGTTCTTCTAAGGAAAGTCCAATTTTGCTGTTTATGGACAACCATTCTTCGCACGTTACTCTACGAGCAGTGAATTTATGTCGAGAAAACTATATTACTGTGTTGGGTTTTCCTCCCCACACAAGCCATCGCATGCAACCGCTGGATGTTTCTTTTTACGGACCTTTTAAAACCGCTTATAGCCGGGCATGCAATGACTATTTGTCGCAACATCCAGGACAAGTCATTACCATTAAAGATGTAGCCAAAATATTTAACGTGGCTTATGGCAAGGTTGCCACAATAAACAATGCTGTACAAGGTTTTAAAGCAAATGGCCTAGTTCCACTGAATTCTCAAATATTTGATGATTCTGACTTTGAGCCGTCAATGACTACAGAGAAGTCATTCGAAGCTTCGGCAAACGTAGACAGAGAAACAACCGAATCGTCTTATGACATCACATTATTGCCGACTATAGCCACTGAAGAATCAGAGTCACATCATGATGTTCATTCAGCGAATCTGAACACCGAGGTGGCTGAAATATCTCAAAATACTTTCTCGGCTACCTTGGATAGTGCGGCAGCTGGACCGTCTAATGTTAAATCATTTGGTCTACCTCCTTTGCCTCTTACTGCTTCTAAAGGGAAAAAAATACAAAGAAAGAAGCTACCGTCATTGCATATAACTAGCACTCCTGTGAAGAATGCCTTAGAAAATAAAGAAGCTGAGAAACAAACCATAGAAGAGAAGAAAGAGAAAAATCGAAAGAGAAGAGAAGAAAACCAAAAGAAGAAAACTGAAAAGCAAGAAAATAACGAGACCCTAAAGAGACGAAAACAGAAGCATGTCAGAAAAATAACGTTTGATGATGACAAGGAATCCTCTGATTCTTCCCTATCAATCAGTTATATGGAAGAAGATGATGATAACGATTATGTGGTGGATATGGAAGACGTTTGCATAATTTGCAATGATTTCGGTAAAGATGAGGTCTGGTATGCCTGTTTCTTGTGTAAGAAGTGGGCGCATGCAGCCTGTACTGGTCTGATCTCAATTGAATCTAAACGCAAAGCATATGTTTGTGACTTTTGTCAAGACAAGTAGATAATAAAGTATATTTTTAAGAGTTCTATTGTTCTTTCGTCATCTTACCCACCTAGTAAAGTCATCTTACCCGCACATGAGGGTAAGATGACGATTTTGATATCTAAATTAGAAAGGTACAAAAAAATAGGTAAATTTAGAAATACTAAAGTAAGGAAAATATGTTTTGAATCTGAATATAGAATGATGACTCTTAGATAAAAAACAAGACGCTATATTGAAATCACGCAGAAAAAAGAAATTAATAAGCTTACCATCGTCATCTTACCCGTCCTTCCCCTATATAGACCACTTTCATTCTAGACTTAATGAAAATTTATTTACCGCTCACGAAATCTGGAAGGTTTTGCTGGAATATCGATAGACTTTTTGTTGTCGTTAGATATTGCTATGAACTTTTCCCCACAAATATTTTGAAAAGTTTTATTATTTATGAATGCACATTTATTTTGAACTTTTATATATTTTTGACTTGCGCAGTTGGTGCAAGCCGTTCTGCATTCCTGTGGACAATTTTTATAACTGTATTTTTTATACGGAGCCAGCGGGTTTGCTGGATCCACAGACGCAAATGTAATCTGGGTATAGAAAGACGTGTTTATAATAAGATAAATCTTTATCTTTGTTAAGTAACTTCGTGATTTTTGATTAATTTGTGGTTGGTGTTTGATTTCATTACCGATATTTATTTACGAGTTTGTTGATCTCGAATTTGTTAATTTTATACGCTTTCTAACTCATGTGTTTCGAGAAAATATATATATATATTTTTTTATTTACGTAAGTAAATTATATTTAAAGATTTATTATTATTTAAAAGAGTTAAATACTGTATTTTTCTTATGTATTATTATTATCGGTTTGAAATTTTAATCTTAGTTATTTGATATAAATGACAAAGGTTTTTAAAATTTCTAATATAAAAAAAAATTCTGTAACTATAAAATTTTGTACGCTTGGGGTATCAAGGGCATATTTTTTTTCATGTGTTTGCACATGCGTTAGAGTTTGTTTCGGGCTGTCATATCAGTTTGTTTATTTTGTTTCTTGCGGGAGAAATTAAAAAGCATCTTTGTCATTTATTAGTTTTAATTTTGATCGGCTGTCATAAAGGAAGTTTTTTATCGTATGCTGCGGTCATTTCCATACGATATTTTTACCTTAATAATATTGTTTAATGACGCAATATTAATCTTTATACTTCATAAAGATTTTTTTTTTGTGTGTGTTAAAGTTTCATTTAAAGTTTATTGTGTATTTTAATTTAACCTTTTTCTTTTGTGTTCATAAGTAACTCAAAGACATTATTAATATTTTTCTCAAACAAGTTTTGAGTGGCGTCCACGTCCAATAAAAACATTATACTAATACAATTATGTTTTCCACTTTTCCGATTGGAACCCTGAGGGAAAAGCAGTCTCATCTTGAAAATTAACCGACTGAACATCCAAGCTGGACAGATTGGTTGTGAATTGTGTATAAGCAATATATAAAATCACAATTCATAGCAATATGTAGACATACTGGAACACGTAATGCTACCATCTGTAGCACAAACGTTTCCAGAAAATAGCTACATATTTCAGCAAGACAATTGCCAAAAATATTTATAAAAGAAATTTTCATCCTCGCAATGCGAAAGAACTGAGGGAGGTCATAGAAGAAGAATGGGAGACACTAAGTGAGAATGAGCACCTAACAAGAAATTTAATTCGTTCAATGCCAAGGAGATTAACTCAAGTCATTGCCGTAAACGGCGACATAACTAAATATTAAATAAATTCATTACTTTTATCTAATGTCTTTATTCTGTTATTTATTTTGTTCTGTTGTAAAAAGAATATTTTGGTATTGCATTTTATTTAAATTTTTGGTTTACTATATACAATCAAATTTTCATATACCTACTAGTAACAGAATTATAAGTAGAGGTTCCCAAATCCGATAGCGCAAATATTATCTACTATTATTTTCTTTGCATAATGCCTTGTTGCTGTACCACTTAACCACATGACAGCGTTGAAGCAAGATTTACAATATAACATGTACCAGTTTTTTTGCATACCTAAACTCATTGGCATTACGAGATGTCCCAGATTTTATTGCACAGTACTGTACCTCTATTTACTATTTACAAATCTGTCAGTGTCATATTCAGATTTGACAAAACATAAAGCTAATATTCCGCATTTGAATATTCAAACTAAAACTTAAATAATAAAGAGTAGCGGATAGATTTGGCCAGTGGCGGCTCGTGAGTTATGAAAGAGGGTAGGCACAAAAAAAACTTACCTATTTTTCGTACATAAAATCCATTCTCCTATTTTTCATGCTGGTAAAGACGTCTATGACTTTGTTGTCAAAATCCGGCATAGACTGGACGAACTTCTTTTCTATTGATAGGACCGCCAATGCGTTCAGTCAATATTCTGACATTGTGCTTCTCAGAAAAGTTTTAATGCGCTTGAGGGTGGAAAAACATCGTTCACGTTCTTCTGTCGACATGGGCATTGTACGAATAATATGCAACAGTTTATATGTTTATATGAACACAAAAAGTGGCAAAACACCAACTACGTCACACATGTCAACGCGCTCATAAATGACTGAAAGTTCACTTTTCAATTTTACACTGTCCAGCATAGGATAAGATTTCACAGTTTCATCAATTTTTTTTTTGTGGAAAAGAATTACTATATTTTAAAATTTTGAGAATCAAATAATTTTGCTGCACTTAGGTGATCCCTAAAATCAAATTGGTCGCTAATTTGGCTTAAAATAGTGTCACATACTTTCTTTGCAATAACAGCTCTGTTATCTCCAGCTGTCGTTTTTTGTCTTTTTCTTACAGGTTCTTCATTATTGCGTTCTTGATTGTCATTGTCAGTAGAATTTCCTAAATTTCTAATGTGAATAATTTGCTGTTGTAATTGTTCAATTGCCTTTTGCAGTTGAGCACTGTCAATCCCACGCATTTGAGTCTGATTAAATAATATTTCAACATGTGGCATGATGAAATGAAATATTTTCAACCAGTAGGGAAATTCCGAGCAATACAAATGTTTCAATAAACCACTTTCTTCACTAATAGTAACTGAATTCATGCCATATTCGTCAATAATTTTGTTTAAACATTCACGTGCGATACACGCCGAAAACAATACAGTCACAACGCATACAAGACGTTAACTGGAGTCGCGTTATTTTGTGCCCCAAACGACGACATAAACGTATATGCCCAAGTTAAGCGAAGCCGACCAATCTATACTCGGAATAGGTACATCTGAAATCGTGCCACGGAACATAGTTTTAATCGTTAGTATAGTGTCTGGTGCGGAAAGAAACTTTGATACCATCGTTATAAAAATACGTAAAAATAATTGTTTCTTCCTCCTGGTTTGAAGGAAGTCGGTATGTATAGACCGAAGTATGTGTTGAAATAATACAATATTTTTTGTATAACACTAATATATTTACAAGTTTAATCTTGGAGTTCCGTTAAATAAATGCAGTATCTGGTCTTAATACTAAAGACCGAGAAAAATTGGCTAATAAATAATATTTGCTCCTATTTAGATCACTGAGATCTTAGTAGGAACTGTTTGTTAGATCACTGAGACCTAAGCTTTAACTCGAAGAGATCGTACTTGTAACTATAGTGAGCTCTAAGAGATCTTGTTTGGAACTGTTTCTTCATTCCCTTATTTTCCGGCAAGAAAGTTTTGTCCCCGCCAGTCAAAGAGAGGTAGAAAACAATGAATAGAGTATACGAAAATTTCCATAACATTATCTTTACCTTTCTTCCAAGAAAAGTATATGCTGTAGTTTCCAACGTCATAAATGTATTAAAATAAACAATATACGCCGGAAACCCTTAATTATAGAAAATAAAATACCTCTTAAAGTAATAAATATACAATGCACAGAGATAACAATATACTTCGCAGAATCGCCGCGAACCAAATTATTCAACCTATTATAATAATATATAACAGGAATTATGTACAATAAAACTTATTCTATTATATTTATGCTTATTCAAATACATTATTTACATAATGGATAGATTAACCAGAGGGTTGTGCCTGTAATAAAATAAATAGTTTTTATGACTGTAGAAAACAAGACAATGAAGAAATGTAATACCTGACCAGTCCTAAAGTAATTAACAATATTAAAGATATCTGAACTCCAAGACCTTTTCTATATACAATATATAATATTTACAATTTAAAACTAGGATTAAATATATTAACATAAATATACCTAAATCTAAATAAAACTAAAAATACAAAATTAAATCTATTTTCCCCGAACAATAATAAAATAAAATAAATGCACTGAATTACATGCGACTTTCTTTGTATGTTTATCTTGGTGGCTGGGTGGGCACGTGCCCTTTACTACCAGTCGCCACTGGATTTGACGTCGGGAAGAGTACCATTTCAGATATTAAAATTAAAAGGCTGCGTCGAGGAGTTTTTAATAGACAAGAAGGCTCCGGCGGTATACGTGTGCCAACTCCCGAACAGAATGAAAATCTTATTGATTTTATAAGAAACGATCCGTTCGAAGTAATAGTAAATGCAGTAACTGCAACACATTTGCCCGGGTGCGTCCGAACAACAAGAAAACGATCGAGACAAATTTCAGACTTGAGAAACCGAGCGTCTGTGAAAAAAACATTTCTTAATGCGCAGAATAAAGAAGTAAGGATTAGTTTTGCGTTGGAATTTATGCCGCACAATTTTAATTTTTGGGAAAATGTAATTTTTTCAGATAAAAAAGTGTTTCAGTCGTCTCATAATGGCCGAATCTGTACTTATAGACCACTTAATTCACAATTTGGTAAAAAATATACTCAAAAATCATTCTTCTTAGTAAGATTCTTAGTAAACATCTGGGCTTGGATTTGCGCTAATGGGCCAGGTGTTTATTGGGTTAACAGGGGAAAGATTTAATTGTAAGAATTATATTAGAATATTAGAAAATGTTTTTCTACCTTCGGCTGAAATGTTTATTCTGAAAAAAATTCTTTCAACACAATTATCTAGTAACTTAAAAAAGGTGTATAACCCCTTACCACAATTATTAATCGTATCCTAAATACGTATTTCGTCAACTAAGTTGTCATCATCAGTAGGTAAAACCACTAATCAAGGTGTCGCACATGGGGCACAGTAAAGCTAGTAAACTAGTAACTTTAAGCTAGTAACTTTACACGGCGTCCACGTATACACGTCAGTGTATACTAAATACGTATTTAGGATACGATTAATAATTGTGGTAAGGGGTTATATACCTTATTTAAAGTTTTTACTTAACCACAGTCTCCAAAGAAAGGCCTTTTAATTATCTAGTAGTTAATTGACGAAGGAGATACTTGTTGAAACTTCATTATAACGTTAAGAAATAAGTAATTAAACTTCTAGTTTCAAAAATTCTTTTATTCTAAATACACTACAATATTGTTTCAGTATTTCATCCACCTGATGAAGCCATTGTATGGCGAAACAATATTGTAGTGTATTTACAATACAAGAATTTTTGAAACTAGAAGTTTAATTACTTATTTCTTAACGTTACAATTATCTAGTTCACACGGCATGTAGGGGTATATGTATTGTTAAGACGATGAGCAAGAATAATTTTAGGCCAGCAAATGTCCAAGAATTATTTAACAAGATCGAGAATATTTGGAATTATCTGTCGACAGAATTTATACATAATATTATACTATCGATTCCTAGACATTTACAAAAGGTGCTAGATAGAAATGGTGCTGCTTAAAAATTAAAACCAAATATTTGTAGTTCTCTGATTAATAAATTCTTCTTTTTCGTTTATTCACTCAGTAACATAATTTTACGTGAAAGGTTACAGATAAATGTCACTATGCTGTCACCAACGCAACAACTCAATTATACACAAATCGAATTACAATGCTTAATTATAGTGAAAATAAATATATAATCGTCCGGATTTGAAATGCCGCGATAATGTACAGTTAAGCTCACATAAATCTAGTATAACTTAACTTGTCAAAATGTTCTAATATTGCTTAGTGTTTATTAATTTTTTTTTGAAAGACAAACCAAATGTCAAGTAATTTTTTAATACACTGATGGAAAAAAGTGACGAGCACACCCTGTAAAATCTGAACGTGTCAAGAAAAATGCGTAGATTTAGCGGAGCATTAAGTTTTCCTCTGGACGAGTTTGCGCAGCGAGTTTTGACTTTTTCTATAGCTGCATTTTTTACCGAGTGCCTTCGACAGCTGCAATATGTTGTCTCCATGGAGACCGATCCGGGGAGGGAGAAACCGGTTATTGTTAGTGTCGTGCAAGCGGGTAGTTGCAGTCGTGCTTTGTGCGTGATGGAAGGCCGTTCGCGTTATCTGAGCGAGTTTGAGCGAGAAATGGTTGTGGGGATGCACATGGCAGGAGTATCCTTCCGTGATGTCTCGAGCGGTCATTATCGGCAGTGCAGCGGGCATGGCGAGAATGGATGGAGCAAGGAGGTACGCGACTTCAGTCGCGAGCGGGACGGCCCCGCGCGAGCACAGCACGCGAGGATCGCGCCCTTGTGCACAGCGCTTTAGCGTCGCGTACGTCCTCCTCAAGGCAACTTGGGACCGTTTGGACAGCAGGAAGGGAAGGCGTACTCACTACGCGAACTGTACGGGCGCGTTTGCTAGAAAGTGGACTGCGAGCACGCTGTGCGTTGCAGTGGATTCCACTGACTCGCGAGCAGCGCCGTATACGGCGCCAGTGGGTGGAGGCTAGACATCAGTGGGTTGTCGAGTGAAGGCACATTTTGTTTTCCGACGAATCAAGATTCTAATTGAGCACCGGTGACGCGCGAATTTTGGTTCATCGGAGACGTAAGCGTCACCTCGAGAAGTGCATCCAACCACGCCCTATCCACCGCCAGCAGAACATTATGGTATGGGGTGCTATTATACATGGTGGACGTACACGTCTGCTGCGTATACAGCATACGATGACGGCCGGCCGCTATGTAGATGAGGTGCTACGGCCTGTTGTGCTTCCCTACGTTCGACGGCGCCCGCGTCTTCTATACATGCACGCCAACGCCCGACCGCACACTGCACGTGTTGCCCAGACCTTTGTGGAAGAGAACCGTATACGGATGCTTCCATGACCGGCACGTTCTCCGGATCTCAATCCGATGAAACATGTCTGGGATATGATCGGTCTGAGACTTCAACGTTATCCGACTCCCCCGGGTAACGTTGAGGAGCTATGGAGGCGAGTTAAAGCAGCATGGTTTGACATCCCCCCCGCTACCATACAACGGCTTATTGACTCCATGCCTTGCCGTGTAGCGATGGTACGCGCCGCTCGCGGGGATACTCCCGTTAGTAATGTATCCCTTCCCAGCAGAGCTGCGCCGCTCTCCAGGTGAGGGTAAGTTATGCTACGTTAGTACTACTTCGATACAAAATTTCATTGAGTTAGAAACACTTCTTCAGATTATACAGGGTGTGCTCATCACTTTTTTCCAACAGTGTACAATTTAGAAAACGCAAATAAACTAATACTTAATTGATCCGCCATTCACATCAATTACTGCTCTTAACCTTCTAGGTACAGGAATCAATGAGACTTCTTAAAAAATTAGGTTTTTCAACAATGTTTTCCCAGATATTTTCAATAGATTCCCATAGTTGTTCCCTATTAGTAAATCTTATATGAGATCTATGAGTTTGATTTGTAATTTTTTTGTGTTCCTCGTTTGGGACATATACTGCCTTCAATTTCACATCCTTTTTTAACTTGTAGTACTGTAGATTTGTTCAAATGAAATTCTTTTGAGACTTGTTTAATGGTGCGACTTTCTAAATTTAACAAAATTTGTACTTTGTCTGCTGGAGTCGGTTTTCTTGCCATTTTGGATATCAAAAATTGACAAATGTCATTTTGACGTTACAAGAATTAATTACAACAAAATAAAAATTGTTTATACTAATCTCCATTCCAAATAAGAATGGACCAGATGGCTCTGCAATTTGGGTATAATTTACGCAGGAATTTCAAAAAAGTAGATCAGATGGTTGGTTTCATATGTGAGGTTATATACCTACTAACCTATATAAAAGATTATTTTTTGACATTTGCGTTTGTTTATTTACATATTTATTATTAAAAAAGTTTAGACTTTAATAATTTTATTCAAGCAAGAAGCGGCAGATATACCAATGCAAGGTATTAGACTTATATAAATTATTTCAATCAATATCTTATAATCTGCTATTTATTGTTTGAAGGTGTTGCATCTACAATAAATTTGTGCGTAAATACAGTGAGAATGTGTTAAAATTACCGCACGAGAAATATTTATATCTTACTTTGATTTTACTAGAGAACACAACTATTGTGTAGATGTAAACTAATAGATTAAAAGGATTGATGGTGACAGTGTATTATAATTATTATACGTAATATTTGTGTATCGTTTAACATTAGTGCTTGCTTAACAAATATAGCATTTTACAAAATACAGTTTTACATTTTAATAGTATCTATAATGAGAGAGCAATAAGGAAATTTATTTAACTGCACATCATTTCACATAATTTGAATAAAAAATTTTATACATTTAAAAAAGGCATTTATTTAAAAATATTTTCATTTTACAAAAATAAGTAAGTACATATTATAAACGGTAAAACAGCAGTTTCGGGCCCAGAGATAGGTAAAACATAAGCATTTTTTCAGTTTCGGTATTTGGTTAAACGTGTGTTCGTTCCATAATCCAAGTTATGGCTGATTAATACTTACTTTCTTGTTTATGTATGGAATAAATTGCTGCTATTGTACAATTAATTTTTTTTTGCTTTTAGCAGAAATATGATTTAATTAAGGTTTCAGATTTACATTTTTCTCAATGTAATTGCTTTAGTACCAAATATACTTTATGTATATGTGTGTTTAATAGGTATATTTTAAACAAATGATATAAATATTTTATTTTATTAATAAGAAAAAATGTGAACAAGAATAAATAAAAAAGGAAATTGTTTTAATGGCAAACTCAGTGTGTTCAGTATAAACAATTTTTTTCGTAAATGTCTGAAGACAGTGAGTGTAAAACCCTCTTTTATTAGCATAATGTATAGCAATCGCCAATTAAGTTGGCGCGAGGAGGGGGTGCGCAGAAGCCGTTTTTAAAAACGTCCACCCCCACTACTCAAGTAATTGTCAGAATACATTTGTCATTGACGTTTGACGGAACATAATGTCTTTGCTAGGGGATCATAAAGTGATACACGCTCAGAGGTTAGAATTATCTGACATTTGATGTAAAACCAAATATAAATCTCCCCACTACTTCTAATCCTGCGCGAACTTACCCCTCCTCGCGCCAACTTAATTGGCGTTTGCTATACTATCGTGAGCAATTGAAAGTTAACACTTTATTATGTTGGCATGTCGAAATTTCAAAATTTATCTAATGTATACAGTACTTTTGAAGTGTCAGCATTTAATCATAACATAAATGACATTAGCTTGACAATTTGGTAAAATTTACGCAGCTAAATAGTGCGTTTACTTTCAATTGCTCACGATAGTACATTAAATCTTTTACCTATACTTACATTAAAAAAATTATATAGTAATTTCCTACTTAGAAATTTCATTAATATTCTGTGAGTATCACAATATCTGGTAATTCCTTGACACCCAGGATGTCAAACAATTTCTGAGGACCCAAAACAACTTGTAGTCTCATGAATTTATGTGGTAAACATTATTATATAATTAAATTGGATTTACACTTTATTCACAATATTTACTAAACTATACAATTTATAAGTACACATATATAAATGCACATCACATACACATAACTAAATTTAACACACACGTAACTAAACTTAACACACCATAGTTCATTATATTGCATATTGTTCACGAATATATATTGAAAAATCTTTAAGATCAGAACCTGAATCTAATGAAAATTCTGAGGATGACCCAGTAAAAGTAAAATTTTCTAACACATCTTCAACAATACTATCTAAATCATACATCTTGTTCTGTTATAATGTGATGAATGCAATTTTTCCATGCGTCAGCATCAATAATGTCTAATCCTTCTAATTTCTTACTTCGTCCAATTTAAATATCTTATTATTCGCCGCAACATGATGCTTAACTTGAGTCCATACAAGTTCAATGGGGTACAGATTACAGTGATATGGAGGTAAACGTAAAACTGTACGACCACTTTCTCTAGCTATTTCATCGACCACAAATGAAATGGATGACAGGATGCGTAATTTTTTACAAGCTCAAACAATTCAGCCCTTGGTATAGTATTATCAGCTAAAATTCCTTTTGTTAAAATCCATTCAATAAGTGCCTCCTTTTTCCATGATGAAGTAGGTGACTTTTCTGTTTTAGTAAAATGATAGGGCGCATTATCCATCAATTACTGCCCTTAACCTTCTAAGTACAGAATCAATGAGACTTCTTAAAAAATTAGGTTTTTCAATAATGTTTCCCCAGGTATTTTCAATAGATTCCCATAGTTGTTTCCTATTAGTAAATCTTATACGAGATCTATGAATTTGCTTTGTCATTTTTTTTATTTTCTCTCAAATATTCAAACAAATTGTGATCTATATCAGTTGATATTCTTTTAAGACCAGTGCCTCGTTTACGACATATACCGCCTTCATTTCCCCATCTTTTAACTTGTAGGTACTGTAGATTTGTTCAAATGAAATTCTTCTACGACTTGTTTAATAGCGCAACTTTCCAAATTTAACAAAATTTGTACTTTGTCTGCCGGAGTCAGTTTTCTTGCCATTTTGGACATCAAAAAGTGATAAATGTCATTTTGCCGTTACGAGAATGAATTATAACAAACCAAAAATTCAAATTTACTAGATTTATGTGAGCTTAACTGTACATTAAAATTGATCGTGCCATACGGGCTTAAGAAAACCGTACAGTGACGGTCCAGTGCATGCGCACTGTAGAAAAAGCGTTCCAACTTCATTTGTGACCGTACATTGACCGATACCAAAAGTGTTCCAACTAAATTTTGATCGTATACAAACCAGTCACGGAACGACTTGCGCATTACATAACTTCATCCTGTGAAAACTACACTTGGCAATACTACAAAATAGATTGATAACCAAACGATCAGAAATGTGTTTCAATTTCTTTATAATTATAACTGGTCCAAAAACAGTACAAAACTAACACTTGCGCACAAAATTATCACCAAACGACACGCATACTGTAACGAAACTTTATATAATAAAATTATTTTAGAAATTAAATATTTTATATCGAAGCAAATGAAAAAATAATACGACAGAAGTAATAAACTATAAGATATTGAAAATGTACAATCTAAAAGGAGATTATTTTATTAAAAATAGATAAATATTTAATTGTATTATTTAGATTATTAATTTGAACAATTTTATAGCTAAATCGCGTGTACATCTTTTATAGATTTTTGTAATGAACTTGTTCGAACAATTAAAAGAAACAATCTCAAACCGCGCCTTAAACGGATGATTAAAAAATAATGTATTTTTCACTTGTCTAACATTATCTACAGCTGGGTTCTTTAAATTTTGCTACGACTCTTACAGCAAATTTTCCCAATTTTTAAGTAAGGGAGGTTATTTACTAGGGCTGGGCGAAGTATCGATACATCGTCCAATACCCGATACCATAACTGGTATCGGGTACCCGATACCTCATATAACGAAGGTATCGATTCTAAGGTATCGATTCCAAAGCATCGATACTTTACCGATTCCAGTACTCGCTAAGTATCGATGTATCGGGTAGCGAGGTATCGATTCCAAAGCATCGATACCTATCGATACTTTACCGATTCCAGTACTCGCTAAGTATCGGGTATCGATGTATCGGGTAGCGATGTACCGGGTAGCCATGTATCGGGTAGCTTACCTTTATGAATTTTTTTAAATGTAAATAAAAGATGCAATAACTAAGTAAATAATTTTTAAGTTTATTATACACTATGTCTCACTAAGTTGGAACCATTTGGAAAACTTTTTTATTATTAATTTTAGGAAAAAAGTTATTCTTCATAAAAAGTTCTGCTTGTTCTAAAATCTAAAATGCAATCATCAGATATTAAATTTTTTCAGTCGTATACGCTGTTTGTCAAAAAATATGAATTTTACTCAAGAGTAAAGTACCTTTATATTTGACAATATTGACAATTGTTATAAATAAAAGATGATTAGAACATTTAGAAACGAAAAAGTTATCATGTGTTTCATAATCACAAGAGATAAATGTTCGTTGAAAATGAAAAGATTGGTAAAAAAATAACAAAACCAAATTTTTCAATGTAAATAGATGTAATTGCATATTTAAACATAGATTTTAGTTCTGATTAACTTTTCTTTATAACAATTTTCGATATTGTCAAACATAAAGGTACTTTAATCTTGAGTAAAATTCATATATTTTTTTTTTTTTTTTTTTGAAAGGTATATAACCCCTTACCACAATTATTAATCGTATCCTAAATACGTATTTCGACAACTAAGTTGTCATCATCGGTAGGTAAAAACCACTAATTAAAAGTCGCACATGGGGCACAGTAAAGCTAGCGAACCGCTTACGCAAACAACTACTTTACACCGCGTCCACGTATAGACTAAATTTAACATGCGTATCTAAACTACGAAGCGGTCGCAAAAATCACTTACCTCTAAGGAAAAAAGGTCTACCCATATGTTTAGACTCCGAGTTGAAATATGTCGAACGCAAGGACGGCAAACATTCCTATCTTAAGGGAAACGGCACTAAACATGTCCTAATAACTTCAATTTTAAAACGACGATGACACACTTATGGTAATAAAAATGAAAAGAGACAGCTGAAAGGAATCGGTGTTCTATCGCTATTCATGGAATTATGTTTATTTTTCGCGATGTGTATACTTTCATAAGCATCAAGTTCGTGGGGTTTATTAATTCCTTTGACCAATTTCAAACCTGTAATCGATACGTTGTGCAGTGTGCAGTGCTTATGAAAGTATACACACCGCGAAAAATAAACATAATTCCATGAATAGCGATAGATCACCGATTCCTTTCAGCTGTCTCTTTTCATTTTTATTACCATAAGTGTGTCATCGTCGTTTTAAAATTGAAGTTATTAGGACATGTTTAGTGCCGTTTCCCTTAAGATAGGAATGTTTGCCGTCCTTGCGTTCGACATATTTCAACTCGGAGTCTAAACATATGGGTAGACCTTTTTTCCTTAGAGGTAAGTGATTTTTGCGACCGTTTCGTAGTTTAGATACGCATGTTAAATTTAGTCTATACGTGGACGCGGTGTAAAGTAGTTGTTTGCGTAAGCGGTTCGCTAGCTTTACTGTGCCCCATGTGCGACTTTTAATTAGTGGTTTTTACCTACTGATGATGCCAACTTAGTTGTCGAAATACGTATTTAGGATACGATTAATAATTGTGGTAAGGGGTTATATACCTTTTTTAAGTTTTTACTTAACCACGTCTCCAAAGAAAGAATTTTCATATTTTTTGACAAACCGTGTATACGACTGAAAAAATTTAATATCTGATGATTGCATTTTAGATTTTAGAACATGCAGAACTTTTTATGAAGAATAACGTTTTTTCCTAAAATTAATAATAAAAAAGTTTTCCATATGGTTCCAACTTAGTGAGACATAGTGTATATATTATATAGTATATATTTCAAAGGATGTTGTTGAATTTTATATTATGCGTAGCAAATATCCATATTATAACATAAACATAATAAATATAATTATTACAAAAAAAATATCACAATATTGCAAATTTCATACCGTAGATATGGTAGAATCGATAAATTAATTTTATATCTCTTGAAACCGATATCAAACAAACGATACCTAGAAAACGGGTTATGAATACTGATTCCTAGGTATCGATTCCAAAGTATCGATTCCAAGCATCGATACCTATCGATACTTTACCGATTCCAGTACTCGCTAAGTATAGATGCATCGGGTAGCGAGGTATCGATTCCAAAGCATCGATACCTATCGATACTTTACCGATTCCAGTACTCGCTAAGTATCGATCTATCGGGTAGCGATGTATCGGGTAGCTTACCTTTATGCATTTTTTTAAATGTACATAAAAAATGCAATAACTTTTTAAGTAAAGAATTTTTAAGTATACAGGGCAATCCAAATTAAGTGTTCACCATTGGTAACTTTGTTATTATTAAAGATACAAGATTGTTTAAATTAGCAAACTAGTAGTACTTTTAACGCTCTTTAAGATGGAAGAATTAAAAAAAACAAATGAACAGCGCGTTTTCGAGTTTTCCCGAAAAATATGTTTTTTTCAAATGGAAACCCCTGTATATTATATCATTTTCTGTTAGAAATTCAATTTTTAAACAAAAAATCTTATAAGAACTTTTTTACTGGGATTAAAAACACTTGAGTTATAATGTATAAACAAAAACAGCTAAATAATTTTTATAAACTTTATTTTATACATAAACATATCATTAAAAGAAAAGAAAAATCACTGATTTTTTCATAGAAGATGTTCAAAAATACCACCTTGTTGTTCAATACATTTTTGAACACGTTTCTGAACTTGTCGAACTGCTTTTAGTATGGTCCTACCATCTATTTGGTTTATCTTTTCACTAACTGCAATTTTTAGGGCGTTTACGTTTTTGTACCTTTGCTTATAAATCTTTGTCTTTAAATAACCCCATAAAAAAAATCAAGCGGTGTTAAATCTGGCGATCGGGGAGGCCACTGAATAGGACCATTTCTTCCTATCCATGAATTGTTAAAAATAATATTTAAAATTTGATGAGTACCTCTGTAGTTGTGCGCAGGTGCGCCATCCTGCTGAAAATGCAGATTCTGTCTACTTATGAGATCAATATCGTCTAAGAAATTATTCAAAATTTCAGTCAAAAATGTACCTTTCACCAGTTAGAGTGCCCTCATAAAAGAAAGGACCAACAATCCTTGAACCAATTAAACCGCACCAAACATTAAAACTGTAACGGACCTGCGGGCGTCTTGGATGTACTAAAAGAAGATTTTCCTTTGACCAGTAATGATGATTTTTTGTATTGTACATTCCAGAATTTGAGAAATTTGATTCATCGGTCCATAAAATATAACGAAACTTGTTTACATTTTGGCGACAAAAGTTAAGATACCAGTGGCAAAAAAACATTCTTCTCTCTGGATCCCCTGGCAAGAAAACTTGAACTGGTTTGTACTTATAAGGAATGAATTTGTATAATACAAAGGTATTTTTAATAATATAAAATATTACTAAAAATCTGGTGTGAAGAACACAAATGCACGTTCACTATTAATATTTTCTGTGAACGTGTCCGAACATATCCTATCCCCAGAGACGTAGATACGTATTTCGCTTTTCTACAAGCTCATCGGTACGCCCCTGCTGGAGAAAGGATATTTCCAGACACATTCACAGAAAAGAACCACCTCGCCCTTTCACCGTAATTATCCAGACCGAGCGCAGAAATAAATTCGGCGCTACCTGTTGTCAGACAGCCGAAGTACCTCGCATACCGTCCACATAATTAATGTGAAGTAACGACGCCTTTCCAAAGGTTAGCACAGCCAATCTCTCTAGAAAACTGCATTTTGTTTGTGTCTTCACTCATACTACGGCTTAACCGCATGCGTAATGCTCATGTATGTTTCACTTATTCTGATACATTACACATACGGTTAAGCCTTAGTATGAGTGAAAACACAAACAAAATGCAGTTTTCTAGAGAGATTGGCTGTGCTAACCTTTGGAAGGGCGTCGTTACTTCACATTAATTATGTGGACGGTATGCGAGGTACTTCGGCTGTCTGACAACAGGTAGCGCCGAATTTATTTCTGCGCTCGGTCTGGATAATTACGGTGATAGGGCGAGGTGGTTCTTTTCTGTGAATGTGTCTGGAAATATCCTTTCTCCACCAGGGGCGTACCGATGAGCTTGTAGAAAAGCGAAATACGTATCTACGTCTCTGGGGATAGGATATGTTCGGACACGTTCGCAGAAAATATTAATAGTGAACCTGCATTTGTGTTCTTCACACCAGATTTTTAGTAATATTTTATATTATTAAAAATACCGTTGTATTATACAAAACTGGTGGGGTTTACCTACTCATGTATGTTTCACTTATTCCGAATGAATTTGTGTTTCTTCAGAATCCTATGCACAGTACCGTGACTCAAATCAGATTCCTTGATAATATCTAGTATGGAATTCTCACGGTTGGCCTCAAAATATGCAAGAACTAGAATTTCCGTGGCCTCGCTTATTATAAAAGTCCTTCTTGTTCTTGTTTTGGCAAAAACACTCTCATTGCCTCTAAATTTTCGGTACAGTCTCAGAAAAAATTGCTCATTTGGTTGTGTTCGGAGTGGATATAATTCAGCGTAGTGTTCTTTTGCCCTCCTAGAGGATTTTCTGCACACTAAATAAGATTCTAACATATCACACTTTTCTGCATGGGTAAAAATCATTTTTTTGTCAAATTAATAACTAGCAAAATGAAATTTATGAGTGAAAGACTAATAAAACTGTACTAATATTTGACGTTTACTAGAAAGAATTAACGTCGTTATCATAGAAACATAGAAATGCACTTGACTTAGCTGTTTTTGTTTATTCACTATAACTCAAGTATTTTTAATCCCAGTAAAAATTGAATTTCTAACAGAAAATGATATAATATACAGGGGTTTCCATTTGAAAAAAACATATTTTTCGGGAAAACTCGAAAACGCGCTGCTCTTTTTGTTTTTAATTCTTCCATCTTAAAGAGCGTTAAAAGTACTACTAGTTTGCTAATTTAAACAATCTTGTATCTTTAATAATAGCAAAGTTACCAATGGTGAACACTTAATTTGGATTGCCCTGTATATGCATTATATATATTATATAAAATATATTTAAAAGGATGTTATTATTGTGTGTAGCAAATGTCCTTATTATGACATAACTATAATTATTACAAAAAAAATCTCACAATATTGCAAATTTCATACCGTTGTTATGGTAGAATCGGTAAATTAATTTTATATCTCTTGAAACCGATATCAAACAATCAACACCTAGAAAACGGGTATGAATATTGATTTCTAGGCATCGAATTAAGGTATCGATTCCAAAGTATCGGTTCTAAGGTATCGATTCCAAGGTATCGATTCCAAAGCATCGATACTTTATCGATTCCGGTACTCAGAATCTATACCATGCACAGACCCGATACATCGGTAAGTATCGATACCTCGATTGGTATCGGTACCCGATACCGAAAACGTCGGTATCGCCCAGCCCTATTATTTACAGAACGATTTTTCTTTGTTAAGGTGATTGACTTTCTTTTTGAATTTTTAGAATTAGGTTGTATGTCTATATTTTTTATACAATTTCCATAGACTATAAAAAAAGATTTTTAAAGTTTATGGTAATATCTGTATGAATTGAAAAAAAATTCTTCCATTTATTTTTATTAAATATCCTTATTTTCAAGTTTAAACAATCATCTACATATCGAATAATCAACAGTTAGATGAAAACACAAACAAAAAAAAACAAATAAAAATTCAATATTTTGTGATGTTAACTCTCTGTAGTCTGTGGGACATTGATTCATATAAAGAACGCGTAAAATTTTCTTCGTTGCTAACATCTTCCCATATGGATGAAATTTCTTCCTAGAGATGTTCCGCACTTTCTGGCAAAAATCTGTGTTGGTTCAGGTTATTTGCAATGATATCCCAGACATTTTCCATAGGGTTCATGTCTGGGCTATAACTGGCCCAAGGAAGTGTTTCAACATTGTTTTCTTGTATCCATCTCGTAACAATATTGGTAGTATGGACTGGCCAATTGTCTTGTAAGACAAAATCATTTTCTGGAAAAACCTGTTCGATACTTGGTAGAGTGTCATTTTCTAAGATCTCCAGATAAGTATGACCCACAAATCTTCCGGCGATTCTCCATACTACCCTTATTCCTCTTGACAAAATACACCTCCACACATAGACACTGAAATGACCAGCGGTTTGGTAGTGATTTACATACAATGGATCGAATATGGTATTGCCTGGCCGATATACTTTAATTTAGTTTTTTTTTAGATTATTGAAAAAAATTTTTGTCGGTAAATATCGCACGGTTCCAAACATCTTGGGCTCTATAGACAAAATTTAGTGCAAAAAGCAAAAGAGATTGTTTTTCTAGTGGGTGAGTTCTGTTTTAATAGCTGCAACCCGACACTTTAAACGAGGCCTTTGTATTCTTCTTAAGGCGGTTGTCTTACTACCTGGAAACTCAAGACAAAATTCTTGTTTGCTTTGCCGTTCGAAATGGGTCCTCTTCCAGTCTTTCTATAAGAGCCGCATCTCTTATAGAAAGTTTCCCCCCAGGAAGACCTGGGGGGAAACTCTCGGTCTGGCTGTTCCTCCTCTCCTCTCTAGCGTTCTTTCTTCCCTTCATCTTTTGTTGATTAAGAATTACAGTATTACGGGCAATATTAAAATGATCTGTCACTGCTGCAGGTGACCATCCGTTCTCCAGCTCCGTTACAATCCGTGCTCTCATCTCTTTGGTAGTATGTGGGTCCATTTTCGAAATTTACTGACATAAATTTGCAACTTTTGACTGACAATAGGATTCTGACATTGAAGGTGGTGACACGTTTTTGGCAACGACATTTTTTTCTTAAAAAGACTGGTTTACACATGAACATTTTAGCGTAGAACCCAGCAGTACATTTAATATAGAATGTCGTACTTATCCAGTTTTTTTATCGAAATATCTTTTGAAATTTTCAATTAATTTTTTTTATTTAAATCTAAATACTATACAATAGGATTCCATTGATGATTTTACTCGTTATTAAAATTAATAATATTTTATACCATCACAAGCTGAAAAATATGCTGTTTTCAATTAATTATAAAAAGTAAACAAATCAATTTAAAAAGTTGTGTTAGGTGTAACGTCATCAGCAGAGAGCCGACAGAAGCGATTGATTGATTAATTGCCCACATAAAACGTTGTGGTGGTCTCAGGTATAGTATGCATGTTATAACAGCCCCACTATTTGCTTGCTCGATTGCATTCGTCGAGCAGATATTGTTATTTCCGTCGTTATTGTCTCTATTCATTCATACATATATTCTATTTTACAGTAACGTGTAAGACGGAATATGCATTTATATATTATTTCGTTATATCCGCTGATTTCCAAAGTGTATTCTCGTGTTTACATGTGGTTATACATGCATATACATACATATTTATTGTTCTTGAGATAGTATATTTTCTATTCTCTTCTATAAGGGATTGTTTCTGGTTTCGTTTCTTTCAGTGTTATTTGGTTACAACTTTTAGTATTTTAAAAAATCCGTTTTATATTTGTTATATTGTATATTTATCCTATCATTTTTCAAAAATATTTTGTGATCAAAATTCGATACGCAATTCGCTTGGCAGCATTACTTATATTTCAGCAGTAGTTGCTGCCGGTTACCAAGCCGTTTATTACACTCGCTCTGAGATACGTATTAACTGCATATGTAGGTATGTGCCACTTATGCAGTAGCTACACGTATCAAATTGTTCGAAACTCACGGATCGCTTACAGAACAAACCTATTGCGAAATCAAGGCAGACGTCTATGGGCTATGAATCTTCAATCGCTCGAGTCCGCTCTCTGGTCATAAGAAATTAGCATGTGCCTCCCTTGGTAATGTACCAATGTGTAATACGGCGGAATAACAAAAACGAAATAATATGAATAATGCGGGTTAATATAAATGTAAATGTGTTCATCGACACGTTTTATTGGTTTATTACATTTGTACGTAGTAAGTGTAACCTGCCTGTAAATGTTGTTACTTCATTAGCCGAGCACATAGACATGATGAACCAAGTTAAGACAACGGCGATTTTAACATCTACATAACAAAAACACAGAACAACTTTGGAGAATAGCAAATCGAAGAATAAAATAATCATGCGACATCTGACGTAAGAAAAGTGTCGTACACCACAAAATGTCGAGCGATTTCGAGAATTAGAACTTTGTTATGTATAATTTTCAGCGGTTTTTGTGCTTTGTCTCTGTTTGATTAAGGCTGCCTATTCTGGATTACAATTTAGTAGAATCGCTTCAAGACCATTGGGCAAAGAGGCAAAAATATTATGTATTTTTGGTACTTTTGATATCTGAATAAACAAATGTATAGTATTACAGCCTGTTCACGATGCCTTAAATAATTTAAAAAACAAATATTCCTATAATACTTGTATGTATATTCAAAATATAATTAAAGTTACACACTGAAGTAAAATCACAAACATTATCTATTTTTCATTGCTTTCTTTAGCTTAACCAACTTCCTTCCACCTATTTTCCTCTTGAATTGTTTATTTTTTCTTTGATTATGCCTAACTTTTGCGCGAACTATTTCCTTAATATTTCTTCTAACTTGTTTAAATTCTAATTTATCATCCAATTCAAATTTACGCACAAAATCGATACCCTCTAAAATTAAATGCCTTCTAGAACTCGTATGTGAAGAATTTATTAAAAAAGTGTACCTTGTAATCTATAATCATCATCTTTAAAAAAGAAAGGTTCAGTCCATAATCGTGCTGGACCTAATGATACATTTTGCTGTATAGCCTTATCTTGCACTTCATCTTTTCCATCTTTTACAATAGTATCTTGATCTCTGCTATTAGATTCATCATCAGAAGAATCATACCGGAAAGGATTCTTGTCTTCTATCTTAAACAAATCTCCCTTTTCTTTTGTTTGATTGTCATTGGAAATATTACTATGTGCTATTTTATTAACTAAAACATGAAATATTAATTAAAAACACAAAAATAATCCTAAAGTTTTAATACTTTACCTGCATCTTGATGAGAACCAAACATGTTTAGTAAACTAAATGATTTGCTTTCTTGTAATGTTTCCCTTAAATTATCCTTAACTTCATAAAATACGTCTTTAGAAACGAGAGGTTTCTCTATTTCAATATTTACATTTTCTTGATGTGAGTCTTTCTTTTTTTGTTTTTTTCCCTGTGTCACTTCCTTTTCTTTTAATAGAAATTTAGAATGATCTGGCCTTGATGGATCATAGCGTGTCATACTGACTGATTTAATGATTCTGAAAATCACACGCACACACAGATATATATATATATATATATCAATTGATAAATTCTTGGAGTTTTTTTTAATTTCATATAAAAGCCGAAAAACTACAAGAATTTATCAATTGATATATTTAATGAACAGCTAAGAAATTATTGAAACACATATATACCGATTGGTCCAGCTCGGAACGGGCCATAGGCAGCAATGCGTGGCAACAGCTTCAATTGCAGCACATTGCAGTTAAGAATTTAGTAAGACCTAAACCGCGCAAGGATATAGTCGTTTGCATATTCGTTCTGTATACGTAATTTGCCCATTTGTTTCAGACATAATAAGGTCCAATTTATTATTACTATTATTGTATTCTTAGCTGCTACGGAAAAGTAATTTTAAGTAATAAAAAAACAATAAAGTTTTCTAAAAGATAAAAGTAAAAAAAATCAATAATTCTGCAAAATAAATTTAAATTTTAAGACTTAAGGTCGCCCATTTCAACTAACGAACAAACCCTCACGTCTCTCTCCTCCTGATCGGCAGGTATTAGAGGGATATGAGGCTGTTCGTCAATTTGTTGGCATTTGCGGCAATTTCCGACTACACAGCCATATTTCCTAAACGCATTTACGATCCTTTCAATCGTTGAATGCGAAGGAATAGGCTGATTTACGTACTCTACAGCAACTAAATCAGCGGTTGTTCGACAGGAATTGCCGGCAAGATACCACGGAACTATGTGTACCTTCTCTGCGGTTGTATACACTGACATAACTACCTTTACGTATGCACAGCTAAATACGAATGACGGGCAATCTGTTGCGCTCGACCATCGGACTTATGTTGCGCGCGCGGAGTGGCATCGTACACACGTTGCCACATCGCATTACGTTCCATACGTATATTTTTGCCTATGGCCCGTAGCGGCCTGGACCTATCGGTATATATATACACACAGGTGTCCCCAAAACACTACAACCTTTAAGGGGTTGTAGGGGACATCAAAATAAACATTTTTTGTTTAATAAACATATGTCCGCAAATTAACCGTTTTAGCATAAAAAAGAAAAATTGTTTTGGTATTATTTTACAACAAATTTTAGGAGGACATTAATAAATCACTTTTTGTTCAAGTTGGATTTTGATTTATTGACAAATAAATGATGGTTTACAAAAATTGATGAAAATGTTGACCATTTACTTAAATACAAAGATCCTATGGAATATTCCGTAAATAGCTTCTACATATTGCTGTGAACTGCGCCTTTGCTTATAAGTTCAGCTCACAACAAATGTCCGGACTATTTCAGTCGTAAATTCTTCTTGCTTGAAACTTCTTGCATCAGGGTTTTCCCTCTTTTTCTCGAGTGAAAAATGTGGACAAATAAAAGAGTCAAAGAAAAGTCACATTTATACTTAACTAATTTATTAAAAAAGAAAAAGAAAAAAAAATCTCTTTTCAAAGTGTAAAGAGAGCTAAAGCATGATTAAAAATAGCTTGGAGGAAAAAGTCTGTGTGATAAATAACACGCACACAGAGAAAAGTCTCCTGTGACTCGCGAGCAAACATAAAACTAATAGATTGTTAAAAAAATTCTCAAATTCAATATCTAATTTACAAGCCCCAAAATCAATTCGAAAATCGACTAAACGTCAACTCGTAATTTACTTTACTCGTGCACAAATAAACACAAGGACAAATCTCCCCTCCAATCCTGACTTTCAAAAATCTTTTAGAATCCTGTGACAAAAAAAAACTCCCTCAAAAAAATATGGTAATTTTCTTAGCTATCTATATTGTACTCTAATATAAATATAATTTAAAATTACAAATAAGCACAAATATCAACGAATTATCGTGAAATAGAATTTATATAAATCAAACATAAAAAGTACTTACGTACGTAACACTTTTATCTAGAAAAACTAATATGAGAGATATCAAGCATAATCTAAATTAAATGTATAAACGAGATCAGTGGCGGCTCGTGCTAAAAATTTTAAGGTGTTCTGCAAGTTTTACAAAAAAATTTACCTTGCACGGGCAGTAAGAGGTTGCCTCCCATCGATCTTATCGTGCTTTCTTCGCCTTCCGCACTGAAGTAATGTATTTCTGGAACGATTGTCAATTGTCACACAAAAAAATATGAGTCACTAAGCACTACTTTACTAACAAATTATTTCTTATAAATTAAATCTATTCTACGTTCTTTTCGATTTGCAAATTTTGTTATCACTTTGGCATTAAAATTGTCTATTTCGGAGATAAACTTTTTTTCGATAGATAGCATGGAAAGAGATGTTAAACGATCTTCGGTCATTGAATTTCTGAGAAACGTCTTAATTCGATTTAGTGTTGAAAAGCATCGTTCGGCCTCTGATGTTGTCATGGGAGTTGTTATTACAATTTCTAATAATTGTCTAGTCTCCTTCAACGTATCTCCCAGATTGTTTTTTATTAAAAATTTTAGAAGAGGTAGTGCGCCTTTTAAAGATCTACAATCAGTTCTTGAGTAAATAACAGACAATTCAGTTCGTAATCTTTCTTTATCAAGGTTGGGATAATAGGAGCATGCGGAAGTGAGTTTGTCCTCAGGAATTTTACTGCAATACTCTCCAAAGCATTCCGAAAAAAAAAGTGATGCCACTACTAGATGCTCTTTAAAATGAAATCGATCTTTTGCACAATTTAGAATAACATCACACACCTCTAAAGCCGAAATTCGATGATTAAATCTGCTGTTATTTGGACGTTTGCGTTTTTCTGGTGGTGGCTCATCGCTTATTAAATCTGTTTAGTCCATTTACTAATTTAACATAACTTATAAACAATGTAACCCGCTATTTTAATAATGTTCCTGTCACTTGGCTTTTGACACATTGTCGAAATTACTTCAAAAACGTCATCTTTCAAATATCTCAGTGTTATTTAAATTCTTTTAATAAAATTTGTATCGTATATGTTGTCTTTTCTTCGATCCTACCTTGAATAAATACAATAGTGAGTGTATTCTCTTAAATATTTAATCTTCCTTTCTTGTGATCCTTAATTTTTGGATTTTATATCACTTTATGTTTAACTTCTTTCTATAACAGCTTCTCTGTGCCTGTTTCCTATTACTTTTCATTCTCATTGAACTTGTTATTAAATTCCTTCTGCCAATACTATTTTTATTCCAGTTATAATTTTTCGATTGTCAATTTATTACAAACAAAATGAATATGGCCATCGCAATACTACTACATTATATTATAACATTTTCTTTAGATTGACATTTTTAAATTCGTTATATCTTTTGAATGGAATGTCCGATTTTAATAATTTAAAAAGTATTTTACTGGTATTGAAATGGTCTTTAATAAAATATCATTTAATAGGATAAGAAATAATACAGAGGTATGGATAATATGGTTTGATTATTGTCGGCACTTTTATTAACTTTTAAAATGTAAAAAAGTAGTTATAGTGGCATAACTACAGTAGTTGGACATATGGTTTCGCGGACTTTTTTGTAGATATTAATACGTTCTATAATACTGTAGAACATTTTTTTGTTCTATCAACAATAGTTTCCGCAGCGTACGCGATGGCAGATTTTTTGTGACTAATTTTTTCACACCTTGGGTTACATTAATGCATTTTTATTGGGGATATCTTTTTTTTTTTGGAAAATGTAATATAGCCTATGTCACTCAGTGAAAATGCAGCTTTCTAATGGTGAAAGAATTTTTGAAATCGGTCCAGTAGTTTTTGTGTGAAAGCATTACAAACATACATACAAAAACACAAATGTTTCCTCTTTATAATATTAGTTTAGATACCGAATCATATCGCCCTCGGCGCTGGTGTAAATGCAGCGAACATGCCTGGTAAAATCACGCATTGGTTTAAGACAGCCGCGGTGGTAGCGGGGTGCGCGCGGGTGTTTGAAAGAGCTCTGAGCGCACGTACGTGTGGACCAGATAAGGAACAAGTGAGCGATCGCGCGAATTAGGTTGGTTATTCCACTGGTCGCCTATTGTATATTATTTGATAATATACTATAGGTATATAACCGGCGTTAAGTGTTGGAATTTCGGAAGCGAATATCTCGGCTTCTTCTGATCGGATTTTGATGATTGAGGTGTCAAATTGTAGGGTTTGATGCCCTCTACAGGATGATGTAGAAAAATATGCAAATTTTTTGATATACAGGGGGAGAATTTTCACAACAATATGTTACGCTTTTATAAACATCAGAAATGTCGGAAAAATTATGTAAAAGAAAACTAGTTATAACTAATACAGGTTCGCCCGTCCAATTTTTTGGGAGCTCTGCAGCGCTTATGCGCCAGCCGCCACTGAACGAGATCACCACCACTCGTAAAAAAAAAAACGTAAATGAAACTTACACACACATCAAAACACTCCAAATCAAATAAACCCGACTTTAAACCAAATACTACGAGAAGTAAAAATGAGGTTTTTTACCCCCGACCGTACAATACAACAGACTTGATACCTCTATCTATCATAGGCCGGAAAAGATCGGACATCGTGCGACAAAGCTACAAAATAAGACCGCAAGACGGACTACATTCTATACAAAATAACTATACAGTCCCGGTCATTACAATAATTCAAAAATATAAACATTTTTAAAATATAAATCAATAATTAAATAAATGTGCATGTTTAATAAATGTAATAAAATCACTGTTTGTTCAATATTATTTTCTTCAGGGAAAAGTTCATTGCAATATGTACAACTCCTCATTACGAATAAGCGTTTCGTAAACTAAAAATTTCAGATAACCCCAAAGGGAAAAATCCAAGGGGTTAAGATCGAGAGAACGCGCGAGCCATGCCACGGGACCTCCTCTTCCAATCCATTGGCGGGGAAATTGCTGGTCCAGATACTCGCGCACGTTTAAACCAAAATGTGGAGGTGCACCATCATGTTGAAATTATGTACATGATGTTTCTAGTGTTTAAAGGAACATTTTACAATAATAGAGGCAAAATATTTTGCAGAAAATTCAGATAAATGTCTGCGTTCAAACGATCAGGCTTCAAGTGAACTATCAGATTCTCTCCAACAATGCCAGCCCACATTTTAACACTAAATTGTTGCTGGTCTCTTCTAGATACCATTGCTGGTGTTTTCTAGATACCACAGTGTCAGGATTTTCATCATGCTAAATGTGACTGTTTCTACTATTAAAAAAAACATCGCGGGTGAAACATGCTTCATCAGAAAACAATACTACTCTTCCGAAATCAGGTTCGTCCTGACCCAAAACCATTGGCAAAAGCTCAATCGATGCATATAATCTTCAGGATTTAAAATTTGCACGCGTTGTAAATGGTAAGGGTAGAGAAGTTGTTCATGAATGACACGGTGTACCGTCGACTTGGAGGATCCCAAATGATGTGCAATTGCGCGAACACTTGCAGATTGGTTTTCTTCCACACGGCGTAGAATTTCCTCTTCAAATTGAACCGTACGAGCTGTTCTTGGACGACCACCACCACCAGGACATTTTAGGTTTCTACTTTCTCTAAGACAACGATGGATGGAAGTAAAGGTTGAATGTGAAGTTGCTGACGTTCCGGATAGCTCTGTTCATACAAGCGTCTGCGTCTCTTCCATTACACTGTATTGCAGCATAAGCAAGGTGCATATCCGCACGTTCTTCAAATGAGAAATTATCATTCATTTTCAATTAACGACATTAACATCATAACATTAACAAAGTTAATGTTATGATGACAACTAAAAGTCACAAATAACTACTACGATCTCAAAATCGGCATCTGTAGAATGTTTATTGTGATAAAGAAATGTTTCTGCTACCCAACAAAAACCGTAGTTGCAATAAAAAATGTTTAATTAAAGACAGTGGGGTCTAACTAAATCAAGAATTACTTTAGTTATTTGGATATGATTTAAAACAATTTGTTGCTCTACAATACAAACAACTCATTTGCAGACATATGTTTATTAAACAAAAAATTTTTGTTTTGATGTCCCCTACTACCCCTTCAAGTTTGTCGGTATGTTTATGGGTCATATTGTATATATATATATATATATATATATAGATATATATATATATATATATATATATATATATATATATATATAACAATTGATAAATTATTGGAGTTTTCGGCTTTTATATGATATATTATTATATATATATATATATTACAAATATCAAATTAGTATGTATGTAATTGCAAAGTAATCATCTGATTCATTTACACTGTTACTTTATAATGCATTTCTAAATAGCTTGAACCAGGTCTATTGTGGCTGAGTGGTAAAAGCGACAGTCCTTCAAACTGTAGACTTGGGTTCAAGTCCCAACATAGACAATATCTTTCAATTAAAAATTTCGTATGATTTGCTTTGTAATTTGTAGACAGCAATGTTTACATCCCCACTCACTTTGCAATTACATACATACTAATTTGATATTTGTAAATATTCCATATAAAAGCCGAAAAACTCCAATAATTTATCAATTGTTATATTTAATAAACGGCTAAGAAATTATCTAAACACTCATATAGCTATGGAGTAATTCATAATTAGCAATTTCAAACATTAAAATCTGACATCTGCTCTCAAAATACTGACATCTGCTTTCAATAACTGACATCTACTTTCAAAATAGGCATCTGCTTTCAAATCTGACGTTTGCTTTCATAACAGACACCTGCTTTCAAAACAGACATCTGCTTTCAATAACTGACATTTGCTTTCACTAACTGACATCTGCTATCAAAACTGACATCAGCTTTCAAAACTGACTTCTGCTTTCAACTTGACATCTACATTCAATAACTGACATCTGATTCATTTACACTGTTACTTTATAATGCATTTCTAAATAGCTTGAACCAAGGTCTATTGTGTCTGAGTGGTAAAAGCGACAGTCCGGCAAACTGTAGACTTGGGCTCAAGTCCCAACATAGACAATATTTTTAATTAAAAATTTCGTATGATTTGCTTTGTAATTTGTAGACAGCAATATTTACATCCCCACTTACTTTGCAATTACATACATACTAATTTTATATTTGTAAATATTTCATATAAAAGCCGAAAAACTCCAATAATTTATCAATTGTTATATTTAATAAACGGCTAAGAAATTATCTAAACACTTATAACGTGTGTTCATTTGAAAAGTCAATCCAGGTTACTTTGAAATTTTGATAGAATAAGACGCATATATATTAGTATGTGTTTGTTGTTCCGTAAACGTAAATCCAAATGACATTTGATAATGTCAATCACAAATATCAGTTAGTGCATAAAATAATCGTGCGTCGATTCTGGTTTAAATAATTAATAATTTTGGACGGAGGATTTTAAAGTGCATTGATCTTGAAGGACAACATTTTCAACATTTGTTATAGTTTTCAATAAATACCTATTATTTGTTATTTATTTGTATATATGAAACTGTCAAAATATACGACTTCGTAGGTTAAGTAGTAAATTTTAATTTACGACATATGTACTTCAAAATGTTCTCAGTAAATCACATGCTACTAGATTGACTTTTCAAATGAACACTTGTTATATATATATATATATATATATATTCAACTTCCTTTATAACAATATGGTGCCGGGGTGAAAAACAAATAATATAGATAAATGAGACCAAACAAGTTCAAAATATTTACTTTTTCGGTTGCGAATATTGGTCTGTTTTCATCAATTGTTTTCCTAACACATTTTCAAGTATAGATAACTCCTTTTCCTTTTCTTCTGTTGTAATTATAGTATCCTCCATAGCTTCTTCTACTTTTAAATGTGGATGCTCAGCCTTGAATGTTGTTTCACTAATTTCTTCTTGCAATTCATCCTCGAAAGATTCTTCATCATTTTCTATAAATCTCTCATCCATTGCAAACCTTTTATCACTTTTAAATTTAGATTGCAGTTCCATAAGCTAGAAATAAATCATAGAACAATAATCATTTAATTAATTGAAATAATTAAATATTTACTGCAGCTGAATACTCGGAAGCCGTAAATCATAGAGAGCGCATGGATAATTACAACTGAAGCTTTTGTTTTTAAATTTTTAACTATATAATTTTCTGCAATTTTTGTTTTAAAAATAAACATATTTACTTCAATTATTTTTATAACACATTGATGTACACCCAGTATACTATTTGCTCATCAATTACTTATACAGGATGTGTATTTTCAAAGCGGGCCATAGGGATTTGGCATTATATCAGTATCACTATTTCAAAAAATAGATTTGTTAATATTTTAGACAATAATATAAATAGGTACATTTATAATGTACAAGTTTATTAAGATTCGTAAATAAACATAAAATGTTTTTTTTTTAATTATTATTACAATCAGAACATACTCAAAAATAAACTAAATATATTTTACGAATAAAAACCAATTTTGTTACAAAAGATATTACAAAAGTCCCCCTTGTTGACACAAACAATATTCCAGTCTGTTGTAAAACGAGTTGATAACATTTTCCAACTGCCTATTGGTTATTAAAGCACAATGTGCAAAAATTTTTTCCCTCATAGAATTAATGTTTGGATGTCGGTTTTTATAAATTTTACTTTTTTAGGTGGCCCCACAGGAAAAATCACAAGGAGCCAAATCCAGAGATCTCAGTTAATGGCACCGCCTCGCCAAATCCATTGATTGGAAAACGTTCCATCTAAATAATTTGCTAACGTTTACTGCATAATGGGCGGGGGGGGGGGGGGGAATCATCGTGCTAGAACCATATCTTCCAATCAATTCTTGCAGACTCATCTAATGCAGGGGATTACTTCGTTCATTAAAATAGATTAAATGTATGAATTTAAATTTCCATTAATAACAAATGGACCAATAATGTTATCGCATAAAATTCCACCTCAACCATTAATTTTTTGAGGGTAATACGTGCGTGTTGCTACATGGTATCTAGGATTTTTCTGGCATCAGATTCGTGTATTTAGCTTATTTGGCTCGTTATTTAATGTAAACGTACATTCGTCCGTAAAACAAATCGACTTTAAAAAATTGGAATTGTCATTTGCTCTTTCCTGCATATCTTCACAGAAGACGCGTTTAATTTCTTCGTTTATATCAAACAACTCCTGATGGCATTGATGTTTGTAGGCATAAAATTTATGCTTCTTCAAAATCCTAAAAACTGCAGAACTTGAAACATTTAATTCTGCACCAATTTCACGAAGACCTGAACGATTATTTACATTTATTAATCCCAGACCACGTTCTTCAAGTAAATAACCGTTAAAATGATTTCTTGCACCTAAACGTAGGTAAGTATAATTTGAAGTTATTTATCTGTGTATCACTAAATCACTACTATCAAATTAACAATACTGTTGTTTACCCCAACTTTCATGTTCTCTTACTACAGCTGTTTTTTCAAATTGTTCGACGTATTCTGCTACTGTCGATTTGGATGGCGCGTGTCTATTAGAACTTTGACAATTACTTTTTGAAATTTTGCTGTCAAGTCAAAGATTGATGTGTTACTCTAGAAGCGGTCGCTATAAATACTTAACTCGAAGGTGACTTGATACGAAATATTTTTTAAAGAGAAGTTTATAATTCTTTTTAATTTGTTCTGATATTATCTAATGCACACTCATTTTAGCTGCAATTTTATACCCCTACGGGTGTTTACAGGTTACAGTGTTATATTCCGATGGCCTGCTTTGAAAGTGCAAACTCGGTATATAACAGGTGTTCAGAAAATTGCTTTTCAAATGTCTTTGTATGTAATACTTCTAACAATTGTGCTTTACGATTTATATTAGGAAGACGTTTAATTCCAAAAATCATGCTATTTCTGGTTTTGTGCTGCTCAATCCTGGTATTTTACTGGCCTGTCGTGAATGATATGGAGCGTTGTCATAACAAAAACACTCCTTGCGGGCAAGACAGGCAATAACGTTTTCTGGAACCACTGTTCAAATAATTCTGATGCCATGTCTTCGTGGTGGTCAAGATGAGATGATTTAATATTTTTTGCTGATAACAACATTCCACCAACTCATCCATTTTCCGAACTCAAATCATCTCATTCCAGTTATTCAACAAACCGGTAGTGTGGGACGACAAGAGGGTAGCGGGTGTCTAAAAGTCCGAACAGAAGAAGCGATTGGTGATAAGACGAATAATTATTAATGCCCCAAAAACTTCAGTACGAACTCTCGCTCAACAAACTGGGAATGCCAGTTGGTTCTTGTCATACAGTTTTAAAACAACATTTACAGTTATTTCCATATGGTATAACTTGCTTGCAAGAAATCTTCGATATTGATTATCCGCCACGAGTAGTTTTTTGCGAATGGTTTACAAATAATTTTAATGATGAACTCCTAGACAAAATTTTCTTTTCGAACGAAGCATGGTTTCAAGTTAGCGGATACTTTAATATGGAGTCACACAAAACCCAATAATTTTAATGTTGAAGCTCCTCTATATCCTCAGAAAGTTGGTGTTTGGTGCACTATAATAAAGAATATGGATTATTGGCTCAATTTTCTTTTAATGATACCTGATTGCAAAAATATATCGACAGGAAATACTCTTGACTTTATTTAATCAGCTTCTTAATGATGAACTAGCTTTGGGTTACTTTCAACAAGATGGCGCTAGAGCTCACACAGCTAGTGAAACAGTGAACATGTTACAAGAAGTATTTGGAAATCGCTTGATTAGTTTGAATAGCAATCATGAATTTCCTCCAAAGATCTTGCGATTTAACACCGTGTGATTTCTTTTTATGGCCTTTTTAAAAAAATTCAATTTATCAAGTACACGATTATACCGGGTTCTTTTTTGTATCATTACATACATCCCTATGTGCAATTCTAAGAAAAGAAAAGTCAATGCATAGGTGAAATAGAAGGCAACCAGTTATGCACCAGTGAAGTATTTTTCTAAATTTCAAATATTTCTGAATTTTTATTCATACATAAATCTTAAATTAAATACATTTTATTGAAAAATAGATAATTTATATAAAACAGTTAATTATCCCAACAGGCATATATCTTGTGCCAAGACAATTTTAAAATTTTTTAACAAATTCAAAGAAGATGGATAGTATTTGTTTAAGGATCGAATATATCTAAGATAGTAAAATTAGTGTACCAAAAAAAGGTAGAAAAAATAGATTTTACCATTTCATGAGACCGAATGTAACCCACATATTCGGGGCATTTCAGTAACACGATAACAACAAATAACTCCTCGTTGTATCTTAGGAATAAATGATTTTATAAAATGGAGAAACTTATCTTAAAAAGCAGTAGTGGGAAATTCTTGGAGGTAATAAATACGTTACTATTTTTTTAATAATCGCAATAACTTTTGGACTGTAAAATTATCTGAAAGCATTACTACTGGAATTAAAGAGTGAGGAAGGGAGACATTATACAACAAACTTTTGGAATCTGTTAAAGCAAGGCAATTTTTATAGGAAGAAGAATCAGCTACTAGAGTAAGCAACTGTTTTACACACTCGATTTAAAAGAGAAGGTTTCCGTAGTAATGAAAATGCTACTGCAGCTACTTCTTCTATAGAACAAGAAATGTTTAATATTATGAAGAAAATAGATTCTAAAAATAAAGAACAAATGTCTGTAATCGAAACAGACACTAGGCCACATAAAAAGTCACACACAAGAGTATTTAGTACAGCTCGTTTAATAATAGAACAAAGGAGCGCAAGGCTAAATCCTAAAAATGTTAATATTTTAATCTTCCTAAATAAAAATATTAATAAGTAATCTAAGTATTTATTTTATTAAAATTACACCAAACTTTTCCTATTAGTTAAAGAAATAACTCAGTGGGTTTCATCCTATTATGCTTTGTAACTATTAAAGATATGAATGTTTAAGTTTTCAAATGGAAATTACTTAGATTGCCATACAGAATGTACATGAAACTCTTTAAATCTATTACGGAACTGTCGCTTTATCAGTAAAAATTGTTTTACTTAAAATTTCTTCGTTTTCATTTAAAAAATCAAACATTATATCACAAAAATCGGTTCATTTTAATTTATCTTCCTCAAAAAGCTCTTGATGTCTTGGTATCGTGTATGGCTTATATTTGAATTCTTTCAGGGTTTTGAATACCTACTGAACTGTATCATACTGCAAAATGCCTGGCTACAACTAAAAGCGATCTTACAGACCGTTCTTCTACATAACACAGGATATTTAGCTTCATGTGTTCGGTTAACACGTGATTGATTTTATTTTTATAGGAATTTAGAAAACAGAATTAAATATATTTTTTACAATAATTTGTTAAATGTTAATATTAAACTAGTAGGATAACTAACTATAGATACTATTATAACTATAAGATGAATAAAACCTTTGCTTGTAAAATTATTTCCCTTAATTCCACATTTTCTTTTTACATATTACAGCAGATTAGACTAGTTTTATTACCAAAAAATGAACAGCATATGAAACGGGTTATGTAATTTCTTCCAAAGTAAGGGATCACATGAAGAAGTGTTCAGCAAGAATTCTCTAAAATATCATAATGCTTATTTTTTTATTTGCAAATTTATTATTCTTACCCTTCTAAAATCATTACCTGACTAATTTCTGTTAACTAATAGGGCATTTTAATGGAATATCTTTTGACATAAACATTTGCGTGCAAGTAAATGTATCATTCTAGCGTATTCTTATCTCAGACATGACCTCAAATTTTTCTGAACACCATAATTTATTTGTATATGTATTGTGTGTCATACTGTGATGTTTTTTTTTAAATTGACCATAGGTTTTTACATGTTTTATGTTCTTATCTAATATTGATACATAACATAATGAAATGCAAACGTTTTAATTTGTTGCACGTACTTTATTTTACAGTTTTTACATAACCATTACAACGTCTATATATCGTATTATATCGTTGTCTTTTTCATTACTACCAACCCCTGAGTATTAAAGTATCAAATACATTACACTCCTCACAACTACAATAATGTCTATATTTTATAAATTTAATTTAACTACTGCCCTCCTGGATCGACTTGAGCGTCTAAGAATCCTAGTACTGGGAGTGGAAATTGTCGCCCCCGGAGGTTCCGTTGTTGGTGTTGCCCTAACTTCTGGTACTTCTTTTGGTATCTCTAGCTGCGTGTTTGCAGAGCCCAGTTCCTTGTGTTCTATTGGGTTCTCTTGCAACGTCGGTGCTGGATCATCCGGTATTGATATCTTGGTTGTCTGTAAATCCATTGGAGTACAGTGTTGCCTTGGAATTTCCAGTCTTGGTGTTTCCTCTTCTTTCTCTGTTGATGTATGTCGGGGTTTTAAATGATCGGTGTGAACGAATCGTCTATGTCCTGCTACTTCGGCTATGAAAGTTAATGTACCCTTTCTTCTTATTATCTTCCCCGGTAACCATTTTTCGATTTCTCCTCTTACTGATTTCACCCAAACTTGGTCTCCTATTGCATACGATATTACTGGTCTTCTCTTCGCATTTAACCTTCCTTCTTCATTTTGTTTCTTTCTATCCATAACTTCGGCTAAATTTGGTTTCATGATGGAAAGTAGTGTTCTCGGTCTCCTATTTAGTAATAGTTCTGCCGGAGTACGTCCCGTAGTCTCATGTGGTGTATTTCTGTAAGTGAATAAATAATTATCCACTAGATGTTGTAGTGACATCTGCGTTGTTTTATTTTGCTGTGTTGTAATCATTTTTCGTAATCCATATTTGACGTTCTGTACGGCGCGTTCGGCTGCACCATTACTCGCTGCGTGGTAAGGTGGTGTTAGTATGTGTTTTATTCCATTACGTACCGCGAAGTTCTTGAATTCTTGAGACACAAATTGTACACCATTGTCAGAGACGATTATCTCTGGAATACCGTGTGTTGCCATTATACTTCTTAATTTTTCTATGGTCTTCTCTGCTGTTGTCGATTTGGTTATAGCTATTTCCATCCATTTTGTATATGAATCTATAACTATAAGAAAATTATGCGCTATGTTATTATAATTAAACTGAGCATAGTCAATATGTATTCTTTCCCATTTTCTTTGACTAATAGGCCAATGGTAAACAGCTTGCTTGGAAGTATTTCGTGCATTTATTTGACAGGCTGAACATTTTCTAACCTTTTCTTCTATTTGTCCATCGATATTTGGCCACCAAACGTATGATCTCGCCAATTGCTTCATTTTTACCATTCCTGGGTGTCCCATATGTAATATGGACATTACATGATCACGATACATATCCGGAATAATAACCTTATTGCCTAATGTTAAACAATCCTCATCGTTTCCAATTTCATTTTTGTGACGCCAATATTTACTAAGTATGGGATCTGTCACATGTTTCGGCCATCCATTCATTGTAAACTGATGAATCTGTTTTAAAATCTGGTCTGTTTTTGAAGCCTCTGCAATATCGCTAGCCGTAAGCACTATGTCAGAGTCTTTCGTTAATTCGCAAAAATAGCTGGTAGTTGAGAAATTATTTGCGATTCCTTCTATTTGTTCTTGATATGGTAATGGTAGCCTCGAGAGTGCATCTGCATTAGCTATGTCTTCTCCCTTCTTGTAGACAATTTTGTAATCATAGGCTGATAGAAGTATTGCCCATCTTTGTAATCTTACAGCTGTTGTGGCTGATACCCCCTTGTTTTCACCAAAAATAATTGTAAGTGGTGCGTGGTCTGTTACCAATTCAAATTTTCGTGCATAAAGATATTTATGAAATTTCCTTATCCCAAATATAATAGCTAAAGCTTCTCGTTCTAATTGTGAGTAATTCTTCTCTGCTGCTGAAAGTGTCTTACTAGCAAATGCTATCGGTCGTTCTGTTCCTTGATCCACATGTGCCAGGACTGCCCCCACCCCTTGAGGAGATGCATCACAAATCATTTTTAATGGTTTATTAGTATCATACAAGGTCAATACATTATCAGTGCATATCCAATTTTTGGTTTCCTTAAACAAATTGTGATGTTCTATCATCCAATTCCAAGAAATTTCTTTTTTTAATAAATCATAGAAAGGTTTTAATTTTCCTGATATATTTTCTATGAATCGTCCATAATAATTTAATAATCCCACATAAGATTTTAATTCATGTTTGTTTGTCGGTGGTGGAGCATCTTTAATAGCTTTAATTAAATCCTCGTTTGGTCGAATTCCATGTTCATCAATTATATGACCCAAATATGCAACTGATTTCACTAAAAATTCACATTTATCCAATCTTACCTTAATGTTGTACTTCTTTAGTCGCTCTAACACTGCATTTAGTGTTTTGCGGCACTCATCTTCTGAGCTTGCTGCAATTAAAATATTGTCCAAATAACATGTTACCCTTGGCAAATCTCGTAATATTTGATCCATTACGGATTGAAATTGAAATGGAGCTGTTGCAATTCCATAAGCCAATCTTGTAAACCGATATAACCCACTAGGTGTATTTACTGTTAATAAATGTTGACATTCCTTACTAACTTCTAATAGCATGTATGCTTCAGATAAATCCAAGGTGCAGAAAACCTTACCTCCTGCCAATGAAGCATATATATCTTGAGGATTTGGTAAAGGATAATATTCTTTATCTAAATATGGATTTATCGTAACCTTAAAATCAGCACATATCCTTACCCCTTTTCCTGGTTTAGGTACAATCACCAGTGGAGTTGCCCAGTCACTATGAAGCACAGGCTCTAATATGCCTTCATTAACTAATCTTTTCAATTCTGAATCTACTACTGGCTTTAGTGCGAATGGAATGGGTCTCGCTTTACAAAATATTGGTGTTGGATTCTCTCTTAATACTAACCTTGCTTGAAATTCTCTTATTTTGCCTGTATTACTTCCAAATACAGTTGGAAAATCATTTTTTAATTTTGTGATTATTTGCTCTCTATTTATTTCTGTTTGTGCAACCATTTGGTGCTGTGATATAGCATAAATATTTAATTTCTGTAACCAGTTTCTTCCCATCAATGAAGGTAATTCTTTGTTGCCACTTTTTATTACAATTGCATCTAAAACACAGTCTATGTTATTATATTGTACAGGTATACTTACTTTACCTAGTATTGGTAATGGGTCATTAAACCAATAAGCAGTAAGTTTCACATCAGAACAATTTTGTAATTTAAATTCCCTTAAATATCTCTGATAAACTGCTTCTGATATAATTGTTACCCCTGAACCTGTGTCCATCATAAACATTATCTGTTTGTTATTTACAGTTACACTTATCTTATATGATGATGGTATGACCGAATCATGTATTGTGTTGATGTGATATAAAGAACATTCTTCCTCCACACTAACACTCTCAGCCTGATCTGTATCATCATATTCAAGAGCATGCACTTTATTCTTACTTTTATAATGACAAACAGTTGCTAAATGACCTACCTTAGAGCAGTGATTGCATTTATATGTTTTAAACTTACAATTTGCTGGTAAGTGATTAGGCTTTCCACATCTTGTGCAGTTCTTTTTCTCATTAGAATTTTTGTTTTGCTTAATTGTTGTCTGTACCTTTCTGTATTGTATTCTATTGATATCACTTGAGAAAGTACCTTTGCTTTTTAATGCTTCTTCCAATAATCGAGCCTTTTCGTATGTTTGATCAAAATCTAGTTCATCTGTCAATAATTTCTGTCTAATTTGATCATCTCTTAATCCACAAATGAGTCGATCGCGCAATGCTTCCTTCAAGAAAGTTCCAAATTTACATGTCGTTGCTAACTGTTTTATTATTAAAACATAATCTGCTATCGATTCATTTGCCTGTTGATTTCTACTGTGAAATTTGTACCTTTCTACTATCATAAGTTTTTTTGGTTTGTAATGTGCAGTTAAGGTGTTAATTAAATCATCGTAGGGTTTAGAATCTACTTCGTCTGGTGCTAACAGATCTTGCAGTATTTTAACAACTTTTGGTCCTACTACCGTCAGTAATACAGAAACCTTTTGGGTATCCTCTATGGCGTTACATTTTATGTAATGTTTTAATCTCATCAAATAAGTATTGATGTCTTCTACCGACTCATCAAAATTTTCTAATTTACCAATGCCAGCCATTGTTTCCTTTTACAATTGCTATTATTTTCTTTTACTTGGAATCATGAATTCGTAATATTCTCGTCGCCAATTTTTATGTTCATCTAATATTGATACATATAATGAAATGCAAACGTTTTAATTTGTTGCACGTACTTTATTTTACAGTTTTTACATAACCATTACAACGTCTATATATCGTATTATATCGTTGTCTTTTTCATTACTACCAACCCCTGAGTATTAAAGTATCAAATACATTACAACATGCTAATATATTTTAACCACCAAGTAAAACGTTTTAAGTAAAACCTTCTTTGGAGAAAATATGGAAAAAATTTGCCTAAGTTCAACTAGAAAAACTACTACTATCAATTTAATTTCTAAACAGTAAAGAAAAAGTTTTGAAAAAATTGTCTGAGCTAAAATTTTAACATTAATTTCATATATTTTTATTTCTTTGAGGAAATTAAATGTCATTATAGTGACAATATTATAAAATATTGTTAGTTAAGGCCTAACTAATATTATTTTACCTTTCTGCCTTTCTTTCCTTGAAATTGCTCTTTAATTTCAAAATTATATTCAATTTCATCTTCACCTTCTGTAAACAAAGTCCTTTTTTCAAAATTTAGATTATATTCCTCCTTCACATAATCTGGAATATTATTTTCAGTAACCTGATCTTCAGCATTATCATTGAAAATAATTTTATTGCGTGGACTTATATCCTAAAACCAAGCATTATAGAGTATATTGTAATAGATAATGAAATACTTACCACATTCATTAAGGCAGCTTTTATAGTATCTTTTCGTTTACGATATGAATTTTTCATTTTCATAATTGATTTCAAGCGTTTTTCTTCAGCCAATTTAGATGATTTGTTAATTTCATTATCTTCACATAGCCTTGACATAATTTGTAAATAATTTAGGGTCTTATTAATATAGAAAAGTAATTTCCACTCTTGCTTATTAAATAAAATAGTAGTAATAAATGTCTTTACCAAGCTTAGTCACTCACTAACTAACTAAATTTTAGTGTTAATACGAAATGTAAACCCAAACATAACCAACAAAAAAATGTTAACCTACAATACTTTTTGACATTTAACCTTTTATTTATCAAATGTAGCAGAGTGATCACACTGATCAAGGATTGTATAAGAACATAGGATAGCCAGATCCCTATACCGGCAGTGTTGTTCGCATCGAGCCGTGACTCCGCCTCCTGTGACGTCACAAACGGACCAGTCGCACCGATAAATAGTTGAGGTCTTGGGTTGCTTGAGTTAAAGTAAGTTGAGTTGGTTGCTTGAGTTAAAGTAAAGTGTTTTAATTTAGTTTTCGCCGTTACCCTTTGTAAATTAGCGACTGAAATGCCGGGACGTCGTTGTGCGGTAGTTGGCTGTAATAACAGTCGTATTTCTACGAAACTTACCAATACAGAAATTGTTTATCACAACTTTCCAAAGGCGACAAACTTCGTATCCGATACTGTCCGCAAAGAATGGATAAGGCGCTGCAAACGAGCAGATAAGTGGAATCCAAATACATACTAGCCAAATTTGCTCAATCCACTTTAATGCAAACGATTATGAACGTGATATGCGGAACGAATTATTAGGTAATAAATGTATTTATACGTTATGAGATAAATTATTCTAATACATAGTAATTATTGCTAGGGTTACCTGTACGAAAACAGCTTAAATACACTGCTGTGCCTAGTGTAAATCTTCCACAAATGTCCAAAGATATAAAGAAAGTTGCGACAAGAGGGGAAGCATATTTAAAAAGAAAAAAGGAAAATGAAAGGAAAGAAGAAGTAAATAGATTGATTGCCGAACAATCGATAGCTTCATGTTTAGCGGCAAGTGAGCTGTCAACAGCGTCTTCAACAGCAGAATTTAAAACCGATAAGCCTTTAACTGTCCCAGCAGAAAATATATTATCTAAACAATATGTGGAGCTTCGTGAAAGTCACACTAAATTATCTACAGAGATGGAAATTATGAAACGCAAATTGAATTTGCAGAGAAAACAACTTTTATACTATAGAAGAAAGAACAAGCAAGATAAACCTGCACAAAAACAAGAAACGGTAAAAATACTGAGAAAACTCTTAACAGAAAATCAAATTTCTATTCTTCTAAACAAAAAGAAACGCGTTAATTGGACTACTGAAGAGATTGCAGTTGCTTTTACTATTCGTTACCTCAGCAAGAAATGCTATATATTTTTGCGAACTAAACTTAATTTTCCGTTGCCAGCGTTGTCATCTTTAATAACGCCGGGAGTTTTAGAAGATGTACTAACTTTTCTAAAGGTAGCAGGAGAAAATATGTCTGCAAGAGAGAAAACTGTAGTCATTTCTTTTGATGAAGTCAAAGGTAAAACCACTTTAGAGTATTGTGTTGGTGAAGATCAGGTGCTAGGTCCTTACAATTTAATGCAAGTCTGTATGGTTAGAAGCTTATTTTCTACTTGGAAACAGCCTATCTATCTAGACTTTGACAAAAAGATGACAAAGGATGTGTTAATGGATCTGATCACCCAATTGCATAAAATATCATGTAACTGTGTTGCAATTGTAAGTGATTGCGGAAGCAGTAATGTTGGTCTCTGGAAAGCGTTGTCCGTTTACATAAATAAGACCTATTTCGAGCATCCGCAAACCAAGAAAAATGTTTATGTTTTCGCAGATGCTCCCCATTTACTGAAACTTCACCGTAATTGGTTTTTGGACACAGGATTTATATTGAGAAGTGCTGGAAACAAAGAGATAAGAAAAGAACCTTTAGAAAGTTTGATAGAATTAACCAATGTAGAAGTAAATTCCTGTTATAAAATTTCTGAAAAGCATATTACAGTTGAAAAGAGTAAAAGACAAAATGTAAGACTAGCGGCTGAATTGTTATCACATAAGACCGCCCAGGCATTATTACGATACAAACCAGGCCCTGATAAAAAACTTGCTGAAGATGTCGGAATGTTCATAGACAATATTAATTCTTGGTTTGATATTTTTAATAGCCATGTGAATAGATCTCCTGGCCCTGACCCTATGAAAGCCCCTTTTGGAATTTATTTACAGGACCAAGAACAACACTTAAATAAAGTTAGAGATTTAATATTTGACATGAGAGCGAAGGAAAAAACACTTTGCAAATTTTTCAGAAAGGAATAATAATTTCTATAGAATCGTTGAAACTACTTTTACGAGATATGAAGACCGAATTTGAAGATGTACATACATTATATATGTACTCATAAACTTAATCAGGATTGTTTGGAGAATTTTTTCTTCCAGCTTAGATGTCGAGGGCCGAATGAACATCCATCTCCATTGGAAACCATCAAAAGAATAAGAATGATTATTCTTGGGAAGAATCCTGGTCTTTTAGAAGCACAGGTACATAAAATGTGTTTATTAATTCTTTACATATTCCTAGGATTATATAGGTACCTATCTACATAGCTATACTTTTTTTAAAGGTGAACACACAAGAAGCTGTTCCTAAAGAATATATAGTGGCCACAGTTTTGGAACAAGCGAAAGTTTCACTTGAATTACCGGAAGAGAAGTTTGACAGCAATGCAACTCAAAGTAGCAATGGAAGCTCGTTTTCATCATCAGGGATTTCAGAAATATCTGATGCAAAATCACCAGAAACAACGGACGATGCATTTGAGTACATTGCTGGTTTTATAGCGAAGAAATTTAAAAACAGTCATCCCCAACTCGGCGATTATACTTATAAAATTAAAGCCGATCACGCCTACAATTTACCCTCATGGGTACAACAGCTCTCTTTTTGTGGTCTTATTAAGCCCTCAACAGATTTCTTAAGTACCATTAAACAGTGGAACAAATATTTTGAGATATATCATGGCGATAATAAACTGCGGAAAGAAACACTGGTTGTTAAAAGACTAGCTTTAAAAATTAAAAAGCGAGAAAATTTGTGCTTTGTTATTATAAAATTATTTTGTAAATTAAGAACTGTTATCCGTATGAATTATTTAAATACAAAAAGAACCCTTGACAATGCTAAAAAATCGAGTAAACGTAAGCTTTCTACTAGTACACCGTCAGACACTCAACGAACACTAGCTAAAAAAATGCGAAAAACCACTACTTGATTCGTTTTTATTTAATTACTGCGTAATAAAACATTGCTATATACTGACTCTTTTAATTGAAAAATATATATTTTTTGCTTTGTATAGAGAGTACATGCTCATCGGCTTTCTTTATTTATGTTTATGTACCTAATAAATGTGTTTATTTGAAGTTGGAAAAGTTTTTTTTTTATTATAAACCAAAGTATAACCTTATGGCAATAAAAACGTGTATTATATTTATAACAGTACACTGACGGATATGTTATTATCAAATGAAATATTATATACCATAATAATAGCACTAATATAACTCGATAATTAATTGTTGTAGTAGCTAAACACATTTTATAAGGTGCTTTACAGTAGTGAACGCGTTCAACCTGGTCCATTTGTGCCGTCATGGCTCCCCACTACGCGCCGAAAATATTGCGGGATCGAGCAATCCTATGTTCGCGTTCAACCTGGTCCGTTTGTGCCGTCATGGCTCCCCACTACGCGCCGAAAATATTGCGGGATCGAGCAATCCTATGTTCTTATACAATCCTTGATCACTGATCACATACAATAAAAGGAGATAGAATTTGACGACATTTTTACGTACTTCCTGCTGTTTAGGCAACCCAGTCACTGGCGTTGTATATAAACATCTTTGATAGTAGTGTTCAAGTAGTGTTTAATGGACGTTTTTTCAATTCCGTTAATTATTGAGATATATCTACGTTATATTGTGTTTATTGTAGTTTAAAATAATATTAATTGTATTTTACTCTAAAATATTTTGTTATATGACTGTGCCGATGTGTGCATTTGATTGAATATATACATATATTTTTTTAATAATTATATTTAATATAAGTTTCGACTTCAAAATAATAAAACGCTTATTTAGTAGCGTGTCCGTTTTTCTTATATGTATTTCCGGGGAAAATAATAAAAACGCTATTTTACTAACTAAAATTGTTGTACCTAATAGCAAACGAGAGAAAAATTTAAGTTAAAGTGCAAACAAATCTTTTTATTTTACATCTATTGGGTTTGTTTTTAAGAATAAAAATTAATTGATGTGTGCCAATATTTAAATATCCTTTTTTAAACATACTTTTCAAATATACTTTGTCACATAGGCCAAACAAAACAGTTACTACAGGAAAGATTGAAAGGTCACAAATACGCAAAAAATCAAACTGCTTTAAACAAACGCCAAATGACACTTAAACATAATTTTGATTTTGAAAATACCAAAATAATAGCAATGCAAAAAAACACAAAGGCTAGGGAGGTCTTAGAAATCCATATTTTCAAAAACAGCAGAACAATCAACGACAGAAACGAAATTGATGGACTTTCTAAACTCTATTACCCACTCATTAAACAATAAAAGACAACCAACCTCGCCCCCCACACACACCAACAAAAAAACTTTTTTTAATTGTTTCCCATTTGTAAATACATATACTATATATCCCTTAACGCATTTCCTGACCAGTTTGCTATTTTTAAAACAGAATAAGAAATTCCACTTCTCCAAACAAAAGACACAGTCACACAAAATATTCGAAGTCGTTTCCCTAAAAAGGGCCCGGACAACTTCCGACGACACATGTGCACAATATGAGTGTTGAAACAGAATAACTCGGTGAGTTTATGTCATTCAATGTTTCCTTACTTTATTATTATTTAAATTAAATTTTTTAATTCATTCATACAAATGTAATCATTTTAACTTTTCCTTACTTTATTATTAATTTAATTTTAATTTTAATTGTTAATGCACTCACACAAATGCAAACATATTTTCTTACTTTTCATTGTATTAATTTTTGTTTCTAGTTACTTGAAAAAGACTCAAATAATAAGAGTCGAAACGTCGTAGAAGAATTAAAAGTCATTAAAGGTCGCTAAACCAATAAAAAAGTCTATTATTTTAATATTTTAATTTTAATATTAAGACACGGCCAATAAAATAAATAAGAAAATTAAATTCTTATAAACATTAAACACTAAATATATATATATATATATATATATATATATATATATATATATATATATACCGTGTGCACAACGTCGTGCGATCGATGGATATATAAGTAATGACTGGCCAACTCCAAGTATATTCGCCTTGCTTGAACACAATAAGCGACTGATAGGAATATTCAATGTGTTAGAGAGAGATTATTTTATTCGTTCTTAGATCGTATGTAGAATGTGTTGGATAAAGAAATGGAACACCCGTACAGTTAGACAGTAGAACAGATTGAATATACTCTCTCAACCCTAACCACATAAACTCGCTATTCGTCTTCGTCTTACTACATTGTGGTAGATCAATCACTCCCCGGCGTTCATACGGTATGTATATATATATATATATATATATATACAGTCGTGGCCAGATAAATGTAGTACAAGCTTTTCTTAATAAATTTTTATGGTGTATGTTAGTATTTTGACCATTATATGTCAAATCATTTTAAATTTTATTAAACGTCAAACATATTTTTACGATGGCACGAAAGCTAACCGCAACTGATAAAGTTCGTATATTAATTAAATTACAAGAAGGGTACAGTATTAGGGAAATTGCGCAGCAAATGCAGTTAAATAAAACCACCGTAATGAAGGTTAAGCAAAGATGGGAGACTGATGAGAGCATAGACAGAAAGCCGGGTACTGGGCTTAAAAGAATTTCGACTGAACAGCAGAACCATAATCTAGTTCAACATCTCCGAGAACATCCTTTCGATTCAGTGAAAGTAGCAGTTGCGGAGACCATTTTTCCTGGTTCACGTAGAACTGCAAGCAGGAGAATAAGAGATAGCGACATAAGGTCGCGTGTTGCAGCCAAAAAAAATCAGGTTAGTGAAGAAAGGACGCAAGCCAGGCTTTTGTTGGCATTAAATCATATAAACAATGGACCTGAGTTTTGGGAAAATGTAGTTTTCACTTATGAGAAAACATTTTAATCCACAAGTAATGGTTCTGTTCGTGTCTACAGACCTGGCGGTACAAGATACGAGGAGCAATATATAGATAATTCAGATCGGCAAGGAAGATTCTCTATAAATATTTGGGGATGGATAAGTTACCACAATGTTGGAATGTGTCATAGAATAAATGAGAGATTTAATTCCCAGAATTATATTCATATTTTGGAAAATCTTATGTTACCATCAGTCCAACATGTGTATCCTGAAAATATTTTTATATATCAGCATGACAATAGTCCAGTTCATAGTGCAAACATAGTGTCGCGATGGATGGAAGAGCATAACATTGAGATTTTGCAATGGAGTGCCAAGAGTGCGGACATGAACCCAATAGAAAACGTATGGGCCGAGATTACCAAAAGTATGTCACGTACAAGATTTCAAAATCAGGACCAATTGTGGGAAGCAATTCAAAATGCTTGGCAATCTCTCATTCACAAACCAAATTATTTTAGAAGTTTGGTGACTTCCATGCCTAGAAGGTTAAGGGCAGTAATTGATGTTGATGGCGGTCAAACAAAATATTAGCTTTTTGTTAAAAAATTTTTATTATTAAAGTTATTTTTCGTATTCCTTAATTCAATTTTAAATTTAAATTTAACTTATTATTATACTTTTAACTTATATTTCTTAACTCAAACAATAATAAAGTAAATATATTCCAGTATGATCTGACATTTGATTTTATTATGACAAGTAGCTTAAGCTGAAGCTCGTCTTACAATAATAATATATCAAATTTATGACATATATGAAATTTAAGGTTGTACTACATTTATCTGGCCATGACTGTACATATATATAAATTTATAAAATACAAAACTATAGTCAAGTCCGATAGCTATAATATTTGTGGCAATAAGGTAAAATAAAGAGACAACTTGAATTGAATCTACGAACTATGATAATCATATAACCACACAAACATTTGTTTGTATACTTCATATTAAGCGTGAGTTACATTACACTTTTTTTCGTACTAGAAACTTGGACAAGTTCTTGTACAAGTTTTCATACAAGTTTTAATTTACGCTACGTTGAATAGAGGGCACCAAACTTTGAGTGCGTTACCAACATAAAACAAAAATTGATATTTGTTTATTATTATATATTTGACGTTTGATGGGTTGTGATTATTTATTAGCTCTTATAGATACAACAATATTAAAAAAATGAATTCGAAAACCGTTATATCGGTGTCCCAAATTTTGTTACTGGACATTCTTACACAATTTCTATTAATTTCCAGAACAAAACAAACACTACGTAACCTGTAATTATTATATGATTTTTGTTTAATGAAATGAACAGTTGGTACAAACGAAATGGTGTTTAATGCGCAAGTCTAGTATGAAACTTGGATGAAAAGTGGGATCGGATCTAGTTTTGTAGTTTAGAAACTTTGATGCATTTCTTCTGAATTACACTATCAAAGTTTCGACAAGTACATCTAGTTTGAAAACTTGTCCAAGTTTCTAGACGAAAAAAGTGTAATGTAATTCAAGCTTTACAGTCGCTATTATAGGTTCCGTTTTATTCAACTGCTAGAGTCATCCTTAGGCTCTAGTCAAAATTAAACCAAAGGTATCACCAATCACATGGGTATGACCTTGGTCATTTACGTTACACAGGCCAGGTGTCAGTAGTGTTATCAATGACAAAATTCAAAACATTGTAAATTTTGATAAGAAAATTATTAGAGGTTAGTTTTAAAGTAACTGTCATATAAGTTTATTTGCCGGAGGCGATATCGCGCATTATACGTTCTCTCTTTATGTCAGCTACTCACAATTAAAAAAATATGAGTGAATTAAGATTTGATGGGAGAGTGGTTATTATTACCGGCGCAGGGGCTGGTTTGGGAAAAACGTATGCATTATTATTCGCATCGCGGGGTGCAAAAGTTGTCGTAAATGATTTAGGAGGTGGAAGACACGGGGATGGAAAGTCGTCTCAGGCAGCAGATGATGTAGTGTCTGAAATTAAAAGAAATGGTTAGTAGATTTAGTACAGTTTTTTATATAGCTTCAGTTTCATCTTAATTTTAGGTGGTATTGCTGTGGCTGATTACAATTCTGTTGTTGAGGGTGAAAAAATTATTAAAACAGCTTTAGACAACTTTGGACGAGTTGACGTTCTAGTTAATAATGCAGGAATACTAAGAGATAAAAGCTTTCCTAGAATTTCTGATCAGGATTGGGGTAAAATCCTAATTTTTCTATATCATACTTATTTATTCGATGTTCTTTAGATTTGATACAAGCTGTTCATTTAAAAGGTAGTTTTAAAACAACTCAAGCTGCTTTTACATTATTTAAAAAACAAAATTATGGAAGAATTATCATGACAACATCTAATTCTGGCCTTTATGGAAATTTTGGACAGGCTAATTATTCTGCAGCAAAGTTAGGAGTAGTTGGTTTGGCAAATACAATTGCCATTGAAGGTGCGAAATATAACATTCATTGCAACTGCATTGTTCCAACTGCAGCTAGTCGTCTTACTGAAGATATATTACCACCTGATGTTTTCAATGAATTAAAACCTGAATTTATTGCTCCAGTTGTGGTAAGCTAATTAAAGATAATTATTTTTCCACAAATTTCAAGGTAACATTATTGGACTTAGCACTCATTAATATGTATTTTTTAATATGCTACCTATAAGATCAAAGGTCATCAATTTAATGGCAAATAAAATGTAGCAGTTATTTGACACCAGTTTTTTAATTTTATCATAACATAATATTTTATTTGGTAACAACACATTAATTTTAAAGTTGTTAAAAATTGTTTAGTAATTGTTTATTTTTGCATTATAATTTAAGATAACACTTTCAATGTTTAATATTTAATGTGATTTATTTTGTATGCAGTCTAATTTAATTAGAATTCCTTCACTTAAAAATATAAATAATTTATGATATTATAGTGTGAATTGAAGAGTATTAATATTTATGCAATTTTTAAAAAGTAAGCTTCATATGTTTTACTATGTGCAATAGCTATAAAAAACTAAGTTACTAAATATTTTTAATAGATACAGAATCTATTTTTATTTAGTTTTTTAATGAAATGACTTTATTCATGATAATTTAACGTAAAATTTCTATTCGAATAAATTGTTGTCATATTTTTTACTTTAATTTTGGCGCCCTATTTACAGTATTAAAAGATATTAGATTATTAAAAAAGTTAATTAGTGTATAGCAAACGCCAATTAAGTTGGCGCGAGGAGGGGTTGCGCAGAAGCCGTTTTTAGAAACGTCCACCCCCACTACTCAAGTAATTGTCAGAATACATTTGTCATTGACGTTTGACAGAACATATTTTGTAATGTCTTTGCTAGGGGATCATACACGCTCAGAGGTTAGAATTATCTGACATTTGATGTAAAACCAAATACAAATCTCCCCACTACTTCTAATCCTGCGTGAACTTACCCCTTCTCGCGCTAACTTAATTGGCGTTTGCTATACATACATATTTGAAATATTGTAATTAATAAAAAAATGGATCCGCAAAACAGAATACATGATGCTTAACAATTCTGTTAAGATATATTAAATAATTAATATTGTTCTAACTCTCAAAGAAAACCGTACAGTGACGATCTGCTACACTGCCCGATATATAAAACCTGTACACTAATATATTATCAATGTAAGTCAGGCTTATCAAATTTGACATGTCTTATTTGACTTGTCAAATTTGACTTAAAAGTTATAGGTATTAGCACTGTATGTATAACCTATGAAGTCTATAAGTGACAGTATGAATATATTTGTTCCGTTTACGTAACTAAAAAACTCTGATTTTATGCTCATAAGAGTTGTACGGGTTTTATATGTCGCGCAGTATACATGCGCACTGCAGAAAAAGCGTTCCAAGTTAATTTCTGACTACATTTAACGATATCAAAAGTATTCCAACTAAATTTTGACCGTATACAAACCAGTCACGGGACGGTCAAAACAGTTCGCAGACTGAAGCACGTACCGTCTGTACTGTCATGCGCATTACATACTTCATCCTGTGTGAACTACAGTTGGTAATGGCAATATCATAGGACAGAATAAAGTTGATTATTACAATTATTACTGTTGACAATACTACAAAATAAATTGATATTCATATGATCAGAAATACGTGCAGTGCAAAACTACCGCTTGCGCACAAAATTGTCACAAAACGATACGCGTACCGTAACGAAACCGGTAGTAGCAACAAACCTAGTAAGTCAGAGTAAAGTAACGCGCCTTCAAAAACTTTCCTCATTGGAGACGGCCATGCTTTATTTTAATGGTTGGTGACAGTGTTCATAATCTGTAACAAACGTATAATTTTGATAGTTTGGTTATGACATGTAAATGTCTATAATAATTAGTAATTTAATTTTTGAAAAAATTATTTATTACAATAGTCAAAATTAAAAGAAAATAATACTACAGCAGATGTTGGAAATGTTGACCATTATTTTGAAGACAAAGTTGAACTCTATGCTTCATGCTTTCAAAGCCATTTATTAAGATTTTTTGGGTTATGCCAGCACAAGAATTCACAATAAGCATTATGAAGCTCTTCGATTGTGTGATGTCTGGTTTTGAAAATGGTATTTTTTAAATATGGATAAAAGAAAATAGTCTAAAATTGTCATATCTGGAGATCTTGGAGGAAAATTAATAATTCTTGTATCGAAAAACTGTTGTAAAAAGCTATTGTTTCTCGAGATTTGTGCGCTGGTGCATTATCTTGCTGGAAGTATCCTTCCGTAAGTTCGTCATGATGAAGTACATTAATAAACGGCTCTAATAATTCATTTCAATATCTTTCAGCAGTTATGGTTTCATTAAAAAATGTAGGCCCAATAATTCGTCTTGAAACTGCTAGCTAGACGCCTATTTTTTGTGGATGTAGCGTAGTTTCCACAAATTCATGAGGGTTTTCTGTAGACCAAATTCTCATATTTTGCTTATTTAAATATCCCGAAATATGGAACCATGCATCATCTGAAAAGAAGCATTTGTCGAGAATGTAATTATTATTTATGTTATTCAAAGACCATAAACAATACTGTGTTCTCGTAACAAAATCTACCTGTTTTGAGTTCCGAAACTGCTTGGATTTGATATGGAAACAACTTTAAGTCCTTTTTTAAAATAGTATGACATGCTCCCACTGATAAATAAACTTGTGATAGTTTTGCAATTGATTTTTTGGGTGAGTTGTCCATTCGACGTCGAATATCCTCTTTGCAATTTGTTGTTCGTTTTCTAATTGCTCCACCGTCAGGTTTACGAGTTATTACTGTTTCTGCAAATTGAATAACACAAGCTTGATTATGTTTTTGCAGTTGTGCGTAAGTAACTGACAGATTAGGATACTGTTGTCGGAAATCCTGTAAGCACTGATTAATGGAATCAACCCAATCTTCATTTTCTAATTTTTCGCCAATACTATAGTATCTTTGAATAATAAATATTTTATGTTGTAACTCTAACGTTATAATAAAATAATTAAAAATATAAGCGTAAATAATTTGAATTTATGTACAACAATTACTGTCAGAATTTAAAGTTTTGTAAAGCTTCGCATGTGCACCAATCTTTGATTACTTAATTACTTAAAAAACAGCCTACTAAATCGAACAAAGTTTTTGAAGGCACGTTATGAATATTATGCAATATAAGAGATGTAGAATGTATACGGTAGAGAAAGCAATTATAAAGGCAAACATCTAAATCTGACTATTAATCGTTGCAACTCCTGTCATATTGAACAGACAATGCTTATGAACATCATATTTTAATAATAATAATAATAATTTTAAAATACAATAATTATGTTTGGTGTATATCTATTAGAATATACCTAGACCGCCTTTTCAGTATGGATTGATCATAGGCAATGGCAAAATTTAATATTTGTTGAAATCGTTTTGTATGATTTTTGTAAATTAAATAATTAAATAATTCTAAGAAAAGCACAATTAATATTTTTAAAGAAAATTTTTTATATTAATCGTACAATTGCTCGTAACTAAACAGATTATACACGGTGCTTTATTTACTGTGTTGATTACATTTTCAGTTTCGACGTAGGTCCTATGATAAATCCAAGATAATTTTTTCGTGAAGTAGGTGTTTCTAATTCTGATTTTAAGATCCAGAAATTACATTTTGCATGTTATGTGAGAAAGCTTGGGAATTGGAATTATAATACCTCATATATACGCCATGTGTTATCGATAACCCTTGTAATCAACCTAAAGGTCCAAGGTTACTTCAATTGTTTTAACTAATTTGAAAATTATTTTTATGTTATTATTTTAAATAGACTGTACTTGCAAAGGTATTTTTAATAATATAAAATATTATTAAAAATCTGGTGTGAAGAACACAAATGCAGGTTCACTATTAATATTTTTTGTGAACGTGTCCGAATATATCCTATCCCCAGAGACGTACCGATGAGCCGGTAGAAAGGTGAAATACGTATCTACGTCTCTGGGGATAGGATATATTCGGACACGTTCACAAAAAATATTAATAATGAACCTGCATTTGTGTTCTTCACACCAGATTTTTAATAATATTTTATATTATTAAAAATACCTTTGTATTATACAAAACTGGTGGGGTTTACCTACTCATGTATGTTTCAATTATTCTGAGAATGTACTTGTTTTTATTGCATGCATGAGATTCCATAGGCTATTGTGATTTTAATATTATAGTGTCTTTTTCTTTTGTAACTACATATTGACTTTTTTAATCACCATTAGAACTTGTTAAAATAGAACTACGCTACCTACAATTAAATTCTTATTTGAAGTGGCCTACGATTAAATATAAAGTTGGTAGCATTGAAAAACATTAACGATATTCAAGAAAGAAATTTGAAAAAGTTGAAAAAAATTGTCGTCTATTGTGTTAAAACTCTTTGATAATGCTATAATGTACCGAAATCTGATGAAATTTAACGAAACAAATTAAGTGTTTTATTATTTACATTAAGTTTATAAATACAATGTTTCATCAAGAACCGTCTCTTAACCCATCGACAAAATAAAAACGATACTAACTGGGCTGATGGTCCACATCAGTCTTTAAGTCACATCGCTTAAATTATACATAAATTTTGAGTCGATATATCGATAGTCATATACCGTAATCGACAAATTTTAAATTCTGGTACGAAAGTAGAAGAAGAAAAGAGTGCGACGGAGAAAAGTAAAGAAAGACATAAAGAAGACATATAGCGAGGTTGCTAATGAATATATGCAAGTAGATAAAGTGGGGTACGATAGGGTTCAGTCAGATTATAGCTAGTCAGTAAGCCTATTGCTTCAGAGGGATGTAGAACGCATCTTAGAAATACGTATAAAATTTGCCACTAATATTTACAGAAAAATATTTATTTCATGGTGTATTACTTTTATGAGGATGTACAACAAAGCTTATATTTTCCGCGTATAAATAAAATGAAATCAAATATTAATTTTAAGTTATGTAAAAAAAATAAATGTAACTCTCCTCCGATAATAATAAAAAATATAGATTCTAAATTAAAGGTTCAAATAATCCACCACATTTTTCTTGGCAGTATGCCAACCTATAATAAAATTCTTGCCGGACATTACTGAGCATGTCGGGTGTTAATGTTAAGCATGCTCTCAATATTTTTTCTCGCAATTCATTTATATTATGCATTCTTTCGTGGGGATTACTGTAAACTTTTTGTTTGATATGCCCCTATAGAAAGAACCGACAATTGAATTATTTAAAATACCAGCCCATACATTTAATTTTTGTGGATATCGGGTATGTACAGGTACATTGAGGTGTCTACCGGCATAATACCATTTTATGATTTGTGTCTTTTCTTAAGTTGTAAAAACATGCATGTTGAAATCGACTATTAATGTACGCACATAGAGAAATAAGTGTTTGTTAGGGAATAGGGCATGTTAAATGAGTATGTGTCCACCACTCTGTTTCTCCCTCCACTGTTTGAAAGCAGGCATCGTTGGATATAACAAGGTCATCTTTTGCATACGCTATATACGCAAACAGTAATTAAAATTTGTCGAGAGTCTTTGCCGTTAGAACATGTATGGAAGGATAATTGTTTTTTGGGGAATCCAGCAAAATTAAACTCTATTACTTAACTCAGTTCTTTATTTTTTTATCCCAATATTTCGCACTAATTCGTATGCTTCCTCAAGGGGTCACTTTAAGAGCAGATGGACATAAATTAAGTACTTATTAACAAAAGCAAGTCGTTAATACTTACAAATGTGAACTGTTTTTTTACGACTAATTTAAGAAGCTGCTACTGATAACACCTGTCCATATCATGATGGAACTATTACCAGTTTGCTTACATTTTATGACAATATTTTCTGGTAAATCGTGAAAATGTACGTATATTAAGTCCGACCATCACAATCTGCTATCTATGTTTAGCTTTTTTTCGTTGAAAAGTATAATGCTCTAACATTCAAAGGATAGCAAGCGTCTAATAGGATTATTAAATCCCTATCTCGTAATGTATTTCGATCCCTATGTGCTATTCTTTTGTCTGTTTAAAGGACAGACCTGTCTTTTTCAAATACAGACCTGTGTTCTAACGACAGACGTGCCTGTTTCAATGACAGGTCCGTCGTTGGAACAGGGGGTTGGTGTCATAAGGGCATTAGATATTAGGGGGTTGGTGCCATAAGGGCATTAGATATAAGGGGTTGGTGCTATAAGGGCATATATAGTAGGGGTTCGACTATACGCAATGGCGTCAGGGATTGCCGCACACGTCTGACGTCACTTCCGGCGGCAGTGGCGGTGGCGCCCGGACCGGCGAATCCTATCTACTAGCGTCTAATCCATTCATCCTTTCTAGTCATCATATTTTTGCATTTGACACAACAGTGACGATATTTTCATTATTTAATTTAGTACGGTCAAGTTGTTTTTTTTCACATATAGCAACTGTACAATGGCTGCCCGGCATTTTCGCTATTTATCACTTAATTTTTCATTTTACTTAGAACTAACACTTAAATAAATATTATAAAGAGCAATAAAATACTAAATATAATAAATAACGGCATAACAAGTAAAAATTCCAAATAAACGGTAATAAAAAAACTGCAAATCGTAATGTAATAGCTAGGACGCGACATATTTAGAAGGTAGGTGACGTCACGGAGTCGCACGACTTGGAATACATTTCAAGCACTGAGGAATCCTATTACACGTTTATTTTTATGGCTGGCACTCTTGATTTCCGACGAATTCAAGTCATACATATTTTCTTACCGCTTACAATTAATTGTGATTTTTTTTCGAGTAAGCATGAGATTGCATAATTGTGAATTGAAGACTCGAATTGTCACCCGATAAGTTAATTCATTATGACAATGCGTCAAGTCTTTAAAGGATTAGAAGTAGTGGGGAGATTTGTATTTGGTTTTACATCAAATGTCAGATAATTCTAACCTCTGAGCGTGTATCAATTTATGATCCCCTAGCAAAGACATTATGTTCCGTCAAAGGTCAATGACAAATGTATTCTGACAATTACTTGAGTAGTGGGGTGGACGTTTGTAAAAACGGCTTCTGCGCACCCCCTCCTCGCGCCAACTTAATTGGCGCTTGCTATACTTTCAGCAAAAAAGCAGTTATCCAAATAGACTATTGTTTCTTTTACCTGGCTAACGAACAGTATTTCAATCATTTAAGTCAAAGTTTGCTTCCACAAATGTAGACGCTGTTTAAGTCAGTGTACGATAGTTTGAGAACTTTGAAGACTATGTATATTTTTTAAAGATGTATTCTGGGAATTAAATTGTCACACCTTTGTAATCCCGCTACAGTATAATTATCATTCATACAATAGGAAAATCCTAAATTTGTGGTTTATTTAATTTATAGCAAACAGCTTTTTCTGTAATAATGCTAATGTATCTGTAGATTTAGATCTTACATATTACAAATATTACAAATGTTTTTTTAAAAGGTTATAAAGTGTGTAATTAAAATTTACATTTAATACTGTAACTATGGTAATGTTTTAAAGTAACAAACGAAGGTACATTGTGATAAAAAATCAATGCTAATAATATTCTCTTATCATTTATTTTATAGTCATGTCATTTCTGTACACATATTTATTTTATTCAAGATAAATTTATAAGCTATTGACCTCTGGCTTTTCAGCCTCACGTTCTTTAGATATTGCTTATCATAAAAGTTTTGTCAATATTTATCGTGCAATGTAAGCACTGTTATAAAAATAAAGTATGGGATGTACATTACTTTTTCAGTTTTTTTTTTTTTTTTTTTACTATAAAATGTTGCAAAATAATAAGCTTTAATTACAAAATATGAAATGTCAATATTTCATAAAAATAATTAACAAAACCAAAAGCTTTATTTTACTAAAATATATATATGAAACACTGATGCGCTAAAATTGATAAGTTGTTCAATATCCATCGTCCCCACAAGGGTGGGGCAGGGGCTCGGACCCAGCTCTTTGCAATTTATTTTTTTTATTATTATAATTTAATACTAACTAGAAAAAAATACTTTGAATATTTTTTATCCAATGAAATTTTAGAAAATTCTACAACTAATTATAGCTTAAAATTTGATATATATGTATTTATAATAAACAGTTTATCATAAATAAGCAATTTCAAGCAATTTTTTGAAGCTATGTACATATTACAATTAGACTTTTCTGTACGATTCCAGTAACAATGTCTTCGGCCGAAAGGTCTTTTAGTAGATCGGCGAACTCTTTAAAAACTTGGCAAAGGAGCACAACAGGCCAACATCATTTTAACCATTTAGCAATCTTAGCAATTAAGAAAAAATTGGCAAAGACTCTTGCCTTTTACGACGTAATTGATCATTTTAGTCAGAAGAAAACTATTATTATATAAGTAGTCTTATTTTGTAGCCAGTGTCTGACTTATTTTAGTTTTTTGTAACTATTTTTATTTGAATCTTAGGGTGTTAAATAAATATATCTGCTAAAATCTGCTGTGATCATTTTCAAGTAAAATAATGTTATAAATAAAGTTTAATTTGGACTTATCAAATAGTTACCATAATTATATTCTGTATTTTTAGGTTAAATTACATTTTAAAATGAGTTTGAACAAGAAATGACCATGCGATTATAATGTAGCACGCGACTGTAAAATAGGGGGGCCCGTAATAGAATGTGGTGGCCAATGGTACCAATATCCATTATTGACTATTGCTTCGCATAGATCCTTCATGCTTGCTATAAATCTTCAGCGTAATTAGTTGATAGGGATTGCGAGAAGGCTGTTTGGTAGCATTGTTATGTTTTGCGGAAACTTTTGGTTCATAATGGCCCACACCTGTTCAATTATATTTCCATCCGGCGATTGCAAAGGCCACTCAATTGTTTGAAATGCATTTGCTATTCTCCATTCGACGCACAGTCTACTGTGATGTTTCGGATCATTGCCCTCCTGCAATAAACATTCCTTCGTGCTACACTGTCAACTCGTTTTCGTACTCATGTTAAGAGTTCGTTTTCGTATCAATTAATCATCGTCCGTACGTCTACACTACCAGTTAACACACATACAGTGATCTGAAACTTCTGATTTTCATGGTGTGTATCAGAATAAGAAGGAGTAACTCAAACAACCCGCTAAAACTCAGTTCAGACAGCTTAAAATAATTTGACCTACCGTACGTGCACACCTGGGAGATTAGTTGTTTGCAGTGACGCGCCGTCCATATGGGCAAGGTCGTGCAGCGCACAACGGCGCCAAGGCCTTAAAGGCGCCTACGGCCACTTGTGATAAGTTAAATTTTAAAAATATTAAAATCATTTTTTGAAAGTTTACATCAAATTTACATAAAACAATTATTACAATTATTTTAGCATTGACAGCAATAATTTTATTGTTACTTCAAAGAGTGTACTTGATAGGCGCCTTGATAGGTAAAGGCGCCTATCAGTATTTCGCACGACGGCGCCCAAGATACTTGGCGCGTTACTGGTTGTTTGTTGTAATGTCATTCATTTTTATTATGTGTAATAAGCAGTATAAACAATTTCATGATAAATTGATATTAATAATCTAGTTATTGTATGTGCATTACCCAGATGGTTTCGTTAAATATGTTTCTGTGGAAAAATCCATTTTTAATTTGAAAAATACGCCATGCTTAACATAACCTTTTTCATAACCTGACATTTCAAAAAACACTAGCACAAATATTTCATGTATCGGAACATTATGTTACCCATACTCCTACAAAATATTGCTAATTTAAAGTAAAACAAAATACAACATTTAGAATTATTGCAAAGCTACCTCGACTAAACAGTAAATAAACATGGCCAATATTTCTAGATTATTTTCGATATTGAACTTGGCCGTAGAAGAGCCAATTAAATTATTGAAAAATAAGTAACTTTTGGCGAAATATTTAAATCACTCCTTACTTTGAGACACACCACTCTGCAAATCGGTTTGTACCTGAGCATTATACTTTCTTTCAGACCATTCAGGCTCAGAAACTACTCTCATTCGAAAATACAATATTCAACTAATCTCGCTACATGTTATTGTGTGACAGCGACAGTTGTTAATATACTGCGATTAATAACTTTACTCTCACGTAAATTTTTATATTTTTTACCAGTTCTGCTTGTTCTTGCGGCGTTAGGCTTTTTTAAACAAATTATCAATACTCCTATCTTGACTTGGGGTTGCGGGTGTTCTGTCTCTGTCGGGGATATATTATCTACCGTTTTCGTTGATTTATATTGATTAATGGATAATTTCCCCTAAACTTTTATTCATTTTTGGCTATTTTAATGAAAATATCGAAAACGCCAATTAGTGTCGTTAAATACTATAGAATTTAATTTATAGAACGACTTAATATTGGAAAAATAAATCGAATTTGGAATATTTGCCCACCTATTTCTCAGTATACTTTTTTATGCAGGATAAATACATTCTTATAATGATAACTATTTTCATTGTAGGCGTATCTGTGTCATCAAAGCTGCGAAGAAAACGGGTCAATGATTGAATCGGCAGTGGGATGGGCCGGAAAATGTCATTTAATTCGTTCGAATGGTGCTGTTTTAAGATCAGATATTAATGATGGAGTCACAATTGAAAAAGTAAGAGATAATTGGGGAAAGATTACTGACATGGACAATGCTAAACATTTCGCGCGATCCCAAGAAGCAATGATGACTTTAATGAGCGCTCTAGAATCAATCAAAAGGGGCAAGGATGAAAATGGCGAAGAAGTTATTGTTAGCGATTATACTGAAAAAGACCTCCTATTATATGCTTTAGGCGGTGAGATTATTTGTATATAATTTCGTTATAACTGTTGTACACACAATGACTAGCAAAACTGTTATCAAACTTCAAGTGTTTTTATATTATTTTTAAATGCACAATCTTTTTTTTTTGGAGTATGTTGATGCCTTATCTTAACAATTTTATATAATTCTAACTTACATAATTATCATTTTTGGTATTAGAAAATAAAATTTATAATGAGGACTTCTTTCCGTATACATACTATAATTAAAAATATTTCTAAGAAATTGATATTCGTGACTTCTACGAGGGATATCTTTTTAGTGTTGAATATAGTCATAAAGTCAAACAGTGAATCGACTCAAAGTGCTTTATTGTTTTTCAAAATACTTTCCACAAAAATTAATACACTTCGGCATTCGTTCAAACCAATTGTGAAAGCAGTTATTCCAGTCCTCAAGTAGTACAGTCAAAGTCCTTACTATTTCTTCTGGCGACTGAAATCGTCGACCACGCATTCCATTCTTGACCTTTGAAAACAGAACAAAATCGTTGAGACTTAGGTCGGGATTATACGGAACATAATTTAATAATTTGATATTTTGAGCGGAGCGCGAAATCGCATTGTTTAAATGTAGGATGATTCATCGTTGTGGGTTAGTTTCTGCGAGTATGCTCTTATTTCTGTTAAACAAACGATTGTGTATCCATCCATCGATTTTAAAAAGAAATTCTAGCTACATGACCGAGTTTTGAGACAAACGTTGCGACCATCTTTTTTGCTACACTTCGCGAACGGATACCTTTTGTCTGATTCTCTTCATTTTGAAACACCTAAACAGCGGACCCACATTTATTTTCGGGTTCATAGGAATAAATCCATAATTTAGCGCCCTTTCACGTAGCTATAGACGTTTTTTGGGTTTTCGTTATGGAGCCGACTCATAAAATTTTTGGCATCAATTAACGCAGGCTGACTTTTGCTCTTTGATTAAAAGATGCGGAATCCAATGGGAAACTAACCTTTTCACACCCAGTTCATCGTCTTTTGGATTGAGGTCTATGAAATACCCATGGATGTCTCAATTTCACGATATGTCACATGTCTAGCGGCGCACAGTATGGATACTTTTCTGGGTGACTGCTGTTTTTGGCGGACATGTCCTAGAATTGTCACTGATACTGGTGCATCCACAACACCAACGTGAAATTGTCGATTGATGAAGTGCTTCATCTTCGAAAACAGAAACCAACTCAGCAAGACGTTGAGTTAATTCTCTCCGAAAGTTGTAAAAAATTATTATATTAAATTCATTATTAATTAATCTTTAAAATATTGGTCAAATTCGTGTATTAAAAATTTTAACCCTTGATGATTTTTGGAACAAATTAAGAAAGCATTAATATTCCAAAAATACATAAATAGGATAATCAAAGTTGAACGATCTTCTTAGTTTTATTTGAATAGTTTAAGGTAATTAATTTTGTTCATAGGTAGCTTTGAATTTTAAAAATATTTATTATCAAAAAAATCAAATTAAAATAATTACTTGGAACTTAAGAAAGACAAAAACATATCCCATCGAAACGTTTACAATTGAATTTGTGGCGGTATGAAAAATGCCCGTGGTAGAAACCATTTTTTTTAATTGATTTCTCAGAATAGTCACCTTTTAAATCGATATATCAAACGCCAATGAAGTTGGCGCGAGGAGGGATAAGTTCGCGCAGGATTAGAAGTAGTGGGGAGATTTGTATTTGGTTTTACATCAAATATCAGACAATTCTAACTCTGAGCGTGTATCACTTTATGATCTCCTAGCAAAGACATAATGTTCCGTCAAATGTCAATGAAAAATGTATTCTGACAATTACTTGAGTAGTGGGGGTGGGCGTTTTTAAAAACGGCTTCTGCGCACCCCCTCCTCGCGCCATCTTAATTGGCGCTTGCTATACTTAGTTTAATAATTCAACATTTTTAAGCCACCTACGAGACACGATTTATCGAGCTCTGCAAATAAGGCTCTATTTTGTGATGACCGCGTTTAACGTGAACCGTTTTTTTTTTAAGCGAAAATCAAAACTAATCGCTAAGCACCAAACTGAGGCAAGTTCCATCGTAGCGTAATTACCAACTTTTGTTGTGAGCTGGTGTGTTATTGTAGTGGAAGGAAAGTTTTTTTCTTCCCAAATGAGTTCGTTTTGTCCCTAATTTAGCGTCGAATCGGTCCAATAAACAACCCCGCAAAACTTCGCTAAGATTACGCTTAAACATGGTCAAATATTGCTTCGAAGTTGTTTCACGAATTCGTTGATAACATTTTTCACGCTCAGGATATTTTATAATGGTAAATTTCAACAGTCTGCTAACACGATATTTTTAATTTTGTTGACCATATCGTAGTCACCTCAATTGTCTTGCCTAGGTGCTCTTAGTCAACGACGGATGTTCGGTCATCTTTAAATTCATTGAACCAATATCAGTTCTCTTTTTTTGAATGCAGTTATATGGGTGCAAATTTTTTTCATGAATACAGAGAGAATATATATTTATATTCAATTTTCGTTGTAATTTGATAAATATATAAAAAACGAGTATCACCATATACTATAATGTATATATGCTAGACGTGGATTTGCATAATTTTTAAAATTTTTTAAACATAAGGTAAGGTAAACAACATATTTAAACTAATAGTAATTTAACTAAAATTTGTAAAGCGGATTAACGAATTATCTTTAAACAATGTCTTTATATTTTACGTAAAACAGTTAAAGAATAATTCCTTTTGTAGTTGGAGCGTCAGTAACGAACGAGGCTGATCTTAAATTCCTTTATGAAAACCACGAAAATTTCTCTCCACTGCCAACATATTTCGTTTGCCCTGCTTTAACCGCTCTTTATCAGTCCAATAAATCTGCTGCTTCTGTTATTCCTGACAAAAAAGTTTCTTTAGAGCGCATGCTTCATGGTGAACAATATTTGGAAGTAGTAGGAGACTTGAAGACATATGGTCGCCTCTCAACAAAGGTTGATATTGTTGAAGTTTTGGATAAAGGATCTGGTGCAGTTATTGTTACTAATGGTATATTTTTTATTTTATGAGGGAAAGTATTTATTAATGGTTTATATTTTAGTGGACTCTTATGACGAGGGTGGAAATCTCGTGATAAGAAATCAGTTCGCAACTTTTGCAATCGGTGCTGGTAATTTTGGCGGCCCAAGAACGGGAAATAAGTTGGTAGCTTGCGTGTCTCGGCCGAAAAGAAGTCCAGATCTAACGCTCAGTTACAAAACTACACCTGATCAAGCTGCACTTTATAGATTATCAGGTATTTAAAAAAAATGAAATATTATTATTAGGAAATCAGTACTAAGTGCACTATGATAATTTCAGGTGATTTTAATCCATTGCACATAGACCCTAACATGGCTACCCTTGGAGGATTCGAAAAGCCAATTCTCCACGGACTTTGTAGTTTAGGCATCTCGGTCAGGTTGATTCTCTCTGCCTTCGCTGATTCTGAAACATCACTTTTTAAAGCAGTAAAGGTATTTTCTTTTTTTTTTTGTAAATTACAATGAGTTTAAAATACTGAAATTATGCTTTTATCAGGCTCGCTTTGTTAAACCAGTTCTACCAGGTCAAACGTTGAGAATTGAGACATGGCGTGATGGTAACAGAATCTTGTTTGAAACCTATGTGTCAGAAACAAATACAGCAGTTATATCTGGTAAGTGAAAGTATTAATTATTAATACACATTTTGAGCAATTAAAATTCCAAAATTATCTTTGATGTCGTGATTAGTCAAAAGATCATTTTTATAACTGTACAAGACTGAGTTAATCTATACCTAGAAGAAACTAATTTTTAATAGGGTGACAAAATACAACTACGCTAAACACAGCTTGTTTACATTTGTTTCAATAGAAGTTACATTAATAATAATGTTAAGAGAGATTCAGAATGTTTCCGATTAACTTGGCCAAACTCTACGGGCGTATTCACTCACCAAAATAATCATAAAGTTCATATACAAATTTGTAATGGTTTTTCACTATTGTTAATAATTTCGCAAATTATGGAATATAACTATATTATTGTAGTACTTATAACATTTTATTATTTTAATGATTGCTCGAATAAAGTTCATCCATATGATTATAGCAATCGGTGCCTTGAGATTCGAAGGATGGTCCGCCTCCCGAAATCTCGTCCACAAAAAGACAAAGACAAACATGTCATATTGAAGTGTAACACTTTTAAGTTTCTCATAAGGTATAATTACACAAATGCAGAAATGACAGATACCCATTTTACTTATGGACGTGCGAACGGAAATTCCCAAGAAGCTGTCCGGTTGTATCGTGAAACATATCCAACGCGACATTGTCCAGCTAAAGGTACTTTTGCGGCTATTCATCGTCGTCTTGGAGAGACAGGATCCTTCGCGAAGATTTCTTTCGACTGTGGGGCTAACCGAACAGTTCGTAATATTGCTATAGAAGAAGATATTCTTGAGATAGTTGATGCTGACCCCAGACAAGTACTAGACGAATTGCTGCTGGTGTTAGTATATCATCGAAGACTGTTTGGAATGTTCTTCATGACGAATTATTGTACCCGTTTCATGTACAGACAGTGCAAGCTCTTTCAGATGACGATTTTCTTCCACGATTGCAATTTTGTTGTTGGTTTTTAGAACAATGCAATGACCCTAATTTTCATAATAGTGTTCTTTTTACCGATGAGTGCAGTTTTTCGAGAGATGGAATAATGAGTACTTGTAATAATCATCGATAGTCGGACATGAATCCGCATGAAATAGCACATACTCGACATCAACAAAGATTTTGCTACAACGTTTGGGCCGGCATAGTTAACAACTATCTATTGGGATTAGTGTTTTTTCTGCCGAGACTTAATGGTCAGTATTAAGGCAGTTTTTAGAAAAAGAGTTAGAAGCATTGCTGGATGAAGTTCCATTGTAAATACGCCAAAATCTTGGTACATGCAAGATGTGGCCCCTGCACATTTTAGCGTTGCTGTACGAGACTTCTTGAATACGAGGTTTCCTAATCAATGGATTGGAAGGGCAGGACCGATTGCATCACGGCCATCACGCTCACCTGATTGCAATCCATGTGATTTTTTCTTATGACATTTAAAAAGTGTGTAAAACAATCGATGATAAGACGCTGTGAGATCTGTTATTGCCCAAGGTGGGTACTTTGAGCAGTAGTTAAAATAATAAAATGTTATAAGTACTACAATAATGAGTTATATATATTCCATAATTTGCGAAATTATTAACAATAGTGAAAAACCATCACAACTTGAGAGAGAGCGTTTTCCGTAAATTTTGTATATGAACTTTTATGATTATTTTGGCGAGTAGAATACGCCCCTAGAGTTTGACCAAGTAAATCGGAAACACCCTGTATATATATATATATATATATATATATATACACACACATATACAGGGTGTTTCCGATTAACTTGGTCAAACTCTACGATCAAAAATGTTATATGACCAATAGGTGAATTCCTCTAATTTAGTAAGCCTTGAACGTATTAACGTATGATTAACAAATTAATGAATTTTGTGCTGTAATATTAATTTAGGTCATTATGCCGCGTTTTACTAATGCAGAATATGCTGATATGGTTTTCTTATATGGTTTTTGCAATGGAAGTGGACGTACTTCAGCTGCGTAGTACATCAGGCAATACCCAGATCGCATTGTTTCTCACCACGCAACATTTTCAAACGTTTTTCGCTATTTAAGAGAGACATGATCTTTCCCAAATTGTTGTGTAAAAAAAGATGTATTTGGAAACGCTGAAGTAGTTTTAAATGAAGTTGAACGAAGTCCTTCTACCAGTATTCCTAGAATATCTCATACAACAGGAATTCATACCAACGTATGGATAATTCTACACCTTAATGGGCTTTATCCCTATCGTTTATAAAAAGTCCAGCATTTACTTCCTGGAGATTTAGAAAATCGAGTACGGTATTGCCAGTGGTTACAAAATAATTTGGAGGTTATTCCACACATATTTTTTACGGATGAGACCCAATTTACAAGGAATGGTATATACAACACGTAATTCTCATATCTGGACGGATCAAAACCCACACGAAACAATCGTAGTTAACCATCAACATCGTTTTTCCGTCAACGTGTGGTGCGGCTTGTTAAATAATCATCTAATTGGGCCTCATTTTATTGAAGAACGTCTTAATGCAGAAACTTACCTTCACTTTTTGGAAGAAGAATTGCCGAATTCCTTGGAAGATATTCCATTGGAAGTTCGTCGTAGCATGTGGTTTCAGCAAGATGGGCACCACCACATTTTGGGAGACAAGTGACGGTGTTTCTTAATGAAAACTTTCTGGAAAGGTGGATAGGACGAGGTGGTTCTGTACATTGGCCAGCTCGGTCACCTAATTTGTCGCCTTTAGTTTTTTTTTGTGGGGTTGCCACAAATCTCGTGTGTATAGTAATGGTAAACCAGATATACGCCAAGAGTTGACTGACCGTATAGTTGAAGCTACTAATTCTCTAAAGAATGAATTGGCATCAATTAACAGGCAACATTCTATGACACGAAGAATAGCTGCTTGTATAGAAGATGGCGGTTCTCATTTTGAACAGTTACTGTAATTTTGTGTTAATGTTGTTGTATCAATTTATGAATAAAATTGCCTTTCCCATTTTTTAAATTTAAATTCCATGGATATCTACGAAACAAAGAGGAATTCACCTATATAGGTCATATGACATTTTTTGATCGTAATGACCGCCAGAGTATATGATATAAAATTGTCGGTCGAGTCGCGGAACACCCTGTATATATATATATATATATATATATATATATATATATTAAGTAATAACAATGCTCCACGTTGGTAGTTAAAAATATAATATAATATTGATCTCAGGGTATATGAGTACTTTTAAAAGAAAATTGAATTTCTTTTATTCTTTCGTTTTAAAAATTAATGTAATCAATAATAATAAATATCAAAACGTTATAAAATTGAATATACATATGTGTGTAATATAAATACTGTGATAATTCTTCTGTTCGCTTTGTTTTAATAAAACAAACTGTAATTAAAAATAAACAGTATTAATAAAAGATACACTAAATAGTAACTAACAATAAATAGTATTTATTTATATTCATTAATATACACATTTATCTTTACGATGATCACTTGACGGCGAATATTGGTTGAATGAGTCATCCTTTTCCTTGAACGCTTATATAGTCCTTTCCTTTTCTCGAATCTTCGCCTTCTAGTTTATTCGAGAAAAGCCTTATGACATGCTGATGTACACAGCCGGTAACGTCATCAGTCAGTCACCGGCTGATGACGCACATCACTTTTCCCCCCTCCTGAAAGACAAAGTTTCGCCCCGAAAAATGCTATCCCTTGGTTCCATGAAGTGATAACGAAATCTACAGGTGGGGCCTTTGTTGCATTGTGACGTCATGTGGAAGTAGTAGTCTACGGTCTTATCTTGTCGGGGCGGAGGCGAATATTCCGGCCGGTAACTGCAGACCAGAATTTTCATGCCATCTTGTCGAAACGGAAGCGAATATTCCGCCTGGTAACTGCAGACCAGAATTTTCCTGCCAGTATGTTGAAAAATAATTGCAAGAAGCATCCTAGGGGCATGCTGATCATGGTCTTGTTCATCCCCTCTACCATTCCATCGAGTTGTTCTTGTCTTTCGAATGCCCAAAAGTTCGAAAAGACTCGAAATTTCGACCTTGATCTAAAGATACACCAAAACAACTGACGAGCTCTTTTACAATCACATCCGCCATGGTTCCAGCTTCTTGATTAGGCAGGGCTAAGCTTTCGACCCACTTGGTAAAATAGTCTGTCACCACTATGCTGTATTTATTTCCTTTGTCGCTTTCTGAGGAAGGGCCGGCGGCAGCTATGAAGATAATGAAGATAAAAATCGATCATTACAAGCATCTCCCTCGAAATTTTTTTAACTTTACGATACATTTACCTAAACATTGGAAAAAATTAACATACAAAAAATTGGCAATTTATTAATCATCTTGGTCATTATTTTATTTCTATATTTTTTACCAAATCTTCAATCTTTTCTGAAAAACTTATGAATATGATAAATACTAGACAATATTTCTTAAAATTGGATTATTATTCTAAAGTTTAAAACATAAATTGTGTTTTTGCAATAAAATTTTCTTAACTTTTTGACGTATATAAGCTGCCATGACATGGATTTGTCAAATTTTATAATAACTTTTATATTAAGGCCGTTTGACACGACATAAATATTGTTATAAAGTTAACAACAAAAAATATTATAAAATTTATTAGTAAAATTAATAGCGTGTCGCATACAATTATTTTATGTAAAATTTTATATAAAATATTAGAAAATTTATAGGATTGGTTCTATAAATTATAAAATAAAGAATAAAAGTGCGCAGTAAAACAGCGCGTACGGGCGATGCCGGCGGCGTGACGAGGTTAGATTAGGTATCACGTGGGAAGTTGGCATCAGAACGTCAAAGAAATAATATTATCGAAAACATGTCACGGAACTTAAAATGCGCATGCCTACTCGCAAATTTTTCAAATCGTGTCAGTTTTATTTTTTTCTTACAATTTTATTTTACAAATTTGAAGGTCAAATTGCATAGTATTTTATATTTTTTTATTGTAAATTTTATAACAAAATTTATGCCGTGTCAAACGGCTTTAGAAGTAATAATTATATAAAATGAAGTATCCTCTTAGTTTCTTAATTTTAACTTTATATATTTACTGTCATCACATTCCCTGTCTGACCTTATACTATAATAATAGTGCCACGAGAGAGGCTTTCATTTTGTATAAATTTAATTTAAGAGAAAAAAAAAACAAACGTGTATGAAAATAGTACGAGTATAAGCTAAGAAAAAGTGACATGTTCGAACAAAATTTTAAAAAATCCAGCGTAGAATCCCAAAAGCAATCTGTTTCTTTATAAATGAATTCATGGTTTCTTACGCTCTCAGTTCAAAAAATTACCATTCGCTTAAAAAAACAGTTAAAAATCCTGAATCGTTTTATTTATTAAAAATATTCTCCTTCGCCAGAAATAAAATTACATGTTTAAGAAGTGCATCAAGCATCAAATAACTTTTTATGTCACTGATTGTGATGGTGTTGAGATTGTTCGTCGCTAACGGTTTAATCAATGATGCAAAACGGTTTCCTTTCAACGCAAAATTCAGCAGAGAATGAAAAATCGGGCAAATATAAAAGATGTAGAAACAAACAACATGATTTTGGACAAAAAATCAGTGGCAATTGATAAACGATGGGGACGTGCATTGTCATGTGACAATCACTAACTACCTTATTTTCGATATTCAGCGAACACGACGAAAGTCACCTATCAAACATTTCAATACGTCTAAATAAATATTAATTCTTAAGCGTTTACAACTTGGAACGAATTGATTTCATTTTTGACTTTTCCAAATGATATTTTTTGCATTTCTTTCATCTGGTGATTCAACATTTTGACGCTTGTTTTCTGGATCATACTGAAAACACCCTGCTTCTTCACCAGTTACCTTTTTAAAAAGTTTTCGTTTCTTAAAACTTCCTAATAATTTTTGGTTATCCATATTAATCAACCACTCACTCACTGAACATTTTTTCGAAATTTTTACGAATTTCTGGGCTAAAAGATGTAGTTATTTTGGTAGATGATATATGTCCAACGCCGATTTACCTTAACAAGCAAATGTCTTATGTTCATTCTTCTTTAATTTTTGTAAACGCGAAATTTATTTTGTATTATTAATTTTAATTATAATAAAAATAAGTTATGTGATAACTCTTCTGTTCAGTTCCTTCAATAAAACACACGGTAATTAAAAATAACTATATTGATAAAAAGTAAACTGAATAATAACTAACAATAGCTAGAGTATTTATATTCATTTATATACACATTTATGTTTACGATGCGATTACTGGTTAAATCAGTCATCCCTTTCTTGACTTATATTAGTATATTATATAGTAATCAGTAAGGATACAAATTTGGGAGCAAACGCAGTGTCGCAGTGGAAGGAGATTCGATTGCACGCGCATCTATTATATGTACATGTTTACGATAGCGGTGCTAGCAACCCATAGCGGTGAAGATTATTGCTCTAAAATACCGATGCGCACTGATACTTATACTTATAAATGAATAATAGCAAATAATAAATAAAGTTATACATTTTTCAAAACGTGCTGGAATATTTACCGTTTTAAACGTCTATACATAACTCGAACACAAGTACGTCACCATTTTTTGCCATATATGCTTTGCACTATTCACATGCCATTGGCAGTTATATTTTGTTGTACACGGGAGCGTTTTATTGTAGTACCAGCGTAAACTAAATACGGAAATCTACTTATCAATATCTGTGCTCCGTAGTAGAACCTCTTTATAGCTTTCGACATTATGGATTTATTAGCTTTTACTTTATACGAAATAATGGTACTACATTGCAGCCGCCTAAAACTGGACACATATTGGAAACACATTTGCTCCCAAATGTGCATCCTTAGTCATCAAGTTATTCTAGAATAATTCGGGCTTCCTGGGTTCTTGCGTGTCTCGAATATTCTGGCCGGTGACTTCATTGCTTAGATCACTGGCAAGACCGTTGCATGATGTACATCACAGTTATAATAGAGTTTAGGTTGTATTTTGCTCTCGAATCCAAAGGATATTAAACGTCTAATAGTCTCAATCCCTATCTCGAATGTACTGTATTTCGAGTTACTCGACCGCGTAAGCTGCGTTCCATATATGTCACGTCCTATGCTATTTACATTGTGATTTGCAGTTTTTGATGACCGTTTAAATGAAATCGTCTCCTATTGTGTCGTTATCTATTATATTTAGACTTCCATTGTCCTTTATATTATTTATTATAAGCGTTAGTTCAGAATTTATTTTAATTTAGGTGAGCGGAAACTTGAAATCGTGATTGGTCGAAACTGTGTTCCAATCATTTTATATATCTATGTAACTATATTGTATAATATATTGTCGGGTTGGCTGTCCTAGATTAAAACTTTCACTTCATAATAAAATAATATTTTTAAAATAAACGTTAACAGTTTGTATCATTTTCCGTACTTCTTATCTTATCATCACCCTCTCAATATTTTAGCGGCAAACTTAAATTCTGAAATAATACCGTACAATATATTGGTATTTTAAATATTTAAAACATTGATTTGGTGTAAAATACTCACTTAGTAATTCATGTAAAACTCCTTCGTAGTCTGTTTCACAAAAATGAACTGAATATATTTGACTAACATACGCATTTCGATAATGTCTAATCCATTGTTCCTTTATAGTCATAGAAACCATATCCTTGTCATTGAGAAAATGGTGAAATACATTTTCATTATAACGAGCCATCGAAAAAATTCATAATTGGAGTAGACTGGGAAATTGAGTTGGTACTTTAGCCACTTCCACATAATGACACATTACTTGATGCTTGACAGTTTCATTTGGTTTCATTGTAAAAAAAGGTTATGGCATTGAAATGATACTACAACAAAAAAGAAAACAAATAATTTATTTAATATCGAAATCATAATCAAAATTTACATATAGCTACAGAAGTTGTTGAAAATGCTGTCCATTTACATTTAAACACAAACCAACTCTTCTCCGCAATCCAGCAAAAACTTTATGCAGCATTTGCGGTGAGTTGTTGATCTCTTCACACTTTTCTGTAATGCGAATGCTCAGTTGTTCCAGATTATGAATTGGCGTTGAATAAATCGAATTTTTAATGTATGCCCATACGAAAAAATCATATATGTTTAAATCACAAGACCTAGTTGGATATGGGATTTCAGTGTTCCTGCTTATTATTCTATTATAAAAAAATTCTGAGATATTGAAGTGTTTCTCTGGTCGTATGTGCTGTTGCACCATCTTGTTGGAAATACCCATTTTGTAATTCCTCATCATCCAGTTGATTTATGAATGAGCCAAAAGTATCTCATTGCGATATCGTGCAGCAGTAAGTGTACCTTCAAAAAAAATGGGACCCACCAATCTTCTTCGACATATTCCAACCCAAAACACCAACTTTTTGGGCATGCAATGTTTTTTCAACAAAAAAAATGAGGATTTTCGGGGACCAACACCTTCTATTCTGTGAATTAATATATCCAGAAAGATAAAACCAGGCCTCATCAGTGAAAAAAAACTGTGCTAAGGATATCCTGTTTGCGTAGATTATTTTGAAACCATTGACAAAATTCCACTCGTCTTTAATAATCCACTGGATAAAGTTCTTGAAAACATTGCAGCTTGTATGGATGACAATGTAAGACTTTTTTAAGAATGAATTTGCACGTACCATATGATAAATTTGTTTGTTGGGTCACTACTGAAATGGATGTTTTTGGATTTTCATTAATAGTATGCTGAAGCGCTTCAATTTTATCAGCTGTACGTTTAGATGGCCGTCCACTTCCAGTTTATCGACCGACGCTACCAGTCTCTCTGAATAACTTTACACAATTTGTCAAAACATTGTAAATATCATTGTAGTCAAACACTAATTCAGGATGTTCTTCACTAAAATCAACCATGTATTCCGTAATTTAATACTGCCACTCGCCATTTACTTTCACACCTGTACGGAAGTAACATTCGATAATTTTTGCTTTTTGTCCTATGTTGAATACCATTTTTTAAATAAAGTTAATTTTTTTAAAAAGAGTTTTGAAAAATTTGACACAAACTTATAGTTTCTATGTCAAATAATAAATGTCATTATGTGGAAGTGGCTAAAGTACCAACCCAATTTCACAGTCTACTCCAATTATGAATTTTTTTCGATGGCTCGTTATAATTTAGTTACGATCAAGTTGTTTTTATTTATAGCTGCATAATGACTACCCGCCATTTTCGGTCATTTTTGATTTTTACTTATTATAACTATTACCACGAGATAACAAGTGAAAATTTCAAATGAATGGTAACCAAAAAACTTCAAATGACAATTTAATAGCATAGGACACGACTTATTTAGAACGCAGGTAAGGTGGCACAGTCACATGTCTTGGAAGGCATTTCGAGCATTGAGCAATCGTATTAGACATATACCGAGATATCAAAAATGATCTTGGTCAACGATGGCCATGGAGTGAAAAAAGTCTGTCTTAATTTATATCATCCTTTTGAGAAAATTCTGATAAAATTTTCAGTGTCATGCTGACGTTAAAATTTGTTAATACATACACATATTAATATATACTCTTGTGCGCAAAAAAAAACGGGACACTGTTTCTGCGTGGGTTTAAATTGTGACTACTTAAGTGGCTATTTTTACTCATAATAGTAAGTCAGGAATTGTCAAGAATGCGTGTCTTATTGACATTTATTAAACATTTTTAAAATAAATGTAAATAAAAATTACTAAAAACGATAGAGAAAGATTATTTATTAAATTAAAATAATTAGTATTTCGTCATTCCACCGTTAGTATTAATTGCATCTAATCTTGTAGTCATTGAAGCGACAATATTTTGTACAACATTGATAGAAATTTGATGCCAAGCATTTTGAACACTCCCAAAATTCTTCCTGGGTAGAAGCTCTATCTCATTAATCCCCATACATTTTCGGATTTAGATAAGGACTGTAGGGCTGAATATCTCCAAGTTTAAATTTCATTCTCTTGTAACCATTGTGTTACAAGATGTGACAGGAAATTGTGTTGTTCTTATAGCTTCCTTTAATGTTTTGAAAGAGTTGTGCCGTAACGTGTGAAGTAATGTTTAGTCTTCCTGCGTATTCGAAATTTTGTTACGTCCGGAAATTATTTTCCGATTTAAATTATCCTCTTCCCTCCATTTTTTTATATATTCCTGCGGCTGAACTTTTAACAATATTAAATTGAACCCATACACTTCTTAATGATTTCCCATTTTTCAAACTATAGAGCGTTTCACGCCCATGATGAAGTACAGGCCATATGGAGATAGCGTACATAGTTGCCAAGTCGCGAACTCATTCCTACCAACATACCTATTTTGCTGTTAATCAGGCCTGCTGTCAATAATATTGTATTGACATAACCTTAATTGTATTTATAATGAACAAAATTTTAAAATTATTATTCTTAGTTTGCATCTGTTTATAATATATTCGATGCCAAGAAAAAGTAAATAAGAGTGAAATATTATTCTAGTTAATGTATATGAAAAGTAAATCATTATATTAACAAACTACTTAAAATTGTATGTTTAAGTTATAATTTGGTTTAACCAACACACCATTTGTATACTCAAGGTTTGTTTTGAATTAAAGCAATTATTTTATATATATATTGGTTTCCTTTATTATAAAAAATAGTTTGATTTGTCTATTAGAATACAAGCAATAAGCATAAAAAGTTTTTTTGTGTAGACCATAAACATACAAAAAATACTGCAATATAGATATATTTAACCAATAACATAAAAATATCAACATCTTAAAAGCCTTATTTTTTAAATTAAATTAAAACTTGACTGCTGTAGTAACATTAGTTGTAGGTTTGTTCTGAGAAGAAACCCTATTATTTTTAGTGAATCGGAATTTAAATCTGTTTTACAGCCACCATCGTGTACTATAATACTGCCTACCAATTGGCTAAAAGAGATGCAAACTGTCAGAAATTCGTTCTTGGAACAAACCTACAATCCACTGGATGTTGAAGCAGCATTCGAATGGCCGACAGGGTCAGTTAATAAATCGTCTTCCATATCATCAGTTGAACCTGAGTCTCCTACATGGATGATAAACTCCTCAACATCATCTTGCAATCCATCGACAATCCACATTTCTTCTTCAATTTTTTTTACATGCTGAATATAATTCTTCCAATTGTCAGCTGTCACATTACTATAGGCACTGGTAATTAATGGTGCCATATCTTTTACTTTGAGCGTAGTGCGTAGAGCGTAGTGTTGTGCATCTTTATGTGATTTTTCACTTGGGCCCAAACCATCTCTATTGGATTCAGCTCACAATGGTAAGGTGGTAAACGTAGAACTTCTCGGCCAGCATTTTTCGCCAACATATCAAGCTTATATTTGTCATATTGATATTTTACTTGTGATACACTAAACAACAAATCTCTTTTTAACATATTATCTTCAACGGATATATTTTTTTCAGTCAGCCAGGTATATGCTTTTATATAAAGAACAAAGAAACTTTACCTTCATTTCGAAACGTCTTGATATCTCGCAGATACTTGTGTCTCCATCTTATAATATCATCTCATTCAATGAGTATGCTTTTCCGTTTTACAGTTTGAAATTCAAAACTAATATCTTTCAAAAGTCTATATAATATTGATCGTGTAAAAGTAGGGAGATCATTGTCATTGTTGATGGTAGCAAGAACTGTATTCACAGTGGGTGGTATGTTTTGCATGAAAAATCTATGAACTTGTCGTACAAGTGCATGTATATTTTCATCATAACAGTGTAGACGAGCATTTACTTGTACCCCTTTTCTCTTCTGCTTGTTTTTTTTTGAACTCAACAACGGCCCTCTTTCTTGTTCCTTTCTCATGTTGTATATGCTGTGTACTGAACAATGTAGTGCTTCACTTGCTTCAGCAGCAGTAACAGTCATAGGTTTTTTAAGAAAATGATTAAAAACATTTAGTATCATCTGCTTTTCTCTTCGACTAAAACATTCAACCCTTCGTGATATTTTCTCTCCAGGCTCCATTACTGAAGTTTAGAATCTGTAACGGTAATGTTTTTATTTACGAGCACATTTCCTTCACATTCCAACTTACCACAAACTTTTGTAAACAACAACGGGAGAATATAATAAAGAGAGAGAGAATATAATATATAATAAGAATATAAGATATATAATATAATACCACTATAACAATATAACAAGAACGAAGAAAAACTAATAATATTTAATAAAAATACGGAAAGGAACAATTTGACAATTGACAAGATAACAAAGTGAACAAACCACTGTACTGTAACAGTCTGGTTATCTGTACGAATTAAAAATCCCCAATAAAAATTAATATAAATTTTCGACATAGCGAGCGGTGGAAAAGGATATACAAAGAAGTCATAAGAGCCCATACTTCATCGTGGGCGTGAAACGCTCTATAGTAACAAGTCTGGCTTTATCAGTTTTCGAAAGATGCGGCATTTTCAATTTTGAATTAGCAACTATGATATATAATTTGACGTAGAGTTTGAAAGTTAATCAAATATCGTCAAAATTACAACGCTAAAAAATAAAGGAAATTAACATAACGATTTTGACACTGTCCCGATTTTTTTGCTCACGACAGTATGTCACTGAATTTGTACAAAATACCACAAAAAGTTACAAATTTGTATTTCCAGTTCCAATTTGCTTTGAATATGCAGCACGATTGAAAACAGGAAAATAAAAATAAGCACCATTGCACATATTAATTCACTTTAAAAATTCAATAAACATTTTTATATTTAATACACTTAGGGCCGGTATTATAAACAGCGAATAAGTCTCTGAATCACAACTTCACGAATAAATTGAAATCTGGTATTATAAAAAATGCATGCAAGTAAAATAAGTATTTGTAGAATAACTCTGAATAGCTATGTATTTTGCAGTTTAACGTTTCGATAAATGATGGAGCCACTGAATAAAATGAAGAAATACAAAAAAATACTAATTCATTTCTTTTTGTTTATATTTGTAAAATACAAACCGATAAATCTGGCATTATCAAAAATCAAGTTATCAAACACACACAAAATATAAACGTTTAAAAATAAGGTTATGTTTATTTGAACACAGTGGAGCAAACAGCTGTTCACATTTAACCAATGAATAACTAATACCCCGATTTTCTAGGGTGTAAGTTAATTGGTAGATTTATTTGCTTAGTTTCCTTATTCGCTATTTATAATACCCAATCAATAGAGTAAATTAAATTTGCTTGCTTACTAAATAAAATCTGCAGTTTCTATCGTTTATAATACCGGCCTTAATATAACTTAGATCCTGTTATATATTGTGATGACTCATCCAATAACGCGTCACGCGTCATACCTCTGGTGTTTTCTCGAGGCCTACGAGAACGCTCTAGAAGAGTATTCACCACGATATAAAAGCCGTCGAAGAAGGGATGGGACATTCAATCCTAGAGCCTCGCGCAGTACACATAAATATAGATATGTACATAAATATAAATACATAAATGTGCTTATTGTTAATAGTTAGTTTTATATTGTTATACGTTTTATTATTAATATAGTGTGTGTCTAAAGTTATTGTTAGTTTTATTTAAGAACCCAAAAAGACAAACTTTACAATATACATATTTGGGAAATATATTCTATTTAAATTTGTAAAATTAAAACTGTGTCTATTTAATTTACATTGTGCAATATATATATTTTAGTGTGTGTACTATATATTTAAACGGTATTGTATACATATTATATTTTGAACATATTAAAATTCTGTTTTCATTAAAATTGCAGTTAAATTTAATTTATATAGTAGCCCATCCTTATTGCAATAAATATTATTACATTGTGTAATTTTGATTGTGCAGCATTGTAGCAACAGTTACGTTCAATAATAAAACAGTAATATATTCACATCTTGAGATTAGATTACATATAAATTCAATTAAATATAACTTCAAGTTGAACTTGGATCTAAAATTCACAGGTTGAAACAATATTCATAATTTACTGATAATTGTAAAATAGCATTTATTTGTAAAGCAACTTTAAATTACGTTCAAATAAAGTATAATCTATAAAACTTAATAATAATTTAAGAAATTGTATTAGACATACATATTTGTAATTTCTATAAATTACTACGCCACTGTTTGACGCTTGAAATTTGCACGAATTTTTATAAAATCATATAATCATTTTTGATATCACTTCAAAGTTCAAGTTCTAACCTTCGTTTAAAATTCATTGAAAGATTAGAAATAATGCAAATATTCATGCTAATACTTGTACCTACATATCACATTTAATAGATAGTATTTTATTGATTTTGTACTAGGGAGCAGTTTGTAGACGCCATTAATTTTAAAGTTCATCTTTATTAAGGTAATTTTTATACGAATGCATTTAAATATTAAATACGTTTTCATAGCGATACGAAAGTGTTTCTAATTATAATATATAAATGAAGTATGAAATGAAATGGAGATAGATTATTTTGAAAAGAGTAAAAGAAATAGAGCATGTGTATAAATTACATCAAAGTTTAAAAACCGGTGAAGTAATCGTGCACGCCCATAATTCACACTTTTTTAATGCACATAAAGGAATTTAATCATAATTTATGTACGTTATTGTTTTTATAACTAAATATGTATTTATTTATGTATTTTAGTTTAAATTTATGATATGTACAATGTGTTTTCAATTGAAACCTAACCTCAAATTAAAATTTTTGATAATTAAGAGTTTCTATTCTAAATCAAGGACTTTTACTAATAATGTTTATTTGTATTAACATTTTTTAGGAGCTTACGTCGATTTAAAGTCAATTAAAACCTCATCTGTTCACGCCAATCTAACTGCAACAATGGCACTTCAAAGTGATGCTGTTTTTGAAATGATTCAATCTAGAGTAAAAGAAGAACCAGCAAAAGCAAAAAGTGTGAATGCCATATTCTTGTTTAATATTACTAAGGATGGTAAACAAGTTAAACAGTGGAGTAAGTTGCATATAGTAAATACATGTATGTATCTTAATGTAATAGTAATTTCTTTATAGCTATGGATTTAAAAAATGCCACAATACATGAAGGGGCACCTAAAGACACAAAACCTCAAACAACACTTACAATTTCAGATGATGATTTTATACAACTCGCAACTGGTAAACTAAATCCTCAAACTGCCTTTATGAAAGGTAAATTGAAAGTTGCCGGTAATGTAATGCTTGCTCAAAAATTAGGACCACTTCTTAAAACTGAAGCAAAATTATAATACAACACATTCCGTTCAAAAAGTTTTATTTTTATATAATTGTTTCACTTTTATTATAATGGTGTCTAAATATTTGATTGTGTAGTGCTGGTATGGTGGCTGTAAGATATTTTTTATGTTCATTATATACAACATAATATATATTTAATATAATAATTACTGTTATTTCTGTTGGTAATAAAAATGTGATTGTTTTTCTTTTACTATTTTTTCTACATGTAAGATACTATAAAATTAATATTTAGTGTAATTTTATAATTTTCAATACCAAATTACTATTTGACTAAACATTTCGAACATCCTATTGCTTTATTTTTTTATTTTTAACATACCAAAAATATATAACAAATCATGGCAATTTTATACCTGGCATAGTTGCAATATCAATAATCCTTGTTTATCCAGTGCGGAATTATTATGTTCTTTTTGTCAAGATAGAATAAATAATTTGAATTATTTATTAGGCATTAGGAAATATGTAAAACAAAAAGATATATGCTTAATTTATTTTGAAAATACTTAATACATTTTTGTAGCATCATATGAAAAATAATCATCAATATACTTCTGTATAATAGGCAATGCAGGTGAATATCTCGTGAAGGAAGAATTAATTGGAGGGCAGAACAAAGTAGGTAGAAATATCTTCCCTCAAATACGTTTAGTCAGTTTTAATTCAGTTATTGTATGTGACACAATTGTTTTTATTGGAGTGCAGTGTGTGCCAAACGTTTCCAAGCAGTGTTTTGTATGAGCACTGCAAAGCATTCTAGTATTTTAATGTAAAAAGTAGGTCATAAATGGATTTGCAAATGTAAATTCTTAGAATCTAAAAAATATATAATTTTAAATACGCTAATGCGAACAATAACGCTGCAACTTCTTCCACATAAATTAAAAGAAGACTCATTCGTAAGTATTTGTTTTGAAAATTTGGGTTTGTGTTTAATTTATTCATAGTTACTGTGTATAATCGCTTGCCGCATAAAATATCTCCAGCTACAATTCTATAGGATGTAGACATTTTAATAGCGCGGCACTTATTTTGTTTTTTAATTGCAAAAACGAATGTGCGGCTTATACTCAATAGCAATTTGCCCCGATTATAATCAAGAGTTCAATTCAACTAACGAATATACTTGAATTTTTATATTCTTCGATCTTTTTCTACAGGTTCGTACTTTTAAAGAAATTTGCATTAGGAATTGGTTTGTTAGGAGTAAAAATAAGTAATAAACTTAACATATAATAGAATACGTTCTTATTTTTGCCTAGAAATGTATGAAGTTTATTTAAAGAAAATATTGTAAAGCGCATGCTACGGATATTTCGTAAAACTGGGTACAGTCACTTCTTACTCTCACTCGTTTTGCTATCAGAATGCAGACTTGGTGAAGCGAATATAATATTTGTAATATCTCCATCCACAAATTGTAAATACAAATGCAATCGATAGATACCATTTAATCCCTCCACCTCAACTGCGGCATGTAAGTGAGAAAGTAATTTAAATTGTATAAGAAGTGGTCAAGATGTTATTCCATTTCAAAAACCAAAAGGATTATATTTTCTACTAAAGATGAACATTATCAAACAAATTAAATCGACGATTGTGACGGTAAGTATAGCTAATCATTAGTATTCAAATATAACTTGGTAGTTACAACTTAGACTTGTTCACAAAGACGAAATACATCGTCACCCTGTTAAATTGAGCAAAGTAAAATTTTGAACAAAATAAATTTTCTAACATCAACATGATATTCTTAAATTCTAATATAAGGTTAAGAGAAAGGGATAATCTACAACTATAATATGCACAAATTGAGATAATATTAAGCTCTTAGCTTATAATAATAAGGTATATTATAATATACAGGCACAAATGTATGTTGGTGTTGATGTTCTTAATGATCGATTCTGTCTTTTTTTTAGTATGTAGTGATTAATAGAGACCGGACGCATCAAGCCGAAATTATGATGGACCATATAAATAGTCTATAACATCGCAAATTATTGAATAGCACTATTCCTTCGGTTAACCGCACATCTGTTTTTTGTCGTTGAATTGTAGTTAAATTCCTTTCTTCATCGGCGTAGATAGAAGCGTGAGGAGTTTTTATAACTTATTTTATTTATTAGTTTATATTTCGTAAGATAAATAAAGCACGGCGAATTAGTTTTTTTTTCATTGTTTTCACTGTTAATTACACACTACGTAATTTTTGTAATACATCCTGTTTAATATCGTTTCATCGAATCTACTTCTCCCAATTATTTTGACGTAAGTATCCTGTGAAAGTTTCAATAACTTACGCATACATTTTTAATTTTGCATTTATTTAGATCTAGAACATTGTATAAGTTACTTTTTCAGATATGATATGGACCAACGTTGGCATTGTGCGAGCGAGTTGGATTAAGGGTCATACTGATTGTATGTCCATTGCCGGGGATTCTGAAATTTATTGCAGTCTGTAAAATATCGTTAAAACTTCCAAGAAATCGCACGTAAAACGTCACTTAGCATCGCAAAAACGCATACAGAAATTAGACCCATTGGAATCTGACAATTTTAACGAAGAACTCTGTGAAACTTTAGTGGCGGCTAATATTCCATTAAATAAACTTAAAAATCCCACCTTAAAAACATTTCTCCAAAAATATGCTGGTCGAAATGTTCCTTATGAACGCAAATATTAAGTTCCTAAGTGTTATACGAAAGCAGTAGAATGCATTAGAAGCCATTTTTCAAATCAGTACCTATGGATAAGTGCCGACGAAACTGTCGATAAATTAGGACACTGTCTGGTAAATGTAGCTGGTGTACTACATCCAATTATTCCATATAACGCATATGTAATAGCAACAAAAGTTATAAATACAGTTGATGCGGAAACAGTAGCTAAAACCATTTACGAGAATATGCACCAAATGCTTCATTCGGACGACAGGTACAAAGAAAAAATACTTTTATTTGTCAGTGACAGTGCTGCATATATATTAAAAACAGGCAGATTATTAAAGGAAGCATATCCTAATATGCTGCATATTACTTGTATAGCACATGTTCTCCACAGAATCTGTAAATATATCAGACACTGTTCCAGAAGTTGATAGACTTGTATCCGGTTAAAAAAGTTTTCAGAAAAGCACCATTGAGTGTAGCTCTTTACAGGGAAAAACTTCCATCTTTGTCACTGTCTCCCACTCCAGTAATAACTAGATGGGGAAAATGGTTGGAAGCTACTAGTTTTTATGTAGAGAATTTCGATAGTTTACAAAAATTTCGTTACATGAGTGCAAGGAACTAATATAAATTCCAAATTAAAAAAATCAGTTGTACTTTCCTCAGGAACACTTTCGAAATTTGCCAAAACTAATCACTTATTTTGAAAATCATAATCTCAAATTAAATGATGGATTAACCCATTAGATGTGGCTATTAATAATTTGAAAAATATTAAAAGTGACTTCGGATGCAGTCTTCGGCAGAAGTTAGACGCAGTTTTTAATAGAATTCCAGATTTAATAACATTGCGGCAATTGTGTATAGGGCCAATGCCTCAAAATCTAACTGCTAAATACACTGAAATAAAAGAATATTTTGAGTATTCACCTATAATCAGTTGCGATGTAGAAAGAACGTTTTCTAAATACAAGGAAGTATTTCATTCAAAGAGAACACATTTTACAGAAGAGAATCTTGAGAAAGTATTGCTGGTTAATATTAATACTCCTTTACTTAACATAAGCTACAAAATGAACAAATAAAAATGAATTTCGTATTTTATAGACCGCCCACTCGTTTGTTTTCCAATTATATAAATAAAATTAAAATCTCTAAAAATACAAATTTTCAATAGTACGCCCGTGGGCGAAGAGTCACCGGCCTCTCGTGTCCGGTCCCGAGTGATTAAGCACATAACAATGTTAACTGTCTATCCTCTACCAGAAAAAAAAAATCGACTCTACGCTTACCAACAGTAACCAGTGAGAAATAACTACTATAACAACTAAAATACCAGTGTTTAATCCCTTTGATGTGTCACTAGATGAAAATATCGTCGAAGTGTTGGAAAGATAGATTTTACCTTCGTAATAACATCCCCGCAAAAAAGCAACATTTGCAGCATACAATCGACAATTAAGAACATCAACACCGACTTGGCAGAAACCATCCGTCAGGAGATGTCAAATAAGTATATTAAGAAAGCCAATATTACCGAAGAAAATCTAATAGCATTCAGAGAACTAAAAGAAAACTAGCATAATGGTTTTGTCCCCTCCCTCCTCAGGATGCAATGCTACTGTACAAAAGGAAAAAAATGTCAGCGCATTTTGTTAGATGTGTGCAAAACTGGAAATAAACTCATATGGTATGCACTCCTAAACATAAATATGCGAAATATTTATGACTTTGCTCTTTTATCTATAAACTAAAGACATGAAAAGAAAAGATATAACACGAACAGATTTCAATAATCTTACGTTAAGGGAACAACACTTAGAAAACGACATTGATGTAATAAATCTCACAGAGAAATGTAGCAGTTTCAGTACAAAAAAATTGTTGGAATCAAACATCTAATCTACTGAAAGCTCGACGAGAATGAGAAATAAATTCACTTATAGCCTGTACTACGCGGATCATATTCGGAAATAGTACTGACAAAGCCACTCATATAACAAAATTAATTAATATTAAATTACCATATTCTACTTGATTAGAATTGATAGTCTTAACTATTAACTAAAACGAAATTAAGAAAGAAAAAAAACACGTTTTGGCTTTAGCCTGAACATTTATTGTTACAGATACATATTTGCCATTTTATTATAATATTCTTAATATGCATATAAAAAATAAGTGGTCGATAATTGATAGCAACGTCAAACATACCGTGTTATTGTAATTCTGTCTGAAGAATTTGTATCATGACTAACATAATAATTATAAATACATAAGGGATTCAAATAATTTTACTTTTACTTGTTTATTTATTGAAGCATCCTTAATTTCTTCTAATTCTCATTCACACAAAAACTAATCTGATTATTTATCATTTATTATAATTTATATTTCATCAAAAAAATATATACATTCGATATTTGGTTAAAATCCCCTGAGTAATTACCAATTTACAATAGAGTTAATCAATTTTACTTTTATTTATTGATTTATTCAAATACTTAATCTCTTTGATCTCTTATAATTTGAGCAATTCATTTACTAATTTAAATCAGTGAATATCAAATATTATTATTTCATAATTGTTATAATTTATAAATATATTTAATATTTGTTTAAAATTTCCCGAGCTAAATTTTTTAAAAAATAACGATTACGTTTCCACAGTATATTTTACTTATGTTATAAATAGTAATTTTAAATATAAAAATTATTATAAAACGATAACAAAACTTATACTAATTCTTAATTTTAAACACGATCGATAATTCTGCTTCTGCAAATTCGAGTCGGTAGGGGATATTTAATAAAATTGATCCCTAGTTCTCCGTTCAACGGTTTAGAAAACAAATACATATTTATAAGAGTAGTAGAAAAATATAAAAAAGAGAAACAAAATAAAGTTACTCCTTAGCATCCCCGATTCCATCTGGCGTTATTGCAAACATTGCTTCACTTTCAGGTAAACATGGTGAATCATATATTTTGCAAACTCTGGTCTCACCTCTGCCTTTTCTTAAATATAAACGTGTAGTTGAAGCATGAGCCATAATGTTACCTCCTATCGGTTTCTTTGGGTCCGCATTAAACATAGCGGCACCATCTACTTGAGCTACCACTTGATTAGTTATTACAACAGCTACGCCAAACTAAAATATGAATGTCATATTATTTGTAATATACATGTAATAAGATTTTACTAACTTCATCGGCCAATCGCAAAAGCATTCTTAAAAATCGCGCCAAATGCATCTGCCTAGCAGAAAGTTCACCTCTACCTGAATAATCAGTTCTATACAAAGCAGTAGCACTATCGACAATAAGTAATGAATATCTGAAATTCAAATGGATTAACTTTTTTAACTGTTTTTGTTCTATGATAAAATTGTGCAAAAAAATTAACACATTTCGAAAGCAACCAAAGTAAACGAAAAATTATTAAAACGAAAAAAAATTTACCATATTTATAAGGTTGTTGCTTAGATTTCTTAAAAAATAAATTAATGTTTTGCAGATTTTTGTCATGGTATATGTATCTACATTAAATGTAAATCAAAATAACATTCAAAACATTGACTGTAGCAATAAAGTGAAATGAGATCAGTGACGTGTATACTGTGGAAGCTAAGGAGGCACAGTTTCCCCTACATCGACTAAATAAAATACAGTGTATAAATAAAAAGATTAATACATATTAAACTTTAATATTATATATTAAATCATTACATACTACTAATTAAAGTGCTCCCATGTCGATTTCAAATGCTGACCTTAGTGAAGGCCAACGAACTATGCCCGAATGAACAACCTGATAGGCTAGATATCTACAGCATAGGGCTTCATAGACAATTTCTTAAGCATCGCGTTTGAATGAGCGTATCTAGGAATATTAGCAAATAAAATAAATACCGTTTTATTAGTTTTATTGTGAAATTATGCACATGAAATTAGTTATTAATTTATAATATTTATAGGCAATACAAATACCACAGTGTTTGTAATAAAAACGAAACATATTAACGCAAAAATCTTTAGTTTTTTAAGATTCTTTCGTTTGAAAATCGAATTAAAATAGTTGATTGTGTAAGCTGTTTTCGTGTAGATTATGTATATTATAAGAATGGAAATAAGACGTTCAGAAATTTCGGAACCAAATTCTTGCGGAAATGTGTCTGATAGTGAATGTGTTGTATGCAATATAGTGACAAAAAAATTTTCACGTTATAATTTCCAAGAAAAAAGAAAAAACAAATTATTGCCAAAATAAGCCAATTCCAAGTTTGACTAATTTAACAAAATAAGCTAAATTTTATGTAAGACATTTTCAAAAAGAAAGTTATAAAAAGTGCGAATGGTTGACTGATTGTGACAATAAATAAATCACTTTTGTTTTGCTGGCCATGTATTTTATTTTCAAGCGAAAAAAATTGGCGAATAGAAATGGGTTTGCTGGTCTAAATAATTTACACAAATTAATTATGGGTTGAGTCAACCATACTTAATAATAATTAAAGAAAAATCGGAATTGAACACACATTAGACCATGAGTTAAGAATTGATGAAACATAATCAAGAAGTACGAAAAAACCGTGAAATACTCAAGAGGTTGATAGATGAGGTTTGTTTTCTGGGAGTATATCAACTTGCATTTCGCGGTCATAGTGAAATTGAACAATCTTCAAACAAGGGAAACTACGTAGATTTAGTAAATTTATTGGCAAAGTATGACGAAATTTTACAATCTCATTTGAATAATTCTACACCGTGTCCAATTGCAAGTGCACCGGGTTGGCAACACAAAAATCCCTGCTTCGAAGAAAAATAGTTCAGTTTCATATCTATATGTTGGGCAGGTTTACCTTAACCCGTCCCACTGCTGTCAGTTTTCAGTCATTATTGTATTTATGTTTTTGTTAGTGATTCTATCAGCTTTTGCATTTATTTCTTTAATCGGTACCCTTTAATCTGTTGTCTGTAATCATTATACAAACCATCTTTTTCAAGACAATGCCGTTTACATTACAGCAAGATACATTTATTGTGATGGCGCATTTTCGAAGTGCGACATTAACCGAAAATGCAAACTGGGAATATTCACTACCCTCATGCTTTCAACAGTTCCATAATGAGTATCCTGATGTGATGATAGCTTATGAAACATTTAAGTGTCATCGTAATAGACTGATAAAGAGGTTTATGGAAACTGGTAGCGTTACAAAACGGAAGGCTGATCAAGCACCATCTGTGCTGACAGAAGATAGAGTGGATGATATCAGGCAAAGAATGGATGTTAGTCCTTACAAATCTGTTAGAAAATTGGCACTGCAAACAGGTACCCATGTGATTCAGAGAATATTCATTTTTCATATTTATCAAATTGTAGGTATTTCTCATGGAAGTGCACATATGGCTGTAAGGAAGAAATTGCATATGCATCCCTACAAAATTCTAGTTATGCAACATTTACGTGTGCAAGATTTTGAACAACGACAAAATTTCTGTTGCTGGTTTAATGAAACTCTAGGAGATGATGATTTAGATCGCAGCTTTTTTTCTGATAAAGTCTGGTTCCATTTGTCAAGATACGTAAACTCTCAAAATTATCGTACATGGTCAGCAGAAAATCCACGTTTTTGTAGAAACTAATCTCCACCCTATTAAAGTTGGCGTTTGTATCGCCATGTCAAGAAGGCGAATTATAGGACCAATCTTTTTTCACGACACAATAAATGCAGTGCGATATAGAGAAATGCTACTAGAACCGTTTATAAATAGCTTAGACGATGAAGAACTAACCCGTGGATATTTCCAACAAGATGGAGCCCCAGCGCATACTGCACGTACTACATTACTACTAGAAGAATTTTATGAAGATAGATTGATAAGTCACAATCGCTGGCCTGCATATTCACCGGATTTGACTCCTCTGGATTTTTTCCTGTTTGGATATCTGAAGAATAAAGTTTACAGCAATCGGCTTCACAATTTAGATGAGCTACAAGCTGCAATAGCACATGAAGTGCAAAATATTACAGAAGAAATGCTGCAGAATGTGTTCAATAATATAAGAAGACGAGTAAATTTATGTTTGCAACATAATGGTGCACATTTTGAAAATCATTTGTAATTTATTTTAACCATATGTCCCCTTAAGTCTTTTGCTTGTTACAATTGTAGAATTTTATTTTTTTAATGTATTGCGACTTTATTGTACTGCTTTTTCTTCTTTGTGAAAAACTTATAAAAATAAATTTCTTATACTTATTTGCAATTTCTAATTTTCTCAATTGTATGGTTAGTATTTATCTATCTATCTATCTAGGTATATCAAGTTAGTAAATTTAATGATCATCAGTATTTCGTTTTTCTTAAAAAAAAGTCAATTCAGCGATGGAATTGAATGCAATACATGAAATTTAATTATAAAGGTTATGAATACAAACTATGCTAACATAACCTTTACATAAGATATTCATTTTTGACAACTAAACATAATAAGAATGAAGTTACCAAGTCAAGGCAGGCAATATTACAGTCTTACCAAATTAAATCTGGCGTTGCCAACCTGGTGCACTTGACCTAGGACACCAGGTATAAGGTTTAAAGGAACTTCTAATTTAATACAAAACGATATTATTCTATGCATAAAAAAGCAATATTGAAAAAAATAAAATTTGAAGTAGACGAAGCCTCTTTTGTTGCCATAATTCTGAACGAAACTACAGATGTGACAAATATTAGTCAGTTATCAAAAGTCTTACGTTATGTAACAAAAAAAGGCGAAATTAAGGAACGCTTTACAGGATTATTAAATGTTTCCACGCAAAGAACAGCTTCTCCTTTATATTGTATTGTTCCGACTATAGTGAATGATTATAATTGTGGTTCAAAATTAGTAGCTCAAAGTTATAATGAAGCAACAGTATGGGCATGTGAATTAGGAGGGTATAGCAAGCGCCAATTAAGTTGGCGCGAGGAGAGGATGCGCAGAAGTCGTTTTTAAAAACGTCCACCCCCACTACTCAAGTAATTGTCAGAATATGTACATTTGTCATTGACGTTTGACGGAACATAATGTCTTTGCTCGGGATCATAAAGTGATACACGCTCAGAGGTTAGAATTATCTGACATTTGATGTAAAACCAAATACAAATCTCCCCACTACTTCTAATCCTGCGCGAACTTACCCCTCCTCGCGTCAACTTAATTGGCGTTTGCTATAGCAGGTTAAAGTAAATGAAACGTATCCAACCGCACTATTTGTACATTGTATGGCACATCGCCTAAATTTAGTTTTACACAGTCTCCTAATGTAATAAAGCATTTTTTTCCAAAACTTCAAAAAGAACCAGTGCTTTAAATCTGAAGGTTCATAAAAGATTACCGCTTAAACAAAATTAGCCACCATATTTTGACTTTCCTGCATTACGGTCCGAACTCACCTCTTAATTAGGCTTAATTAAACGAGTGCTAATGACTTATGGAAATCTCTTAAAGACTGCAGACTAGATCGTATTTGCCCTAAAATTCTTAAACTACATGAATTAACACTCTACCCCCCCCCCCCCACAAGTGTGTCTGCAGAACGTTCCTTTTCAGCGCTTAAACGAATAAAAAACTTTATTAGGCATTCTACAGGACAAAAAATACTTTCTGCTTTCGGATTAATATCAATTGAAAAAGAATTAGTGCCAAAAATGTTTTTATGATGACGTCATAGATGAGTTTGCAAAAGAAAATAGACGTATGGCACTTCATTTTAAGTAAGGTATTCTATTGGAGTTTGTAACAAATATTATCTTTTTTGCGTCCCCACAAACAAATTTTGCTTAGGCATTATTTTACTCTATAGCTTCCCTTTTTGTGAGGTTCTGAACACGCCACTGAATGAGATTGTACATTATTTTGAAAGAATAATTAAAGTATTTTAATTAGAAGAACTAAATAAGACATTCCAATCTTCTACTTTGAGGTAGACTTTAGCGGAGCTAGTTCTACAATTTAGTTGGAGATTTTAGTATACATTATATTTAGACACTAGATGATTATAGAGCAAAAATTAATATATAAAAAAGTGAATACAACTGTTCTGATTATCTTTTAGTGAAATAGTACATTTGTTGCTAAACAACTAAATCTTCTTCAACCACCCTAAACCATTATATTTTTATCAACAAATTTTCAATTCCGGTGCTACCTTGTAGCTCTGGAATTACATCCTGCTGGTGATCTATAAAGCCGTACTCTATGTTCACGATAAATAAGACTAAAACTACTAATATTTATATTTTTATATTTAATTTTCGCATTAATAGTCGGCGTGAATAGCATATATTTTTAATTGCACACATTGTAAACTTTATATTTAAATTAAAAAAAAAAACAGTAAAAAGAAACCTGTTTGCGGACCTCTTCCGCGGGGGTTGAGCTACCCACCAGGCGCGTCCCTAGGTGGCGGATAAGGAAATGGTCAGGTCTCTCTTGAGGGACCTGATTAGTGGCAGTCATAAGTGAGATGGATAGGACTAAAAACCTTCTAATCTTTAGCGAAAGCTGTCACCGTTGCAAGGCAACGTGCTTAGAGCTGAATGGCCACTGGGGTATATGTGGTTTCAAACGTTCCCCTGGGAGCACTAGACGGCATCCTCTTGTATTTACGCCTTGTGCCCGTAATGGAAGCTCTGCGGGCATTGACTTCATACTTCTTCCATACTCGTGGGAATTAAATGAATCGAGACAAAAAACAAAAACCCAAAAAGATGGAGTCTGAAGAGAATCCAAAAGCTAGGGAGTCTATAGAGACTCCCTTGGTAATGGAGACTGATGAGTCTCCAAAAAACAAAACTGAAACGCAACGGACTGAAACTGAGAACGTTGCGAAAACAGAGGGTGCTCCCAAGAAGAGAAAACATCTTTCCGGGACACAAAGAAATTAAAGAAAATGAGGAAACAGGGGGTGGATATTAGCAAAATAAGGCTCCCCCATTGCCCAAAAAGAACCTCAGGGAGAACCTATGCCAACAGTGGCCGTTAAGCGAACCGTGTCGGCTAGGGAGGATAAATTAACTAAGCACACGAAGTTTTCTGCTTCGGGCGTGAGTTACAAAGCAGCTCTTAAAGGTATTAAGGCTGCAAAAGTTCCTAAGGAATACCCGGTCAGCTTAGTGACTGAGGGCAACGTAGGAGCTATGATGATGGTCATAGATAGGGCGCAAAAGGCGCCGAGGTTTGAATCCTCCCGTCTTCTGGACGGCTACTATGGAGTCGTCTGTGCAGATGGGGACTCGTACAACACTACGAGAGATTATTTGGAAAAGGAATCTGTTTGGAAGCTCGTGAAGAGCGAGGAGCTGCCAAAACGGCAACGAGTTTTAGCGTTTCTGCCAGACTAAAAGAGGATCTGACAGTGGGCTTGAAAAGACTCGCGAGGCAAAATCCAGGGATTAAAGTGGACCGATGGATTGTCTTCAGTTCCAGGTCTTCCGAAAAGGGCTTACATGTGGACCTTCAGATTGACAAGGAGTCTGAGGAAACGTTGGTGAGGACCAATGGAGACCTTACTATCGCTTTCAGAGGGCTAGCTTTGTAACCCTCGAAACAAAGAAAGATCAGAAACCGGTGATGCAGGACGAGGGTACTCTAGGAGAACCTCAGGCATCAACTTCTGAGAGTCAAAATGTTGAAGATTCTTCAGATAAACCATCAACATAAGAAAACAGCCACAGCGGCACTTTGCGAAAAGACGCTGGCTGAAGATATCGATATCCTCCTGATCCAAGAGCCATGGATAAGTAGAGGTAAGGTGGGAGAACTACAGATTAGAAGGGAGCTCTTGGCTGGTGCCCCAGACACGAATATTGGAACATGTATCTATTTTAGAGCCGACCTGGACGTGATGCCTATCATGGAGCTATGCAGTGGGGACATGACGGCAGGCAGGATCAGAGTGTCGATGGGGAGATATTGGAGACGACAAGTGCGTCTCTATACCTACACATTGACTCTCCAGGGCTACCAGGGCCTGATCTTGAAGCCTTGGTGGCATATACCAGTAATAACAATCTGGAATTGATTATCGGCGCAGATACCAATGCTCGCCATAAGGCTTGGGGCAGCAAGGATAATAATTATAGGGGTAAGTCTCACTTTAGCTATCTCTGTGGTACTGAACTTGATTGTCTGAATCAAGGTGATAAACCAACATTTAAGACATCAAGGGGGGAATCACTCATAGATGTAACCTTGATGCACGTTAGGAGTACGGGATATTGTAAGGGGGTGGCATGTATCTGACGAGCCGTCTCTCTCTGATCATGCGTATATCCGCTATGAATTATGTATAGATTTAACGGAACCCAGACTATACAGGGATCCCAAGAGAACAGACTGGGGTTCTTGCAAGGAAGACCTGTTAGCAACCAGAAACATCCCTGTTAGAAAGGGAATGTAGAAGAGCTGGAGTTGGCTGTAGCATGGTTGCAACGGACCATTCTTTCCTGCTATGAAAATAACTGTCCCCTTGGGGATCGCCGTATAGCTAGGCGGGCTCCCTGGTGGAATACAAAGTTAATCATTTAGGGAAAGAAACTCGCCGGTTATTTAATAGGGCGAAGAAAACAGGTAATTGGGAAGCCTACAAGGCTCTCCTCAATAAATACAATGATAAAATCAAAGAGAGCAAAAGGAAGGCCTGGAGAAAATTATGTGAGGACATCGAAGGTGTTCCTGACATGGCCAGAATTAACAGAATTCTCAAAAAGATCCTTCCAACGCAATTAGATCTATACAAAAATCGGACGGGAGGTGTACCAGTACCGTGGAAGAGACTTTAGAGTATCTTCTCGGGGTACACTTTCCAGGTTCGGAGCGTATGGATGATTGTGATAGCAATCAACTTGTCACCTCTTGGAGGGCGACTAAGAATGCTTGGGAAATATCAAACGAGATCTTCAAACCCCATTTAATTAGATGGGCCATAAGGTCGTTTAAACATATAAATCTGCAGGACCAGACGGAGTGTTTCCCAAGCTCCTTCAAGAGGGAATTGGAGAAATTATGGGCCCTCTATTGGAGATATTCAGGTCTAGCCATGCCAGGGGTTATATCCCTAGGGCATGGAGAGAAACTAGAGTAGTGTTTGTTCCAAAACCTGGAAATGGAACATACACCAACCCTAAATCATTCAGACCAATTAGTCTTACCTCTTTTATGTTGAAGACTATGGAAAAAAAAATATATTTAAATATTAAAGAAGGGGCTCTGGACAGATCTCCTCTACATCCACTGCAATGGGCATACCAGATGGGAAAATCAGGCAAGGCTGCCCTGCATATATAGGCTAGTGAGAGGGCTCGAAAGGAGCCTACACCACAAGGAAATTGCGCTTGCAGTCTTCTTAGACATAGAGGGAGCTTTCGATAACACCTCGACGTCTTCCAGTATTCGATCTTTAAGCGATCGAAAAATAAAGAGCACGACATGCAATTGGGTTCATAACATGCTGCGTAGCAGAGTAGTTCATGCCCAAATGCAAAACAATACGATCTCCATCAGGACAACAAAAGAGTGTCCTCAAGAAGGCGTATTGTCACCGCTACTATGGAGTTTAGTAGTGGATAATCTCATCAGGAGATTAAATGGTCAGGGAATATGGACGAAGGGGTTCGCCGATGACATTGTCATTGTGTTACAAGGGAAATTCCCAGGGACAGTGGCGAGCATCACAAAATGCTCTGCGAATTGTGGAAAGATGGTGCATTGAGGGATTAACTGTCAATCCTCAAAAAACCAAGTTGGTAGCCTTTACCAAAATGAGAAAACTAAATGATCTGGGCAGCGTAAGGCTGTTTGGACAAGAGTTAGAACTAACCAATGAAGTGAAGTATCTAGGCATAACACTTGATGCGAAACTGAATTGGTAGACAGGGCGACGAAATGAAGAAGAGGTAGCTGTTGGAAAAATCTGGGGACTAAAACCAAATGTGGTACACTGGCTATACACAGCAGTAGTAAGACCAACGATTGGCTATGGAGCAGTTGTCTGGTGGAAGAGGACGGAGCGGACATCGTCGGTGGGGCTCCTCAAGACTCTCCAGCAACAGGCTCTGTTGGGAATCACGGGAGCTATGCACACAGGAACCGCCTCCATGGAGACCATCGGGGTCTCCCTCCGCTGGAACTATTTGTAAAAGCGGAGGCCATGGCTGCGATCCTGAGGCTGAAAGCCAATGACGTATGGTGTCCTAATAAGGTTGTAGGGAGCCATACACATATCACAGGAACTATACTGGAAGAGCCGATATTTCAAATGGGGACAGTTTGGCACCTGAGATTATGTTTACAGCTAAGCTGAACATATTTATACCGAATAGGGTACAGGCAAAAAGTCGCTCGAGCGATTGTGGTGCCGGCACCTGGTACACTGATGGATCACAATCACAATCATGTGCAGGCATATGCGGAATGTGTCCTAGAAGGAAGACATCAATATATCTGGGGAAACATACGACGGTTTTCCAGGCCGAATTGTTTGCAGTCGCAGCCTGCGCCGACGAAATTCGGAGAGCCGGCTGCGCGAACAAAAAATCAACATAATGACTGATAGTCAGGCGGCTATTAAAGCCATTATGAATCCATCTACCAGGTCTAAACTGGTGAAATATTCTAAACAGATCCTCAATAAACTGGCCCAAGATAATACTGTGTCGCAATGAAACGACGCACTGGCCAAAGAAGGTACTAATAGGAACTTCATAGGACCAGAACCTGTACCGGCTTAATAACCGGACATTGTCCTTTAAGGAAGCATCTGTACAGCATGGGCTTGGTTGGCGAGCCCTGGTGTAGGTGTGAAAAACAGAAGAAAACTAGCCTTCATGTAATATGCACGTGTGAAGGAACTCAGACAGGAATATTTCGGAAGAGATCTATTGGATCCTACGAGTGTACTCAAACTTCCCCTGAGGAGGATAGTGGCTTTTATCGAGGACACAAGACTAACAGAAACCGAGTGGAACTGAGAGATCTATTGGGGATAGTACAAAGAGCAGTGTGCTCAAGTGCCTGGACGTGCTGGCGTCCAACCCAAAACAGAAGAAGTAAAAAGAAAATTCTTTGAGTTTATAATTTTGCTCAAACATAAATCTGCACCTGTTTATGAAGTAAATTAAATAGTATATAATTGTCATTCTCCTTGAACATTACACACAACCAACCCACCTATTGGTAAAACCCATAAACAGAGACTGATATTAACAACGTGCAATGCAAATTAGCCAACTGTAGCACGACAAGAAATATTTACTGTAAAATTTATTGCAATTTCAGAATAATACAACATATATTATAAACATTATTCTAGAATTATACTATTATAAATTCAAATATTGTAGCTATTATTTTATATACTAATGTTGTACATCATTTGCAGTAACTTTTAGAATAATATAAGCAATAGTTCTTAATTGATATCATTATATTAATAATAAAAGTTTTTGGATACAATCTGGTAATATTTGGCACCAGATAATAAGGGGGAGTTTGTGAAGTAGACGGGTAATGAAAGTTATCACATAAAAAGAATATGTAAAGTACCTAAAAAGGAACAACTTTGAGTGTAAACTTAAAGCCGCAAACGTAATTTGAAAAAAAACATTTATTAACATTACATCTATTTTCAACACAAGCAAAACAAGTAAAATTTAGGATAATCGTGTTCTTTGTAATAATTAAAAATCACTCTCTTGTATTTTTACTATATTAATCTTAAATTTGTTTAAATATCCTCATAAAAAGTTAATTGTTCTCTTTTTCAAATTACGTTTGTGGCTTTAAGTTTATGCTCAAACCTATTTAAGTTTCATGTTCCAGTACTTTTTATCTGGTCTGATAAGTTTCACTATCCATAGTATGCATACATTTAACATTACCCAAATTTTTTTATAATATGAATAATCTTAAAAGTTAGTTAGGGTCTTATATATTATTGTGAACACAAAGTAATAGGAGAAGTCAAGTTGTTTAACGTGATTATACTTGCCGTGAAAATATATATTTAGTATTCTAGGTTGTATCACTTATATCTAGTAGAATAATAAATGTCAAATTTAAAAAAAGTCAGATTTTAATATGTAGTTAAAATTTAGTAAAAATGCCTTGTTCTATTTTTTTTCCATATCGGTAATTATAAATATAAAATACAAACCTAGTTTCTGCCATCATAGCTGATGCTTGTATTAACAATTGTGTCTGATGATCTGTATTATATGCTCGTGCATAAGCTACATTATCTAAAACATCTTGCTTCGACATTTTATATCTTTCTGCCACAGACAAAAGTCGCTCAGGCCGAAATGTGCCTTCTGTATCTATATATAGACATTTACCTTCTCCACCATTATGTTCAATTGGTAGCTTTAAATTTAAAATTCAATATATTTTTTTTAATTTTTTTCTACTTACTTGGCATGTTGCAGCTAATGTATGACACAACTGTGTTTTTCCTGTTCTAAATTCTCCAAATATCTCTGTTATTGAACCTGTTTCTATACCTCCACCTAATAAGCGATCTAGTTCTTTCGAGCCTGTCGTCAATTGGATTATTTCTGACCTTTTTTGATGTATGTCAGTAGCTGTAGTGAAACCCATAGGTACAACTTTACCAGCTTCAGATAGAATTTTGTCTGCCTTAGCTTCAGATATACCCTTTATAGCTATAAGATACTTCTTTGGAGCATAGGCTATAGATTCTACTGTATGATAACCTGCTTCTTCTAATTTTTTTATATCTCCAGATGTAATGCCATTACCCTAAAATACTTTTTCATTAATTTTAAAAGTTAAATGAGGGTCATAAACTGACTTCTAATTTTGCAATTGGTTGTGGTCCATAATCATCTATTTCTTCATTTGCACCGGTAACAGTAGCTGTTGAAGTAGCGCTGGCACTCATCTTTTAATAAAATTAATTAAAAGACTAGAAACAACTATGAAATTTGATATATTTCTTTCTTCCAACTTTTTTTGCAAAAATAAGCGCCAAAAACAAATTTAGTAACTTATACCAAAACAGTAATGCCAAAACAAGATTGTTTAAAACTTTCTAATGGCGACTAAATAAATTTGTTTAAAAAAAATGCTTAATTTAAATCAAATCAGAATTTATTTTTACTTAACATTAACAGAATTTATAAATATTTTACAGAAATTATACAATGTTATATACATTCATTAGTAATTTTTAACAATGTTTATTTAATCTTATTTAGGAAAAAAAATAACCAAAATCTTCTTTTGCTCCTATTGTACACTTTGTACTTCTCCGCTCTTGGTACGATCTTGCTTTTCATATAAATACGATGCAAAGCCTTCGCCCTCATTGAATTTTTTGCGTGCAGCCCACGGTACATATAAATACTTGTACCCACCAAATGCTCCACCGGTTAATCCCAGTGCTCCGACGATTAATACAACGCCACCAACTAAACGTTGTCTATCAGTTAAGTTTTTGTACCACATTGTTTATCTTAACAATGAAACAGTGAGTATTGATATAAAAGCACGTCTTTGCTTACCGACGCTTAAGTTGAAAATAATAGTTACAATTGTTTATTTTCTTTTACTGTTTTAAATAATACTTTCATAAGTATGCTTGATTTATATGTCTAATACCGCAGAAATGCAACATTGAAATTACAAAAGTCAAGAAAATATGTTTCAATTTTTAAAATATTTATCAATAATTAGCAATGTTCGTCAAAACTATATGCGTTTTTAAGCATAATTAGAAGTTAAAACTACTAATTCTTACATTCGTTTGAAATTAAAAGTTTCGCTAATAAAGTATTTTTTTAATTATGAATGGAAAAAGGATGCAAGCTGATCTAACAATTACCTTATTTGTGCATCTTGCGCTAAATAAACATCTTCAATAAAAGCATTTTTTTTATAAAATTATAGAATAAAAGTGTAATATCGTGAGCAAAAAAAAGTGGTACAGTTATGTTATATGTAAAGTCAATTTTTAAACATTTTAGTATTGTGACGTTGCTAAGGTACAGTCGTGGCCAGATAAATGTAGTACAAGCTTTTCTTAATAAATTTTTATGGTGTAAGTTAGTATTTTGACAATTATATGTCAAATCATTTTAAATTTTATTAAACGTCAAACATATTTTTACGATGGCACGAAAGCTAACCGCAACTGATAAAGTTCGTATATTAAATTAATTTTAAATTTAAATTTAACTTATTATTATATTTTTTACTTATATTTCTTAACTCAAACAATAATAAAGTAAATATATTCCAGTATGATCTGACATTTGATTTTATTATGACAAGTAGCTTAAGCTGAAGCTCGTCTTACAATAATAATATATCAAATTTATGACATATATGAAATTTAAGGTTGTACTACATTTATCTGGCCATGACTGTACTTAAAAATTCAGTGTTGTTCCGTCTACCGATTTTTCGGTAGACCTACCGATTTTTCTACACTTCTACCGATTTACCGATGAAGCCATCATATCTACCGATTTTTAAACGAATGAGAAAAAACAATAAAATTGTGCTAAAACTGTTTATATTCATGTAAATAATACGTGTTAATGTAAATATTTATAGGGGTATTTTTTTTAAATCTATAATAAAGAATAAAAATACAATATAATAAATTACTACTACAATGGCATTCATCTTTAATCTATAACTATAATAAATCGAAAATTGAAACAGGCTAGCAATTTTATGAGTAGGGACAGTAATAAGAGTTACTATGGATTGTAGTCGATATAATGCTTGAACTCAAAGGCAACAATTATGTATGTCGGTAGGTATATTAAAGGACTATTCTGGTTAAAAATTATCTTAAAGAAACATTGTTTTTCAAATAAAAATACTTATTCCCCGAAAATAATTATTTCAAAATACTACAACAATGAAATAATCCTTTTCATTCGAACAAATGAATGAATGAAATAAATACAACATCTCATTCAATAATGAATAAAAGCGATATCTATTTGGTTATTTGCTTATTTCTATGAGTTTAAAACAGTGGGACATCTTGAGTGAAGGGTTTGTTTCTGTTTTTGCATTTAAAATTTGAAATCAGTATCCTATATCGGTTCTAGAAGAACACATACATAGGTGGCACTTGATTTTTTTAAAATTAATATACCTAGTGTTAAAATATGGGTAGTGACAGTGACTGTGAACAAGCTGGCACAAGTAATATAGCAAAAAAAATAAAATATTCCCAAAATTATAAGGAAGATTGGGAAAAGCTGGTAGACTTTGAGAGATGGCTTTCTAGAAGTAAAAAGGGAAAAAATTTTGCAAGATGTAAGATCTGCAGTAAAGACATTAATATTTCTAGCGGAAAAGATTCTCTAATGAAACACAGTCTTTCGATAATTCATAAACATACAGCAAGGATGATACGCAAACAGCCGCGTTTAACCGAATTTTCAGCAGATATGGCAGAATCGGCGCAAATAAAGAATAATATTGCCGAAGGTATGATTATTTAAATTATTTCATGTTTACAATAATTTTAGTTATCTTGGTTTTAGCCGAGATCCGCTTGTCTGCATTTATTGCAGAACATAATTTGCCATTTTTGGTAATGGATCATTTGCCAAAATAAATAGCTAACATTTGTCCCGATTCAAAGATTGCTCAAGGCATATCGTGCGCCAGAAAGAAAACCACAGCTATGGTTCGAAATGTCATAGGTGCTGAATGTTTCGAAAATACATGTGAGGATATTAAATATAATAAATTTTCCCTTATTATAGACGAGTCTACAGATAGCTCAACGATAAAACATCTTTGTCTCGTCGTCAGGTATGCAAAAGACAATTTAATCAGAGAATGTTTTTTTGCTCTTGTGAAATTAGATAGTGCGAATGCGGAAACTTTATATAATCATGTTATAAATACATTTGTCTCAAATTCTGTTCCTTATAAAGATAATATGATTGGCTTTGCTTCTGATGGAGCAAATGTAATGATGGGAAGACATCATTCCGTTACAACATTACTAAAAAAAGATATGCCGAATTTATTTGTCATGAAGTGCATCTGCCACTCATTTCACTTAGTTGCTTCATACGCATGCGAAAAATTGCCAAATTTCCTTGAAAACTTAACAAGAAATATTTTTAATTACTTCAACTCTAGTCCAAAAAGAATCAGCGAATTCCAAGAGTATCAATAATTTTGCAATGTTAAAACCCACAAAATTTTACACCCGTCCCAAACCAGATGGTTATCGGTTGATTCAGCTATTAAACGAATTCTAGAACAATACAATCCGCTCAAGTTATATTTTACAACTGCTGTTGCAGATGGCGATGTCTCAACAGCTGAAAACATACTCGATCATTTAAATAATCCGCTAACCAAAGTCTTTCTATTATTTCTAGATTATGTTTTGCCACTCTTTAATAGTCTAAATCGTGAAATGCAATCAGAATCGCCAAAACTTTACACTTTATATAATAGTGTATGTTATAATACAAAAGTATTTTTAATAATATAAAATATTATTAAAAATGGGGTGTGAAGAACACAGTACAAATTCATATATTTGTGAATGTATCCTCTCCAAAGACGCAGATACGTATTTTACATTTCTACATGATCGTCGGTGCGCCCCTGTTGGAGAAGAGACACATTCAACAAAACATAACTACCTTACCACCTACCAGAAATTACTGTTGTAATTCAGCCTGGAAATTCAGAATTCAGAATTTTTTCCTCCATCAATTTAATGAAAACTAAACAACGTACTAAATTAAGCACGGAAACAGTCACAGGACTTCTTCATAGTAAGACATATATAAATAAAAATAGCTGTTTCGATTTTAAAATAGACAAAAAATTGATATTGAAAATAAATGAAGAAACATTAAAAAATATACCTGATGACGAGTAGAGTTTATTAACTATTATTATTATTAACGTCATTAGTTTTATAAAACATCATGTATATAATAATATAAGTTATTGTTAGTGTGCTTCATATATATTTACATTTTTATTATATTTACTAGTTATATGATACTATTAATAACTATTATTATATGTATTTTAGAAATTAAAATTGTTTTCATATAGGTAATTGTTTGATTTTAAACTAAGGATAAAAAAATCTACCGAATTCTACCGAATTTTCACGAACCATTCGACCGATTATCTCTACAGGTCAGGGAACAACACAACACTGCTACTCTGGCTTATACTTTTAGTTTTTGGACTTATACTTGTTATAATTATCTATTGTCTGTGTACAGCAGGGATTTTTACTTGTCCGTTCGTGTGAGTTATACGAGTAACTTAGTGTTTACTAGATTAAATTGTTTTTACGGGGTAAGTAAAATAATTTGATATTTATTAAATATTATAAGAAAAATATAATTCGTCTGCTTTCCGTTCATTTTCAACGGTTGTATCGAAAATTCAAGTAAATCAAATAACTGAATCCTAACCCACGAACGTTTTACATTGTTATCGTTTTACAATGTCGTAAAAGAAAAACATTGCTTTCACGTCCAAAATGTGGTAGTAATTAATAGAATAATTATATTTATTATACTAGTACTATGAAGTTGTAACACGTGTTGTACTTAACCTAAAATTAGGCACAGGTCAGGCAATTCTTAATTTATGTTTTTGTAAAGGTTCTTAGTTAGCTAGTTTCATAATCCAGAAAAGTTGTCCAAACCACACAATACTTGGCTCCTGCTATTTTTTATACTTAGAAGTAAGTGAATAATCTCATTTATCTGAAGAAGGGCATACCTAACGGGTGTTCAGAAACATTCGAAGTCAAAGTAGTCCTTGAAAATATGAAGTCATGTCTGAGATAGATTGATACATTTACTTAATACAGTTTTATAGGTTATCAAATTAGTATCAGATACTTAAGTAAAGATATACGATTTTTTTTTCAGAGCCCACTTGACTTCGAATGTTTCTGAACAATTTAGTTTATTATCCGACTTCGCACTTGGCATCGAGTAATTTCACACTAGATTTCCCCTCCAAAAAGAACGTACATCAAAAATTTACACTAGGGACTGTTCGGATAGAAATGGCACTGGGTATATGTGATTATCACAGCCACTCAAAACATACCCAGCTTATTTCATAAAATTATTTTCAGATTACCAATTTATTAAACTCAACTTGTTTGTTAAAGTTAACAGTTTTTTTGACAGTATAAGTAGCTACGATAAAAAATAAATCACAGCAAGATCCTTAATAATTGTCTTTCGCAGTTACTTTATAATAGCATCCTTTATAGGCAAATAAACTTGACCGTAGATAAACTTAGTCATTCTGGCTAATTTAAAAAATACATCTGCCCCCGATTTTCCTAAAAAAAAATATACGAGCGTTTAGGGGTGTTAATTAAGCAATTTATCCTAATAAAGTTATTCTAACAGAGGCACCCTTAATCCACAAAAAAATAAAATACGATCAAAAAAACAACTAACCTTAAACGTTACGTTTACGCCCAAATACACATGAAACATCTACTTTTTGGCCATTGTATGGTATTTTGAATTTATACTAATGCCTTTTACGTTTATATTTGCCGTGTTTTTGCCTTCATAATCTTATATTTTGCAAATAAACAAAATTGGAAATTTTACTGTCAAAATCAACGTTCTGTCACCGTAAATATCATACAGAACAGACATCTGAAAAATAAAATATACTGTTCACATATATCCCACTGTTATTTTCCTTTACGTCATTTTATAACAGAAATTTTCAAAGTTCAAAAACAGTAATTATCTGATGGCTTTCAATTCGTTGAAAATGTTATTGTGTTTATTGTTAACTTATTTTGTTTAGTGTCCTGCATATTCATTAATAACAATGTTATAATTTATTTTTTTTTTTGTTGCCGAAACTGTAAATATCAATACATATATTTATATATATATTAAAAACCGTTAAAATTCGTTTCACTTTTGATAAAATGACTGGAAGAGGTCTAAGTGTTTTAGAAATTAGAGAGATTTGCGCGGGTGAACCGAAAGCGGTGGCAGAGCAATTGATTGCATGGGGGTTAATTCCTCTTGTGGGTACATATATGTGCCCACGCTGTGGAAACCCCCTGACATTAGTAGCTGCTTCGGTCGCGTAAGTATTAGACTTTATTTTTTTGATTAATTGACGAAGGCGATACGTGTTGAAACTCCATAGTAATATATCATTGATGAAATAAAATTTCACTTTGAGTTCTAAATATAATTTTATTAAAATTCACTACGTTGATTTCGCTCTACTAGAGCTTAATCGGGTGTTGATAATTGTAATAAGAAACCGAAACAGTCTTCACTTTTATAGCTAAAAGTTTAGTATGGGAGGGGGGCGGGAGTTACGACTAATTGATATCATTACCAAATTGTTAAATTCCACTTGTGACTATAACTACAGAATTATGATAACTAATGCTATTAATTTAATACACAAAAAATGGTGCCAAATATCAGTCAGCGAATTTAGGTAGAAATTAGGCCAATATAATTAACATTTATTCGACAAACATGATATTAAATAATTTAGGTTTAAAAACGGAGAGTTTCAAGTTTCAACCACTAATGGGGAATTTAAAATGAGGTTTAGTTTGTTTAACCTATTTATTTCTAAACTCTCTAATTAAATTTATTGCTCATATCCAGTGACGCGCCGTCCATATGGGCAAGGTCGTGCAGCGCACAACGGCGCCAAGGCCTTAAAGGCGCCTACGGCCACTTGTGATAAGTTAAATTTTATAAATATTAAAAACATTTTTTGAAAGTTTACAACAAATCAACAAATTTACATAAAACAATTATTACAATTATTTTAGCATTGACAGCAATAATTTTATTGTTACTTCAAAGAGTGTACTTGATATTTGCATCTACACTTTTTTTTTGTATAAATTTAACTTAATTAATATTATTTAATAATTAAAAAAGTGAAAGGGGTATCTTAAGCATTTTAATAGAAGCTAATAATCATACTGTAATAATTTTATTAAATGAATACAGACTTTTTGTTTTTTAATAATTTGGAATACTGTTTTTTATTTTGTTACTGTTGTTTCAGTGTGCAATAAAAATTTTAATAATATTTTTTGTATGTGAACCTATTGTTTGCCTCAAATAAAAAATACCTACCAGTACTAACAAGTCTAAAGAGTTCGTCATAAATTTCAATGTTGAACTGTGGGAGAGTGGCTGGTAATTTTGGCTCAATACATATAGGGTAAAGGCGCCTATCAGTATTTCGCACGACGGCGCCGAACCAACCAAAGCGAATGGAAAATATTTTATTTTTAAATAGGAATCTCTCGTTCATATTTAAAAATAAAATATTTTCCATTCGCTTTGGTTGCTGCGCGCCTCTCACTTAATATTTGGCCCGATTTGGAAAAAGCCCTTTCAGATGGTACCGAGGTAGCCATCACTGATAAATATTTTTCAGCCAAGTTTGAGAGTTCGGGGTATAGAATTGCCCGCGCCTGCCACCATTTCAAAGGACACTCATTTCGAGGAATAATGCGTTCTTCTAGATATTGCCTCATGGTAATTATGCTGCTGCTAACTATAGAGTTCGAAGCAGACGCTGACATTGCGAAAGCGTCAAAATCTTTCCATATCGAGTCGTTATCAGCGTCGGTGTCGCCAGTAGATATATCTAACGTAGATTCGTTCTCATTAGGTTCTATTGACTGCTTATGAAAGTTAATCTCATTTTGCAGCTCTGTTTTCAATGCATCTTTGGCAGACACATAACTTGATGCATCAAACCTAAATGCCAGCTTCTTAAAACGCGGGTCTAACAGTGCTGCTTTAGATACCACTGGGTGCCTGTAACAATTCTTGAATCTACTTTTAAATTCCGTTATTATTTTATTTGCCAGTTTCTTTCCTGTATCTGTAATAATATTTTTATCTAAATTGTGAAAAATTCTAATCATACTTTCTGTCGAAGCCAGGACCATTGAAACAGTCACTTTTTTTCCTGAAGATAATTCTTCAGTGAGTTGCTTGAATGGCTTCAGAATTTTTATTATTTCTGGCAGTGTCTGCCATTCGCCTTCCGAAAGATTTTCTACCGGATTGTGTAGGATTCCAAGAGACGCTTCTAAAGGTTCTTGAAGTGAACAAATCCTCTCAATCATGTCCAGGGTACTGTTCCATCTGGTCACTACGTCCATTTTTAGCTTCAATGGTTTTTGATCAGGCCTCAGCTGCTTCTGCATTGCAATTAGTTTTTTGGTAGCTATTGGACTTTTGTGGAGATGTTCCACAATGGTTTTTATTTTTTTTATCAGCTCCCCGAGTCCACAGTCCTGGAGTGCTGCACGCACAACTAAATTAAGAGTGTGAGCGATACACGGCAAATGTTCATAATTTGTTAATCGTATAGCCGCCTTCATGTTCGCTGCGTTATCTGTAACGCAGACAAATATTTTATTTTGTATGCTCCAATGCAAGAGCAACCTATACAGCTCATTTTTAATATATTCGGCCGTGTGTCGCTCATGACATTCAAAACATCCTAATAAAGCAGACTTCAACTCCCAATTTATTAAGTAAAGGGCTGTTACAGCTTGGTAAGAAGTTGTTGTCCTGGAAGTCCAGCCATCGGTGGTGATCGATACATATTTTGCACTCTCCAATTCTTCTTTTATTTTTTTTTGGACTTCTGAGTATTGAGCATCCAATAAAGTATTGCTTAATATGTACCTTGAAGGCATTTTGTAACCTGGTTCTAAGTAATTAATAAGATCTTTAAAACCCGCGTCTTCAACTACAGAAAAAGGCTGAAGGTCTTTAACTATCATTTTAAAAATTAAATCATTAATTTTTTTTTGTTTTACTACACCTACTGGACGCTTAATAAAGGCACTTAACTTAGTCTGCTGCGAATTGGTTTCATTTGTTTTAATTACAGTATTAGTAAATTCTGTACTTGCTGAAGTTGATGGTATAGGAGCTTCCAGAACTGCTGCATCTGACACGGAGCATGGAATGATGGTTTCATAGGTTGATCTGTGTTTTTTCATGAGATGCTTTCTCAAATTTGTAGTAGAGCCGCCTTTCACTGAATACAACGAATTACAAAGATCACATTTTGCCTTATCATCTTTAGTCTGCGTAAAAAAACCCCATAGTTTACTTCTTTTCTTATCCATTGTAGCAGGTAAATTGATCTGTAAAATAAAAAAAATCGTAAGTGTAAATAATAATAAATCGAATATAAACAATTAACAATATTTGATAATTAACAGCTTTTGTTATCCAAGAAACAATTAAATCTCATTAGAGCGGCTTTATTATAATATCTCTTTTAAAATAAGAACAAAAAAAAGTGAAAATACGCGATAATAAAAAACAAAAAGATACATATTTCTAATTTGTAAAAAATACATTCTTACCTTGTTTCTGTTCCAATCTAAAACTTTCTCTACACACACAATACGTTTAATAAACTCAAACATGTCTAATTCGCATTTCCGTGTGTCAAAAATCGCGAGAATGTCATCTACATACATTTACATATTTATCGCGAAAAATAAACATACCTCCTTGAATAGCGATAAATCTCCAATACCGTTCAGCTGTCTATTCACATTTTTATAAGTGGGGGGGGGGGGGGGGGGGGTAACAGCAGAAATATAGACATGTGGGAATCCATACACGTGAAAGAATGCAAAAATTACCTCCTTAACAATGGTTTGCTGAATGAAGCACTTGGTGTGTTTGTTTCACGAAATGTAAAATGTTTCGCGTTTTGTGGAACAAATGTACCGGGTGTTTTGTTTAGTAAATTATTAATCATGTTTCACCTAGAGCCAACCGTGAATTCTATACATTATATAAAAGTGACATTATATTAAAGTGACATTAAAGACATGTCACCTATTTATAATTAACTTTTAAATTATATACCTACAATATCTAATAATTCATAGATCCTTTTCACGTGAATTGATTCTTAGTTAACATAACACAACACAGTCAGATGTCTTGTTTTTTCACATGTAACGCCCCTTCCCAATTTTGTCTTTCTCAGAATTAATAGAGTTCGGTTTTTACAATATACTACCATACTTTTTAACTATTTGTTAGGGCTGGGCGATACCGGCGTTTTCGGTATCGGGTACCGATACCAATCGAGGTATCGATACTTAGCGATGTATCGGGTCTGTGCACGGTATCGATTCTGAGTACTGGAATCGGTAAAGTATCGATACCTTGGAATCGATACCTTGGAATCGATACTTTGGAATCGATACCTTAATTCGATACCTAGAAATCAATATTCATAACCCGTTTTCTAGGTGTCGATTGTTTGATATCGGTTTCAAGAGATATAAAATTAATTTATCGATTCTACCATAACTACGGTATGAAATTTGCAATATTGTGATATTTTGTTTTTTAATAATTATAGATATGTCATAATAAGGATATTTGATGCGCATAATAATAACATTCTTTTAAAATATATAATGCATACATACTTAAAAAGTTATTGCATCCTTTATGTACATTTAAAAAAATGCACAAAGGTAAGCTACCCGATACATCGATACTTAGCGAGTACTGGAATCGCTAAAGTATCGATAGGTATCGATGCTTTGGAATCGATACCTCGCTACCCGATACGTCGCTACCCGATACGTCGCTACCCGATACATCGCTACCCGATACATCGATACTTAGCGAGTACTGGAATCGGTAAAGTATCGATAGGTATCGATGCTTTGGAATCGATACCTTGATACCTCGATAATACAACATTGTGTGTTTTTATCAATTGATACCTCGCTACCCGATACATCGATACTTAGCGAGTACTGGAATCCGTAAAGTATCGATAGGTATCGATGCTTTGGAATCGATACCTTGGAATCGATACCTTGGAATCGATACCTTGAATCGATACCTTGATTCGATACCTAGGAATCAGTATTCATAACCCGTTTTCTAGGTGTCGATTGTTTGATATCGGTTTTAAGAGATGTAAAATTAATTTACCGATTCTACCATAATTACGGTATGAAATTTGCAATATTGTAATATTTTGTTTTTTTTGTTTGTAATAATTAAAGTTATGTCATAATATGGAATTTGCTACGCATAATAACCAACGTCTTTTAAATATATATTATGCATACATACTTAAAAATTCTTTACTTAAAAAGTTATTTTTATATACATTTAAAAAACGCAGAAAGATAAAATAATATAGGCAAATATGCGTGCTATTACAAAATTATACAAAAAGCCTAAAATATTCATTTCAAAATAGAAACAAACCAAGCACGTTTTATACCTACAATAGCTTGATAAGAATTCTTGACCCAACTTTTTTTACCTTATTATATTAATTAATACTACGTATTTATATTATATTTTGTTTATTTTAGTTCCAATTTACAGTCGTGTATTGTGTATTGTGCATTCTATAGAACAGGAAAGTGTTTTATATTTATATGAATATGAATATCACCTATATTTCTCTCAACACTGCTTTATACAAATTATGTGTCAACAAATTTTTGCTGTTCCCTAGTTTTGATTTATTATAATTCCTACCTTTATTCGTCGTCTAAAGTTTAATATAAGCACTTATATTTCATATCATTTTAAGCTTCATCACTTTGTTCTTATAACTTGGTGTAATAAGTGGATACGTACGTACCAAAATGTCGAAAAAAAATAGTGTAGTTTGGAAATACTTTGATAAAATTAACGACCAGGGCGTGAGTTGTAATGTATGTAAAAAAGAATATAAGTATAGTGGTAATACTACAAATATGCTAAAGCATATAAAATGTGTTCATCCTTTTACATATTTTAATATTATTGAAAAGAAAGACAAAAGAGACGGTGATAGTGAAGTTACTGACGTTGAAATATTGGCCTCCGAAAGGTAAAATTATAATTATACTAGCTGCAGACTTATGTATGTAGTTCTTTTTTAATCCTTGCATGAAAAATAAGAAAATTCTAAATTGTCATTTTGCATAAAACAACAACTTATATACCTATGATGTACGCATTCTCATTTAAAAAAATGCACAAAGGTAAGCTACCCGATACATGGCTACCCGATACATCGATACTTAGCGAGTACTGGAATCGGTAAAGTATCGATAGGTATCGATGCTTTGGAATCGATACCTTGGAATCGATGCTTTGGAATCGATACCTTAGAATCGATACCTTCGTTATATCAGGTATCGGGTACCCGATACCAGTTATGGTATCGGGTATTGGACGATGTATCGATACTTCGCCCAGCCCCTTCGTCCTATTTGTAATGGAAAATTTTTTACACCCCTACCCAATATAGATATTGTTACTATACATGTACTTGAAATAATACGTTTAAATAATAACTACTGATGTGTGCAATGCACATGAAATATACATATAGTTAAATATACTAGTGTTTTGTGAAAATAAGGTGTTTCATTTAAGTTTAATAGTAGGTTCATCGTAGTTTTTAAAAATCGTTTTTAGTTGGCGCCTCTTTTAGAGAGGAATTTCTGCCGTTCCTTTGTTCGACAATTTAACACATGTTTAAACCTTTTCCTTAAGAGGCAAGTGTTTGTCTTGTAGTTTTGAGATTGGCATGTTAAATTTAGTCTTTACAGGGTTGCAGTGTATAGTAGTTGTGCGGAAGCGTTTTTCTTACTTTACTGTGCCCCATGTGCGACTTTTAATTAGTAGTTTTTACCTACTGATGATGACAACTTAGTTGTCGAAATACGTATTTAGGATACGACTAATAATTGTGGTAAGGGGTTATATACCTTTTTTAAATTTTTATTTAACCACAGTCTCCATTGAAAGAATTTTTACAAAGTTCCTTCAAATAGGCCTCTTAAAAAAGCTGAATTAAAGTTATTCAGATTTTATTTTGGGTCGTAATCAATTTTATTATAGAGCTTTACAATGGATTTATATAATAGAACTGGTAAATAAGAATAATTTACATTTATGATCTAATCTATTTCAAAATATTACTCCATTATTTGTTTTATGGTTTTGTTACATATACTTACTTTTCTTTACTACTTTAAGACAACTGGAAGAAACACCTACTCCATACGAAGTCAATTTTTCATATGTTGTAGGTAATTGCTTCATTGGTGTATAACTGGTTGCCTGATATTCCACCTATGCATTGACTTTTCTTTTTTTATTATTACACATAGGGAAAATATATCATATTTTGTCTATTGACCAAATAACGCAGTAAAGTGTTGGATTGTAAAATTAAAGAATTATGAATTTCTCATATTAAACGCATTTCTGTTTAATGCGTTTAATATGAGATACTTTTGCAATGTAAATTTGAAAGCTTAGTTTTAAGGTGCTTTTTGCTATGTATTAAACAACTTAAGAGGTGCTTTCCTGCTGTATACATTACATTAGTATATGTTGTCATTTTTGTGTTATTTGTTGATTTTCAGTTATTAATTGAAAAGGTGTTACTTTAATGTACTTTTTCCTATACCGGGTGTCCAAGGTCAAGTGCACCAGGTTGGCAACGCCAGATTTAATTAGGTAAGACTGTAATATTGCCTGCCTTGACTTGGTAACATCATTCTTATTATGTTTAGTTGTCAAAAATGAATATCTTATGTAAAGGTTATGTTAGCATAGTTTGTATTCATAACCTTTATAATTAAATTTCATGTACTGTATTCAATTCCATCGCTGAATTGGTAACTTTTTTTTTAAGAAAAACGAAATACTGATGATCATTAAATTTACTAACTTGGGTAAACCTGCAAAATCAATCCCCCATCCAAATTTCCCGCTACGAATATAGCAAACTTACTGCAGCGTTGTCAAAGCTCTGGTATTTATTTAATTTATTTCTCATTGTTAATTCACCTTATTTTCCAGTTATTAATTTACGTTAATTTGTAATTTTTATATGTTATAGGTACTCCTAATTTATATGTTATAATTTAGTTAGAACTTAAAATACATTGTTAAATGGTTCGTCTTGGTATAAAATTATTTTGCGGTTATATTAACAAATATTTACACATCGCTCTAAATCACCATTCTTTATATTAGTAGTGCATTTGGCAACGTTGCTCGTATATTGCCGACATATGATTGGTTATGCTCATCCGTAAATGTCAGTTGAAATGGGAGCTTGATTCTGCAGGTTTACCCTAACTTGATATACCTAGATAGATAGATAGATAAATACTAACCATACAATTGAGAAAATTAGAAATTGCAAATAAGTATAAGAAATTTATTTTTATAAGTTTTTCACAAAGAAAAAGCAGTACAATAAAGTCACAATACATTAAAAAAATAAAATTCTACAATTGTAACAAGCAAAAGACTTAAGGGGACATATGGTTAAAATATATTACAAATGATTTTCAAAATGTGCACCATTATGTTGCAAACATAAATTTACTCGTCTTCTCATATTATTGAACACATTCTGCAGCATTTCTTCTGTAATATTTTGCACTTCATGTGTTATTGCAGCTTGTAGCTCATCTAAATTGTGAAGCCAATACTTTATTCTTCAGATAACCAAACAGGAAAAAATCCAGAGGAGTCAAATCCAGTGAATATGCAGGCCAGCGATTGTAACTTATCAATCTATCTTCATAAAATTCTTCTAGATAATTTAATGTAGTACGTGCAGTATGCGCTGGGGCTCCATCTTGTTGGAAATATCCACGAGTTAGTTCTTCATCGTCTAAGCTATTTATAAACGGTTCTAGTAGCATTTCTCTATATCGCACTGCATTTATTGTGTCGTGAAGAAAGATTGGTCCTATAATTCGCCTTCTTGACCTGGCGATCCAAACGCTAACTTTAATAGGGTGGAGATTAGTTTCTACAAAAACATGTGGATTTTCTGCTGACCATGTACGATAATTTTGAGAGTTTACGTATCCTGACAAATGGAACCAGGCTTCATCAGAAAAAAAGCTGCGATCTAAATCATCATCTCCTAGAGTTTCATTAAACCAGCGATAGAAATTTTGTCGTTGTTCAAAATCTTGCACACGTAAATGTTGCATAACTAGAATTATGTAGGGATGCATATGCAATTTCTTCCTTACGGCCATATGTGCACTTCCACGAGAAATACCTACAATTTGATAAATATGAAAAAGGAATATTCTCTGAATCACACGGGTACCTGTTTGCAATGCCAATTTTCTAACAGATTTGTAAGGACTAACATCCATTCTTTGCCTGATATCATCCACCCTATCTGTCAGCACAGATGGTGCTTGATCAGCCTTCCGTTTTGTAACGCTACCAGTTTCCATAAACCTCTTTATCAGTCTATTACGATGACACTTAAATGTTTCATAAGCTATCATCACATCAGGATACTCATTATGGAACTGTTGAAAGCATGAGGGTAGTGAATATTCCCAGTTTCCATTTTCGGTTAATGTCGCACTTGAAAATGCGCCATCACAATAAATGTATCTTGCTGTAATGTAAACGGCATTGTCTTGAAAAAGATGGTTTGTATAATGATTACAGACAACAGATTAAAGGGTACAGATTAAAGAAATAAATGCAAAAGCTGATAAAATCACTAACAAAAACATAAATACAATAATGACTGAAAACTGACAGCAGTGGGACGGGTTAACGTAAAGCTGTCCAACATATAGATATAAAAGTGAACTATTTTTCTTCGAAGCAGGGATTTTTGTGATGCCAACCCGGTGCACTTGCAATTGGACACGGTGTATAAATTAATTTTGTGTAATCACTTGTTTAATTTGAACTGTTCTCTGTTCTTCAGACCAGATTTTTAATAATATTTTATATTATTAAAAATACCTTTGTAATTTAAACTTTTTTAAACGAAATAAAACATATCTACTTGACATGTATACTTTTTTTTAAACGTATTCCTATATTCACTTAAATGGGAGAAGGTAACCATTAATAAAAATCTACTTTAAGATTAAAAGGAAACTCCGTGTGTTCAGTAAATACATATTCTTTGGAATTGTCTAAACACAATGGGAGAAAAACCCATGTTTATTAAATAATATATACCTTAGAATATTTTGATAACAACATACAGAAATATTTAATACCTACTAGTGTCCAAAATGTTGTTGAATGAAGTGTCTCTGAAAATCTAACCCTCTTTCTCCATCGTTGGCATTCCTAACAGCTGGTACTTCATCAACATTTTCTTCAAAATCTTCATTATCTCTTAAACCAATATTATATAATACTGCAGTTGCACATATAATTGCAATTGATGTTTCCAATTTAGTTTTAAGACCTAGTTGAAGGCAAGGAAATCGTCTTTTCCAGGTACCAAACAATCTTTCTACAATATTTCGTGTTCTGTTATACGTATCTTTCTAACGGGACGAAATTCGTTCCTGTTAAAAAATTCCATTGGATTTTCGGCTTCTCGTATGTATCTTTTTCGGACACGTTCTACATGCATTTCTTCTTCTAGAACACCTATATATTCCAAAAATTCATCTAATTCTAATTCTTGGTACACATCCATATCGCTCAAAAAATAAATGTTAAAGTTCAAAATATTAAGAGGTTATATTTCTATGCTCGAACTGTCAAACAACTAGCGCCAACACAACCTTAAGAAATTATTAGATAATCGCCGCCTTAAGTATCAGCTGGTGCTTAAAAGGTTGCTTTATAAATCGCAAATGCGTCACAATCACATACTTAAGCATAGACGCCGCCTTAAGGTCTGACTATAAATATAAGTGCCAAAATCTGAGTTTTGTAGATATTTACTTAAAAAGGTTGTAAGTCCCATCGGCCAATGTACGAGCAAGGGTTATGTTATAAGTAGAGTGGACCAACCCGGAGCGATATTGGTAAATATTTCATATAAAAGCCGAAAAACTCCAATAATTTATCAATTTATATATATATATATATATATATATATATATATATATATATATATATATATATATATATATATATATTAAAAATAATAGATTTTTATTGGTTTTAGCGACCTTTTATTGAATTTAGATGTTTGTTTGCGACGTTTCGCTTGATATAACAATTGAATTAACAATTTTAAATTTAACATTATATTAAGAAATGAATTACGAATTAGGTTAGTGTTTTACGTTGAAAATTAAATAACATTAAATTAAAATAGCTTAGAATGGTAGGGGGACATTTATGTGATTAATATCTGTATGAATTAATTGGAGACTTAACAAATATTAACAATTTTTAAGTTTAAAATTAGATTAAAGATGATTACAAATTGAGTTAACATTTAACGTTGAAACTTACATAAAATAAAAATAAGAATGGCTAAAATGAACTCCCTACCTGTTCATTTTAGCCATTCTTATTTTTATTTTATGTAAGTTTCAACGTTAAATGTTAACTCAATTTGTAATCATCTTTAATCTAATTTTAAACTTAAAAATTGTTAATATTTGTTAAGTCTCCAATTAATTCATACAGATATTAATCACATAAATGTCCCCCTACCATTCTAAGCTATTTTAATTTAATGTTATTTAATTTTCAACGTAAAACACTAACCTAATTCGTAATTCATTTCTTAATATAATGTTAAATTTAAAATTGTTAATTCAATTGTTATATCACACAAAACAAACACAGTTCTCATGTTCATTGTAATGATTCTTGTTTCCAGATGCTTGAAAAAGACTGAATTGATAAAAGTCGAAACGTCGCAAACAAACATCTAAATTCAATAAAAGGTCGCTAAAACAAATAAAAATCTATTATTTTTAATATTAAAACACGGCCAATAAAATAAAAAAGAAAAACAAAATTCTTTAAACACTAAATATATATATATATATATATATATATATATATATATATACCGTGATATCATAAAGTTTCTAGGACGAAGATGGCCATGGGGTGAAAAACGTCTGTCTTAATTTATCCTTTTGAGAAAAATCTGATAAAATTTTCAGGTTATGTGTCATACTGACATTAAGATTAATATAATTGACAAATTTTAACGTCAGCATGACACTTAACCTGAAAATTTCATCCGAATTTTCTCAAAAGGATGATATAAATTAAGCCAGACGTTTTTCACCCCATGGCCACCGTTGACCAAGATAATTTTTGATATCTCGGTATATATATATATATATATATATATTAATTGATAAAGTATTGGAGTATTTCGGCTTTTATATGAAATATTTACCAACATCGCTCCGGATTGGTCCACTCTAGTTATAAGTGTAATTTTATTTCTAAGCTTTAGTAAAGTAAAACTAGATGGCGCTCAGCACTATGTCCTGGCAGAGCCAGTAGATATAGGTATATCTACTCTGTGTCCTGGAAGTTTTTATTTTGAAAGGGTATAAGTTCAGAATGTGTAAGCGTGCTTCTGTTTTTAAACGTTTATTGGACAAGAAATTGCAGTGTAAACATGGAAGTTGTGCAAGAAAAGACTAAAGGAAGGTTTATAGAACAGCAGAGAATGAAAAAGAATGCTGGGAAGGCATATGTTAATAGGAAGAAGAGAGAAATTCGTCCGAAAAATCCACCTAATCAAGAGGTAAGAAATTTTAGGTTATGGCGGTAGTTTAAGATTATTATGCAAATAGATAGCGACTCCTCGTCCGTTGAACGGGCGGCGTATTTAGGTTTGCTGTAAAGTTAAACGGACGGTGAGTGATAAACGTAAATGTAAAAATATTTTATTGACCTGCACCTAAATATTTGCGTATCTCTTTCAGGAGTCGTGTAAGTGTTATTTTGACTGCCAAAAAATAACGTACGAACGAAAGCTTCAACTATTTGAGAGATTTTATGCTGAAAACTATAAAACGCAAGGGACGTATCTGATGAGCCTAATAAATTTAGTGAGAATAAAAAGACGTCGCATGGAAATTATGAAACTGCCGCAGATAGCAAAAGGCAAATTTCCATATCCTACACACTTCCAGATCAAGATGGAAATTTTGTGCATGTATGCAGAAAGACATTTATCAATGTTTTTGATTGTACTCAGAAGCGTTTGGTTGGTTTAATAAATAAGAAAAAAATGGGAGATACCACATTTACTGATAGGCGTTCTAACAATAAGCCAAGCAAGTTCACGGAAAACGACCGCCAACTGATCCATCAACATATAAACTCCATCCCTAGAGATGTTTCACACTATTCACGTGCAAAATCAGAAAAGCAATATCTCAGTCCTGATTTAAATATTCATCGACTTTATAAAGCATTTTTGGCGAAAAACAAAGAATCTTCTGTAAGTTATAAGTAGAGAACGGACACGCTTACCACATGACGCAAAGCCCAGTGCAGTACTGGCGAAAGGCTGTATTTCTAAAATATTTAATTTTATTTATATAATTGGAAAACGAACGGGTGGTGATCTATAAAATTACGAAATACATATTTATTTGTTGAAAAGTTGTATTTATAAAGTTTTTAATTTTATTTATATAATTGGAAAACATACGGGTGGTGATCTATCTATCTAAAATTACGAAATACATATTTATTAATTAATTTTATTTATATAATTGGAAAACAAACGGGTGGTGATCTATAAAATTACGAAATACATATGTATTTGTTGAAAAGTTGTATTTTTAAAGTTTTTAATTTTATTTCTATAATTGGAACATTTTTATTTGTTCATTTTGTCGTTCAAGTTGAGTAAAGTAGTATTAATATTGACTAGAATAGTTTCTCAAGGTTTTCTTCTGTCAATTTTGTTCTCTTTGAATTAAGTACATCCTTATAAATAGAAAACGTCCTTTCTACATCGCAACTGGTTATAGGTGCATACTGGAAATATTCTTTTATTTCTTCATATTTAGCCGTTAGATTTTGTGGAATTGTCTCCATACATAATTGCTGCAATGTAATTAAATCTGGATTTCTATTAAGAATTGCTTCAAACTTTTGCCGAAGGCCACATCCGAAGTCACTTGGAATACTTTTCAAATTATTAACAGCCACATCTAATGTGGTTAATCCGTCATTTAATTTGAGATTTCGATTTTCAAAATAAGTGATTAGTTTTGGCAATTTTCCAAAGTGTTCGTGAAGAAAGTACAACTGATTTTTTAAATTTGGGATTTGTGTGAGCTCCTTGCACTCACCAATACTTCTAGCATCCTCCTTTAGCAGTGTTACGAAATGTTTTAGACTATCGAAATTCTCAGCATAATAACTAGTAGCTTCCAGCCATGTTCCCCATCTAGTTATTACTGGAGTGGGAGGCAGTGACAGAGATGGAAATTTTTCCCTGAAAAGAGCTACTCTCAATGGTGCTTTTCTGAAAACTTTTTTAAAAGCTGATACAAGTCTATCAACTTCCGGAAAAGTGTCTCTGATATATTCACAGATTCTGTGGAGAGCATGTGCTACACAAGTAATATGCAGCATATTAGGATATGTTTTCTTCAATAGTCTGCCTGTTTCTAACATATACGCAGCACTATCACTGACAAATAAAAGTATTTTTTCTTTGTACGTCGCGTCAGCATGAAGCATTTTTTGCATATTCTCCTTAATGGTTTCAGCAACTGTTTCCGCATCAACTCTATTTATAACACTTGTTGCTATTACATATGAGTTATAGGGAATAGTTGGATGTAGTACACCAGCCACAACATTTACCACACAGCGTCCTAACATATCCACCGTTTCGTCGGCGCTTATCCATATGTATTGATTTAAAAGATGGCTTCTAATGCGTTCTACTGTTCTCGCATAGCACCTAGAAATATAATATTTGCGTAAAGTTGATTCATCAGGAACATTTCGACTAGTATATTTTTTCAGAAATGTCTTCAAAATTGGATTGTTCAATTTAAATAATGGAATATTAGCTGCCATTAAAGTTTCACAGAGTTCTTCGTTAAAATTGTCAGATTCCAACGGGTTCAATTTTTTTTCGTGCTTTAACGATCCTACGTGACGTTTTACGGTTGATTTATTGCAATTTTTCAATAACGTTTCACACACTTCACAATAAATTTCGGAATCACTGGCAATGTACATACAATCAGTATGGCCCTCAATCCAACTCGCCATTGTTTCACGATGCCATTCTCGACGCTCTTCCATTGTCTGAAAAAGTAAGAATATTCTAGATCCAAATAAACGAAATTAAATAACGAAATTTTATGCACACTTACGTGAAAATAATTGGAAGATGTTGCTTAAATGAAAAGAAAAGGAATGTACGTGCTATTTCTCTTACGAAATACGATAAACTTATTTATTTTATCTACGTACACGACACCACTGAAAACACTATATTCTCCGAATACAATAGCTGGGTTGCCCATTGTTATCGATGCGAGACCAGGTGGCCGAGTAAGTCAAACAAATACTTCATTGAATTACGCAGGGATGTACTGAGCGACGTTATACACAATTCCAATTGCCGATTGCGTTTTATGGAAATTGCACCCGTTCTCTAGTTATAAGTTTTATAAAGGTGTGTTTAAGAAGGATTTCCCGAATCTAAGCTTTCATCGTCCTAGTGTCGATACATGTCACACCTGCGATAGGTTAAATTGTGAGGCAAAGCAAACTTCTAGTGCTGGCTGCAGTGCGAAACAACAACTCAACCTTCACCACCGACAAGTACAACAAAGTCTGGAATATATGAAGAACCAAACCGCAAATTCACAACTTCGCTCTCATCGAAAAAAGAAAGCGTGTTATGAAGGCAATGGTGCCAAATGATTTGCAGAATGTAATAACTTCCGCAAAATATGATCCGCCATTCGAAGTTATTGACATGTCTGTAAACGGATTTTGGGATATAAAAGAAGCTGCTGACAAATTTCTCAACACTAAATCCTTAAATATCAGTAAGGCAGTAAGAATAAAGATTGATTATAAAAATCCAACACTACTTCATATAAAAGAAGCTTTCTCCGAGTTAGAAGCCTGGAAAAAAGTCAATGTATTGAAGAAAGGAAAAACCACGGAAGATCTAAGATCAGCAGAAGTAAAACCTTTACCACCTGAGAATAAGATTATCGCTAATAAAAAAAAAATGTCTATCGTCCATGATTCCTTACCTGGAAAATCCTGAACACAAAATATTTTATAGAGAACTTCTTAATTTCGACGAAGAAAGCTTGGGGCCAAGCAGCAGCTCAACTCACCTTTAATTAGTACTTATAACCTTTAGGTTGTGAGGTACTTAAGACAAAATTTTGGTTTTTGCTTATAACCTTTGTAGGAATCATAGTTTGGCACTTATGCTCTTTCAGTTTTAGTTCTAAACAAACTTCAATATTTTATTTTTTTGATAGAAACATTAAGTTTGTGTTCTACCAGTTACTATTTCTAGATGCTAGGAATCGTTTTAAAATGTTTATAATAGAAAAAATAAAAAAAATTTGCTTTCTAAAGTTGTTCTCTTAATTATCTCTGAATTATGAATATGGCACTTAGTGCCTTTGGTACTTCCACTCTTCAATTAGACTGCCATGGAGAAAAAATAAAATTTGTTTAATGTCAAATATTTCTGAATTTTTATTCATACATAAATCTTAAATTAAATACATTTGACTGAAAAATAGGTAATTTATTTAAATCATGAATACGTATAGCAAAGACAAAAAAGTATCAATGATAATGTGATACCAAAAGAATAACAGTTTTAGGATATTCAGAGACATGTTTTCCCTTAATTATCCTACCAGGCGTATACCTTGTGTGAAGACAATTTTAAATATTTTTAACAGGTTCAAAGAAGATGGTTGGTTTCTAAATTCACACAAAAAACATAGTTCTGTGTACAAAACCCTGAAAAAATTCAAATATAGCCATACAAGATATCAAACCTTCAAGAGCTTTTCGTGGAAGATAAAGTAAAACAAACTGATTTTTGTGATATAATGTTTAATTTGCTAAATGAAAACGATGAAATTTTAAATAAAATAATTTTTACTGATAAAGCTACATTTACCGTAAATGGTGAAGTCAAGTCTCACAACTTCCGGTTTGTATTCTTCATTTATCCATTGAAAAATACTAAATTTCCTTTCCTTTTACGTATGTTTACATTATTCCCCAAATTTATTTGGCGGCAGAAGACCTTTACTTTTTTATGGTGTTGATATTCGTGATACCTATTCGATATTTACAGCATTATTATATCTACGTCCGTGTCTGTAAATCTGATTAAAATGCCAGGAATAAGGTGTGTTGTATTTAGTTGTAACAATACCTATTCGACACAAAAGGTTACAGGACGAGATATAGTTTTTTATGTATTTCCAAAATGCAAAGATCTAGTGTCGCAAACCATAAAAGCCGAATGGGTAAGCAGGTGTAGAAGGATAAATTTAATCCAGATACGAGTAGAATCAGTTCACTTCATTTTGTTGAAATCTCCTAGAACCTCAACAGTTGTTTTTGTAAGACAACCCAAACATAATTTATCGTATGTAGATAAATACAATTGTCTATTTTCTAATACCATATGATCAAAAATTATTTAGACAAGGGATGGCCATGGTTAGGAGTACTGTCTTTGATAGGTTGAGCCTGTTGTTGGTTCTATATGTTTGTTGGAGGTGAGCTTCGATTTGAAGTTTTATTCGACATGATTTAATTGTCGAGTTTTTTTAGCGAACATAACAAATATAATTACAAATACTTCAAAACAAAACTGCCATTTAATTGGCAACAAGCTGAACTTATCAGACAGACAGACTTATCCTCCCAGCCACGGCCTTCCCTTATCTAAATAATTTTTGATCATATGGTACATATATTATTAAAATAATAAATGTGGTTTAAGTTATGAGGTATTTCTTTTGATTCTAAATTTAGACATATGTATTTCTAATTTGGTTATATTTCTTGATAATTGTGCTTTTGTTGCCTATGGTTTTTACTAAGATTTTTTCTATGAAATAAGAGTATATACTAATTTATTCTATTTATTTCACAGTAGTTATGTAAAAAAAATATCTTAGATATTCTATATTTCAATTACCTTAACAAATTGTGTATAAATCTGTAATTTTATGATAAAATGTACTCTGGGCTGTGTATTTTAAGTATTTGTCGAAAAAGGTCTCCTGCTGACGTCACAGTAGTGGGGATGCCTAGCGGACAAATTTGAATGAAATCGAGAAGTTGGCCGCCTCGATATCTTCCCCACACACTACTCTCGCCCTTACCGTAAAACGAACATTGTCGATCCAAATAGGTACTATGCTAAATCGTGATCGATTCCCCTTTCATAAATTTGTAGTCTATCTCGGCAGCACACAAGACCATAGATTATCAGATGTGCCACTTGTGGTCGGTACATTTGATGCTTCTGTACCAGATTTTATACTTTTTCCGCGCATATGAATAGAACCTAACTACTACATGAATCAGAACCGAATTAAGGATATATTCTTAAAATTATATATGTATATACGATTTGTATTTTTATGATATATATACTCGTGTGTATATATATATATATATATATATATATATATATATATATATATATATATATATATATATATATATATATGTACATGCTTTATAGAAGAAGTAATGAATACAATTAGCTGTTATTGTGTTCTTCTGTACACTTAAACAAAAATTTTAAAGTAAATTCAGTCTCAATTATAATTAAACGATTACATGTGATTTGCATATTTTAAATCCAAATTCGCTTTTATAAAATATAGTTTAACAATTACCTAATTAACATGTAATTTGATAAAAGCTTTATTGAAATAGATGGATTTCTTTTTTATTAAGTATGCTAACAAATACACTGATGGAAAAAAGTGAAGAGCACACACTGTACAATCTGAACGTGTCAAGATAAATGCGTAGATTTAGCGGAGCATTAAGGTTCCGTCTAGACGAGTTTGCGCAGCGAGTTTTGACTTTTTCTATAGCTCCATTTTTTACTGAATGTCTCCAACAGCTGCAATATGTTGTCTCCATGGAGGACCGATGCGGGGAGGGAGAAACCAGTTATTGTTAGTGTGGTGGAAGCGGCTAGTTGTAGTAGTACTTTGTTCGTGATGGAAGGCCGTTCGTGTTATCTGAGTGAGTTTGAGCGAGGAATGGTTATGGGAATGCACATGACAGGAGTATCCTTCCGTGATATCGCGCGTCGTCTCGAGCGGTCATTGTCGGCAGTGCAGCGGGCATTGCGAGAATGGATTGAGCAAGGACCTACGCGCCTTCAGCTGCGAGCGGGACGTCCCCTTCGCGCCCTTATGCACAGCGCTTTAGCGTCGCATACGTCTTCCTCAAGGCAACTTGGAGCCGTTTGGCCAGCAGGAAGGGAAGGCGTACTCACTATGCGAACTGTACGGGGGCATTTGCTAGAAAGTGGCCTGCGAGCACGCTGTGCGTTGCAGCAGATTTCACTGACTCGCGAGCACCGCCGTACACGGTGCCAGTGGGTGGAGGCTAGACATCAGTGGGCTGTCGAGTGGAGGCACATTTTGTTTTTCGACGACTCAAGATTCGAATTGAGTGCAGGTGACGCGCGAATTTTGGTTCGTCGGAGACGTGGTGAGTAGGGCTGGGCGAAGTATCGATACATCGTCCAATACCCGATACCATAACTGGTATCGATTACCCGATACCTCATATAACGAAGGTATCGATTCTAAAGTATCGATTCCAAAGCATCGATTCCAAGGTATCGATTCCAAAGCATCGATACCTATCCATACTTTGCCGATTCCAGTACTCGATAAGTATCGTTGTATCGGGTAGCGAGGTATCGATTCCAAAGCATCGATACCTATCGATACTTTACCGATTCCACTACTCGCTAAGTATCGATGTATCGGGTAGCGAGGTATCGGTTCCAAAGCATCGATACCTATCGATACTTTAGCGATTCTAGTATGTACTTGCTAAGTATCGATGTATCGGGTAGCTTACCTTTGTGCATTTTTTTAAATGTACATAAAGGATGCAATAACTTTTTAAGTATGTATGCATTATATATTTTAAAAGAATGTCATTATTATGCGCATCAAAAATATCCTTATTATGACATATCTATAATTATTAAAAAACAAAATATCACAATATTGCAAATTTCATACCGTAGTTATGGTAGAATCGATAAATTAATTTTATATCTCTTGAAACCGATATCAAACAATCGACACCTAGAAAACGGGTTATAAATATTGATTTCTAGGTATCGAATTAAGGTATCGATTCCAAGGTATCGATACCTATCGACACTTTACCGATTCCAATACTCAGAATCGATACCGTGCACAGACCCGATACCTCGATTGGTATCGGTACCCGATACCGAAAACGTCGGTATCGCCCAGCCCTAGTGGTGAGTGTCACCTCGAGGAGTGCATCCAACCACGCCCTAATCCATCGCCAGCAGGGCATTATGGTATGGGGTGCTATTACACATACACAGCATACGATGACGGCTCGCCGCTACGTAGATAAGGTGCTACGGCCCGATATACTACCCTACGTTAGACGGTGCCCACGTCTTCTATACATGCACGACAACGCCCGACCGCACACTGCACGTGTTGCCCAGACCTTTGTGGAAGAGAACCATATACGGATGCTTCCATGGCCGGCACGTTCTGCGGATCTCAATCCGATCGAATATGTCTGGGATATGATCGGTCGGAGACTTCAAGGTTATCCGGCTCACCCGGGTAACGTTCAGGGGCTATGGAGGCGAATTGAAGCAGTATGGTTGGACATCCCTCCCGCTACCATACAACGACTTATTGACTCCATGCCTCGTTGTGTAGCGATGGTACGCACCGCTCGTGGGGGATACTCCCGCTATTAATGTATCCCTACCCAGCAAGGCTGCGCCGCTCTCCAGGTGAGGGTAAGTTATGCTACGTTAGTACTACTTCCATACCAAATTTCATTGCGTTAGAACCTCTTCTTCAGATTATACAGTGTGTGCTCGTCAGTTTTTTCCAACAGTGTACATTCATCAAATGCGAAATTCTTTATGGCCATAATAAAGAAACTGTAATTACACAATCAGAAAGTAGAGCATCAACAGCATCTAATAAACTGAATTGCTTGCGCAAGTTCCAAAGCGGTGCACGTACTTTGTACTTCTTCCGCGCAGGGACTACAAAAAATAAAATATTAACATGAAAATTGGCCAAGTAACACATCTGTATAATCTGACAAGACAACCGTCACAGTGTGGTCGCCTTCTTATCGATGCTAATGTGCTAACGTATTTACATTTGCAAATTTAAAGATACTGAAACATAAAATAAAAATAATATAGTTTTATTTCTATTTTAAATTATGGATCTTCATCAATTAAAAGCCGTATCAATTCAGTTAAACATAAAATATGTTACAGTAATTTTAAATTAATTATTACGAACAATGTAAACAGAAAATTATTTCAGTCATGCGGTTCCTTCTTTTATATAATTTTTACGAAATTTTTGTTTACTCGCTTATAATTAAACAGAATATTTAAAACTAAATAACCAATACTCAGCATGATAATTTATGTCCGTTTTAAAATAAAATATTGAGGAGTTAATTGATAAAATACGCAAGTTACAATCGCATATTAAAATATTTATTTATAGTTACAAGTTGACTGCTTTTTGAATGAAATCCTTTACGATTTACGCAATTATGTTCCTCAACTGCCGGTGCAAGTATTCGAATATGAGTGCAGTCTATCGCGCAAATACTCCAGAAAATCACGTTACATTCCAAAATAATTCGTTCACTCACTGTGCGATTTTCTTCGTCTTCTGTTGGAAATTTAATCCGCTCATTTGCTAAATTATCCACAATTAAATTAGTTACTGTATTTATACAGTGCGAAACGGTTTGCTAGCTGACAGAAATATTTTATCTTTGACCAATTAATTTTAGATAGCTGCCGGTGGCATAAAATGGCAGTGTTATAAATATCTTTAACTCCGCTGGCAAAGAATTGGGATGATTATTTGTATTCATTAACAGCACCAAAAGATGCATTAAATTTGTTGTTAATTGACGTGAGAGCCTACAACTTTTTTTAAATTCGTATTCGCTAAGTGCGAAAACATCCGCTGCATTTCTCATATTTCTTCTTTCGCTTTTGAAATTCTGAATACGGTCCTTTCTCTCTTCTTCTATCATATACACGATGTCCCGTATCGTTATGTTAAAATTTTAGGAGTGTAAAGTAGACTTCATTTCAAGTAACAAAAACGCAAAACTTGTATATCCATTTTTATTTGTTTCAAAGTTACAGATCTATGAATGTGATTGTCAGATCATGAAAAAAATGTAATCCTAAAGTCAATAAAAACCGATTTTATTTAAAAAAGTTCAATTAATAATATTTTCGAAACGTCCACCTCCTTGTTGAATGCAGGCTTATGCCCGTAAGCCAACAGAAGAAGTACTTATCTGAATTTCATACTTGTTTTGTCGGATTTGCTCGGCAGCCAGGTGAATGCGATCCAACAACTCTTCTCTTATGTTCGAAATTTGCGCGTAGACTAAATTTTTCATTACCCCCATAAATAAAAGTCAAGGGGATTAAGATCGGGTGGCCATGCAACAGGACCACCTCGACCAATCCATCTTGGATAATTGACGTTAACCCAATTGCGGACAGCAATTTCGTAATGTGTTGCTGCCCCATCCAAGTGAAACCACATATCTCGTCGAACATTCAGTGGGACATCCTCTAAAAGACCTGGCAGTTCGTCAATAAGAAATTGAAGGTAATTGTCCGTGAGCGACAGGACCAATCAACAAGTCATCGATTAGGGCCGCCCAAACGTTAATAGAAAATTCATGTTGAAATTTTGATGGGCGTATAGCTTTGGGATTTACTGATAACCACCTGTGCAGGTTTCTCAGATTTGTAACACCACTTCTCGTGAACGTAGATTCATCTGTCCAGAGGACTGTTCTGCAGAAATTAAAATGAAGCTGTGACTGTCTTAATATCCAGGTAGAATATACTAGACGAGCATAGTGGTCTGCCTCAAGCAAACCATGTCCCCTGCGATAGTGATATGAATATAAGCCCTCACGTTTTAAAATTTGCCAAACTGTCGTTCGTGGCACTCTTAGTTGTCTAGGGATTTGACGAACACTGAGAGTTGGATCCCTGCTTCTTCCTCTAAATCTGCTGGCAAATTTACTCCTCGGTCGAAAAGATAATCACGCAGTCCGCATTCCCGAAAATTGTCTGTGTACTTCCAGAAACGTTCTGTAATGTGGAACGCGTCTATCGGGAAACCGATGTCGGTATTCAATAACTGCTTGACGTGCACTGCCGTTACAGTAGCCATACACAAAATGCATGTCCGCATACTCTTGAGAAGAAAATCGGTAAGGCATTTTCAATAAAGAAAACGTGTCCACTCACTAATAAGCTGTTGTATGAATTGAAACGTAATGTAATCCTTTATTAAAAAATGCAACTTTAACAGTCATCTGAACATTTATTTATTGTATGATATTCATGGTTTAGCACTTACGAAATAAGTAAGAACCTTCTTTATCATAAATCAATTTCCAGTACTCTTTTTTGTAATTCTCCAAGAAATTACTGTATGCACTACGACACGTGTTTATTTATTAGAGCAGTGGCGGTTTCTGCTATGGTTTGCAAGTTTGCGCAACCACCAAAACTAATAGATTTAATTTAATGAAAAAAAGCGTAATTCTACATTTTTTAAATTAAAAATTTGTACTACCTCACAGAATAAATGAACTATTATAAATTACTTATAATAGGTATATCTAATTGGATATGAATACGTTAAATAAATGAGAGAATAACACACTTGGTTTGCAGACTCATTGCAATCCACGAACGTATATATCCCTATACGGCTGACGAACTTTGTCGAACGTCTTTCGGGTATATCTCCATAAACGACAATAGTGTTGCAGCAGCAGTGCAACCAAAACATTAGACATATTTCTTGCTTACGGTGCAACGGTATAAAAGCGAATAAAAAAGTTGTATTTGTGTGTTTAAAAGTGTTTATGCTCTTTATTTTTAAATAATAATGAATTCAGTGCAGAGTTTAATAGTGGATCCGTTCTATAAAAGAACGTACGCCGAAAAAATTGAAATAAAGCGGTTGGGCAGACCTGTTCCGAATTTAAATCTGAAACAAACGATTTCCAGTAAGACGCGAACTTTTAATAGACTATTTAATAAGGATATTTATAATAAACATTTGTGGATTTGCGGTTGTAGTATAAAAAATGCATTATTCTGCTTTCCTTGCTTACTATTTGAAGGTGAAGAATTATGGACGAAAATGGGTTTAACTGATTTAAATCATTCAAGCGATCGAATTAAAAAACACAGTATATCACAAAGGCATATGAAAAATGTAGTCCAATTATCGCTTTTTGGGAATGTGGATATTGCTGCTCAGATGGATAGTGCATATGGAAGAAATATAGCATTGCACAACGAGAAAGTTAAGTACAATCGATATGTAGTGAACATTATAATTAATTGTGTAAGTATTTGTGGAGCTTTTGAACTTGCTTTCTCAAGAAAGATAAATTTGCGACTGCGAAAGATCGTCGCATGGATTTTTTGCTTCAATAAAATCAGGATCAGAATCAGTGAGTTTTAAAAGCCTTTTTTCTTCTTTATATGTACCTTAGCAAAATTACTTTTAATAAAACATACTTAGTGACCTACCTTGTTTACCTACTGTAAAAAGTATTAGTATTCACTAAATTTGCAACCCCCACATTTTTGATGCACGAGCCGCCGCTGTATTTTAGGATAACATTTTATTATGCGACGTTAACAATCACAGGCCTGTTATTGAATCGTATAACTTTCTTTAAATAAAATCAGTTTGTATTTACTTTAGGATTACTTTTTTTTTCATGATCTGACAATCACATTCATAGATCTGTAACTTTGAAACAAATAAAAAGTTTTGCATTTTTGTTACTTGAAATGAAGTCTACTTTACACTCCTAAAATTTGAACATAACGATACGGGACATTTGTATAATACCATATTTACTGCAACATTATGGCATCTATGTGCAATATAATTTAAAATAACAATACTAATAAAACGAAATTGAAATGAGCATGTAAACCACGAAATAAATAAATAAAAATATTAATAAAATAACGATAATAATAAAACGAAATTTAAACGAGCATGTAAACCACGTGAATGGCACGATAAGCATAACACGAGAACGAAAGCTCCAACATTCTTAAGATGATCAGTCATTGGTAAAGACGGCAGACTATGTGCCCGAACAGTAGCGTGATGTGGAGGGATCGAGTAGAGGCGTACGACGATCAATTCAGTTGCCGTTGAGACGTTGTAAGCGATACATTGTTAACACAATCGTGTTGAAAATGTCGGGAGTGCGTAGAAACAATGCATCGACTCGGTTGCATGCTAACGTAGTAAAGAAATTTTTACATCGGTTTCCCGATTTAATATATGACGGTACCGTAGTGAAATGTTTAGTTTGTGAAACAACTTTATTAACTTGGAAAGCAAGTCAGTGCCAAAGACATATAAATAGTGACAAACATAAATCGATTAATAGTGGACGCAGATCATATAATAAATTTGTGTGTGATTTAACAATGATGTTAATTGCGACCAATATACCAATGCAGAAAGTGGAACACCCAATGTTTCGTCAGTTTTGGAAGAAATACAATCCTACGTGGAAATTACCAGCAAGAAGTACGCTACGGAATTACGTACCGTCAGTGCGTGAGAGAATTGTAAATTGTACGAAAAATACGGTAAAAAAAAATTCCCGTGGTTAACAATAGACGAAACTACAGATATTAAAAAACAGTCCATCCTAGCCATTCTAGTACGGACGCTGACTCCGCAAGGACCTTCTCCTCCTTATTTACTAACCTGTAAACGAATGCAAGGCTGTACTGCCAGAGCGATATATGATGTATTAATAGAAACACTACACAAATTTTAGATTTTACCGAAGCAAGTGTTAATGTTAGTTACCGATGCTGCCAAGGTAATGTGTTCCACGGCAAACTTACTCAAAACGATTCAACCAAACCTGCTGCATGTCACACGCTTTACACCTTGTAACAAACACTATACGTACAACTTATCCTGATGTGGATCAACTGATAGGACAAACGAAAGCGGTTTTTCTTAAATCTCCGAAACGGATTCGGCTATTTCATTCGCTCCCGAGCCGCCGCAACCAATTCTTATACGATGGGGTACTTGGTTAGAAGCAGCATTTTATTATTATAAACATTTAGAAAAAATTAAATCAGTGATTTTACAACTAGATGCCAAAGAAGCAGCTGCAATACGGCTCAGCCAGGTTCAATTTAACAATCCTCAAGTTGCAGCAAATTTAAAAATTATTTACGACAGTTACGTTCCAATACTGGACGCAATAAAAAAATTACAGAACACTGCGCTGTCCTTATCGGACTCATTAGCAATTATTGACCACATAAAACTAGTGCTGCATATCCTTGAAGATGAAAAAAGTGATTGTGTCCGTGAAAAATTTAACAGTGTATTAGATAAAAATGTAGATTTTACAAAATTAGGGCAACTTTTTACCAATACTGAAGATCCGTTGTACAGATACAAAGAGCGCTTTAACTATGCAAATATAACATCTCTCAACGTCGAACAATCCTTCTTTGTATATAAGATGGGTAAATCGACTACCTATGACTCATAGGTAGTCGATTTACCCATCTTAAACGACCTTGTTGTCGATACTGCTATAGCGTTTTGGTGTAGTGGCAAATATTGCCCGACTCGACAAATACTCTCTCGATATCATTGTCGAGGCGATTGCACTGTCGATTCGGCGCGGTTCCACTACTGGTCATTTAGTTTACCTTTCTTGGTAAAAACGTATTTGTAATAATAAAGTATGAAGTAAATACGAAGAATGCGGTAACCTATGAAAGTGAAATTCACTTGGGCAATAATCATTTTCACACGTCTAATATTGTCAAAAACTACACAACAAAATTTAAAAAAGAACTTTAATTTTAAAATTGCCAATGGGGTTAAAATTATACATTAGATATTTATATCAACAATTTTTTTATAGCATTGTGAAAATGTCTTTTGGGAGTAAAACAAGCTTCTTAGATAGATCTTATATATTAAATATTATAAATAATTACAAATAGTAATAGTACCGTAATTGTTTCAATAGTTAGAGCTGCATAAAATAAATAGGCTTTCATGAACTCTTAATACTAAAATAAAAATTTATGAGTTGATAATATGACTAAGTGTATAGAATTGCAAAAGTAGTCTTGTGAGACAATAATTAGAACACTATAAATTTCAACAAATCAATAACATAGCTCGATATACTTATATTAAAAAGTAACAAATATTTTGATTAAAAACATTGATTAGCATTATAATGTAGAAAAGGACACCACCAGCCATCAAACAAAAACACTGGGAATGTTTACAATATTTGGTTATTACTGGTAAATAAGTGCTGTTATTTTTATTATCATTATTATTATTATATTGCAATGTTATTTCGATTAATAATATTTTTTCTTCATTATCATTTAGACTCAGTCTTCGTGTAGTAACTTTTCACAATAACATACAAAAAATACCAATAAATAGACATTTTAATTTTAAGGCTGTTTTCGAGTTTCATTAGTATTTTTTAAATGATTTATTTGCAACAATATTTATATATATACCTATTTTATTGGAGTCGTATTTCGTATAATTTTGAATATAATAATGTTTTAGATTAACATAATTGTCATGTCTTATACCCTGTTGGTTATATCTAGGCCCCACCTAGTTTTATGGAAAATAAACTACTTTATATATATTAACAGCCTTAAAACACACTAAATATTACAATAAAAAACAAAGTATATTTATATAAACATTTCAATGATGTAATATACAAGAATTTCGAATATTCATTTGATATAACACATAATAGTACAAAAAAAAATAAATAAATAAGACATGAAAAATGTAAAAGTATAAAGGACAAAAACAGATGATTTACTGAATTTTTCGACGTATAAAAAGATCATGTACTGTACTAATAATTTCAATAAAAAATACTAATTCCTTATGTGTAACTTTCAGCTAGTTTCAGGCACAAAAATTTCAATACTTTGACTTGTAGGTTTCTTTTGTTGTTCTCTCATGGCTTTCCTTTTTTCTTCTAGCATTTTCTTACGTTGGACTTCTCTTAACTTTCTATTTTCTTCGGCAGATGCGCTTACGGGTCTAGTTGTTTTAATAACTTTTCTAGGCTTACATAGACTACCATTTGTTGATATTGGAGGTTTTTGCTGTAACATTACATATTAATTTTAAGTAAAATAATTTTAATCTTTACGACAAAATTTGATTTTCTAAAATTTATCGTGGTTGATGCTTTTCTTTCATTCTTAATAGTATATTTCTATAGTTCTTCTTCATAATACGAGGGTTGCTTTAATAAACAAGTATCCATTTTTTCAAATAGGGCAAAAGAAATATTATATTGTTGATATTTGATGTGGTGACACTTGCCCGAGAGGGCTCATTTACCACAGCCACCAATGACAGCGGGATTGAGATATGCTCAACCAGTGCGCCCGTTCTCAGCAAACGAGCTACCTCATAGGGTGCGTTCCACTAGCCGCACACAACGCTCACGCTCGCGATTTCAGTCATTCCCGTTCCACTAGCTCATACTCATAAGTATTTTGGTTATTCTGCCAAGTGGAATTGGTTTCATTTGATTGAAGTTGAAGAGTGATGAGAAATGAATGATAATCTTTGTTTTGATTTGTAAATATTTAAAAAATATCAAATCATAATAGTGATAAGACGTATTTTATAATACAATTTTAACAAAACGCATTAACAAAATATTCAATACAAAATAATAATGCAATTATTGAACTAATGCGACAAAGAAATAGTTCTACATTCACTTCTAGATGTAAATCTTTTTCTGAATCATACAACGTTATTATTTCGGTTGCCATCATTGAACTTTTATAATCATGAACAACCACTTCAACCCACCTAAAGACATGGGTCGCCGTGAGCTCGAGAACAATGACGCCATTTATGACGTTTTCAGCACGCCCACAACGACCGTGATTGGTATGTGGAACTATTTGGAACGGCTCACACGAGCGTTGTGCGTCGTGCCTAGTGGAACGCACCCATAGATTAACTATATACCATAGATAATACTATATAATGCGTTCGTCCCTGCATTTTTAATTCGCGTTTGCAACAGTTAAATTTCAATCAAATATAGATATCTTTACCTTCAGTTATCAATTTATAGTCTATTGTTGTATATATTTGATGTATTTTTGTAGGTTATATTTTATTTATGACTTTCATTTTGTTGTTTTACTTGTATTATTGTGTTTTATTTATAATGTCTACCAATATAATCAAATGTTATATAAGTAACTGCCAAGCCAAGGTAAATGATAACCATTTCTTTGAAAAAATTCATCTTTACATATTATTAAAATTACTTTATTTGACTAAATAGTACGATTATATTTTATTATAGGAGTCCATCACCATCGATTTCCAAACCCAGAAAAATATTATGATCGGTTTAATACCTGGTTGTATATATTTAACGTAAATAAATGAATTGAAATTAATGAATCCTTATATATCCTTATATGGTCTGCTCATTTTCAAGCAAAATATAAATCTGCAGGCAATCCACGTTTACGTACCAGATGATTATTTTTGTAGTGACTTGAACTATCTATTCTTTTTTTATATATTAATAGAACCAATTACCTTAACAAGTAGTATCCAGATTAACAAAACTCTGCTGGAAAAAATAGAAATTCCAAGTACAAGCCAGGGACAAACCAGTAGACATACTGGTGGCATCAAACAAGACTGTTATGGAAGAATGCATAACAAACATTTTTGAATCTAATCATTCAGATTCAGAAATTTTTAATTAATATTTGTAAAGATTGTACATTTATATATGTTCATAATGGTATTTATTGTTATATTAAAGACATTAATAATATATTTTGTTTTAAAAAGCTTATAGGGACTACAGATAATAATGTTATTTGTAATATGGCAAAACGCCGATATCAAACGTATCGTTTTACAAATCAAAATTAATAAAAACCGTTTCAGATCCCTAATAAAAGTTATTTAGTAAATAAACGCTAGACCTGTCTTTTCACTTACTAATACCGTTATTCGGTAAATAAAAGCGGCTTATTCTCCTAATAAACAATTGGGTACCTGTACCTCCCCATACAAAGTTATTTGCCAAATAGCTACGCCGATCACATACGAAAGATGTGTCGAGTAGCGCCGAACCTAATAATCTGTTGATGACAAAATAATTTGAAACATACATGAGTGGGTAAAAACCACACCAATTTGTATAATACAAAAGTATTTTCAATAATATAAAATATTATTAAAAATGGGGTGTAATAATGGGGTGTAATAATATTTTATATTATTAAAAATACTTTTGTAATCTGTTGATGTTTTAGGTAAGGTGAGATTTTAAATTTTTGTAAACAAGTTCCGTTATAAATATACTGCTCAACTTTTGAACTGGTACACTTACAAGAACATATATAAATAACAATTTACTACTTTTTGAGCAACACTTTCTTGCTAATTGATAGTATATGGTTCTGGGAAACACTTTTAAGGCGAAGAATTAAAAGAATAAAACTTAAATAACAAATTTCAAGTGTTTTAATAGAAAAATAAAACCTTCATTTTAGTATTACAGAAAAGTTTGCTTTAGAAAGAAAAGATAACCAAACACTTAAAGATTAATAATGCGTGGGACCTCTTCTACCTCTTATGACCTCCTGGAAGCGTCTTGCCATGCTGGAAATCAAATTCCGAATGTAATGCTGAGGAATATTTTGCCATTCTTCCAAAACGGCAGTTCGGAGGTGATGGTGATTATTTGGATCCACTCCTCGTGATCTTATCAACCTCTTCATGTAATCCCATACGTTCTCTATGGGATTAAGATCTGAAGAGTTTGCTGGCCAACCCATGTGCGTATTATTTATTGTTCTCTTCAAAAAATGCATTGATTTGTCTTGTTCTATGAGGACGCGCGTTATCATCAACAAACACAAAACCATCGCCTATTTCATTAGCAAATGGCAACACTACAGGTTGTAATACCTCATTAAGATACCTGACATTATTCATTGTAGCATTTTCAAGCATAACCGATTCAGTACGACGAGTCGCAGAAATACCTCCCCAAACAGTAATTGAACTGCCTCCATAAGCTTGATGGTAAGTCACGTTGTTCTCAATATAGCGTTCTCCTCTGTTTCTCCAAACTCTAACTCTTCCATCTGAGCTATGGAGACGCACTCTGGTCTCGTCACAGAATAAACAACGATCCCAATCTTCAACATTCCAATTTGCATGTTGATGTGCCCACTCTAGACTTCTTTTTTTGTGGGCTCTGGTCAACAATGGGCATTTTTTTAGAAGATCTGGACCTTAAATTTACCCCATGGTGCCTTCTTCTTACTGTTTGAGTGGATACTTGAGTACCTGTTGCATTCAATAACTTAATTTGGAGTGTTCTTGCAGTAGAAAATCTATTCCTTCGACACTGAACCGTAACAAAACGGTCCTCCCTGACTATTGTACTGCGATTTCGCCCTCCGCCGTGTCTATGTTTGACAGATCCAGTACATTAAAACACATTCGAACACTTCTGATCACATTGCGGCTCACATTGAAATGGGCAGCAACACTTCTTAGCGATGCACCAGTAATAAGCATTCCCATAGCTTGGCTCATCTCTTCAATACTTAAACGCCTTAATGGCATCTCTAAAATGCAATCAACAACTCCTGCATTAAAACTTATTCGAGAAATTAGCAAAAATTCTCTTAAAACTTAATAAAAGTATAAGCCTGCGCGAGCTCAGTAACAGCACTTATGACTAGAGCTGAGGATGTTTGCGGTATAACCATGGTTATATCATGTAACCATAGTAAATTACTATGGTTACATGATATAACCATGGTTATACCGCAAACATCCTCAGCTCTACTTATGACAGATAATAACAACAAACAACAAGAGAGTCGCAAATGTCATTCGATAGACATTTGTTTGCATTCCGAAACACAGCCCTGATCATATAGGAAGTCATGCCTAACGTCTACCAAGGGTTGTTTACTTTTACTGAATGCTATATAAGTGTACCAGTTCAAAAGTTGAGCAGTGTATTTTAGTATATTTTAAATTATTTTTGTGTGTTAATGGAGATTTTCGAGGATGTAGAAGATATCGTTGACAATGAGTTAGTTAATTTGATTTAGCAAATCCTCAACGTATATTGTACGTTTTCGTGATAACAATTTAGATAAATGGACAAATTATGAATTTCTGGAATGGTTTAGACTTTTCTAAGAAGCAGTTCTAGATTTATTGGAAAAGATAAGAGAAATTTTGAATTAAATTACTTTTTAGTATTTAATTTTATAATTAGAGATTTTATTTTTTACATTGTATTTCTAAACATAATAATTCTTTTCTCAAGATAAATTCTTGCTGTTTTCTTTCACCTGCAATCATTAAGCTCCTTTTGTAGAAATTAAGAGACAGGATAGAGGAGATTATGCAGTTCAACCAACAATAAATTTTTTCCAAAATATAAATATTCATGATTTTTGTAAATTAAATTACTTTGTAGTATTTAATTTTATAATTACAGATTCTTTTCTTTTTACATTGTATAGCAAGCGCCAATTAAGTTGGCGCGAGGAGGGGGTGCGCAGAAGCCGTTTTTAAAAACGTAAACCCCCATTACTCAAGTAATTGTCAGAATACATTTGTCATTGTCGTTTGACGGAACATAATGTCTTTGCTAGGGGATCATAAAGTGATCCACCTTCAGAGGTTAGAATTATCTGACATTTGATGTAAAACCAAATACAAATCTCCCCACTACTTTTAATCCTGCGCGAACTTACTCCTCCTCGCGCCAACTTAATTGGCGTTTGCCATACCTATTTCTATCTAATAAGATTTCTTTTCTCAAGATAAAGAATTGTTGCTTCCTCTCTTCATCTGCCATTATGAACTTCCTTTGAAAATGAATGGTTTCTTTGATTATTTCGCGTTTTTCTTTCGATTGTTATAGCCTTAGCAAATATTTTCCAGAACTTAAATATAACCTATAACGTGCTAACAACCACTAATAACAACATTCAAGGATAGCCATATAGGCAACCTATGAAAATTGCCATATGCTAAACATAAACATCACCAAAATCAAGTGTATTCTCATCTCTTTCTAAAACGTCATCGTAAGTATATCTCTATCTCTGTTACTCACTCTTGTGAAAATTATGTACTTGCGACCTTTGCGACTTGTTTGTCGAATAACTATACGTCGAATTGTTGCGATTGGAAAGACGGTAATTTCTATTCGACGAATAAAAGTACCTAATATATTTACTTGTCGAATAGTTTTTAGGAACCTTATTATTAACTTGGAAAGATCGGGCCTTAATCTGTGAGCTACCTGCACTGGGACCTGCACAGTAGTATTCTATATAACGAATTCTACAATAGTATTCTACTGTCGTTTTCTATTCCTACCAAAATTCGTACTCCGTGTTGATATCGCATTCTCTTCGGGTTTGTTCGTAACTTTAATATCCATTCTAAAAATATTAGCAGTTATTTTTGTAAAGTCACTAAATTTTTATTGGCTCCCTTATTTTGACAGGTTTTAAAAGATACATTTGTAAATATCTTGCCTTAATTTCTGAATCCCCTTTATTTTGTCTGCTTCATTTATTATTTACATTTCTTAGTTTTCCTTTTATCTATCATTTTCCTGTTCTGGCAAATTATATTATTCATTATTAGTACAGATATAATAATAAACATATTCTTGCATCACAGTAAAAAAAAAAGGTAATGAAAATTATATCACAATTACATACAATTATCTTGTTTTTATTTGATGTTACCTGGATTTATTTACAATGCAATTGCTATTGAAGATAAATAAGACAGAAGAGAGGAATTCCGGCTGTACAATAATGAAAGACGATTTATGAGAGAAGCTAGAAATGCATTTAATTTAACAGATTTGCATTTTAAGCAAATGTTTAGACTGACAAAGGAAATGGCTCATTTTTTTAGTTTTTGACTTCCAGTCAGTAATTTGTCTATAAATAATTGTCAATTTAATTATCTCATTATAGTTTAAGATATGGATAATGATAAAAAAAGAAAAACAAATATTTTATTTTATCCAGTGGTATTTACTCACTTTTTCCGATTCTTCGACCGTTTTTTCTCCATATCCCAAAGAATTTAATAGTTCTACAACACTTTTCCAAAGCGCATTTACTTCTTGTCTTCCTTGTAAGCCGCTAAATTATTCGTAATTAATAGTGGTGATTCTTCACAAAAATTAAAAAAGCTGCCAATGATCGTTTATAACACGCATTTTTTGGAAATGTTTTGAAAAAAAGATTAGGTAATTGTCACAATTTGTAAAATGAACAAAAAATATTCTTTCAAGAGAGAATTTTGCAACCACAATAAATATGTACTAATAAAATTTACAATTTTTAAAATGTGTATAACATGTCCGGAACTCGGTGGATATCAGTCAACCGCTTTTTCATCTTTATCTAACGTATACAAATATTTGTTTTCTACATTATCTCTTTCTAATGCGATAGGTGTTAGGGTGTAGAAACGATGCGATAGTTCCGAGGGTGTGTGGGGGAGGGAATACTACTGTAGAAAACGATACGGAGTACCAAAACGATAGAAACGAAGCGATATATAGAATTCTATAGTGCACTCCTGTACTGAGGTCACAGGAACCTTTCAGTATCCTATAGGTGGAAGGGAGGACCTATCTAAGTCCCTACAGACTTTGCAGGATGTATCCGAGCAGATACGCTACTCACCCGGCGAGGGAAAAACACCTCTACTTTGTACAATATAAATTTGTTAAAATAACCTCTAGATTAAATGTAAATAAATATTCTAAAGAAACTGCCATGAGTAAAGACCGCTATTCAGCTTACAGAGGTGTGAATAAGCCAGCGCTTCGCGTGCTATATGTATATCCTATATTAATACATGAACAGATAGCATAATGTGAAGTTGTTGATAGACGTATTTACGAATACGCGTAGGTGTAATTCGAATGGGATCTAAATAACGCGCACTTTTATTTCAGGAATGGTAACGCAGTAACGACGCTGCTTGTCTACCTAAGTAGCGGTCTTTAACCACGAGATACCAGTAGCTTTACAGCCAATTTCTCATATTTCTTAATCATAATCTTCAAAATATAAATAATAAATTATTAATTTCATCAACTGCAATAAATATTTCACGAATTTTCTAACAAAGTTTAAGTAAATTACCTCTTGCCAATCATTCGCCCTCAACGTATCTAATTCCTTAAATAGTGTATCAACTTGATCAATTTGTAACATGATCATATCCCAAAAACCTTGGAGATCTTCATTTGTTGTTGGAAAGGCTTCTCCTTCAACCTGAAACAGGTAGCAATATAAAGATAAATGATCAATTTTTCTTATATCTTTTTCGATATACATATATATATATGTATATATATATTTTTAGTTTTATATGTATTTTAACGGATACGTAAGTAATCTTAATGCCAATACTTTGTATTACATTGAATGCAACAATATGTTCCATTAATATCATTTCTTACTCTTTGAAAAATATTTGATTAAATTTAAATCCAAAGACAGATGATTGTGTTCAAACAAAGTTCATTACATTATTGTTTATAAGCAAATCGCGAAGTCATTATTGAGTTATGTAACTGCAGTTGTTAATAATAGAAATTATTGTATTGTATATATTATTATTCTCTAAAAGTGAAACATGTAAGAAAACTAATTGTATAGGCCGATTAAAATAGATGATGCATTGCTGGAGTTCAAATGTAAAATACTAGAGTTTTTAAAGAAATTTAACTTTAAGGGAAAGAATATTTTACTGTGAAGATTGTTACGACAAAATAGACTGTAGAAAATTTACTTTTTCTGGGTTTTACTTGTTTTATTAACTTTGACTACCTATATAATAAATTATACAAACTATATTCACTACATATATTGCAGTAGTACATATGTTCGATTCGATTGTTGGGGCGGTACGCCCTCATTTAACGTGCCGCAAACAATATTCACAGAACTTCTAACAATAAAATGGTAAAACCTTTTTGCCATTATTTAACTAATATTAGGAAGTGTTAAGTTAGTTCTTTAAAAAATATATCCATTTTACCTAGAAACGGGATATCGATTATTTTTAAATTTTAATTATACTTTTATTTTATGTGACATGCATATTGACAAATTTGTAGATTGTGTTGGTTATGTGTATAACAATAAATATTGCATAACCTTGTTAGTCAAATACCAACTATAAAGTATAGAAATTCCTAATGCAATATTTTCTAGTTATTATTAGGTTTGTTCTAACTACTGGTTTAGTTACGGTACCTACGCGTATTGTTTGGTGATAATTTTGTGCGCAAGCGCTAGTTTGCACTGCTTTTGGACCGGTGATAATAATAAAGAAGTTGGAACATATGCCTGATCGTTTAATTAACAATGTATTTTGTAGTACTACCAACAGTAATAATTGTAATAATTAACTTTGTTCTGTCCTATGACATTGAGTAACATTGCTATTGCTAACTGTAGTTCTCACAGGATGAAGTATGTAATGCGCATGTCAGTACAAACGAACGGTACTTGCTTCGGTCGCATTTTCTGCCGTACAATGACGGTACTGGACCCTCATTGTACGGCTTTTCTAGCGAGTTGGAACAAATCTATAATAGAATCTCTATTTTACGTTTAGAAATCAAATCAAGTTTCACAAGCTTATTATGTCAGATTTGCGTTAATATCTTATTCAGTATCTTCTACGACAAAACGTGCCCGCGCTGTACAATATTTCTATAAATGCTGGTACCTTTTTCTGAGGTGCGAATGGACCATCAAAATATTTTCTTAGTAATATGAGGTCCAGTACACACGCAATTTGCATTGTGTGCCAAAATTGCCCATATACTAGACCATTTACAAACCGATTCGATGGTAGATTCGAACAAACCTATGGTATAATCATACAGTAATTTATTAATATTTCATCAAACTAATTATAATTCTACCTAAATAATATTAAAAAGTCATGAGGTACTTATGCTCAGAAATTTTCTTTTAAAATTACATTGATAATATTTAGAAACAAGAATTCAGTTTATGTAACGTATATGAGTTAATTAACAGTAATTAACAATTAAATTAGGGACAGAAAGTTAGTTCATCTTTTGTTCAAATTGTTTCTGAAAATTTAAATCTAGAAGTTATAGTGGCGATAATTTATGTTTTATACATTTATATTATTAAGTAAAACATCTTTCTAGTTTAACAGAGCGGAAATAGTAATAAAACATGTCAGCTTGTAAATGTTACTGTTAGATTTTTCACATCATCATAAATATTTAATTTTAAATTTATATACAGAAAACATTGAAAAAAAAGTAAAGCAAGTAGTTTCTCGTGTTGCGATGATCCATCCTACGCCAGGCATTAATGATATTATAATAACAAAGTAATTTGAAACATACTTGAGTGCCGCAATTTGCGGAAACTGTATTGCAGTTTCCGCAAGTTGCGGTTGTGTCCGTTAGATGTAAACTTCTGGCTAAGTCTAACACTTGCTATGAAGACAGCGATGGTTGTTTTGGCTTTCGTGATGTTAATATTAGCTAATGTGATCGGCGCTAATTGTTCTACGCTCTGTATTAATAACACTTGTAATGTAGTAAGGGTGTTATTTATGGTGAAAGTATCTCTCCAGCAGCATGTAGTTATGATTCTATCTATACTAAAATGAAACACGTATCTGCATGTCTGGAGAGATGCTTTTACACAAGTATGAACTTGTATTGTGTTCGCCACACGCGATTTTGAAAAATATTTTTATATTATTAAAAAATTATATTATAATATATTTTATTTACCTGTTTAATGTTGTTTGTACAAAGACCTTTAAACTGTTGCATTTTTTGAGATACCAACAGTTTTGCTTTGCCAGAAGTTGACCTCAAATATCCCGTCGCTTCTTCTGGCAAATCTGGTTGTTCCAATTCTTTTTCAGCTTCATTGGCTAGAGACAGAAGTCTCTGAGTTTCTTTCTCCAATATGATAAGGAAATAGTGGCCATCTTTCGTTACTATATCAGGAGAGAAATTTAAAAAATTTTCATGAATAAAAGTTAATAGTTTTGAGCCCATAATAATATGCAAACCACACTATGCATATTGCCGTTATATTTCTATATTTTAACTAATCACTTGCATTTAGATAACTTGTGTCATATGTTAGATAAGATTATTGTTACAAGTCTAAATTAAATAATATAAAAATGACAATTTAATTAAATAATTATAAAATGTTGATTGTAAATGATTGCGTATAGTAATTATTTTTATACGAATATAAGGAAATTAAAAAAATTAATGCAAAGTAAAAAATTTAAAAGAAATACGGGAAAAAAATAATTTTTTTAAGAATATTAGAATATTATGACTGCAACTCACATTTTTTTAGATAAGGTTTTTCAATAGGAGGTATCCGATGTTTTGATGTTATATTTATCATAGAACACTGTGCTTGAGTGACAACGTATTGTATCATCAATTTGTACATCAGTTCAAGTTTAGCCATTGAGCAATACAACGTTGATCGACGTGTTTATATCGTTTAAACTTAAAAAGTGCTAATATAGTATATTAAAAAACAAGTTTCATAAGGCACCATTTTGCCGCACGAGATCAGTTTAGCAGCAAAAGGCCTTATGAAACGAGTTTTTTATACTATTTTTTCTATTTTGCGTTTTTTTACATTAATAAATTGCTTAAATTGGAATTATTTAATTTGAAAGTTCAGAGTTTAATTTTTATATAAAGCATGCAGTTGGTCACATTGATACTTGACATTTTCAAATTTAAATCTTGCTATCCGCGAAGTATATTATATTACATATTATTTATTAATTTTCGTTAACAATATTTGATACTTCATTTAAAAATATAAACATGAGTGACATAGAAACATATACTGTCGTGAGCAAAAAAATCGGGACAGTGTCAAAATCGTAATGTCAACTTCCCTTATTTTTTAGCATTGTAATTTTGACATTTGATTAATTTTCAAACTGTACGTCAGATTATCTATCATAGTGGCTAATTAAAAATTGAAAATACCACATTTTTCGAAAACTGATAAAGTCAGACCTGTTACTAGTTTGGGAAATCATTGAGAACTGTATCGGATCGGTTCAATTTAATATTGGTAAAAGCCGCAAGAATATATAAAAAAATGGAGGGAAGAGGATAATTTAAATCGGAAAATTGGTCCCGAACGTAACAAAATTTCAAATCCGCAGGAAGACAAAACAATAGTTACTGAGATTAGTCACAACCCTTTCAAAACATTAAAGGAAGCTATAAGAACAATACAATTTCCTGTGTCATCTTGTAACACAATGGTTACAAGAGAATGAAATTTAAACTTGATATTTCCCCGCCCTACAGTCTTTATCTAAATCTCAATGTATGGCAGGCGCGGCTCGTGATGACGTATTTTGGTTTGCAGTACAATGATACGAGTGTCTCGTGTGTTTTCGGTGTTTACTAAGCAAACGTTACAGTTAGTACATGAGAATACACGAAGCACTCGGATCATTGTACTGCAAACCAAAATACGTCATCACGAGCCGCGCCTGATGTATGGGGATTAATGAGATGTAGCTGTTACCCAGGAAGAATTTTGGGAGATTGTTCAAAATGCTTGGCATCAAATTCCTATAAATGTTGTACAAAATATCGTCGCTTCAATGTCTACAAGATTAGATGAAGTTATAAATAATAACGGTGGAATGACGAAATACTACTTATTTTAATTATATTCTTTCTCTATCGTTTTTAGTAATTTGTATTACTATATATTGTAAAAATGTTTAATAAATGTCAATGAAACATACATTTTTGACAATTCCTGACTTACTATTATGAGTAAAGATAGCCACTTAAGTAGTCACAATTTAAACCCACGCAAAAACAGTGTCCCGTTTTTTTTGCTCACGACAGTATATGTTGTTGTCAATTGTATACAACATACGTTGTTTGTGAAAAATACGGACATATATCAAATCTGTCAAATGTACATAAATTCTTAAAATCAAATGACAGCAATGATATTTATTTCTGTATTCGAACAACGCCAACATTGAAAAATGAAAAAAAGCGTATCGAAATGAAGCTCATTTCGATACTGTTTTGGGTTTCATAATGAGTAATGAGTTCAGTTCGAACGCAAAATAGAAAAAATATATTTCGCACAATACGTAATTGTTTCGGCCCTCATAACCGTTCAACAGAAAATATTCACAGTATAGTACATAAATGTAAGACTACAAAGTGGTGCTTGTACTGGCTGTTAAGCATTGTCGCGTTTCGTGGAAGTGTGGCTGAAAATTTAGAAATGTCAATTCTAGGCCCTTCACATACAAAATTAAGTTGACACAAGAATTAAAGCCAGCCAAACATATGCAGCGTTGGACTTCTATTAACTGAATGGTTGAAAACAAAGCAGTTGGGAATTATTTCGTAACAAAATCATTTTTATCAGCGACGCCAATTTTTATATGAATGGGAATGTTAATAAATGCAACTATCGCATGTGAGACAGTAATAATCCAAAATATATTCTCAACCGTTTGCTGCCCTTTATAAGTTAGGGGTATAATTTGACTGTCCTTTAAAAATGAAGTTGGTCAAGCTTTTACTATAGCTGGCGTGCGTTTCTGCATCGCCATAAACAACTTTTTGTGCCTAACTTTAATTGATCTGAAGCATGTGAAGAATGGTCAGATATATTAGACCGATTACAAAATGATGGATTTATTGGGTATACACTTAAGAGAGAGAATTTTTTCACGAAATGGTGATGTCAACTTGCCGACAAGATCATGTGATATAATGGAGTTGGATTAGAGTACAGCTATATGAAAAGTAAGACAAATGCCAACAATCCGCAAACACTCCGCCAACTAAAAAACAGGATTCAATGTTTCATTTTTGATACTGAACTACAAATGTGCTTATAGTTCATAAAGTATAAGTTTTCAGTTCGTACTGCCCAAGTGGGAACCGCAAATTGTACTTTATCTCTTTCTAACACACATGAATACGCGCTATAATACTACTCACGTTTGTCATTCTAAGTTAAGACGTACGTTTTGAAATATTATACTAAATAAAAAGGATAAGTTGTCCAGGAGATAGTCTTATGATATTCGGCTTGCTGTCAAATTATTTGAATACTGTTGTTTATTGACTTTGTTTCCGGTATTCTGACTTCTAGGTTAACCATTCTTCTAATTTGAATATTTAGTTTGTCATAAAAAATTACAAAATCCGTTCTTTTCAGAACAATACTGATAATAAATAGTAATATCAATTAGTGACAATAAGTACGAAATTGTTTGATTATCTCTTTGACATTTCTAACCTACCTATTTATTTTACAGAATATTTCTTAGATGCCTGGTAATTTGTTCGAATATTAAAGTAATAATTAGCGCATAGTTTTCTTGAATAGAATGAATATATTTATACTAGAAAAGACACAATACTTTTGAACTATTTATGTTCCTACTTTACTCATTATTATTATTTTGACATGTAGGTTATGTATATGCTTTCTTTGGTTATATTGCAAGTGGCATACTAAAACTTTGACAATATTGCAAAACATGACGTTTATATTTTATGATGACAAACGGTTATTTCCGCGATTGCATATTGACTTTATTTGACTCTGTAGTACTGATTTGAATCACATGCTTTGAATTTGGCCTTGAACTGAAAACTTATACTTTATGAACTATAGATGTTTTACCACATTTTGAAAATGAATTGTTTCAGTGATGGCTAGTTAGCAGAAATTGTTTTTTTACACAAAAATTGTAGCCGATAATATTAATTATTACAATAAAGATAATATTTTCGTATTTAGGGTATGTTTTATTTATTAATAAAATCAGGTACCTTCTATTGAAAATCTTATATAAACAATTTTTTGAAAACTGTGGCTTTCAAATTCAATTATATAAATTCCTATATAGAAAGCAAAATACATAATAGGTGATAAAGTTTGGAACGAAATTCATATAAGCGTTCAATAATATTTTTAAGAAAATCTCGGGTAGGTCAATTTTTATTTAATGAATCATTGGTTTTTGCACAATGACATTGTCATTTTTTTTAATGACAAAATTCACTTTTTTTTCTATTTTTCTTAGAACTTACTGTTTAAACGGTGATGTAAAAGAATTGATACTTTACACAACAATCTTTTTGAATAAATGACACATTTACTAAATAAAAAATAATTTAATATAAATCTTAATTCAAATTAACTCAACTGCGAAAAGTTTGACAGTTCTAAATCTAAATTGTAAAAATGCAGTTTAAATTTTGAAATTAAGAACAAAAAATGGGAAATTTAACTGAACGGGGAAAGAATAGAAATGTTCATAATGGTTGGAATACGGCAATGGGCTAAGAAGCAGAAGCTCCATCATCAGAAGCATCATGCAGAAGCTTGTGATAGGCCTCCAATTGCATGATCTACAGTAAATAAATTTGTCGCCAAATTTACGGAAACTGAAAGTGTAAAAGATTTATTTCGAGGTCAACTAGGAATAAGCGATGAAACATAATTAAAATTGTTACTTGACGCAGAGAAACATCATCATATTTCTACAAGGCAACTTGCCCTAGATAACAACGTGGATCACAGTTTTGTTGTTAAATTATTTAAAAAAGAAAGTATCATCCATACAAAGTTCTCGAGTTAAACGAAGATGATCCAGACTGCCGACTGCAATTTTCTGAAGAATTAATGTTACGATGTTATCAATTTTTTAAAAAAAGATTATTTCTTATGATGAATGCACTTTTTACATCAACGTATCAGTACATCGTATTACATAACTGTAGGTATTGGTCACGGGACAATTCTCACTGGATACAGGAAACACACCGACAAATTAAAAATGACAGAACGGCGGTTTTTAGGTCCTCACTTTTTTTAAGGTAACCTGACTGCTGCCCAATATTTAAATTTTTTGCAATTTGATTTAATTCCAGAGGTGGCAGCTCTTTTTCCTAATAATGAAGATGGCGACATACCTCATCATATTTGGTTTCAACAAGATGGGGCGCCTCCTCATTTTGGCATAAAGGTCGGTCAATACCTAGATACTACGTTTACGGAAAGATGGATAGGGCGGAGGGACCAATTGAGTGACCAGCGCGTTCCCCCGACCTAACGCCCTTAGATTTTCATATACAAGCTGTCCCGTATCGTTATGTTCAAATTTTAGGAGTGTAAAGTAGACTTCATTTCAAGTAACAAAAACGCAAAACTTGTATATCCATTTTTATTGTTTCAAAGTTACAGATCTATGAATGTGATTGTCAGATCATGAAAAAAATGTAATCCTAAAGTCAATACAAACTGATTTTATTTAAAAAAAGTTATACGATTCAATAACAGGCCTGTGATTGTTAACGTCGCATAATAAAATGTTATCCTAAAATAAATAAACACGCGTCGTAGTGTATACAGTAATTTCTTGGAGATCTACAAAAAAGAGTACTGGAAATTGATTTATGATAAAGAAGGTTCTTACTTATTTCGTAAGTGCTGAACCATGAATATCATACAATAAACAAATGTTCAGATGACTGTTAACGTTGCATTTTTTAATAAAGGATTAAGTTACGTTTCAGTTCATACAACAGCTTATTAGTGAGTGGACACGTTTTCTTTATTCAAAATGCCTTACCGATTTTCTTCTCAAGAGTATGCGGAAATGCATTTTGTGTATGGCTACTGTAACGGCAGTGCACGTCAAGCAGTTATTGAATACCGACATCGGTCTCCCGATAGGCGCATTCCTCATTACAGAACGTTTCTGGAATGCGGACTGCGTGATTATATTTTCGACCGAGGAGTAAATTTGCCAGCAGACTTAGAGGAAGAAGCAGTAGCTATTGTTACAAGGGATCCAATTCTCAGTGTACGTCGAATCGCTAGACAACTAGGAGTGCCACGAACGACAGTTTGGCGAATTTTGAAACGTGAGGGCTTATATCCATATCACTATCGCAGGGGACACGGTTTGCTTGAGGCAGACCACTATGCTCGTCTAGTTTATTCTACCTGGATATTAAGACAGTCACGGCTTCATTTTAATTTCTGCAGAACGGTCCTCTGGGTCAGATGAATCTACGTTCACGAGAAGTGGTGTTACAAATCTGAGAAACTTGCACAGATGGTCAAAGCTATACGCCCATCTAAATTTCAACATGAATTTTCTATTAACGTTTGGACGGCCCTAATCGATGACTTGTTGATTGGTCCTGTCGTTCTTCTTGGGAGGTTAAATGCGGACAATTACCTTCAATTTCTTATTGACAAACTGCCAGGTCTTTTAGAGGCTGTCCCACTGAATGTTCGACGAGACATGTGGTTTCACATGGATGGGGCACCACCACATTTCGGAATTGCTGTCCGAAATTGGGTTAACGTCAATTATCCAAAATGGATTGGTCGAGGTGGTCCTGTTGCATGGCCACCCAGATCACCCGATCTTAATCCCCTTGACTTTTATTTATGGGGGTACATGAAAAATTTAGTCTATGCGCAAGTTTCGAACACAAGAGAAGAGTTGTTGGATCGTATTCACCTGGTTGCCGAGCAAATCCCACAAAAGTATGAAATTAGGATAAGTACTCTTCTGTTGGCTTACGGGCACAAGCCTGCATTCAACAAAGAGGTGGACATTTCGAAAATATTATTAATTGAACTTTTTAAATAAAATAAGATTTTATTGACTTTAGAATTACATTTTTTTTCATTATCTGACAATCACATTCATAGATCTGTAACTTTGAAACAAATTAAAAATGGATATACAAGTTTTGCGTTTTTGTTACTTGAAATGAAGTCTACTTTACACTCCTAAAATTTGAACATAACGATACGGGACATCTTGTATATGGGGTTACTTAAAATCAAAAGTTTAGTTCAATAGACCCAACAACTCGGGAGATTTAGAACAGAGAATTCGTGAAGAAATGCAACAAATTAACCCAGATATTATTGAGGGCTAGTGTTTACTATCGTGTTGTTTAATGCCAAATGGTTGGAGGTGGGCACTTTGAACATTTGTGTTAAGTTTTATTGATTAACTTGTTTAATATTTTTCGTATGTTTGTTTTCCGATTATTATTTTAAATAAATTATAACACTGAAGTTTTGAACTAAATGTGTTATTTGTTCAAAAAAATTGTTTTGTAGAGTACCAATTCTTTTACATCATCGCCTAGACAGTAAGAAGGTCAAACAAAAACAGAAAAAAAAGTGAAGGTTGTCATTTAGAAAAAAAAGATGATGATGACCTCATTCTGCAAAAACCAATGTTGTTCAAAAAAAATTCCCAAAAGACAGTATTTTAAAAATAATTATTGACCCGTCCGAGTGATTTTCTTAAAAACATTACAGAATGCTTTTACGAATTTTGTTCCAAGCTTTATCACCACACTGTATATCACCAAATGATTATACAGTCAATATTCATTTCTACATGTAATTCTAGTTTTGTTGGTTTTTGTAATAAAGTGGTGTTTTAACATGTAACCGTAATTTGCAACTGGAAAAAAATTCTGATTGCAGATTGCTTATATTAAATATACAGAGTATTTCATATTATACTAGTTAATTCAAAGGATAAACTCCATTCTGATGTTTTTTTTGCTGTTGTCCTTAAAAATGCATGTTTTGGTGCGCTTCATTTTTATTCACACTAAGCAAACAAAATTAATTATCATAGTGTTACTTAAATTTATTCTTAGTTTTGGAAGCAAAAATCATTATTAATGTAGAAGTCACAAAAGTTTATTGATGCGTCATTATATTTTGCAGTATGAATCAAAATAGTACAGCAAAATCAAATTAGTCTGCAATTTTTATTAAATAACACATATTATATTTAACTTACCGATTTCCTTGGAATTATTGTCATGCTTAATTTTATCACAGTCGACATTTTGCGTTCCATTTACCAATGTTTTGCCGTTAATTGACGCGTTCCCATTGATAACAACAGTTTTACTATCACAAGATTCTTTATCTACATTAGTGTGGCCGTTCACTTTGACACCATCGACAAGCGTTGGAATAGTGACACTTTTTTGCATACTATTATCAGTCGCCTTTTTCATTCTAGCAACAGGCAATTGAGCTCTAAATTCTGGTCTCAAATGTCTAAAAACAGGAAGTGTCGGACTACTAGTGCTTTGTTTCATACCTCCTTCAGAAGGTTCATCTTGCAACAACTGATCGTTCATCGATTTCGAATGTTGGTCTTGACAGTTTTGCAAGTTCTTACCTAAATTCTCGGTTTCGTAACTTTTATTTTTTTGACGTTTCGTTAGAAGAAATCCTTGCGCTAAATATCCGGGTCCGTATAATCTTTCTACACGTTGCTGAATTACAGATTTTTCTTGAACACTCGAGTAGTCTTGAACGGATTTATCCGTCCCGTTGGTAGTTAATGCATTCGCCTCGTATTTCACGCACTTGTTAACGGAATCCCTAAGGCCATTCTCAAGACAAGAATCTACTGAATCAGAAGAATAAGTTATCGTTGTGATATTTTTAGATTCTGAATTGTATGTTGTGACGGTAGATTTCGCGCTGGAACTGTAAAATTCTCTACGGTGATGTGTGGTTGTTGCCATCGTGTTTTCTGACATGTTACAGATCGTATCTTTTTTTAGACCTAGTACGCTATTGTAAATAGGTAAAGGAACGAGATTCGGTGGTGAGAGCAGATTATTGTAAATGGTGTAAGTTGTTAAATTGTTTTGCGGAGCATGGTGTTCATTTGGTCTGTGTGGTGAGGTGTCTCTTGAGCGAGCTAACCTTTCAGGATCGTAGTTTGTTGTAGTAGAATATCCGTTAACTGTACAGGCTAGACTTAAATAGGAAGGTAGCTTTGTGGGTTCTGGAGGTGTCGCAGGTATACTGGCACTTCTTAAAGTGCCAATTGACGAGGCTTCAGACCAGTCTGAAATTTAAAAAATATACATAAATTTACTAAAAGAAATTTAAAAATGAATAGAATATATATATATATATATATATTATATATATATTATATATATATATATTATATATATATATATATATATGTATATATATATTTTTACAAAAAATCTTTGAGAAAAGCATTTAGACATATACGAGGCGTGGCTATAAAATAACGAGACTGATTCTGTAAAACTTTTTGTTTAAAATTTATACATATTTAATTATTATCTCCTTCAACATACACACATCCCATATCCCTGCACCCCTTCATTAGAATTTTCTTTGTGCAAAATAGTGCTGGAAGTCTCCTTCTTGCTCACTCATAACGCGAACCGCATTTTCATTCACACGTTCAACGGTCTGAAATCTTATTTCTTTTAATGCAGATTTAACTTCCTCGAACAGATACAAGTCACATGGTGCAAAGTCAGGCGAATAAGGTGGATGATCTAACAATGGGATGTTATACTTAGCTAGAAACGTCTTTACAGATAATGTAGTGTGCGTAAATGCATTGTTCTGGTAAACACGAAGAACTAATGACTTTTTTTCCACAATTCGAGTCTCCTTTTCTGATTTTCTCACGGAGTTGAGCAAAAATTCAAGTATTATTTCCTTTGATTATACAGCCTCCACTGACATATTTTCTAGCGTTTCGCAATTTCGAGATCTTGGCGTGCTCTTTGATTTACATATGTCTTTCAGTCCACGTATTCTAGCACTTGTTTATCATTTAAGTCTCTAGGTTTCCTCATTCGATCTTGTCGTCCATTTGGCAATTACGCGTTAACCATTTTCATTTGTTAGAACTAAGCTGGAGTATGCGTCTGTAGTTTGGTACCCTCGAGATATATATGTATATATATATATATATATATATATATATATATATATATATATATATATATAACAGCAACTATCATTCGAACGTGTTCAAAAACGATTACTTGTCTTTTGAATTGGATGGCATATATCCTTCTCGTGGCACTTACTACGAGAGTTTATTGTAGACACGATTTCACTTCCCTAAACCAAAGAAGAGATGAAGCAAGCGTCAAGTTTCTGATTAAACTCGTCAATTAAGATGTGGATTCATCTTCTTTGCTCAGACAAATCAATTTACTGGTGCCAAAGTACAACGTTAGGTCATTGGATATATTTTATGTACCTAGGGTGCATACGAATGTCCTCCACAAATTGCCATTGTTGCGTATGTGCTGTAATGCTCATCGGCTGTATCCTGATCCATTCTGGAAAGTATAGTTAGTATTATTATTATTTTATTTGCTTTCATTCAATTAATTCAATGTTTTCTTTTTTTTCTTAATTAGTCTGTTTAGTTTGTTTAAATAATTTAAAGTTTTCTTTATTTACTTTTACTGTACTGTGTTAATTATTAACTTATAGTTTTATATATCATATAATTGTTACCTTGTAACTGGATTTTGCCAATCTGTTGGGTAAATAAATGATTATTATTATCAAGAATCTCAAGCTAGTAATGCTGATTAATAGTTCGACCGTCAGGAATTCAGTTAAGGTACACAATCTCATGGATATCGAAAAAACAGTCACAGCTTTGAATTTTGATTTGTTCATTCGCGCTTTTTTTAGCTCTCCATGAAGTTGGGCGATTCAAGGCCTTATTTTGGTGCTCCCCTAATAAAAAATATAATTAAACTATATTTGTCGCAAACTAATGTTGAATTATGATGGGGGTGAACTCCAGGGTCACCCTATTAAAAATTATGAATGATAAAATAGTATAGGTAGGGTTGAAACACCCGTGCCTAGTTTATGTAAACTATAAAGCACTCTAAATGTGACGTAAATGTGAATGTAGAACGTAACGTGAAACGTAAGCATGAACATGAAACGTAATAGTTCTAGTATTATGTCTAACGTCAAAGAAAATAAGTGTATTAATAATTTTTTAAAATATAAATATTGGAATGGACTCTACAATCTCAGTCAACTGAACAACAGAACTCAAAATTAGTCCCTATCTTTATGTCCACAACTGTATATAAAATTTTATTTTACAATTTAAGTGCCTAGACGTATAGACAACCCGGTTTACAGTATATTGTTGGAGAAGAAATATAGTGGCCTTCTTGATTTTTCTCGTGTTAAGTTGATTTAATATTTCTATACTCTATTTTTAAAGTAGAGAGACGAATTTCTGAACAGACCACTTTGACAGTGAAATCTCATTGGTTGAAAGCAATTTGGCCTTGCTTTCAACCAATGAGATTTCACTGTCAAAGTGGTCTGTTCAGAAATTCGTCTCTCTACTTTAAAAATAGAGTATACTAAAAAATATTACATTTTTGTACCAGTGTGCCAAGATCCGACCCATGGCTGGTAATATTTATCCAGAAGTTAAGCGTAGAAATTGGAATTAACAGAACGTAAGGTGATATACCCAAATCTATATAATTGTAAGTATACTAATAACATAATAAAGTAACTGGTAAGAGTTCCGAATGGCAAATATCCGAATACAACAATTGATGATTAAATAACATTTAAGTATATTCTAGTGATTAATGTATGCTTACTACCATTTCAAAATGTTAATTAATTAGTAGACAATTAAAAAATGTAAATAATTAGTACATCTTTATTCAAAAAACATATATTAAGATACCTTTCAAATTTGTAAAGATTTATATTTGGCGGTTGCCGATCATTTAATACAGAAATTGTTGGTGACGTTTCATTTTGTGCAACATAAAAGTAGTGGAAACTGGGAAAATATATCCTCAAAATGCGATTTTAAAGTATTAATTTCAATACTTTCCTTTCATTTTCGCAAAAAAGACCCACATTTTTGAAACCAGCGAAACGTAAGCTTTCCATTTTTGTATAGTTTGTTAATTAAAGCTGCGGTGACCATTCGGAACTATAGCCAAATAACTAGTATTATAACAAAAATAACGTGTTTAAAAAAGAAGTATTTCACTCGTTACAGCTTAATCACGTGACATATCTTCTGCCTAAAATTCATGATTACCAGTATTTTTAAAGAGATTTACTTTCTTTTATTTGTTTGTGTAGAAATTTTTTTATATATTTTTTGATTACCATCGTATAGCAAGCGCCAATTAAGTTGGCGCGAGGAGGGGTGCGCAGAAGCCGTTTTTAAAAACGTCCACCCCCACTACTCAAGTAATTGTCAGAATACATTTATCATTGACGTTTGACGGAATATAATGTCTTTGCTAGGGGATCATAAAGTGATACACGCTCAGAGGTTAGAATTATCTGACATTTGATGTAAAACCATATACAAATCTCCTCACTACTTTTATGTATATATGTATTCTTTGAGAATGGTATTAGAGGTGGAATATCTCAATGTTCTAATAGATATGCTAATTCTGGTGATAATAATTCACAAACCAGTTACCTTGATGCTAATAATCTATATGGTTGGGCTATGTCTCAAAAAATGCCATACAAGAATTTTAAATGGATTTATGATATAAATCTTGACGAAATCTTAAATAGCGATAATGAAACTGGATATGTATGAGAAGTAGATTTACATTTTCCAAAGGAGTTTCATGATAAATTTAATGATCTTCCTCTTGCTCCAGAAAATAAACCACCTCCAAATAGTAAAGTAAATAAACTTATGTGATTTTCATGACAAGAAAAATTACATAGTACATTATAAAACATTAAAACTTTATAAAGATTTGGGAATGGAAATAACAAAGGTGCATAGAGGAATTGAATTTGCTCAAATAGATTTTATAAGACCATACGTTCAATTTTGTACTATACAAAGACAAAAATCAAAAAATGAATTTGATGTTGGATTTTGGAAATTGATGGTAAATGCAATTTTTTGTTAAAAGTATGGAATCAGTTAGAAAAAGATAAGATCTTAAACTTTATTCAAACGAGTTAAAAGCTCAAAGAGCTATTAATAAACCAACATTTAGAAAATGTGTAATATATGGTGAAAATCTTGTATTAATTCATAAATATAAAACAATTGTTTCATTTAATAAACCTATATATCTTGGACAAGCTATACTAGATCTATCGAAAGCATATATGTATGATTTTCATTATAATGTAATTAAAAAAGAATATAATGAAAAAGTAATATTAATGTACATGGACACAGATTCATTGATCTATCATTTTAAAGAAGATTTTAATAAACTTATTAAAGATAATCCCGATTATTTCGATACATCCAATTATCCAAAAGAACATGAATTATATTGCGATAAAAATAAAAAAGTAATTGGCAAATTTAAAGATGAACTAGGTGGAAAAAGAATATGTGAATTTGTTGGATTAAGATCTAAATCATATGCATATAGAGATAATAATGTTAATAAAAAATTAAAAGGAATTAAAAAATCTGTACTTGACAAAGAAATCAAATTTCAGCATTATAAGAAATGTTTGTTTGATCAGCAGGAATATTATCATAAACAATGCGTTATTAGGAGCTATGATCATATCATAATATATACACTGAGGAATTAAATAAAAAATCATTGTGTTGGAAAGATGATAAAAGATTTATCCAACAAAATAGTACAGACACATTTGCTTGGGGTCATTAGAGAATTGAAAACAATTTAAATTTATTTTATTATTGTTATAGGAACAAAATTATAATTTTTATCAACAATGACTTTTATTGGAAAGAATTTCTCTTTTTTTATCATTTGATACCCAATTCGTATAATCAAACAAAATATTCATTTTATCTATATAGTTCTTATTTATTTTTTCTTATTTTTTACAGACTATATAATCAAATGAATTTGTTAAAATGTTCTCGAATTTTGATAGGTTTGTAATGAATAGAATTTTATTTATTGGTAGTTTAGGTTAACAGTTATATGAATTTATGTACATACTTCACTGGGTCATTATTAAGTGATTAATTTCCTTCAAATTTCTTTTGTCAGCGCTTCTCTGTGAAATCATAGATTGATCAGAATCCATTCCAATTTATTTATATTTAAAATAATTATGTAACTATTTTATTTTCTATCGTTGAATTTTTTTAGCAAAAAAATTATTAATACACTTATTTTCTTTGACGTTAGACATTATAATACTAGAACTATTACGTTTAATGTTCACGCATACGTTTCACGTTACGTTCTACATTCACATTTACGTCACATTTAGAGTGCTTTATAGTTTACATAAACTAGGTACGGGTGTTTCAACCCTACCTATACTATTTTATCACTCATAATTTTTAATAGGGTGGCCCTGGAGTCCACCCCCATCATAATTCAACATTAGTTTTTGCGCCAAATATAGTTTGATTATATTTTCTTATTAGGGGAGCACCAAAATGGGGCCTCCTTGAATCGGTGAATTATTAACCCTTACAAAACTATTTTTTTATTTGGAACAAAACCTATTGGCCCAAAACTGGTAAATTGACATCTACTTGTGTAAACTCTTATGTAAAAATTGCCTTTACGCATTCTTTGTCAATTCCTACAGTTTCAACAATCGCACGAATAGTTAACCGACGGTCAGATCGGATCAGATTACCGATTGTTTTAATATTTTTATCCGTTTTTGATGTGAAAGGGCATCCCGGGTGTGCGTCATCTTCAACGTCTTCTTGGTCATTAGAAACGCTTGAACCACTCAAATACCCGCGTACCTAATGACCATTCATCACCATATACTTCTTTTAATAAAAGATAAATATCAATAGCGGTTTTTCCAAGTTTCATATGAAATTTCACAATTCATTGCTCTACTAAAACACATATTTTTTTTCGGCAAAACGCTACATAGCTGTCGGTCGTACGACTTTAACGCATGCGTAGTTTGTCTGTAGCAGATCTGTCTCGTTATTTTATAGTCACACCTCGTAATACGTATCAATTGTCTGAAAGAGGCAAGCTGTTATTGTAAATGCGGAATACATTTCTGTATTTCGAAAATATTTTTTTTAAATAGGTAAAAATCAGTGCTAAAAAGATTATTGAGAATATAATATAAAAATTAGTTTATTTAGCGATGTACTTGCTGAAGCATGGGAATAATAAAATGTCTATAATTCAAATAGGTAATAAGCGTAAAAAAAATATAAAAATTAGAAGAAAAATGAAACGAAATTATTCCTAACATGGGTACATATAACGTGCCTTCAAAAACTTTCCTTATTAGAGACGGCCATGCTTATTCAAAATTATACATTTGTGACAGATTACGTGCACTGTCACCAACCATTAACAAAAAGCATTGCCGTCTCTAACGAGGAAAGTTTTACATGTGTATATACTAGAAGCAGGCACGAATATTATTAATACTTTCGCCATGCACTAAAAACAAGCTTTACTTGATTATTAAGAAAATTGAGATGTAATAACCGCTAAACTCTTCATTATAGATATTAATTAACTTGATTATATTTACTGTAATGTGTTTGAAGAAGAAATTAATTCCAAGGACATATTTTCTTGATACTGCATTTTAATTTTGTAAAGGTTATCAGCAAATAAAAGCACTGAACTCTGATAAATACTTACAGTACTTTATTGGGAACTGAATATCACAATTACTTCAATTAAAAATATATATGCGTGTATATTAAACTTTTTGCTCTTTCTTAGAAACGTATCGTTTCTTAGCATTGGTTTGTTTATTATATTAAGTAAATTAGAAGCAAATACTCATTAGTTTTCATGATTCCTTAATAAATTTTCTTATATAATACAAATTAAAATACTCTTACTACAATAACTAGGTAATATGGTATTTTAATTTACATATACAAAGTCACTTAAAAATTGCAATATTCAGTGTAGATATTTTGATAACACAGGCCTGCATAAAATTTGTGATTTTTGTTTGTTAGGCTCAGTTTTTAAATAGCAATAACTAATTAAAATACAGTTGGTCTCTACCATCCACAGATTTTTTTTGCACAAAAGAAAAAGAAAAAAATATAAAAAAAACTTATAATAGGCGTTTTAATACATTTTAAAATGAATGTACTACTTCAAATTCTAGGTACTAACCCAAAAATGATTTTCTGTTGTGGTTTTAAAGAAATTTGTTAAATAGGCTCTCATTACCTGACGTAAATCTTTTATTACATGTATTAATTTTGGACAAGATTTCCGGGAATTTTTACCTGCTAAATCCTATTTATTATGCTTTCACTTTATTAGTACTGCGAAGAAGGATTTCAAGTTTATCACTCCAAACAAAATGTATATTTTAATGTCATTTACTTCATTATAGCTCTGAGTGTCGATCAGTAAACAAGTAAAATTAATTTGTCTTTAGTGTTGTGCGTGGTATTTGATAAATAAACATTGCTTAAAAATATGTCTATGTTGCAAAAACAAACCAGATGATTTCTGTTATATTTGAGGATTTTTGGTCTTGAAAAAGTTTAAGAGACCAATTGGTGAATTTGTACTAAAGTACTACAAGAAGATATTGAAACCTCTTCAACTTCCGGCTCCGTACAGATGGATAGTGATTTTGAACCATCAACCTCAGGTCAAAACCAACCTCAGCTATTTTCACAAGCCGAACTGAATGATTTAGTAAGAGATTTGGGACTTTCAAAAGATCTTTCTGAAGTACTGGGGTCTAGGTTGAAACAAAAAAAATTGCTTGCCCCAGAAACTACATTCTCTTGGCATAGAAATCGTGAGGCTGGATTTGTAAAATATTTTGCACAAAACGGACCACTCGTGTACTGCCAAGCAATTGCTGATCTACTTACTTACCTCGGAGCTCCTGAGTACACACCTTCTGACTGAAGACTTTTCATCGACTCTTCAAAAAGGAGCCTTAAAGCTGTTCTTTTACATAATGGCAATGTTTTTGCTTCTGTTCCGGTCGGCCATTCTGTTCATTTAAAGGAAAACTATGAACATTTACAGGAATTACTTTTAAGAATACAATATGAAAATCACAACTGGGAAGTGTGTGGAGATTTAAAAATTTTAGGCCTTCTTTTGGGTCAGCAGTCTGGATATACTAAATTTCCATGTTTCCTGTGTGAGTGGGATAGCAGAAATCGAGAACAGCATTGGATAAAAAGAGACTGGCCACAAAGGGTGACTTTAACACCTGGAACCAAAAATGTAATTCGCGAAAGTCTTATTGACCCTCAAAAAGTGTTACTTCCACCGCTTCACATAAAACTTGGACTTATGAAACAATTTGTTAAGGTATTAAACAAAGAAGGAAATTGTTTTAAATATTTGTGTAAAACATTTCCGACTCTGTCAGAGGCAAAATTAAAGGAGAGAATCTTTGTAGGCCCGCAGATTAGGAGCTTGGTGAAAGATCAAGAATTTAAAAATGTGATGGAAGATAAGGAAAAACATTCATAGCATGCTTTTAACGAAGTTGTACATAAATTTCTAGGGAATTATGAAGACACAAACTATGTTGAGATCGTTGAAAATATGCTGGAAAAATTCAGGATTCTTGGTTGCAATATGAGCATAAAAATTCACTTTTTACATTTCCATTTGGACTATTTCCCTGAAAACGTTGGGGACGTGAGTGAAGAGCAAGGAGAAAGATTTCACCAGGATATTAAAGAGATGGAAAAAAGATACCAAGGGCGCTGGGCACAAGAATGAAGGCCGATTACTGTTGGACATTGAGAAGAGATCTTCCTTTAGCTGAATATGACAGAAAAACAACCAAACGAAGCTTTTCTGAAAAACGAAAAGTTTTTTTAAGAAGCATAAAGAATAAATAACTATTTCTAATAGTTTCTATGTGTATATTTTTGTATTTTTTTTAATATAATATAAAACTAGCTTATAAATGAAATAAATCGTGTTTTTTCTATATTTTTTGATTTTACTAGTTTGAAAAATAACCTTACGTGATACAAAAAAAATAAAAGCAGATTTGAAATCAGCGCTACCCAATTACTAGAAAACAGTTAAAATTTTTAAATCAACTTTCAAAGTGTTGAAAAATACAGGCCTGTGTAATTATTTGGTAATATATAAGAGGCATATTTGACGGAAAAACATTACTTTCAATGAAAAATTATTGTTAGTACAAAAAACTATTTTATTTATCTACATAATCGCCTTTCATACACTAAACACGAGATTCTCACTTTTTATGCCATCTAAAAATCAGGATCTTTCAAACTTAACAAAATAGACTTCAGTTTCAACAATGATCTTTCTTGTTCGATCCGAATCTCCGTTCGCTGAGCCATTTCTTCAGGTTCGTGACAAAACAAAATCATTGAAGGTCAAGCAAACATGAGGTATGAGATAGCAATATTTACTTCCTGTAAACAAAGCACCTGGACTCCCAACGAAATACAGCGAACCACTTTTTATCAACACAAGAAATTCCTTTTTTTCCATATTCACAATACACTACGAACAATAACCATATATTTAATATATCTACTTGAAATTTTGTATGTAACTTTGTTAGAGTTATCAAATATAGAAAACGTATTAACCTGGATAATCCTAGCACCCTCTATCGAAAAGTCAATAATACGTAATAAATGTTTAAAGAAAAAAAGCAACTGTTTTTTTTTTTATTAAAGCGTTTGGCCCAATAAATAGCCACTGTCTTCTTGTGGTACTTACTTGTACCTCGGTCGAAGAACTTACAGTGGTGGGCCAAATTGCTTAACCTTTTACCGATGTCTATACGTACTTTATTGTGGAAATATCTGGAGATTTAAAAATAAAAAGATTGACATGACTTTCTTCAAAGAAGTTTAGAAAGCGTTTCCACATGGGGACTTATATTGTATTGTATTATCAAAACTTCCTGATTCTGAAGATAAGGAATATGACATGACGGTCATTTCGTACCTTTAATAAACACCTAATGGCGACTCATATCATAGCTTGTATAATTTGGTGAAGAAATCTTTTAGCAGAAAATTGAAGATGCGGCCTGTCTTCACGTTTGTGATGACCACATGTTGACCGTTATGCGGCCTAAAATGGAATTTAGATTCGTGACTAAAGACAATCCTACACCTGACGATATTCCACTGGAGCCTTTCTCTGGACTGAAGACAACTTCGGTGTTCACCAGTGAGTGAGATGTTATTCTACAGACTTATCGAAGGATTACAGCATATTTTTTGTGACCAAACCAAATATTAGGAAATGACGTAGTAGTTGAAAACTTAAAGCTGACACTCTTAAGCGACGATATTGATAAGCAGCTCTTCTTTGGGCTCCACTATCTCTTTTTCGCAATTCCTTACTATTTTCAAACCAAAAATTTTAGTCAGCGACAAACCGGTTTCTCTTTGGGCAATAATGTTATTAAATAATAATAATTTCCATGTACTTGGACTTTAAGCGTAACAATGGAATTTAAAAAAATGAACAATTATATAGTAAACAAAAATGTTGAAAAACATATCTGTATAGAAATAAATATACACAACGTATATTTATTTCGCATTGGTGAAACTTCTATGAACAGACTCGTCTTTCAAATACATTCTAGTTCTTGTCACTGTACGAGAAGAAGCCCATCAAATGCTTGCGTTGTTGCTAATATATGCACAATCTTGTACATCACATGTCATGATAAAGCATCTCAAGACATCTGACGGCCAAAATAGGCACGCCGGCAACGAGTTCCATTGATACGACCTCTCAACCGAGTTCCTAAATAACCGCTTTTGAAATGTTAGCAGAATGAGAGCGAGCGTTATCGTGCTGCAAAATGCCTTGATGAAGTCTTCCCCGTTATTTTTCTTGAATTGCGGCCTCAAGTCGACGGAGTCGTTGACAGTAAATCTCAGCAATAATGCTTACATTCTTTAGAAACAAGTCGTAGTAGGTGACGCCATCTTTATCCCATCTGATGTATATCAGCTTTTTGTTAGAACTAAACCGTTCCTTTGTATTGTTAATATTAATATAGAGGGATCATTTTTCGTCATCAGTAATAATGTAGGACGAAAACGGTCGATGTTGTTGGCAAGCTAGCAAAGAGGTACAAATGTTGACACTCTGATTCTTGCTATCTTGTAAATTTGTCTATGGAATGCGAATTAATTGGTGTTTTTCTTCATGGAATGCGATGGTTGTCCTAAACTCTTAGAATCGTCAAAATTACCTCTAAATCTAGAAAACTATTTCCGTGCTGTATTCCCGCAACTACATTTTATCCATAATCGCATGCACGTCGATTGGATAATAAATTCAGGAGTTATGGCATTTTGAAAATTTCGCAAATTTTTTGAACCTCAGGCGATAGAATTTGAAAATGCCAAAAAAACGAAGGTATAGATTTTCGGCGTTCCGATACTTTCACTTTATGTATTTTGGGTCGCTGATAACTATAAACAAAATCTCTTTTGGTTTTCGAGATATTCGCCAAAAACTGTATGCACCTCGAAAACGCCAGATTTCAGCGCGACAATGTTTGTACTGTCTTCATTAGCTCCTTGGAAAACCCCGGAGTGGTTTTTGAGTCAAAATTCGAGAAAAATAAAAACTCTCGAAAATGGTGCTAAAATTGAAACTGTTTCTGGCGGTTTTCGATTCATCAACTTCTCTGTTGAATTCTAATATGGAATATGTCGAAAATCCTTTTTTCTCAATTGACGCTCAATTTTTTTTTTGTTATCAATTAATATAACCGTTGCACAAATTCAAAAACTATTTAATTAAACAATAATATGACACTAAAATAATTTTGACATATGCTTAACAAGTTTATATCAAGGCACTTTCATCCCAGAAACCAAAAACGCTCTGAACTTATGCATTAACCTAATGGATCCGTCCAAAAAAGTATATAAATGTGTCGATCTACGGTTTTAGATATAGATTTGACATATGTATATCATTCTGCACCCAATTTTTGATCAACTTGATGCACTGACTGTCTATGAAATCTCGGCGCTATATATATCGCCTGTAGAGCGAATTAAAATATTTGGCTGTCGGCATTTAGCTTAAACCGAAAGAAAAACAACCAAAATCTTCTCAGACAGCTAGCGCAACTAAGCGAAATTGTGGTTTTCGGAAAGCATTGTTATCATAAGTCTGTACACCAGTCAAAATTTCAGATGCGATTAGTTTTACGAGTTTATGCATTTGAAGATTTCCGTTCAGACACTATATTTACACTGCTGTAACTTTCAAATCAAATATCAGAAACTAACCAAATTTCACCAGTGACCATTAAAGATATGGCCGAATTATAGTGCAATACAAGTTTTCCGAAAAATGGTACTAGTTTCCTTTTTTTTTATTTTTTATTTTTCAATGAGAAGTTGTAAATGCATTGTAAATACATATAATACAAAAACTCACTTAAAAACATTATAACCTTTTCATTAGAATATCAAAAATAAAATGATTTTATAAACCTCTACTTAAATCAATATTTGTAGGTTTTGTTTTCTATCAAACCTACTCCACAGTTATTACATAATTAATATGGTCCACGTAATTGGTAGCTCTTTCCTATTAGATTGACCAATCGTATGTGCATTTACTTATATTGGCTTGTATACAAAAAGATCACAAACTAACAAATATAGACAAAACAAATCAATACAGAGACCTAAATAAGGTGAATATGTGCTACTTCATTTTGTTATTTGTTGTTGATTTTAGGCGATGAAGTACAGTGTGCGTAACAAAATATTTTTATCTCGGTTATCATCATAATAGCCAAACAATCTTCCTAACTCTCTGACCACATACACAAAATCGTATGTCTTCTGTTTAGTTAAATTTGCCCTAGATCCAATAATTTCGAAATAATACCACAGTTTTTGCATATTTTGCAATGCAATAGTTAAATTGATTGCCAGATATGCAAAAGCATGACTGACCTAGCATAAATTGAAAAGTGAAATTTTTACTTTAATAAAATAGTCTAATAAACACTAAGATTAAAGCCACCTTTGTACCATGTAAATATATTCTTAATTTATCGAATCTTTAAGAATTGGAATTTTTAGAAATGTAGTCCACAAGTAATCGTTCCAATCCTACATTTTCACCGTTTATTCTTTTACTTTACTTTCGCTATGTTAAAAGAAAGTATTTTATTTATTTTGTCAAAGATCGCAATATAATACATAAAAGAGACTGTTTTATACAAAAGAACCGTTCACCGTTTCCGGTAATGTTATAGACTTACTTTTCTATTTTAGATCAAGTTGTTCTAAAAAACATTTGACTATTATAATTTAGAATAGTAATTCTGTGATACTAAATTATGATTCTAGAGCCGTAATAACAGTTAAACGAGTAAACATATAATGTATACGTACTGTAGTAAACTACATTTACGATAGTAATAAGTGTAATAACACAACTATTAATATTAAAACATTTTAAGACTTAATCTTTGAATGACAAAGTAAAACAGATGTTAAAAACAAACTTGCGATAGTTAATTGTAGATATTTATAATTTGAAACAATTAGGATCATATCGCAAACCTTATAACTATATTACATATTTTAAAGTGTCTAGAAACATTTTTTGGACAGAAAATTCAGATAATTATTATATTATAGGGATTGACTAAAATAAGAAAAAAGATGACAAAAGAATCTATACACACTTTTCAATGTATTTTTTCATATTTGACTCGATAAAACTTTAGTTGATAAGAATTGAATTAATTTTTAAATTACGTTATGTATGTTAAATAGAAAATATAAATTATATCTATATTAGTAACGAGTGATCATTAAAATTAAGGCTCTACGCTATACCCGGCAATCCCACACTGAAATGAGTGTATTTTTCCGGCCTTTTTTTGGCTTCAAATTAAAAGTTGAAAGACCGCTCGATGTATGTATGACCATGTATCAATAAAAACTAGGTAGGTATTTACGTTTTTTTCAAAATTTTTGTACGGTTTGACTTTTATCGATAAAAAACAGAAAATCTATCCGGACAAATTTAGAGATAACCAGGCCAGCTAATGGAGTTATGAAATGTTTGTGTTGTAGGTATTTATAATATCTAGGTAGCTATACAGCCCGTTTTTGTCTAGATGTAAAAGTTGTTTAGTTATCAATAAAAATAAAAGTAAAAAACAGGCATCCGATACTCAACGTCCCTGAAAATATGCAGCCCACATTACAGCACACGGTAAAATAGAGTACAAGGTAGGTAGGTACCAAGACGTCATGTTGAGAGGGTCTAGTCATTTATATGTGAACAAACTAATTTGCAGCTAATAAATTACTGCATTTACATAAGTAAATAGTTTGTATTTAAAAAAAAATAGAATAAAAAATAATTAGAGATCTTTTTTCATAATACTTCTTATAGATTGATCAGGGGTCAAAGGATTATGTAAATTGGCTCCACATGCTTCTACCTATAACAATATTAACTTATCAACCAATAAATCGGCGTAAATATTGAAATAAATGCTGCAACTGGTTCAATGGCTAATTAAATTACCTTTGATTGAGTTTTAAGAGAATTTTGATCCATAATAATCACCGCAAATTAAGTGCGGATCGGAGACTAAACATCAAAGATGAATTTTCTAGTCATTTATATGTTAACAAACTAATTTGCAGCTAATAAATTACTGTATTTACATAAGTAAATAGTTTGTATTTAAAAAAAATTAGAATAAAAAATAATTAGAGATCTTTTTTCATAATACTTCTTATAGATTGATCTCTATGATACCTCGCGTCAATTATTTCTGGAAGCATTGCATTGATATAAAATTTTTCCAGATGTTCAATCATATGATGATTCCAGAAACCATCATTTCGTTCTATTACTATATATTTCAAATCGTGTTTAGTATAAACTACGAAATAACATTTCTCTCTTTTGGTGATGTGGAGTTGTCCCTGCACTTGATACATACAATTATCAAAAGGTTTTAGCAAAATTTTGTTACTATCATTTGCATCTAAGGTGCAATAATTAATTAATTTTTCGTTAATGGCTTCATGTATTAATTTATCACGCGCTGAATAAGGACATTTTATTTCGACAATAGAATCGAATCCAATTAATCCGTCTGGAGTGGCACCTAAAAATTTTTTCTTCTCGTCAATTAACAAACCGCATGCCTCAACTTTCAAATTTGTAATTTCCTTCCATAAATTTTTGCTTGGCCCTTTCTTCATTATCTATGCCATACTGTAGAGAATGTGGTAGTTTTTTATTATTGAATCTATTAGTATACAGCATATGTTTTATTGTACTAGCCGTGTCTGTTTTTTCTCTCATTTTACAAATCTTGCCAAAGTTACTTGCCGTTAATCTTATCTGTCTCTCTTTTTCCCATTCGTTGTTATGTCTCTGATTCACCGTCCTAATTTGAATATTATGACAATCAGATAACAATTCATCAAGAAATTGTTTTCTCTTGCTTTCGTATTCCGGAATAGGCATGCCAGGTACCACGATTTTGCACCCTCCGTAATCCGAATCAGCACTTTGAATTCGAATTTTATTTTGTTTGCTTTTCTTTTTTATTGCTTGATTTAGTTTAAGATTTTTGAATTTTTCCAAATATACACCGTTAAAATTATCCCCATTAGTTTTCTTAACAAATGTATATACAAATGTCTCTTTATTATTATAATTTATGGCTGCCGCAAAACATCTCCCTTGGTACGAGCCTCCCAGCGAAAAATTTATTCTTTTTCCTCCCACGAATTTATTCACAACAGAATTGAAGGATTCTACGGCGTTATTGTCTACGTCATAAAGTAAACTGGAGGATAAATTGGCTACTCTATTCAAAGACTGAAAAAATATATCACATAGAGCACTGCTTTTGAAATGTTTGTAATCAATAGTATTTGAATTGTTACCATTGTTACCATCTTTACTACAAAAATAGCTAGCACAGTTACTATGTTCTCCAAATATGTGGGCAGGTCCATTGAGAATATCATTTTTTAAGTTTTCAATTTTTTGTTGAAAAGAAACATTTTCATTTTTGCGGTACTTTATGGCACTAACTACAGATGTTCTAAATTTAAGAATATTCTGCCGTAAAAAATTTCGTATACACATATCTGATCGAGGAGTTTTTGAAGTTTCTCGTATTTTCGTACAGAAGCACATGATTTCGACACTCAATTTTTTCAATAAAATATGTTGGTCCGTAAGGTTTTGCTGTTTGAATTTTTTTATATACACTACTATCCCCATTACCAATAATTGTTTTATATCGCAAATTATGCATTTCTATTGACATTCTAAACCCATCTAGAATAATAGCTGCTTCCATAGAAGTTGAAGAACTGTTCCAGTTTTGAAAACATTTATGAGACGGAACATTTTTTTTATCCTTATTTTTACAAAATTTGCACATTTTATTTTTTACTCCTACGTACAAAACTTTTTTACTTCTGGTCCCAATTACGCACCCAACGCCCGAGAGAGCGTTATAATTAGACTTGTAACTTCGTTTTGACCAAGCTCCATCCACTGTTACAGTTATAAAAGGTATTCCGTCGCTATCAATTTCTCCTGCTTCAATTGCCAACTTACGTTCTTCCTTTCCTGCAGCTAGCATTTCTTTTAATGCTAACTCCTCTGTATTTTTTAGCACTTTTCTTTCTATGTGCGCATACGTTGCTGAAGACATTTGAGGAATGTCTAAAGCTGCGGAAAATTCTGTTAATTGTGAATGACCCGCCCCTATTGCAACAGTTCCACACACCGCTGCTTCATTTACTCCACATTTTTTATTTTCATTTTCAGTACTGAATGTATCGGTTATTCCACACATGTTGCATTTATACGTAAAAACACTTTTAAAACCAAAATGTTTTTCCGCTTTTATTTCTACATTTTGAAAAGCACAGCCAAACATATCATGTCGTATTCCTTTTAGAACAGTAAACAGATGATTTATATCAACAATCCTACGTCCAGCAAGAGTAAAATTTGCAATATTGTTTAAATTTTCTGTTTCAATAAAAACCTCATCTGATATATCCGAATCAAAACTGTCGTCGCGTGCCGAATTTGTCTCAGTGAAAACAATTTCATTATCTACAATATTATCACGTTGAGACACTATTCGATTTTTCTACTTTTCCGTTTTGCAGCGGTTGTCAATCTTTTTTGGGAGTGAAGTCCCATTGTTGTTTATATTTCAAAATTACAACGGTCACCAACACTAATATCATATCGTCATATCTTTATCGAATTATATACATTTTTCCAAGTAACCAGGTGATTAACTTTAAATGACTAAGAAGGATTAGAAAGCCAGGTAATGCCGTAACCACTTTTAGAGGAAAACAAGTTAATACATTTGTTTGTCTTTTACTTTACACAAGCATGTAAGTATTTCAATTAGGTATGTATGGGTAAAATTGTGTAGCTTTACTACACTACTTATTTTATATTAGAACCTATTAAGTTACATTTGTTATAATAATACATCTATTCTTTATCTACGATTCAAAAAATTTTAGGCGGAAATACACAGATCATCTATCTGCTGAAAACAAGGCATAAATAAATCCCAAGTAGCTGATGTGTCAATAATCAAATTTGTTTGCTAATTTACATAATCCTTCGACCCTCTCAGCAGGGCGTCTTGGTCTGGTCTGTTGTAGTATGCTGTAATGTGGGTTGCATATTTCTGAAATCGTAATTTTTCGGGCACTAAAGTAGACCCTTAACACTCGTAGCAGCAAGCCGTGTATATGAAAAGTATGTCCTAACTTAAGTCAATAAGATAATTCAAACGTCTATCAATGTCAATTATATATCATATAATTTGATCAAAGAAAAAAAAATAAACATAAATATTCCATTCAATACATTATAACACTATTTAATATAAAATCCAACACCTTACTTTATTTTATGACAATCATGACATTCATGAAAGACGGCAGACTAAGTGCCCCACACTGTTAAATTTAATAATACACATAAGGTGTATTAGATAAAAATGTAGATTTTACAAAATTTTATGATTTTAAGTATTTGAAATGTGCTTTAAAAACATACGAAAAGGTTGTAAAAGGGTATGAATCATACCCTTTTTTGTAAAATCTACATTTTTATCCAATACACCTTATGTGTATTATTAAATTTAACAGTGTGGGGCACATAGTCTGCCGTCTTTTATAACTATTACCTACTCTATTATTACTCTATTTATAACACTTGTTGCTATTACATATGAGTCATATGTAATAGCAACAAGTGTTATAAATAGAGTTGATGCGGAAACAGTTGCTGAAACCATTAAGGAGAATATGCAAAAAATGCTTCATTCGGACGCCACGTACAAAGAAAAAATACTTTTATTTGTCAGTGATAGTGCTGCGTATATGTTAAAAACAGGCAGACTATTGAAGAAAACATATCCTAATATGCTGCATATTACTTGTGTAGCACATGCTCTCCACAGAATCTGTGGATATATCAGAGACACTTTTCCGGAAGTTGATAGACTTGTATCAGCTTTTAAAAAAGTTTTCAGAAAAGCACCATTGAGAGTTGCTCTTTTCAGGGAAAAATTTCCATCTCTGTCACTGCCTCCCACTCCAGTAATAACTAGATGGGGAACATGGCTGGAAGCTATTAGTTATTATGCTGAGAATTTCGATAGTCTAAAACATTTCGTAACACTGCTAAAGGAGGATGCTAGAAATATTGGTGCGTGCAAGGAGCTCACACAAATCCCAAATTTAAAAAATCAGTTGTACTTTCTTCACGAACACTTTGGAAAATTGACAAAACTAATCACTTATTTTGAAAATCGAAATCTTAAATTAAATGACGGATTAACCACATTAGAGGTGGCTGTTAATAATTTGAAAAGTATTCCAAGTGACTTCGGATGTGGCCTTCGGCAAAAGTTTGAAGCAATTCTTAATAGAAATCCAGATTTAATTACATTGCAGCAATTATGTATGGAGACAATTCCACAAAATCTAACGGCTAAATATGAAGAAATAAAAGAATATTTTCAGTATGCACCTATAACCAGTTGCGATGTAGAAAGGACGTTTTCTATTTATAAGGATGTACTTAATTCAAAGAGAACAAAATTGACAGAAGAAAACCTTGAGAAACTATTGCTAGTCAATATTAATACTACTTTACTCAACTTGAACGACAAAATGAACAAATAAAAATGTTTCAATTATAGAAATAAAATTAAAAACTTTAAAAATACAACTTTTTAACAAATACATATGTATTTCGTAATTTTATAGATCACCACCCGTTCGTTTTCCAATTATATAAATAAAATTAAATAATTTAGAAATACAGCTTTTCGCCAGTACTGCACTGGGTGGTAAGCGTGTCCGTTCTCTAGTTATTACATTTAATATAATAAATATACATATTATGTCATGGATTTTCCATGGACAAGCAAGGAAAAAGATTGAACTATTAGTGAACTCTGTACTAGGGACAATTTATAAAAAAATTAGCTATTTCACTTGTATATTTATTTATTTCAGATGGGGATCGATAGGTATAATATTTTTATAAATAAGATATTTAATGTATGAAGTTATGATTAGTCCTCGTATATTTAGGTGGACCAAAGGAATTGAATTTGCCGCTTTTTCGGATATTGTATTTGATAAGATGTATTGTCTGTATATTTTGATTTGATAGATGGAAGGGATAGCCAGGCGGATATGAAGAATTTTTCATTTTAGATTTAGAGGTATCTTGACTGTTAAAGTGTTTAGATAAAAAGGATAAAATAATAAATTTTGTTCTTTGTTTTATAAAGTCGGTCTGTACTTTGTTTTGCATTTAGTATAAGGTGCAAGTAAACCTTAATTCGATTTTTGCGTAGTTTTTCATAGTTATTTGAAATCTTGTGTAAAAAGATGCCTCTCGTGTATTTTAAAATCACACAAAAACTTAATGTAAGTTGATAAAAATTATATTATTTATTTATTAGATTTTAGGATTATTTTCAGTGCTATAAATTTTGTATTTATTGTAATAATAATGTGTTTGAAAGTAGTATATGGATATTAGCGAAACCTTGTCATGTTTTTGTTTAAGGGAAGTTGTTTTTCTTAAAATTATACTTCGAGAACATTTTTTTTGAATCTAAGGTTGGAGAGATTGTAGTGGGGATGGATCTTATCATGTTATTTGTTGCATGAATAAATTTTCAACTAGCGTGAGTTTTAAAAACTAATTTGTTTTTGATATTTGTTTGAAGGGGTCACAGTAGAGGTTAAACTTGACAGATTTCACTAATATTTATTAGTTTTATATTTGATCGTGTTTCACAAGAGGTTTTTCTCTGTGTGCGAGTCAATGTTCACAAAGAGTGTTTCCTCATTGCTACTGTTTAATGATGCTTTAGCACCCTATACACTTTGTAGAGGGATTTTTTTTTGATTTTTTTATTTTTGAAATATATATTAATGTAAAAAAAAAATGTGCGTATAAATTATCTGACACCTTGTGTTTTAATTTAATGTACCGGTATCCGTGAGGATCGACCCAGGGACGTAAGCTCAAGGATTCTACTAGACTGAATAGCCGGCGATATAAGCTGTAGTGTGAATTAAAATTAAATAAAGCAATTTCAAAGCAAATTCCACTGCAATATGTAATATAAATAAATTGTTGAATTTTAACATTTTTCTGTAACTCGAATTTTCTCTAACTCGAAATTTATTTGGGGATTTAGGTGGGTCGAGTTAGGAGAGTTCCACGTATTTTCACTTCCGATCTACAAATTTTGTAAACTTTTAGAATAGCTTTTCTTTCCAACTGCTGCGTATTTATGAATTTTGTTGAAATGATTGCCATTTAGGTTTTGAGGCAGCTAGACAATTAATCTTAAATTAATTCTTCATATATTTACTTTAAAAATGTATTTGAAACCGAATCACTTCCTAATTAAATAAAAACTTGCGGTCAGATTATGTTCCGTTCATTATTTCTACATAAATGATTTTGAATAACTTACAATCTCGTTAAATCATTTTTTTAACCGCCGCCAAAATGCACCCAAACCTTGTTCATAGTTCGTTGTATAAACAGATTGTTTTAATATTCTTTTTTTTAGATCGGCGGCAAACAACTAGTTGGAGGTTGTTGTCGAATAATTCATTTTTATGTACAGCATTTTTTATCATTACATGTTTTTAAGACTCGTCCAAACGTTCTATATTGCATATTGAAATCATTTGTGATATCCGGTGCTGTCACTCACTAAATTTTTCTGAAAATCGTGTAATATCTACTGGAACTTCAGCAATTTAACGACTCGAAACAATTTTTGGGTAGTAAAAAAAAAACAGTATCATAACGTAAAGTCACAGAAGTTTTGGGGAAATTTTTATCGCCTTAAAAATGTAAAAAAATGTAAATGACTTGTAATATAGTAACCATGGTAAACAAATATTCACTAATATTCAAACTTGATATGACATTTCGTAGTCAAATAATTTGCGTCGTTATGTCGTTCAAGCTTGAAATCCGAAAAAGCATTTACAACCTGGTTGTTCACGTGCCCAAGCGAGAAATTGTAAATATTTTTCGCAATGAAAATATTTCAAAGACAACCATTTAAAGTAATCGCAGAATGTGAACAGGGTATACCATGCCTCAGTTTACCAGAAAGTGGACGTCTAAAGTTGCTGACCGAAAATCGCGCTAACCGTATCTTTGCAAAAGATACGGTTAGTGCAAAAGACCGAGTTGGAATATCATATCGAAAGTTATCTAGAAGATTTAATATTTCTCATGAAACTATAAGAAGGGTATTGCAGAAAAAAGGCTTAAAGTATGAGTAAAAGACGTAAATGTCCAAGTTATACAGAGGATGAGTTACGAAGAATTCCAATTTGTGGTCGCAGATTACACCGAAATCACTTAGCAAAAAATAAAGTGATCATAATGGACGAGGAAGAATATTTGACATTATCTCACTCAGAAATGACAAGCAATTATAGATTTTATACTGGTAATGTAGAAAATTGTCCAGATAATGTCAGATACAAAAAAAAATTCAAGACAAAATTCTAGTTTGGCGTGCTATATCGAAGAGCGGAGTTTCGAAGTCTATTATTGGGCATGTGAGGGGTGAAGCAGTTAATGCCAACATTTATACCGAGAGATATCTACCGAAATTGCTTCAATTTATGAATACGACCCATCCACGTGTTTTTGGCCAGGCTTAGCTAGTTGTCATTATGCAAGAACGACTAAAACATGGTTAGAAGCTCAAAACATACATTTTGTGCTAAAAGTTGACAATCTGCCTAATATATCACAGGCTCGACCAATCGACGATTTTTGGGAAATTTTGACCAGAAAAGTATATGACAATGGGTGGGAAGCTCAAAATGAATCACATCTAAGGTGTAGTATATATTAAAACATAAAAGAAATTGATATTAGCATCGTCCAAAACATGATGGGATAAGGTAGACAAAAACTGTGTCCATTAAAAACCATGGCGCTCTGTCATTATTTTAGATGCAGATTTACTTAACTTAGATGTAAGATAAAATGTTGGTAAAGTGCTAATTTAAATGAATTGCGTTATACTTATTTTAAAGAATTTAATTTTTTTCCCAAAACTTCTGTGATGTGTTTTTTGATGAAGCTAATAATAGAAATGTTAATGAACTGCTTAATGTATTGAGCAGAAATAGAATATTTTATTAATAATTTAGTACAAAATAGTTACAGTCAACAAGAAAATAATACAATCTACAGGATTTGTTGACTGCACTTCATTAATATAAACTGCAAATAATGAAAAGTAGGAGGTAATATATTAACTATTAATGGCTGAATGATAAGTAAGTATAAGGGGTGCAAGTGACTATTTATACTGCTTTATAGCAAGAATATGAGGGGCATGATTTTTGTTCGCGCTGTGTACGTTATCGTTCTCACGTTCTCATTCCGGAAGTTGTTTCTTAAATTCGATTTTAACACGACAGATGGTAATGTATAACACACGAGGTGAGAAATCGTGGTCCACGTAAAAATACAAACCAGATAAGCACATGTTTTTTTTTACGAGAACCACGATAAAAATGCGTGTTTATAAATAATAAATTGCCGATAGGTATTGAAAGATAAATACCAGTTACTTTTTAAACATTAATTAGTGTACTAAATTTAGTTCAGCATGTATAGCAAACGCCAATTAAGTTGGCGCAAGGAGGGGTAAGTTCGCGCAGGATTAAAAGTAGTGGGGAGATTTGTATTTGGTTTTACATCAAATGTCAGATAATTCTAACCTCTGAGCGTGTATCACTTTATGATCCCCTAGCAAAGACATTATGTTCCATCAAACGTCAATAACAAATGTATTCTGACAATTACTTGAATAGTGGGGGTGGACGTTTTTAAAAACGGCTTCTGCACACCCCCTCGCGCCAACTTAATTGGCGCTTGCTATACTATATTTCAATTATAAAGCAATAATATATTAATCGCGACTCTAGTAATAAAAGAAAATAGCTATTAAAGGGTTGGATTCACATATTCAATTAATTTTGACAAAAATAATGTTTTTTATGTAATACACAAAGTTTTATATTATGTTCATCAACAAAGGATAAATTGCTATAATTTTTTAAGTAATAGTTGATAATACTCCTAGCTTATTGGATATTTTAGACGAAATAAAGTTAGCATTCTCACATAACTGTTAATCGTGAAGTTTTTGAACTAAATTGTTACGTACAATTTGATAATAATTAGAAGACGATTACCTGCTAACAAAAGCGGAAAAATGATCAGTATCACTCCCCTAATGCGCGTTGTAAATTTTAATTGAATATTAGTCCTTGTAGATATAATTTTGTTAAAATGAGTTCTGCATACATTAAACACTTCGAGACCGTTACTTCATGCGTGTATCTAAAAGAGACGAAAATTGATATAAGTGTAAGTGCAAAATATTTTGCGAAAATCTGAGTGGTTCATAAGATTATGGATTAATCGAAAATAATCAACAAAGATAGTAGAAAATATCCCAGGTCGAGGCAGATCAGGAATAACTATAATCAGACAAGATAGGGTTATTGCTAACTTGTTAACAAAAGTCTGGATCAACATTGTAATAAATTTAAACAGAACTAGGAAAGGAGAATATGCGATAAGTTTACGGAACGTATCTATTTCGTAAGCACATAACCTTAATTATAATAATAAACCAAGAAACCGTTATTGTCAAAAAACCATGGCAAAAGGAGCGCACAATAACATGGAGCAAGAATATAGAATAGTGTGATGAGAGTTATGGGATGACGTCAATGGGTGCACGTTAACACGTCGCGAGACTAGAAAGTTAAGAAACTGAAAAAAAAAACAATCGAGAAAATCTCGAAGGCCTATATAATAAGCGCTCAAAGAAAAGGAGGGGGATTCATGCAGCGATCGTCAAGAACACAGTTATTAAATGTAAATACATATAACTAAATATATATATATATATATAATCTAAGTTCCCTTTCCACCTTTCGGTGTAGGGATTTTACATATTTATCTCTTAACTAATGTGTATTGTCAGTATTTTGTAAGTTTTTCCACTTTTTTCTATCTTTGGCAATTTCTCTTGCGTTCAGTACTGTTTCTCCTCTGTTCTCTCTATCAATTTGGCTACCTCCTTTTCCCATGTTTGCTTCGGCCTCCCAGGTCTTCGTTTGACTATTATTTTGGAAGTCCATACTCTTTTAGTTTGTGTACATTCCCCCATACGCTGTAGGTGTCCCCACCGTCCTAATTGTTTCTTTTCTATATATTCCATTATGGGTTCTATTCTCGTACGTCAATATTTCTCACTCTGTCATTTCTTGTTATGCCTTTCACTCCCCTCAGAAATTTCATCTCAATCGTCTGTATTCTGCTTTTATTTCTATTTGATAGTACCCATGATTCGCTTCCGTATGTTAATATTGGTCTGAATATTGTTCTGTATACCGTCATCTTTGTTTTTCTTGATATCTCTTTCTTCCTTATAAATGCTGATTTCATTGCATGGTATAGATTTGTTGTTTTTTTTGATACGTTCACTTATGTCAATGTTTTGATTACCATTTCTTTCCAGTATTACTCCCAAGTACTTAATTTGCACAACTTGTTGTATCCTTTGGTTGTCGATTTTTATATTCAATTCTTCCTTTTCCCCATTTGTTGCTATCATCACAGTTGTCTTTGTTATATTTATCTTCATTCCATTCTCCTTTAATATGTTATTCCATATGTTTACATTGTCTTGCAGCCCTTTTTCGGTGTTAGCTATAATGACAACATCATCTGCGAATACACACTCCGTTAGCTCTATTGCTTTTAGGTTTCTGAATCCCACGTTGAGTGTTTTCATGTGTGGTTTGCATTTCTTAATTATTTCATCAATGAAAATATTAAACAGTACCGGGCTGAGTACTCCTCCCTGTCGCAATCCGTCTTTAATTTCAAAAATGTCTGACTTTCTATTTTTACTGATTACATAGTTTATACTTTCTGTATATATGCTCTTTACTGCTGTTATCAGCTTTTTGTCAACATTTCTCTTCTCCAAGCTATTCCATACTTTTTTCTTCCTATACAATCAAAAGCTTTTTCTAGATCTACAAATGCGAAATATGCTTTAGTTGCGCTTAGTATTGTTTTTTCAATTATTTGCTTCACAGTAAATATGTTGTCGTGAACCCCTCTTCCTCTCCTGAATGCACTTTGAGTTTCCTCAAGTGTTGGTTCCACGTATCTTTGCAATCTCCTTTCCAATATGCGTTCATAGGTTTTCGCTGCTGTACTTAGTAACGTTATTCCTCTATAGTTGCTGCACTTCCTATTATTTCCCTTCTTATATATTGGCACTATTTGTCCAATTTTCCAGTCCTCCGGTATTCTACCTTCTTCCCATGCTCTATTACATATTTGCCAAAATATTTCTATTCCATTTCCTTTTACGTTCTTCATAATTTCAGTGGTTACTCTGTCGTGTCCTGGGGCTTTCCCATTTTTCAGGGTGTTTAAAGCCTCTATTATTTCGTCTTTGGTTATGGGTCCCAATCTTTCCTCATCTTCAATAGTTATTCGTTGTTTTTCTTCTCTTATGTTTGTCTCAGTTACATTTCTATCTATATTTAGCAATTCCTCAAAATGCTCCTTCCATCTACTCATTGTCTGTATATCATCTGTTATTATATTTCCTTCCTTATCCATAATTGGTGCATGTTTTGTCGTTTTTCCTGTTCTAAATATTTTAAGTATTTTGTAGAATAGTTTTTGATTTTCCTTGCTGCTGCGCTCTATCTTATTCCCGAGTTCTGTCAAGCTTTCCTCTTTTGCCTCTTTTGTCATCTTGTTTACTTTCTTCCTTTGTTCTTTGTAAAGCTCATATTTTATTTCTGTTCTGTTTCCCAGGTATTGTTTCCATTTTTCTTTCTTTATTTTAACTTCTTTTTTAATTTCGACGTTCCACCAAGCTGTCTGCTTAGTTCCACCGCGTCCTCTCATTTCCCCGCAGGTATTCCTTGCCGAGCATAATAGTATTTCCTTAAAGTTTCCAATATTCTTCAATTCCATCATTCTTGTCCATCTTCAGTTCTTCCATCTTGTTTTCTACCATGTTTTGATATTTTTTTGCTACCTCTTCGTTCCTCAGTTTGTATGTTCTTATACTTGTAAATATTACATCTCCTTTATTCCTGCATTCATCAATTCTTTTTTCCTGTTTTTTAATTTTCGCTAATACCATATAGTGGTCAGTGTACAGTTCTGGACCTCTTCTAGCTCTAACATCTTTTACCTCTTTTTTGTTATCTTTCTCCACTAGTATATAGTCAATAATAGATAGCTCATTATTTGGTCCCCTTCTTGTATATTTGTGCACATCTTTATGTTGGTACCATGTGTTTGCTATTATTAAGTTGTTTGTGAGGCAATATTCCATTAGTCTTACTCCATTATTATTTTTGGTTTCCTCTCCATGTTTTCCTATCACTCCCGTGTATGTGTCCTTCCTTCCAACTCTTCCATTCCTGTCTCCCGCTACTATTATTTTACCCTTGCAGTTTTCCGTTATCTGATTTAGCTCTTCCCAAAATTTGTCTTTAATTTCTGTCTTTTCATCTTCATTGGGGCCATAGACAGCTATTATCGATATACTTAGCTCTACTGTAAGGATCCTCTCTGAGTGTCCTTCCCATTTTTTTATGTTATTTACCAGTTTTTTATTTATTACACACCCCACACCTGCCGAAGCTCTCTTCTCCTGTGGTACACCACTAGGGCTGGGCGATACCGGCGTTTTCGGTATCGGGTACCGATACCAATCGAGGTATCGATACTTAGCGATGTATCGGGTCTGTGCACGGTATCGATTCTGAGTACTGGAATCGGTAAAGTATCGATACCTTGGAATCGATACCTTAATTCGATACCTAGAAATCAATATTCATAACCCGTTTTCTAGGTGTCGATTGTTTGATATCGGCTTCAAGAGATATAAAATTAATTTATCGATTCTACCATAACTACGGTATGAAATTTGCAATATTGTGATATTTTGTTTTTTAATAATTATAGATATGTCATAATAAGGATATTTGATGCGCATAATAATAACATTCTTTTAAAATATATAATGCATACATACTTAAAAAGTTATTGCATCCTTTATGTACATTTAAAAAAATGCACAAAGGTAAGCTACCCGATACATCGATACTTAGCGAGTACTGGAATCGGTAAAGTATCGATAGGTATCGATGCTTTGGAATCGATACCTCGCTACCCGATACATCGCTACCCGATACATCGATACTTAGCGAGTACTGGAATCGGTAAAGTATCGATAGGTATCGATGCTTTGGAATCGATACCTTGAAATCGATACCTTGGAATCGATACCTTGATTCGATACCTAGGAATCAGTATTCATAACCCGTTTTCTAGGTGTCGATTGTTTGATATCGGTTTCAAGAGATGTAAAATTAATTTACCGATTCTACCATAACTACGGTATGAAATTTGCAATATTGTGATATTTTGTTTTGTTTGTTTGTAATAATTAAAGTTATGTCATAATATGGAATTTGCTACGCATAATAACCAACGTCTTTTAAATACATATATATTATGCATACATACTTAAAAATTCTTTACTTAAAAAGTTATTTTTATATACATTTAAAAAACGCAGAAAGATAAAATAATATAGGCAAATATGCGTGCTATTACAAAATTATACAAAAAGCCTAAAATATTCATTTCAAAATAGAAACAAACCAAGCACGTTTTATACCTACAATAGCTTGATAAGAATTCTTGACCCAACTTTTTTTACCATATTATATTAATTAATACTACATATTTGTATTATATTTTGTTTATTTTAGTTCCAATTTACAGTCGTGTATTGTGTATTGTGCATTATATAGAACAGGAAAGTGTTTTATATTTATATGAATATGAATATCACCTATATTTCTCTCAACACTGCTTTATAGAAATTATGTGTCAACAAATTTTTGCTGTTCCCTAGTTTTGATTTATTATAATTCCTACCTTTATCCGTCGTCTAAAGTTTAATATAAGCATTTATATTTCATATCATTTTAAGCTTCGAATCATCACTTTGTTCTTATAACTTGGTGTAATAAGTGGATACGTACGTACCAAAATGTCGAAAAAAAAAATAGTGTAGTTAGGAAATACTTTGATAAAATTAACGACCAGGGCGTGAGTTGTAATGTATGTAAAAAAGAATATAAGTATACTGGTAATACTACAAATATGCTAAAGCATATAAAATGTGTTCATCCTTTTACATATTTTAATATTATTGAAAAGAAAGACAAAAGAGACGGTGATAGTGAAGTTACTGACGTTGAAATATTGGCCTCCGAAAGGTAAAATTATAATTATACTAGCTGCAGACTTATGTATGTAGTTCTTTTTTAATCCTTGCATGAAAAATAAGAAAATTCTAAATTGTCATTTTGCATAAAACAACAACTTATATACCCATGATGTACGCATACTCATTTAAAAAAATGCACAAAGGTAAGTTACCCGATACATGGCTACCCGATACATCGCTACCCGATACATCGATACTTAGCGAGTACTGGAATCGCTAAAGTATCGATAGGTATCGATGCTTTGGAATCGATACCTCGCTACCCGATACCTCGCTACCCGATACATCGCTACCCGATACATCGCTACCCGATACATCGATACTTAGCGAGTACTGGAATCGGTAAAGTATCGATAGGTATCTATGCTTTGGAATCGATACCTTGGAATCGATACCTTGGAATCGATACTTTGGAATCGATGCTTTGGAATCGATACCTTAGAATCGATACCTTCGTTATATCAGGTATCGGGTACCCGATACCAGTTACGGTATCGGGTATTGGACGATGTATCGATACTTCGCCCAGCCCTATACACCACTGAGAATTAGTATATGCCCATCCTCTAACTAAATATAAATATTGTTATTATTGTCATTATAATTAAGTGTTTCTTAGTGTATCTTTTATTCATATAGCGTGTTTTTAATTACAGTTAGTTTTATTTAAACTGACCGAACCGAAAGGTATCACACTATTATGTTTTCGAACGAGTGTAATTTCTAGGTCTAAATGCCCAGAAAGAAAGTATGGTCTTCATATACAAATCGGCTTGTAGCACAGAGTAAAAGATCCAGTGAAAGCGCAGGCGTAAGGGTGTTCCAACATGTGGGGGTTTACCATTATTATGGTATTTACTAGTAATTTAGACGTATGTTAGATGATTATTTTATACCAAAAGGGATTGTTGTACGAAAACGGATTGATATTAACACTGAAGAATGGTTATTTCAAGAAAATAATGATCCAAAACATGGTAATAGATTATGTACTCAATGTTAAATAGTAAAAATGCTATTCAAACGATTAAATAGAATTCGTAGTTGCGGGATGGAAATTCCATTGAAAATATATGGATTATTATGACTAAGGATGCACATTTGGGAGAAGACACAGCGTCGGAGTGGAAGGGGAATTAAGATTCGTAAAAATATTAGTACTTTAGAATAATTTGATGACCCGCAGCACCGGTGAATTATGAAGTAATGTATTAATATCTCATATGTTCTTATTGAATATATGTTTCTCATCTGGTAATGTAATAAAATTATGTATTATTTCCTTTCTACATTACGAACGAATCTGTGAAACTGTTAAGCATTAAACAGAACTATATTTAGTTGACCCAGAGACTTTGGTATAATCGATTGTTTTTAAATCTTAATTATAACTCAAAGGTATATGTTGAGAATTACTTACTTTTTCGAACGTTTTTAAATTAAATCAAGTTTCGCAAACTTGCTAAGGCAACAAACAAAAATTATTTTGTTGAAAGATATTCTATTAGGTTAGGAGTCCTAGCTTAGGGTCAGTATCGTCAGTATTAAGTCGATTGATGGAAGACTTGGGGGAGGGGTATCGGATACGGTTTTACCGTTGCCCTGGGACAAATTCAACAGGTATTTAGTTTAAACATCTTAAGACGAGTTTCCATACGTCGTACTTATATATTTATCAATTACTTGAAGAATGCTGAGTTAATTTATTACACGAACATGCCTGAGCTACATAATTTTTATTTCGGCAGAAAATTTTTTCTTTATGTCTATATTGTCTTTATTATTAAATTAACACTTTTCTCTTTTTAGTTTTGGTATTAGCAATTGGAAACAAATATAGAAAAATTCTTAAATAATTGAAAAAAAAAACAAGATTTGAAATTTAATTAATTTTGTATTAAACTATTAGAATAGTATTATACGGTTATACTCATGGCTTAATCTGTCGTTCATTACGAGCAGAAATGCCGTTCAAGATACTTTTTAATATAACGTAATTAATTATCTCATAGAATGGAACAACATAGTAATTTTAACCAAATATTTTATATAGATTAGATATATACAAAATTTAATTCCGTGTCTGATATTTATATTTTACATTTTGAATTGTTAAAACTTCTTGAGTAAAAATACGCAAAATTCCTAAATAACAATAAATAATGTGAAATAAATTATGTTAAACTATGCTAAATGGACCATTCGTTGTGCAGAAGTTTTCAATCTGACTAAAGTAGTTTTCACTGAACTTCCAAATTATATATTTTTATTTTTTATTAAATACTCCCCCTTCAGGTTTCACTTGAGGATTAAAAAAATGTAAAATAAATAAAATATATTCAAAACATAACTCATTTAAATATAGGTTGACAGGATTTAAACAATTCTATCAAAAACAGGTCTAGTTTTCTAAAATTCCACCGAAGTAATACTACAGATTACCTGTTAGGAATATTGCTTAATAGTTAAAATTTTAATATTTATGAAAATACTATCAAGGGTATCAAGTTTGGCGTACTAAGTGAGATCTGACGTTGTTATGGTGAAGAATAATCTACCCAATTTTGATTATTTCTTTTTATTTTATGATCATTTTCGATGGTACATCAATCAGTTTTCACGGTTCGTTGATTCTCTAAAGTTAAGATTACCACATGTCCTGTAAAGCCATAGGAACAAAATATTATTTGTTTCGCAGCATTGCGTGAACAAACAACTTTCGTATGTTCACCTTGAGAGACCCAAACGGTTCAGGATCGTGCGAATAAATCTAGTTTCGTCACTAGTAATGATATTGTAGACTAAATTTGACTGGCCTTAGCAGAATTTATTTAAGTATTTCTTTGCACCATTTGACATGGACCTTGTTTTTGAAGTTGTGTCAAATTGCGTGAGATTTAACGACTGCAAATCTTCCGTACGTTAAAATTTTCAAGCAGAATCGTGTGTATCGCTTTCATGCTAATGCCCAAGGATGTTTCAATCTCACGGTATGTAACATATCGATCTCGTTCAATTATTTCACGCACAGTTTTGACAAGTTTAGTGACAATAACAGACGTCTATGGACGAGCTTCAAGAGATTCTTTTCCGAGAATGATACGCTCACTACAATTTAAAAAACTGTACACACTACTCTTAGATTGTGCATCATCCCCAAAGGTCAAATAAGATCGATCGATGCATTATTTCGGCGTTAAACCACTATTAAAATCATTAAAAATCGTATCTCGAAAATTTTACACAAAACTACTTTCTTTTAAATGTTGTGTACACAAAACCAGTTCACTTAAGGATGAATTGTCAATTGAATTATTGGTTAGAAATGTAAAATTTTACGAATATGACAGTTGAACAACGTGGGCACCACTCAAACCACTACTTTCCTGAAATTTTCCCAACCACCCTTGTATACACCTATGTCTAAAAACTCCTGATTGCTGGCTTTATACTTGAAGATACTAATATCATCAATATTTCACAACTTATGTTTAAAGTTATTTTCAGTTATTACCGAGAAAAGATAGAATTTATTTTAATTACCTGATCAAATCTTTTAATACATACTTCAAATTTGTTATTACGATCAAACAGTATATATTTGACTGTACATATGCCAATCAAAAGATTGGAACACAAGAAAATTCAAATTATCTAAAATATTGTTAATCTTATGGAATTAATAACTCACACACTTTTTTACAGGTATTGTTGACTAAAGCGCACGTTTTCTACTAAACGGTGTATTTATTAACAATATATGCTTTTCATAACGCAAATCAGACTGATAAAGATATACATCACGTAATCACACTTAAATTTCATCTGATACTTTTAGTATAGGTCGAATAATTAATACATATTTATAGTGGGGTGACTCAATGTCCGTCATTCTTATGCAAACAAACTACTTATCGAAGATAACCTCTGCTGTGCTAAAATCAAAAGTGAATATTACTATGCAAGGTCACTGAATTTATGTTTTATTATATTTCTGACTCTCATTAGCATTTAAAGACGTAATAACTCATTTTAATTAAATCTTCTATGGCATAAATTATTAAGCAATATGCATAACTTTAATATATTAGTATGTATAATTAACGAGATCAATCAAATATTTACGGGAATGCTTTGATCAGATATTTTGTACATGTACAGTAGGCTATATGTACGTGGGGGGAGAAAAGAATGAAATGGCAACAATTTTTGTTTCTGAGATTTATGCAGGTTAGAATTACAAGCACCTAACATTGACAGTTATCTGTTTATAAGTTCCCAGAGCCGTTTCATTAAATTTTTGTATTTCCGTTGTTATAGAAGGCTTTTTCGAATTTGTTAGTTTTTAATTATCGTTTTCGTTATGTTCGTTTCTGTCTCGTTTCGTTTTCGATCAGATTTAATTTTACATATTTAAAATGCTTTTTACAGTTGAAAAAAGCACAAATCTTGTAATGGCATATTTTGGAGTGGTGCAGAAAATGTTGATGGTTCTTGGAATTATTCCACAAGGGGACCTATTACAATAAATTTATTGACACTTATCCTGAACATCAAATTACAATGCATGTGTTCGTTCAACATCAAAATCGTATCGTAAATCGCTTTCTTCAATGCAAAGGCAAATCTCCAGACACGCCTAAAATTAGAACACCGGAAGTTGTTGCGGACATTGAAGAACGCATCAATCGAAGCCCTCAAAAGTCGGGATATACCTATCGTAGAAATTATGCACTAGACAAGGATTTTATTGGCGAATTTCGCTCTGTTTGTACTTAAGTCAGGGTATTTCACTACATTTTCCGCATAAAACCCATTGTTTCCTTTCACTTCAGAGTCGTCATCTACAATCATGATTTTTTCACCGGTAAAATGCACTAGGCTCAGCATCTTGATATACGTAGCAGCTGGTCTTGAGTGTATTTGGCGCACTTACGTCTTTTTCGATATTTTAGACCATTTCCTTCCAATTCCAACGACACCGTCCTCTTCGAGCTGCCGTATTGACAAATTAGTCTCCTCGCTAACATCCCAACTTAGTTCTTTGCGCTCTAAACAGCCTCTCCGCCCTCTGTGCTGTAAATAATCGAGGTCTTCCACTTTTTGGGAGGTTAACTCATGGAATTTTCTGCTCACATTCCGCTATTGTGCGATAAGTCGCTTTACAAGAAATATTTTCATTCTCTAAGATTCGGAATATTTCAGCATTGGGCACCCGCCCAACCAAGTTGTAGATACTTTTTCAGAATTCCAAGTTATACAACATTGTATAGCAACGAATGTCAAATTAACTACCTGTCAACTTACAGTAAACAATGCAAACAAACTTTTGCTATCAAAGGCAACTTGATTTTATATCATTTTAATTTCATTGAGTTCTGTGCCAAAACTTTTAGGACATGCGTTATTTGTATGTAGTGTAGAATATGTTCATATAGATAGAATATATAAAGTTTCCGAAAGGCAAGTAAACTTACTCATCTTGGAGAATTGAAAATAATAACAAAATTATAAGTTATAGAAGGTGGGGCAAAAGTAATGGATATGAATTGGCTGCCATTTTGCTAGAAATGGAAAAAATTGGGCTCTATTTTCACGGAAAGTTTATTTGAAGGTGTAAAATTGATGACATTAAGTTGAAAAAATGATATCGGTCAAATGCCCACCTCCTGAGTTCATGCACATTTGTGCTCGTTTTACGGCATTTTGAATTGTTGCTCGCAAAACATCCGACTCCAAATTGGTAATTTCTTCTTCAATGCTGACTCTCAAGACTTGCAAGGTTTGTGGTTTGTTGTGGTAAACGCGAGATTTCAAAAAGCCCTAAAGAAAGAAGTCTGACCCCATCAGATCTGACGATCTGGCCGGCCAAGTCGCTAAAACACAACATCACACGGCCCGGAAATTGGTGTTTCAAAATCTCCATCGTTGCCCGAGCTGTGTGAGTGGTTGCTCCGTCCCGTTGGAACCAACAATGCACGAGACTCAATTCAGTCTTGTGACTTGTGACAAAAAAACTCGTTTAACATCTGTCTGTAGCGCTCACCAGTTACGGTTATGGAGATGCCGTCGGCGTTCTCAAAAAAAAATGAGGGCCAATCACTTTTTCACTGCATGTGCCGCACCAGTCATTTTCAGGAGATGCAATAGTTCTTCGTGCATTTCATGTGGATTCTTCGAGCCCCAGAAACGCAAATTTTGTTTATTCACATAACCACTTAAGTGGAAATGGGCTTCGTCGCTCATTAGGATTTTGGATAGGAAATCATCCTCTTCTTGCACCATGTTTAACAGAGCATAGGAGTAAGTTAACCTCACTCGACCTCGGCTCCTCGGCCGCAGCAGCGATATTCTCGGTCAAACGAGCAATCCGGGGCCGGCCACTTATTGCTACATCTCTAGTCGACCTAGTTTGCACGAGACACTCAGCCAAGCACTTAATTGTTCGCGCACATGGTGCAGGACGACGAGGAAAACGACGACGAAATTCATGATGCGTTAAAATAACAGACTGGAAATTGATCAAATGAACAGTAACAATAATTCCGCGTTCTTCAGGTGTGTATCGCTCCATTGCTTGCTGACAACTAATTCTCTATCTGTCTACTACATAAATGTGAAAGCACAATGACATTTGACGCCATTTGTAAAAATTATGGTACATTCACGTAATGACATTACTTTTGTCCCACCCGTTACTACTAGGGCAGGGCTGAAGAATTGCACATAAATAAATTTTCAGTATTAAGTGTAAAGTAAATCTGGGAAAATGAAGAAAACTTAAACCGCAAACAAGGAGCTGGTCTTTCAAAAATTTCCAGCCAGGAACAAGATAACGTTTTAGTGCAAAATATCTGAAACTATTATATCAAAAGTGCAAGAAACGTTATTATTCAAATAAATTTTCCTGGTTCTCGTTGAACGGCGAGTCCAAGGATAAAAGGGAGTGAATTAAAATACTATGTTGCCCCAAATAAGATTTATTTCTCTGAAGATCAAAAACAGTCCAGCTTACCATTTGTTTTAAATCATATTAATTAGACTTAATTTTTGAACAAATGTGATCTTTTCCGACGAAAAAAAGATTTCAATCACAGCGGAATCGTACATGTTCATAGACCTCGAAATACGGGATTTGAGGAGGGGTATATAAATAGCAATGATAGATAGGGAAGGTTTTCAGTTAATATGCAGACCTGAATAAATTATCGTGATACTAGGATGTGTTGAAGAATTTAAGAAAAATGTACGTCAATAAATTATATGCATATATTAAAAGATGCTGCCATCCGTCCTACAAATTAGCGCACATATTTCGGCATGATAACTGCCCTGTTTATACTGAAAATGCAGTTAAATAGTGGTGTCATCGGAATAAAGTTTAAACATTACAATGGCGATCCTAAAAGTGCAGACGTAAATCCTATAGAAAATGTCTGGGCTGAAATGGTAAAACGGATGTCATGGATACGTGTTAGGTATACTGAAGATTTATGTGACCATAACTGTACATACACTTCATAAAGTATAGCTTTTCAGTTCAAGTCCAAATTCAAAGCATGTGATTCAAATCAGTCCTGCAGAGTAAAATGAAGTCAGTATTCAATCGCGGAAAGAACCCTTTGTCGTCATAAAATAACGTGTGTTCATTTGAAAAGTCAATCTAGGTTACTTTGAAATTTTAATAGAATAAGACGCATATAGGTATATTAGTATGTGTTTGTTGTTCCGTAAACGTAAATCCAAATGACATTTGATAATGTCAATAACAAATATCAGTTAGTGCATAAAATAATCGTGCGTCGATTCTGGTTTAAATAAATTGCTTCTCAGTTTTAAAATGGCTTTCACTTTAGAACATAAATTTTTTTTAGTCCAGGCCTATTTTCGAAGTGGTAATAAAATTGATGGTTTATGGGTTTATTCAGTTTAAGATTGCATGGTAGAATTTCAAGTTGAGTTTCCACAGTTTGTAATAGATTATATACAATTTAAGAATACTTTGGATAGAACTTTAAAACTTTTTTCTGAAACTGGTAGTCTCTTAAGAAAATCAGGCAGCGGAGTAGTTAAGAAACGTACACCTCAAGTTGTCAATCGTGTTGAAGAAATAATGGAAAATGAACCACAAACATCTGTTCGACATTTGAGTCAACAAATAAACCTTTCTGTTGGTACAACTCACAAGTTATTAAAAAAAGATATGCGACTTTATCCATACCGTGTCACAGCAGTACAAGAATTGTTAGAAATTGATTACCCACGTAGACTACAGTTTTGTAATTGGCTTGTAAATATGAACAATAATGGAGAACTTTCGCAAAGAGTCATCTTTACTGGAAGCATGGTTTTATAAAACGGGATACCTAAATTCACAAAATACAAGAATTTGGAGTAGTAAAAATCCACACGTAATTAATGAAGAATCGCTACATCCAGAGAAAACTGGTGTTTGGGCAGCGATAAGCCAAAGGCAAATAATTGGACCAATATTTTTTCAGGGAACGTTAACTGCTTAAAGGTACCGTACGGAAATTTTACAACCATTTGTCAATCATTTGCATGATGATGAACTTCAAAATGCATATTTCCAACAAGACGGAGCACCATGTCACTGTACTGCAGAATCTTTGGATTATTTAAGAGAATTTTTTTATGAGCGTATAATTAGTCGAAATACTGAAATTGCCTGGCCTGCACGTTCATGCGATTTAACACCTTGCGACTTCTTTTTGTGGCCTTATCTAAAAAATAACATATTTCGAACACCTATATTGAATTTGAATGATATGAATGATAGTATAAAAATGCACTGATTTTAAGTTTCAAATACTTTAATCTACCTTTCCACTACAATATCGTTTCGTCACACTGTGACTTCATCAGGTGGATGAATACATAGTGAATTTACAAATGTACAAGGTATATATACACAGCCTGGTAATTATAAATTTAATGAAAGTAGGGGGGAATTACCAAATTTCTGTTTGGTCGTTTAATACTAACCCTAATTTCTTATATCTAGAAATTTCTAATGATTGTAGCAAATCTAGTTTTTTACTTTTATCTTGAATATGCAGAATTTTGAAGTTAGTATTAAAGTTGTGGTTATTCTCTATACAATGATTAGCAAAAGTTGAATCTGATTTATTATTTCTATAACTATTTTGATGTTCGGATATCCTTTGAGTGAATTTTCGTCCTGTTTGACCAATATATGACATATTACACTCACAAGTTAATTTATAGACGCCTGAACCAAGTTTTTTATCCGTTTTGTCCTTATTGTTTTTTAAAAAACTTCCAACTGTATTATTGGTTTTGTACGCTATGATAGTATTAGTGGCTTTCTTGATAAGATTACTCATTATGTCTGAAGTTTTCCCGATATACGTTAAGGAAGAATAATGTACTAAATCTTTTAATTGTTTAGGGTATATTAAAGAGCGGGTAAGTATTTTTTGTTTGTGTTGGAGGATTCTATTGATAATATTGTATGAATATCCATTATTTTTAGCAATAGTGTGTATTCTGTTTAATTCTATGTTGAAATTGTTTTTATTAAGGGGTATATGTAAAAGTCTATGTATCATAGATTCATACGTGGCTAATTTGTGTTTTAACGGATGAAAGGAGGACGCATGTATTGTTGTATCTGTCTGTGTTGGTTTATGGTAAATGGAAAATTCATGTGCTAATCTGCTTTAATGGTACGGATAGACAATTAAAAATGTTTTTTGATTATTTAAATAATGTTCATCCTAATATTAAATTTACACTAGAAATAGAAAAGAATGGCTTAATTAATTTCCTAGATCTTACTATAGCACATAACGCTAATAAACATGAATTTTCCATTTACCATAAACCAACACAGACAGATACAACAATACATGCGTCCTCCTTTCATCCGTTAAAACACAAATTAGCCACGTATGAATCTATGATACCCCTTAATAAAAACAATTTCAACATAGAATTAAACAGAATACACACTATTGCTAAAAATAATGGATATTCATACAATATTATCAATAGAATCCTCCAACACAAACAAAAAATACTTACCCGCTCTTTAATATACCCTAAACAATTAAAAGATTTAGTACATTATTCTTCCTTAACGTATATCGGGAAAACTTCAGACATAATGAGTAATCTTATCAAGAAAGCCACTAATACTATCATAGCGTACAAAACCACTAATACAGTTGGAAGTTTTTTAAAAAACAATAAGGACAAAACGGATAAAAAACTTGGTTCAGGCGTCTATAAATTAACTTGTGAGTGTAATATGTCATATATTGGTCAAACAGGACGAAAATTCACTCAAAGGATATCCGAACATCAAAATAGTTATAGAAATAATAAATCAGATTCAACTTTTGCTAATCATTGTATAGAGAATAACCACAACTTTAATACTAACTTCAAAATTCTGCATATTCAAGATAAAAGTAAAAAACTAGATTTGCTACAATCATTAGAAATTTCTAGATATAAGAAATTAGGGTTAGTATTAAACGACCAAACAAAAATTTGTAATTACCCCCTACTTTCATTAAATTTATAATTACCAGGCTGTGTATATATACCTTGTACATTTGTAAATTCACTATGTATTCATCCACCTGATGAAGTCACAGTGTGACGAAACGATATTGTAGTGGAAAGGTAGATTAAAGTATTTGAAACTTAAAATCAGTGCATTTTTATACTATCATTTAGTTATGGAGTTTCAACAAGTGTCTCCCTTATCAATTAATTATTTGAATGATATGCTACAGAAAATCGAACAGAAATGCATGGAAATTAATAACAATCCAGTAATGTTGCAGAATATCATCAGAAATTTTGAACTGAGGATTTTAAAGTGCATTGATCTTGAAGGACAACATTTTCAACATTTGTTATAGTTTTCAATAAATACCTATTATTTGTTATTTATTTGTATGTATGAAACTGTCAAAATATACGACTTCGTAGGTTAAGTAGTAAATTTTAATTTACGACATACTTCAAAATGTTCTTAGTAAATCACATGCTACTAGATTGACTTTTCAAATGAACACTTGTTATAAACGTTATCTTTTGCAATATTGTCAAAATTTTAGTATGTTAGTTGCAATATAACCAAAGAAAGCATATAATAACCTGCATGTCAAAATAAGAATAATGAGTAAAATAGGTTAGGAATGTCAAAGTGATAATCAAACAATTTCGTACTTATTGTCACTTATTGATATTACTATTTATTAGAAGTATTGTTCTCAAAAGAACAGATTTTGTAATTTTCGATAACTAAATATTCAAATTCGAAGAATGCTTAACCAAGAAGTCAGAATACCAGAAACAAAGTCAATAAACAACAGTATTGAAATAATATGACAGCAAACGGAATATCATAAGACTATCTCCTGGACAACTTATCATTTTTATTTAATATAATATTTCAAAGACGTATGTCTTAACTTAAAATGACAAACGTGCGTAGTGTTACAGCGAATATTCATGTGCGTTAGAAAGAGATAAAGTACAATTTGCGGTTCACACTTGGGCAGTACGAACTGAAAAGATATACTTTATGAAGTGTATATTTAAATTGTTTAGAAAACATAAAAACCTATATTCCTTGTAAAACTACTTTGTAATTACTAATTAGGCATTAAAAATATTTCGCTATACCTAGTATCTCATTAATTTTTTGTTTTACGTTTAAAAAGTTACTGAATCATGATTTTACTATTAATCGATATATGTACCTGATACATATGCAAATGATAAAATAACTATGGAAGTTAAAAATACGATTGACAGCACCTGTGGATAAAGTTGTCATTGCTCTTCTATGAATAATCGCAAGGTATGTGAACTTATCAAAATATGAGTAAGTAACGTTCATAGCAAATAAAGAAAAAAAGAAACTATATTTATTAACTTGTATGTTTCGTTGTTTCTAATATTACAGGAATAAAATAACTACAATATTATAAGCCGTTATGTGTTCTCGAAACATACACAACCCAAGGAAATCGCAAATGTTTAATTTCTTCACTTATATTCTTCATAATTTGTTCAATATCCAAATTATTAATAGAGTGTAGATTTTTATGACCGTTATCAATTTTAAAGTGTTGGAAAAGGCTTTGCTGTAATACTAGACTTTTTTTGAAATGACCTCTCAGATTCTTCAGAAGTTTTATAAAAGCTGTTGTGGTAGTTGTCCTCTCTATTAAAGATCTTTAAAAATATGGTCTGCGGCGGAAATTCCAAGGCAGATGTATATACAGATGTTTTTGCTATAAATTTAATTGCCAGATGAAAAACTAAAATAGTCTTTCAAAATGATAATGCTCTTATAAATTTACTGTAAATATTTATTTCAATAATAGGTAAATATCCAGATTTAATGTATATTATCAGTATCGTTAATTTTTCATTTTTGTTCATTACACTCATATACCGTATAAGCGACTGTCCTATATTCACCTATTAGTCAGTAATATTCTGAAATAGAGGTGCGCGAGGGAAGCCGCGTTTGATCAACGAGACAAGCGTTAGTTTTGTATTGGCTGTCGAGTGAAATGCAACAGTAGCAGAGTCACATTTTGTCATAACTCTCTTTATTGTTTGTAATTATATAGTACTCTCTTTTGTTAACGCTTGCCTGTTTCTCTTTTCAGCATATTTATTATTATTTTCGTTGATATTGATTTTATATCTAGCTATGGATTTTTTTTCGCTATAAGAAAAGCAATTGTTATTGTCATGAAGCAGACAAATTATACGCTCAATTCAAACAGAATTTGAAAAAAGCATAGCGTATGACACATTTCGTCACATTTATATCCGCAATAACATAAATAGAAAAGAATTCACAAAATGAGGAAGGAGATATTCTCATTCGTGCTGCAGTAGAAGGACAAGCACAATCATCTAGCAGAAAAATTGCTGAGCAACTTATCATCTCAGACAATACCGTTCGTAGGAAATTAAGAAAATCAAATGAAATGTTTCCAAACGACAAATACGAAAGGTTTGAGTTTTGTGAAGCAGTTTCAGAACGTTGCAATAATGACAAATTTGTTAAAAATATATTATTTTTATATACATGGTCATCAAATTCCGCTATTGTGCGGTATTGGCCTAAGGAAATTAAACGTATGATTTATGACTAAAGACGGCAGACTATGTGCCCACACTGTCAAATTTAATAATAATATGTTTATATACTGAGAAGGATTGTTCGACGTTGAGAGATGTTATATTTGCATAGTTAAAGTGCTCTTTGTATCTGTACAATGGATCTTCAGTATTGGTAAAAAGTTGCCCTAATTTTGTAAAATCTACATTTTTATCTAATACACCTTATGTGTATTATTAAATTTAACAGTGTGGGGCACATAGTCTGCCGTCTTTATTTATGACGCATGAATGCAATATTCGCAAAAGGTTAATGTTAATATCTATTATCAGGATAAAATAAAACAAATTTTAATGAATTTAACTTTTTAATTAACACTGTAACGGTCGTTTCGCTCCAACCTGGGCTTCATCAGACATATAACATATAAGACAGTTATATGTCTGATGAAGCTCAGGTTGGAGCGAAACGACTGTTACAGTGTTAATTAAAAATTGAAATTCATTAAAATTTGTTTTATTTTATCCTGATAATAGTTATAATGGAATTTCATCAAGTAAAGGCTGAAACAATCATATATGTTAATGTTTTTGTCAATGAAGGTAATTTAACCTCACAGAGATATTTATTTCTTTTGCAGAATAGTATCGATGGAGGCCCTGGTCATAATGCTGCAATTGTGCGCCAACATTTAAATAGTATATTTGATTTCATATTGACAACTGGTTGGAACGTTGTGCGCTGGCCTGCTAGATCGCCTGATTTAGCCTCAAACGATTTTTTCTTGCGGAGTTATATAAAAACGTCCATTTCCAGTTTACACAGCAACAGAGCTCGTACTGCCGCTGATTTAACAACGAAAATTGATTATTGTACGCGAAACACGGACAGTATCGAAGGTTCGCAGAAATTTTGTTGTGGTTTTCAGTTAAGTGATCGTTTTAAACATGTATTCTAATAAAATTATTCAAAATTGTAATTGTTATTTTTCTTGAAGAGAATTTTGTATTTCATTCTCTCTGGTTTCTTGGGAAAAGTTATTTGGTTTTTAGAAGTGTTTTTATTTTACACTGCTATACATAGAATTTGTTTATTTCTATACAATTATTATTAAATTATCCCTTGCGACTAGAGAAGATTTGATACGTTTCCTTGACGATAAGTATTGCAATGCATTTATTGCGCCTGTTGCTTCTTTGTCGTGCGAGTTATATGGTGCTTGATATATCAGACCACACTTAGAAGAAGAGCGAATTTTATATAACATTGGGCGACTATAGGACGCTCGCTCATATAGTATATGGAGGAAGGGTACTATATCTAGATATGTGTAGTTCTTTCCACGCGACCCGACTAAAAGATTAAAATTGTAAAATCTATTACGGACAAGTATGTGAGTTCAGCGGTAGGTATGTTTTGGAAGCAGAAACGCAAATGTTCAAATGGACCATACTTTATCTACTTTTAGCATAGTTTACTTTGTACGCCTAAGGCCCGGTTCTACAATCACGGAATAAACGCCTGGAATAACAATACCAGGTATAAAGTTATGCGGGCTTTATCCCGAGAATAAATAGGCAACCGTTCTACAAGTCGTTTTACATACAAGAATAGTAATACTGCTGTTGGTAATAGTTATACCATAAAAATACGCATCCGTTTGCCTATTTTCGCGCCAATTCGAATATAACCTACTTGTGTTGTGCGTTATAATCTGAACACTGTTATTTTCAATTATTGTTTAAAGACCAAATTTAATATCTTTTTAAAAAATGGCATCCCGTGTAAGGTGTACTAACTTTTCATTGGAGGAAATCGAAATATTGGTGGGATTAGTACATCAATATAAAAAAGTGTTAGGTAAATATTTTATTAATATAACATAATCTAATGTATAGACATGTCGACATTACTAATCTTTTTTTGTTTGTAGAATGTAAATCAACGGATGCAGTCTCTAACAAAGAGAAGGAAAAAGCCTGGGAGAAACTGGCTATGGAATTTAATTCTATTAGTAGCTGTGGCCGTTCCTTAAAGATGCTACGAAATAAGTGGGACTCCTTGAAGAAAGCCACCAGGAAAGAGTATGCTACTCTAAAAAATAGCTTGTATAAAACAGGTGGTGGTCCGTCAACTGATCACAATCTGGGTCCCATAGGTACAAGAGTAGGTACAATAGTAATTGGACTATCGGTACAGGGACTTCATGCCCTTATGATGGTGATTATGTTGGTAGGTGTTTTACAGGTGTATATTAGTATAGCTTTCTTTCGTAGCAAATAGGCATTTACTAATCATTTAGACAAATACTAATTTTGTAGATGTTTGGAAGTACTTAAATAGTTTTACAAGAAAATGTATTGGCTAGGCACATACTTTCAAGATACATAATACATATTAACACCAAATAAAGAAGGTATTTCCCATATGTCATGTAAAAAGACTTATTAAAATTGAATAGTGGATAGAGTATAACATATTTACAAAAATATTTAACTTCATAATTTGTTGCTATATAGATATTACAAATACATTTGAAACTGAGGAAGAAGTAAATAAGACGACCGAGATGGAACTTGATCTTCAGGTTTGTGATAATATACTAGTTCCACTGCTTATTTCCAGAATTTTTTTCTTCATAGGAATTTGATTGGTCCAGATGGAACCCAAGTGTTTTGAGAGAACCAAAGAACAAGAAGTTGTGTGTTTCGCAAGAAGAAAGTATAGGTAAATATTTGTATTACATTCATTTTTTTTCTTTGATTAACAAAATTTATTTTCAGAATTAAGCAAGAGCCCAATAGACTTGTCAATTGTTGGTGAAATTGCAAATGGGCGAAACACTCCAACATCAGCAAATGATGTGGCAGGTCCCTCCTCAGTGACTATCAAAGCCGATAAATTCGAAGGTCAATCTCCATCATGTAATTATTTGACTTTCTTCTTGGACACAACACAATATTTATTTTTATAATTTATTATCACAGTGGAAAGAAAACGTCCTCTCCTTTTAGGAAGAAAAGGGGCAAAAAACATAGTGTCCAAAAGGATGGGCACGCAACCCTTTTGTTAAAAAAGACTGCTCTTCTTGATTTGCAAATTCGTTTGTTACAAGAGGAGCATGACTTGAAAGAAAAAAGGCTCCAAGAAAAGCACGATTTGGAGATGAAAATATTACAAATGGATCTACAATTGAAAGAGCGACAAATAAAACATTCTTAACAGTGCAATTTTTTTATTTTTCTACATCACTCCTTCCTTTTCTAATTAAATATAATAATTTTAAAACCTGTAGAATCATATCACATGTACAGTATGTTGAAATATAGATATGTATTGAAAAAATGATTAATGGATGGAAGAAAAAAAAATTAGAAATTCATTTTTTATTCTGCTCTGACAAACAATGTTATTTTTACAGCATTGAACAGAGAAACATAAGTAAATATATAATCTCAATATCTTAAACTTTAGATGCAAAATATAATTACTATAAATTTTGTATTTATTACATTTATTATATATATTATGTACAAATATTAATTGACATTTTAACAAATAAAACATTCTTAACAGTGCAATTTTTTCATTTTTCTACATCACTCCTTCCTTTTCTAATTAAATATAATAATTTTAAAACCTGTAGAATCATATCACATGTACAGTATGTTGAAATATAGATATGTATTGAAAAAATGATTAATGGATAGAAGAAAAAAAATTAGAAATTCATTTTTTATTCTGCTCTGACAAACAATGTTATTTTTACAGCATTGAACAGAGAAACATAAGTAAATATATAATCTCAATATCTTAAACTTTAGATGCAAAATATAATTACTATAAATTTTGTGCATCTATTTCTTCTGGTGTTTGGGGAAATTTAATGTATCTGGGATTTAATTCGCACAAAGCAACAGTTACTATTTTCACTGATTCACATGCAGAGGTTTTGCTCACTCCTACAAAATCAGCAGCCACTATCAACATCGAACCAGTAGCAAAAAATCTTAATGTTAACAAAAATTTTGTTGCCGGTGTCAATGCACTATTGCGGTTTGTTTCGGATTTTATTATTCCTTCAATTTGTTGAAGAATTCCCCGACAAGTAGTTTTTGAAAGACGAAAACGATTTATAAAATCAATTTCGTCTATATCATCGAAAAAATTTATTCTGAAATGTAAAATTTAGATGCATTATAAAAATATATAACTTTAAAATATTTACCTTATTTTAAAAGTTTTTGGTCGTCGAATTACTAGAATATTGTCAATATCGTCTTCGTCCGAATCAAATAAAGGAATATCATTCAAATTCATTTTTAACCTATAAACTGCAAACGTCCAAACACTTTGTTTTCTTGTCACAGATACTTATATTCCTCCAATCACAGCCCAGAATAAAGTTATCCGATGTTTAACTTGGCCCTGAACAGAGGGATAAGTTATACTGCTACTTATACCAGGGTTTATTCTATTCGGGGTTTATCTAGTGATTGTAGAACAGTTACTTGAAATTTATACTCGGTATTGCGATATACTAGGTATGTATATCTATGGATTGTAGAACCGGGCCTTAGTGAAAATGAAACTGATAGCACTGACTGTGACGAATCTGACAACTGCGAAAACTTAAATATATTCATTTTATTTATATATAAATATTTAGTATAATATTTTTACCTTATCTAATTTTACTATTATATAAATTTGTAATACATATGTATTGTGATATTTTGTTTTAATACAGTCCTGGTTGTGTATCAAAATGTTCTAATAAGTATTTCTAATCGCTCGTTTTGTATAAATATATATGTCGCTGTGCTCGGGTACTTGCCCGAATATGCTTTACAGTTTTAACCCTTTAACCGGGTCGCTATATCGTCGAAAAAACTATACATATACATATAATAAATGCTTTGTTTGTACTGCTTTATCTTCTAATATATTCATCTATATTTTAAATAAATTATTATTAAACAGTTTTAAATACTATTTAACATTATTATATATATATATTGCATTTCATGCAATAGTGTTTCTAAAACGACTAATATTTGTTTAATTAATAAAATTTATTTCAATTACGAATTATTAAAAGTCTACATTGGATCAAGTATAATTAGCCTAAGTTTCTACAGTAGTTAAAATTCATGGAAAAGAAAATTTTAAAGCAAATAATTATTAAGTCTGTTACATAAGAGATAACGTAATATTGTTTCAAAAATATTTGTAATTACAGATATACTAATTTAGATTAGCAATTAAATTACACATAGCATAACTAAAAAATAGTTATGCAAATTATTCACTTTTACTTATTCAACGAAATGCTTATTTACCGTGGTATTATAATAAATATTTTGCGATTCAGGTAAGATATATAAATAGATCCGCCTCAATTTACATGAATTTTAAACATAATGGTGCACAATATGTATCATGTATCACCTACTCAAACAAAAGTAAAACTTCTGAAGACTGATATATATAGGCTTAACCCATTTACGGCCAGTGGTGCGTTTACGCACCACTGATTACAAAAATTTAGCTAATTCGCTAATTGTTTAGATGCAGATTTTTAATTTTGTATGATAACTAAACTAATATATTGAGTTAAATTTAGCATCAATCTATTTTTTTCTAAGACTATAACTTATTGAGATAGCAATTATTAAAAATAGACAATTTTCAGTTTTCACCAATCCCCGAAGTAAATTTCTATAAATTGTTGTTAGTTTTTATTTTAAGTTTTTAGAGTAAACATTCTAAATGTCAATACTATAATACTAAAACATTAGTTTAAATGTTTGTTATTAGTTTGTTTAGAAAAAATGACAGTAGATTACTTGGTGCGTAAACGCACCATTGGCTGAATGCGTATTGCGCATGCATTTTTCAAGAAAATACAAGTTTAGACTTGTTTATGTTTTAGATTCATAACCAGATGCATTCAGTCTTTAATGTTCCTTTGCAGTATATAGACGCAAATAGACTTACGGTAAACAAAAAAAATGCCGGTTTACCTAACTCAACGGGAATTGGAGGCCGCCTTAGACGAAATAGTAAATGAGTTAGAAAATAGAAATGGTACGTAAAATTTGTAGGTAGTGTACCCCATAACATAGTAAAGGTGAATATTTTTAGATAATATTGATGTAGTGTATATTCCGCCGGAAGTTGATGAATTGACCGATGAGGAAGATATTGATGATAATGTGGTAATTGAACAGGTTCGTCCAAATGAGCAAGAAATTTCTGGTTTATTTGAGATACAAAATCATAATGATACCACTAATGAAGGTCCTATTGATTCTGACGATGAGACGTTAGATGTAAAAAGACAAAAACTTTTAAGACAAAAAGTATCGGCGCCTGTTTGGAAAAAAGGCGAGACAACTTACGCAAACTTACCTGTTTTTGACAATACTGGAAGAGAAGATATAAAAAATAATTTATGTGGCAAATCTCCGTTGGAATTATTTTATCTCTTTTTTGACGAAGAAGTTTTATAGAGAATAGTGAGCTATTCTGCCAAATATTCTTATGACAATAATCGTAATGATTTTCAATTTGGTATAACAGACCTAAAACGGTTCCTAGGAATATTGCTGCTTTCCGGTTACCATACACTGCCTCAGACTGATATGTACTGGTCTACCGACGAAGATAAAGGTTTGGTCATAGTTCGAAAATGTATGCCTCGCAATAGATTTCGAAGTATAAAACGTAATTTGCATTTATCTGATAATGCTCAGTTAGACAAAAATGACAAATTCTCAAAACTTCGCCCGATTTTCAACATAATGAACAAAAGGTACATGCAGTTTGGCGTATTTGCTCACGATCTATCTATCGACGAACAAATGGTGCCCTATTTTGGGAAACATTCCTGTAAAATGTTCATAAAAGGAAAGCCCGTGCGATTTGGCTTTAAGATTTGGTGCCTAACTTCTGCCGATGGATATTTATTTCAGTTCATTCCATATGGAGGGGCGAATGCATCACATAGTAAATCAGAACTTGGTTTAGGAGGCCAGGTTATTGTTGACTTGCTCACAATTGTGAAAAGTCCACAAAAGCATTGCCTTTATTTTGATAACTTTTTCTCGTCATATAAGTTATTGAAGTTTTTGAGTCAGAAAGGCTTTTATGCTACAGGCACCATAAGAGACAACCGAACGGCTAATTGTCCATTAGAAAACGTAAAAAGCATTTCCAAGAAACAACGAGGAAGTTTTAATTCTGTATTTGACGAAGAAACCAACACATCTTTGAACAGGTGGAACGATAATTCAGTGGTGACTATTATTAGTAATACTTTTACACTACGACCTTTATGCACTGTTAAAAGATACGACCGATAAGAGCGAAAGGAAGTGATGATTTCTCAGCCAAATATGATCGCACAATATAATAAATATATGGGCGGCGTGGATTTGCACGACAATGGCGTTTCTAACTATAGAATAAATGTGCGTGGCAAAAAGTGGTGGTGGCCGTTATTTATAAATTTGCTAGACAGCACTATTGTTAACGCCTGGAAAATATACAACATAGCGAATGAAACCCAAATGACGCAACTTGAATTCAAATCTTACATTGCAGTACGCTTGATGAAGGCAGAAGATGACAATCGAAACAGGAAAATTAATCAAGCAGTTGGAAGCTCTATTCCTGATGAAGTTCGTCTTGATAACATTGGTCATGTAATCTCGATGCATGCCGATAAAGCTAGACGTCGTTGCAAACTATGCAAAAGTCACACAATTTACATTTGTGTAAAGTGCAAAACACATCTACATTTAAAATGTTTTGAAGATTACCACAAGAAAATATGAACATGTGTTCGGCCAACGGGTGCGTACACGCACCATCTTTTTTTTCATATACGCAATTTTTTTTTCGAGCTGATATGTATCAAATCGTTTTTTTTTAAATATGTTTTTAGTAATAAACAATACTTTTTTGTAAAGTTTTCGTTTAATATACACCTTGGCCGTAAATTGGTTAAATATCACATGATCTCTTAGCAATTAGCTAGAGTAGATGATATATTTTTGACTTTTACTTTGTCTGATAATCTTTCGTAAGAAGTTTAGTTTCTGGAAGAATGAAAACATTTTGTTTATATCAGACTAAATATATTACAAAATGCGAAATGATAAAATTAATCTCTTAATTTTAATTTATTACCAAAATAGAGGCGACCTTTAAAAAACAATTATATAAAAGTAAAGTTTCTAATAAATTCACATATTCGTGAGACATTAACATTTAGTTTCTTTTTTCATTAAATTATTATAACGGCAAAAATGCAAATACAAATAAATTATACATTATTAGACAGAAAATGGCTATTAGTAACCTTCAACAGATTTTCTTAAAAATTAAGTCTTTATACAAAGTAATGAAAAAATTGGAGCTTTATTTTTAACTGAAAATAATACACACAAAATAATGACAAATGAAAAAAAAATTGTTTTAAAAGTTAAAAAGTTTTATTTTTCTGCGTAGTGTATCCGATGGACACACAACAATTTCATAATAACATAATTTTTCTGTTAACTGTTACTTTGAATTATTAAAATACAAATTTCACAAAAACAATAATCAAGTCTTACAAAGAGTACCTTTTCTGTAGTAAGTAAGTTACACAATCTAAACTTATTAATGAAATAATTTGGTAAAAATTAAAAAATGTCGTTTGAAAGCTGTTTCCTCAACCGTCTCTTGGAAATAATGTATGGCACTAGTACTTAAATCCCTCTTCCTCCATTAGCTTAGAAATTTTAAATGCACAATTATTAAAAAAGTTCTGTGCCTATGGAATTATGTTACTCAAAGTTTTGATATGGCTTTTCTTGTCTCATTAAACTATGCCAACGTATCGAATTTCAGCAAAATCGCGTGAGTCGTTTTATATTTATAATAAAAAATCCATTTCAGAATTGTAACTTCAGCACCTTATAGCTCCCAAACTAATCAACTTTGTACTAAGGTAAATTGTCTTGAATCGGTCCATTTTGATGTAAGGAATATGTGGTAGGTTTTTGTAAAGCCCTTTTACACCTTGTATAAAAATTATTAATATTGAAACTTTTCTAAAATAGCTATAGATTAAAAACTCTTCGTATTACTTGATTTCAGATGACTTATCAACTCGAGCAAAGAAGGTTGTATATGTCATACACTACATATATCACTGTCGTCAACTACCTCGTTTTCTATTCCATATTTAATGCAACGGGTGTTCATTTGAAAAGTCAACCTAGTAGCATGTGATTTACTGAGAACATTTTGAAGTATGTCGTAAATTAAAATTTACTACTTAACCTACAAAGTCGTATATTTTGACAGTTTCATACATACAAATAAATAACAAATGTGATTGACATTATCAAATGTCATTTGGATTTACGTTTACGGAACAACAAACACATACTAATATATATGCGTCTTATTCTATCAAAATTTCAAAGTAACCTAGATTGACTTTTCAAATGAACACACGTTCTAGTTTCTAGACAAACAATTTCTTCTAAATTTCAATCCACTATTCTTAATTAAACAATGATAAAAATTCAATCAGTATCTTCATTGAAATGTTCTGAGAAATATTATATAAAAATAAACTAAAGCACTTCATAAAATTTGAATCGACATATTTTGCGGGTGGTTGGTTACATGAGCTAAGAGAGCAGCTTTTTGAAATGTATTGAAAAGGTTTTAAAAATGAAATAAGATACACAATCGTGTGATTTTCACAAACATTTGTGAAAATCACATAATTATGTTTCTTATTTAATTTCACAATGAATTTTCATCAAGTAAAAGTCACATTAGTTAATTATGAAAAGATTTCAGATCCTTTTCAATTAGTGTTAAAAATATATTTTCTTTAAATTAAATGGTATAATTAAATCAAATTCTGATAAAATATTACTAGTGCATTATTTCCAAGAGACGGTTGAGGAAACAGCTTCCAAACAACATTTTTTTAAATTTTTACCGAATTATTTCATTAATAAGTTTAAAATAACGAAAATTGACTTAGACACAAATACAAAAATAACACAAAATTATTATTAAAAATGGTACAAACTTCGAACAAGCATAATTAGGAGTGCATTCCAGCAATGGTAAAAATCACTAATATTGCATTTAATACATATTTCATTAAACATTAAAAAATACTTTCTACACACAAGCATTTTAAAGATATTATAATTTATAAAAAGCAGAAAGAAAAATTCTAATAGAACTCTACGTGAAAAAAATTGCGTTCTAAAAAAGAAAGATCTCAAGCGAAAAGAAGTCAACCAAAACACAGTGCAAACACCATCTACCTGACGACTCCACAGAAGCTTCTACATCTAAGGAACAAGTTCCTATAGAGTCTACTGATCGATCCATTACCGTTCCTGGACTATCACCATTAGAATCAGTATTCGGCGATGTCACTGGATTGCTGGGTTTTATAACATTTCCAGCAGGAGAACACGTAACGGCATTATTTTCTTGACAGGCAGTGATGATAAAAGTAGGCGTCGATGTTTCTGGCTTAATATGTTTCAGTGTAGAACTTCTGGAAGCGGCGTTACGCTTCCTCGAAGAGCTAGAACTTCTTCGGCGGCCGTTGACTAGTGGCGGTCTAGAATCAGTCGGGGGTGAGGCTAAGGGTAGGGAACAGGGACGACGAGCCGGTGTTGGCGAAGTCGGAATCCTGGTGACTCCGAGCAAGAGAACAGTTGAACGATCTTCCGGTAGGTCACTGCACCCAACGTACAACAAGCTTAGCTCATTTTTTTAAAAGCAAATAAATATAAAATAAGATATTAAATAATACGTTGTATTTTAGTGAACGCAAGTAACAAAAATGGTTTGTTCCGTTTGACACTTATGCCTTAGTTGTATAATATAGTAGTACACCATTAATTGAGTTTAGTAACTGTATACTAATATATAATTTTACTTTAACTGATTTTGCTTACTGTTACAATCTTGGCGAAATGTATTAGATACCCTCAGAGAGAAATTATTTGTTCTTTTATATTGTGAAATAGTTTATTTTGGATAAGCTAACTGAATTCATTAAAATATAAAAACTGTTAAAAATTTACTATAATCACGAAGGTAGCACCATTTTGGAATGAATGACCATCCACGATCGGCCCAAAAAAATCAAAAAATCTTTCTAAGGAATGATTCTTTCTTATTGCAACAATTTTAATAATAAAAATGAATAAAAACATGAGTTTATTACATGAGTAGCCATGTATAGTGGACCAATAAATCATTATTTAGGGAAAGTAGCAACAAATTGAACAGATATGAATTATGACTGTATATTTGTGCTTTGTACAATTAAAAATGAATTCCAATTAAATATTTGCATACCTAAGCAATAAATCAATAAAACTACTGATTTGGAAATCCCAATGCGGAAGTACCGGGTGAAAACTAATATTTATGGCGCATACGACTTTATGTATATGAATGAATAATACGCCTTTCAGTGCATCAAGCAAAATGTGAATGAAAAATTAAAAATAGCGAAGAATTATTACATTAAAAAAAGAAAATCTTGCTAAAAATACTGAAGTTACATGGAGAAAAATAGTAAATCCGGAAACAATTCATAAATGTTTATGAAATATAAATTATCATGGCTGAGCGGCCCAAAAAAGTCATTTGTCAGTGGCGTGAATAGTTTACGCAAATGAATTTAAAATTAAGGGTTCTGAACTTTGGAAAAAGGGTTTATTTCCTGATAGTAGTAAATTCAATCTTTTTGGTTCATATGGTCAACAAATAGTGTGGACGAAATTAAAAACCGCTGTACAAAATCAACAAAGTAAACATAGAGGTGAACATGTTATGGTTTGCAGATCTAAGTATGTTTAACAAGGGGTTTGATAAATTATAAATTGCGCTTTATTGATGGAATATTAGATGTTAATAGTTTTTAAAAATTTTACAAAATTAATTAGCTAAAAGCGCTGAAAAATGGAACATAAGTTATAAATAAATATTTCAGCAAGACCCGATTCGAAGTATTACGCTCGGATTGGTAAAGAATATGGATCATGTAGGGACCTCGTCAAATACTTCCACATTCACTTCAATCACTCGACCCGAATCCCATAGGGAAGAATCTATAGCATACTATAGACATAGAATTAAAATACATTATAGATTACAGGGCCCCAGGATTGTTAATAATTTATCTATACGTCCTGCGTAAATATTTCTTCGTGAAAAATAAGAATTGATTCTCTTAAATATCGTTTTATTTTTACGTTTTATATATTTATTAAGCAATAATGTTCAACGGAATTCATAACTACTTAATATATTGCTACTTTTCCTAGATTATAGTGCACAATACTTCATTGACTTAGTGAAACAGTGGGTTTTTAAAGGCGATCCGGCTCCGCAGAAAACAAAGACTGTGAAATCGGCCAACAAGGTGATGGCCAGTGTGTTTTAAGCTGCACGCGGAATCATGTACATCGATTACTTGGAAAACGGTCAAACAATAAATGAAGAATTTAAAAAAAGGTATATACCACAATTATTAATCGTATCCTAAATACGTATTTCGACAACTAAGTTGTCACCATCAGTAGGTAAAAACTACTAATTAAAAGTCGCACATGGGGCACAGTAAAGCAAGAGAAACGCTTACGCACAACTTCTATACACCGCGTCCCCGTATACACTGATTAATAATTGTGGTAAGGGGTTATATACCTTTTTTAAATTTTTATTTAACCACAGTCTCCATTGAAAGAATTTTAATAAATGAAGAGTATTATGCAACGTTATTGCACCGGTTGAGGGAAGAAATCAAGGAGAAACGTCCTTATTTAGCAAAGAAAAAAATTCTCCTCCACCACGGATGGACACTTGCGCAGTTTCAATGGCGAAAATCATCGAATTAAAGTTCAAATTATTTCAACATCTACCGTATTCCCCAGTGCCTTTTTATATTCCCAAACTTGAAAAAATGAGTGACCGGAAAACGATTCACGTCTAACGAGGCGGCCATCACCCAAACAGATAACTATTTTGAGGACCTTCCGAAATTCTACTTTTTGAACAGCTTGAAAAAGTTAGAGAAACGCTATGAAAGGTGTATAGAGTAAAAAAGGAGACTATGATGAAAAACAAACAAAAAAATTCCAAAATATTTAGTTTTTCTATCTTTTTGTAAGGAATTATTGAACCACCCTCATATAAAAGCGTTTCATCCTCGTTCATTGGTATAAAGTAATATTATAAGATGGAGGCAACCATATGGTAGTATATTGAATATTAAATATGTTATTAGACATAATTCCAACTATAAATTAACACTTAAATAGTAAGAGTTTATTTGGACTTCAATAATTTCTATACTTTACGGTTTTTGAGAAACCTGGTGAGTAATGCGTTTGACGATACATTGCGCTCATTGTATCTAAGTTGATGGAAGTATGATTACAGTCTTGAGCCATGGTTTTCGTGAGAATTATATGATGATTTAAGATTCAAAAAAAAATTCGTTGTATTTCCTGCTGTAAAATCTAATGAAAGAAGAGGGTATCTGGTACATTTAACAAAAACTGTTTTAAAAAAATTATATAATTGAAGTGTTTCTTTATAAAAATGATTTTATAGCAATAAATTAAATTTGTGATGTACAAAATCTATAGTACGGTTTTATAAACCAACTAATAGAATTTCAAACTTCGATGTAATTTCGCTAAATAATTTTCACAAAACAATTAGTAAGCAAACCATTTATACAGAAACAAAAGTATTTTTTAATCAATGTGTGTTGAAGTTTAACCTTTCGGAAAGAATAAAAACAAATGTTGATAGTTTAAACTGTATAAAAATAATTTTAACGTCATAATAGATTCTACGAATATAATTTGTTTCTATTAGCTTTTTGACATATTAATATTGTCAACTAATATTACTAATGTATAGGTAATAAAAGTAATTGCAAAGTGCTTTAAACAAGCGAACTTGATTGATTTTACATTATCTTAAATTGAGTAAGAATATGGAAGTTGTAGCAAAACAGTAAAACATGTAATGACAATAAAACGAGAGAACTTTAAAATGGACTTAAAAGTTCTCCCATAATAAAAAAAACATATGCGTTTCACAGAAATACATTTAACTTCAGAATAATTTTAAATATCACTATTAATTACAAAAGTATATAACGACGACACAATCGTGAATCACTAATTTGAATTTTTTGTAACAACACTTTTATTCTATAAATTAATATGATAATATGGATATTTTTCTGTAGCAACAAATTTGTAACTGAAGAAGTACAATATATATGTATACAGTAGCCTCCCATTATTACGTACCCGAGTTATAACGTACGTTTTTTCGGTGGGTTCAAAGTCCAATTTAATATAGTGTGGGCATAACGTAGACAACTAACGGGTGTTCGTTTAATACTGAAGCTGACAGTTTGTGTCAAATTTTGGTTAAGTTAGCATTACTGCACTTGAGTTTGACCGCAACAATTAACATTAGCGTCCTATGCGGCAAGCACTTTTGACGTAAATATAAAAATATTTTTTATATTTTGAGATAGATTGTGCCGCGTTCCAAAACAAAAATGTGAATAATAAAAGCTAACGAAAAGTAGCCTACGACTATGGCAAAAGATGTCAAACACCAATTGACAATAACTATAATTCTCAGTGTGGCAAATACAAAGCAAAGAATTTTTCAAAATTTGACAAACGTCAGCTTCAGTATTAAACTGACGATATAACGTTCGAATATCTTCATCTTAGAATTTGTTTGATACTGGCTTTGTCAGTTTGATCCATTTGTGAATTTAGAGAAAACTATAATTTCTACGATTTGAACCAACAGGAAAAAAATACTAGAAGCGCATAAAGATAAATTATGTCAAGCAAAGAAAATAAGAAAACCGTTGCGCCATCACGTGGACTCTTCTTTATTAAGGTGATTCCAAGCCAAAAAAATATCAATGTACCAGTGAGCCGTTCAGTTTTAATGGCGAACGCTGAAGAGTTTGAGAAATTACTAGATGGACAAGATTTTCAATGTACTAGAAGATAGGTGAAAAGAATCAAAGCTAGATAGAATATCGTTCTTGGTAAAATTTGTGGAAACTCAGCTGATGTTAATAAAGATGTGGTGCCTATTTGGTTGAAGAATGTATGACCCGAATTAAGGAATGAAGATCGCTCCCTAAAATTTAAAGGTGAAAGGCAAGCAGCCAAAATTACTGTATTTGTTTGTGCTAATTTAAGTGGTACTGAAAAACGTAAATTACTTGTTGGAAAGTACTAAAATCCCTGGTGTATGAAAAATATAATAAAGCTGCCGATCACATACTGTAATATAAGAGCTAGGGCGAAAAGGCAGAAAATTTTTTACTTGTGGTTGACAACTGTGTTATCGATGTTATATCTGAAAAATATCAAACTTGAATTTTTCCACCAAATTGCACTTCTATGTTACATCTTATGGACCAGGGAATAATTCAATGCCTCAAAATACATTATCGTAGAAATTTTTTAATAAAATTTATTAAAGCAACGGATAATACGGAAAAATTTGTACTGACCTTAGTGGATACCATCCCAATGATATCACAATCATGGAATATGGCCATTCAAGAGGTAATTAGCAATTGCTTCGGACTGCCAGATCGTAGTCATAAGAATTATGAATTCGACGAAGAAGATGATTTACTTCCTATTGATGGTTTACGACAGGACAACTAATTTTGAGGATTTAAATATTTTATTTGGTGTATGGTTGAAAAATCATTTTGATGACTTGTCTGCATTAGAACAATCTGCATGACTTAGACAAATTCATAGAAGTTGACGAGGATCTCGTTACATCAGAAGTATCTAGCGATATGGACATCATCAATGATGTATTAATAAAGGTAACGTGAATTAAACTGCAAGTAACTCAGGGCCAGGGGACTAATTGGACCCAATTATTTAGAAGCTATGCGGGGGATCAAAACCGTTATTCAATACATGGAACAATCTGAAAATATCAGTGATGATATCCTAAACTCCGCATTGAATAGTGAAAACTTTTTATGCGTCCATCATACCAAATATAATAAGTTAAAAGAAATGAATACCGATTTTATTTATTAGCATTTTATTATTATTGTTTATAATAATTCTGAATATTGTCTGTAGCTTATATTTTATTTTTCACTTTCTAAAAAAATTCAACCCTAACAAAACTGTTTGGTGAACTATACACCTATTTTTTTTAATTCACCAACTTCTTGCTATAACGAATTTGTTTTTTGATCCGGTGAAGGTACGTTATAACCGGAGTCTACAGTATATAATTTTTAGAAAAGCGTGTGAAATCAAATAATTGCTAAGATGTATCCATTATATTACCTACAAAACAGGAAAAAAACAATGCATTAAAACATTGAAGCGTGCTAAACTAATTCTGTACAGTATAACTAGGTAATAAACATAACAAATGCACGAACATTGTATCATACTAAAAATTGTGAATTGTGTCAAAGATAAACTACATAAAAAAAAGGCACGCACACACACAACCAAATGCACAACTCTACAAACTAGGTGCGATGACGCAGCGTGAAGAATGCATTAAAAATTACATAGGGAGGCATGCACGGATAATTAACCCAAATAAGTAGGCGAAGGTCATGCCTTCAATTGTAGAGTATTATTAACTGATCTTGAGAATAATAATAATACATATTACATATTTTGAAGGTTATATTAGAAATGATGCAAAACAAAAAAATTTATATTATTCTTTATCGTGAACCCTTGAATATTTGAAGTAGTTCTCAATGAAACACATTGATAACTTTGATGAACGTATATCAATTATGCTAATTTTTATTTAATTTAATTTCGTAGGCAAGAGTATTTTGTCAATAGAATGTTATTATTACACAATCTACCAGCGGGAATATCGTAACACTTAATTATTTTTCACGTTGTAAGAAGTAAATTTACTTAAATTAAAAGTGTATTAAGTGAATAAATTATAAAATTATCCGCGATATTAATTTATCTGAAGTATTTAATCGAATTTGTATATATTTTGTCGAAACTTTACCATTTCTAAAAGCTCTATCGTTTGCATATGTCTAATGACCACAAAAACATAAAAACAAGACGCAATATTATAGGTATTTGCGAGTACGAACCCCTAGTTCTTGCAATTTAGCAGTTGCCTTTAGTCATTTAACGCAAAATCCGTACCATGACGAATTTGATAAAATATAAAGTTCAACATCTAAAATCTAGCGATAATAATACATGACGAAGAAAATTAGCGCAACCCCTATAAATTTATGAGTATATAAATTTATTTATCAAGGAGGCTTATAAATCGCTCACTTTCTGAAAAAAAAAAAAAAAACAAGTAACTCTGTACTATTACTTGAATTAGTTTTCTCTTAAGTCATTTCTACGCAGGTTAAGCTTGTTTTGCGCTTATTTGCATTGTTATTTTCAGCAAGTGTAATAGCGTTGTGAGTTTTGAGTTTTCTCAACTTGTGGTCAGATTTTCATTTTGTCGAATCGTGTACATGCCTCCAGTGAGAAATTTAAGTGAGCATGATGCTGTGATAATTGTCACCTTAATTGAAGAAAGGTATAGTCAACGTAAGGTTGCACAGAAGCTTGATGTTCATCACACGACTGTTGGTCGATGTCTTCAGCGATTTAGGACACATGCTAGGAGACCAGGGCAAGGCCGCCTAAGGGCCACAAACCAAATGGACGATGGTTCTATAAGCCTACAAGCACTAAGAAATCGGTTTCTCGCCGAAAACGAGATTCAAGATATTTGAAGTGTTGCGATGTCTTCCAAAATAGTAAGATGGCTCGAGGAATCTCTCAGCCCTCTTTTAACCATACCCCACATGCTAGCCAAGCTTCCGATGGAAGCGCTTTTATCTGGAGAAGACCAGGAGAAAGATACAAACAAGTATGTATGGTCCCCCAAGTGTCGTAGGGGGTCAATAATGTTTTGGGGTGGCATTTCTTTCGAGGCCCGTACGAATTTTGTAATGATCCGAGGAAGAGCATTAAACGCTCCGAGGTACATCCAGAGACTCTGGAAGAACATGTCGCACCTTTTGCACCTTACACAGCCGATAATTTTTTGCTTATGGATGATAATGCCAGATCATATCGAACTCATATCGTAAACGAATATCTAAACGAAGTTGGCATTCAATGTTTAGAGTGGCCAGCTCGTAATCCTGACTTGAATGTGATAGAACACGTTTGGGATCATCTTAAACGACGCATTAGACGTCGAAATCCTGCTCCTGAAAACTTGGCAGAGCTGGAAAACACTCCTGAAAAATGGCATAACACCCAAAGATTTCATCACAAAAAATTTTCCATAGCATCCAAAGACGTTTGAGAGAAGTTATTTGATCTAGAGGCGGCAATACACGATATTGAAACTGTTAAAACTGAAACTTTTGCGTATCTTCAATTTGTTTCATTGCTCTGTTTTTACTGAAAATTTGAATAAAAATTAATTTCTTTATTTGGTTCTTTTTTCTTAAAAAATTTTTGAAATCATTGAAAAGCAATTCTTTGTATTCTTATTTCAATAAATTAAATTAATTTTGATAGGCATACTAAGATTGAAAGAATTAATTCATAATTTATTAAGCGTTGCGATAATTTTGTCCATCGGTGTAATTATTATTAATTATGTCCTTTTAATTTTAGACGATTTGGTAGTTGTCTATTTACCATAAAAAGATAGCGTATCGATGTTAATAACATCAAGTGTGTAAATATAATAAATACAAATATGTTAAAAAATATATCAGTATATGTGTACATGGACATATATTTAAACAAAATATATTTAAATAATGGTTACTTCCACGTACATGTCTTTCGATCTTTTAGGATTCGTCAGTGCAGGTAATGAAGTAATTATTATCACTGCCGCTAAGTAAACCATAATCATACCTTTCAAATGACAAGAGAACGTTCTCTTAATATTTGACAGATGTCAAGAGAACGACTCGAGAACATTCTCTAACATTTGACACATAAAATTGTGCTAGTATATAGGCATCAGTTGATTACTAGATACTTGTAAGGATTATATTTTTACCAGCATTAATATTTTCCGCACAATTTCATTGTAAAATATAGGCAAATAATATAAACAACATAGAGGAAACTGACATATAAGTTAATTAACTTTATTTGCGAATAAATGCTATAAACGAACAATATCTTTTTCGTTGTGATATGTGTCCCGAAATGGGAAAGAATGAAAAGCAAAGATTTCAACTCGAAGTCTTACACTGCAAGATAGAATGACATAGGAATAGAATAGGATAATTGAATTTGTATGGAGCATTAGTAAACAATGTTATAATCGTAACATTGGTAGAAATGGTATTTCTGTTTAAGAATGCATTATTGAACACTGGCTAAGAAGAAAAGTTGTTATGTTTGCCATGATGTAATTATAGTAATATAAAAAGTAATCATCCGTTACTTACTTTAACAAATAGCTGTTTCCGAAGTCAAACAAATCGAAATACGAAAAAAGATACTAAGTACGTGCATAATCAAAATAAGAATATCAATCAAAGTAAGCAAAAACTTTAAGATTGCAAAATTAACGGCTCAAAAGATATTGGAAACTTATAAATTAACTCAGTCAGCTGAAAGAAAAAAAAATTCAGAAAGAAATCTGGGTGCAGATGATAAAACAAAGGCGGAAAGAGTAATTGAAGAGTTTAAGAAAAATCTAAGCCTTTTGGTCGGTGATGTCACACACAAATTAATGTATCAAAACCATACATACAAAAGAGGATTACGATCCTACAAGGGTTTGCAGTTTTAAGTCGCGATTCAAGAAAAGAGCGGTATTGTAAAACGCGTGCACGTAAGTTGAATAGAAATAAACAAACGTAAAAGCCGATTTTAAACAATTATCATGTGAACAATTATATGTTACACATCAACGAATCGATGTTAATGAGAAATTTAAAACTATGAAATTGGATAAAATTTCTTGCATGACAGGAAATTTGTTCTTGCAAAATCTGTAAAAAAAAAATCTGCAAAAATTAATTCAAAGTCTATGATCAGACCAAAACATCACTGAGATGTTTTGGTCTGATTTAGCGACAGCCCCATTATGCTAAAGCTTGGTATTCAGATATTGTTCAAATTATAGTGAAAATTGCCAATTCTCAAAATTGTCCAGAATAACATTTCGTGGAAAAATATTAGGGAAATATTAAACGCAAATTGAAGGCAGTGGATGAAAAAAAAATAAACGAATATGGAAAACAGCGAATGAAACCATGGTCAGTGAAGATGCATAAATATTGATGCGAAGTATCAAAAAAAAGTTAGGACTCTTTCCCAAGCTTAGTCCTTTTTACAGTTTCAGGGTTTTAATTTAACAAGTTGCTTTATGTATTTGTTACAAGTAGAGAGCGTACTGAAGTGATTGAATGACCAGTTGTCCCGATAAAACGTTGTGGCGGTATCAGGTATTGTATGCATGTTATAACAGCCCACTATTTGCTTACTCGTTTGCATTCGTCGAGCAGATGTTATTTCCGTCGTTATTATGTCTATTCATTCATAAATCAATTTTACAATAGCGTGTAAGACGGAATATACATTTATACATTATTTTGTGATATCCGCTAATTTCTAAAGTGTATTTTCGTGTTTACATGCTGTTATACATGCATATATAGGTATATATGTATTTATTGTTCTTGAGATAGTATATTTTCTATTCTCTTCTATAAGGGATTGTTTCTGGTTTTGTTTCTTTCAGTGTTATTTGGTTACAACGTTTAATATTTAAAAAAATCCGTTTTATATTGTTATATTGTATATTTATCCCATAATTTTTTATAAATATTAAGTTTAATTTACGGAACTAACGGACACTTTCTATTTTTAAAGACGTTTTAACATCTAAAAGACCTACTTTAACACAGGAACACCTCGAACAAATTTCAGTTGTTCATAGTAATATTTTACACTTTCAATGTTTCACAGAAAATACAGTTTTGAGTTTTGTTCTTTGTGAATTATTATTATTCAAAATTCGATACGCAATTCGCTTGTTAGCATTATTTTTGTTTCAGCAGTAGTTGCTGCCGGTTATCAAACCGTTTATTACATTCGCTCTGTTGTGCATTGTCAGATACATATTAACTGTATAATATGTAGGTATGTGCCACTTATGCATCTAGCCACACGTATCAAATTGTTCGAAACTCACTGATCGTTTACAGAAACAAACCTATTGCGAATACAAGGCAGACGCCTATCGGCTATGAATCATCAATCGCTCGAGTCCGCCCTCTGGTTATAAGCAAAATAACGTTATATTTAGTCTTTCGTTGTAAAATATTTTTATTTTTTGTTAACCACTAACACTCTTTATGCGACAAGAGTTAAAACAAGTTATAGCCTAAAATGAAGCATTTGTATAAATCATGTGGAAAAAAAATTAATGTATAGTAAAACCGTGAAATTAGTTTTGATAATAAAGTCATCGCTAAGGAATAATTCTAAAGAGCCTTATATTTCAAATGTGTAGGTAGATATTTGTTATGAGGACATTTTTATGGGTACCAAGTGAGAGTGGTATCAGTTAGTATTGATTATCAATTTTTCGTTTTATTTTAAATTTTTTAACGTAATTATTAATTTTTGGTTTATATATAATGCACGTGTATCATTTGTTGTTGAAACTTGTTCTGATTTTTATTGTTAGGTAGAGATAAATAAATATTATTACAATTATAGTGACATATCATCATGTATAATTATAATTTAAGATTTTGGTAAATGCGAAATCAAAGTAATAAAGTCTTAAACATATTTTGCATGAAGTTGTTACAAATTTTTTATTTGATTAAAACCGATTATTAAGCGACAAACTAACTTAAAATGACAAATTAACTGTACGTTAATTGATCTCAAAAAATTTGGAAAATGCATATATTATGTATAAATATAAATAATAAATGTATATAACATTACTTTTAATACAACTACAGCAAATACTATGGCTAGAAGATAGATATTCGTGTCCAATTATAAACAATGACAGTTATGTGTGTACATATGTAGAACTGCGTAACGGATCCTAGATATAAAGGCTATCGTCCTGTTTCATTTATTTTAAACTTTATTGGCAGTAGATGAATGCATAGGAATGTCAGATTGCGCTGCTATTATTATACCGTCTATAAATGTTATGCTATTCAGTTATTACTTACAGGTAATTACTGATATTTTAGACCAAAAAAAATCTATTTTTTTAAGTTATGAAAAAATTAAAAAACTGAATATATATTTCTAGCTAAACTCGGCTGGATTAAATGTACACAATTTCAATTATTGTATTAAATTAAAATTAGATATTTACATATACCATTATTATTTTTATGTTTTGGATTACATATTGTAATTACTGTTGTATTCAACTTTAAGTCCATTGCAATGCTCTTATATATAACGTATACTGAATACCGAAATTAATAAAATTTACGTCCACATTTCTTGTAGCTAATATTGCACGTCCACTTGACCATTGATGAGTTTTGTAATTTTGCTTGATATCTGGAAATACGCATTGAGCCATTTCTTCTTGGAAGTGAGCAATACTGTAAAAAATAGTTTAGTAATTTAATGCAGCCTCTTGTTTCTTCATTTCCAATATCCAATAATTGTATCGCAAAATATTCTGCAGAAGGATCGTTTTGTAATTAAATACGCATGTTTGTAGTCAATTAAAATTTATTAACATGTCTCCACAAATGTGATGCTTTTAAACATTCATTTAGTTTATCAGCTGGTGTTAAACGTGGAACAACAGGTAATGTTTGTCGAAAATCATCTGCTAAGAATATTAGCGCACCACCGAATGGCCGGTCGTTTCCACGTAAATCTTGCAATGTTCGATCCAATGTTTCCAACGATATTTTATGTTCATCCCATATAATTATCTTGCATTGCTGGAGTACTTTACTCATTCCTGATGTTTTTGAAATGTTGCAAGTTGGTGTTTCACTGTTTTGTATATTTAATGGAAATTTAAGTGCTAAATATGCTGTTTGACAACTATCCAAAAGAGGCGCCGCGCCGCAATTCCAGATAAAGCGATTGCCAATGCGATATTATTTTGTGCACTTATTGTTGCTGGTACCATTGAAATTAGAAATGGTTTTCCACATTCCACCACTCTCATTATTTGTTACTTGCATTATCACATCATAAACGTGTTTTTCTTCTTGAGTATTCTTGAATAGGTATTCATTGCTGTTGAAGTTTTTTGTGTTGTATAATTCAGTATGAAACAAGTCATTAGTTAGTCAGTTAGGTGATATCATTCCTAATGTTATTGTGACAATACTTAAGTACTGTCTCGTGGCGCCATCTACAATTAAATAATAGTACTACTACCGTTGATAATATCCTATGAGGCCACTAATTTTCTTTCTACTGGTCATATTGTGGATTTCAATAGCTTTAAACCTTCTTCGGATAACGCGGATCATTTTACAAAAAAATCGCGCGTACGTGGTCCAGTAGTTTTTCAGTTTATAACGGACACACATACGAACATTGCGTTTTAAATATATGTATAGAGATTACACTCATGCGAAAACCAATATTTTCTTAAAAAACAATTTGATGAATAAAATAATCTAATATTTTGATATATGAATAGGAAATACTTTGCTTTCGTAGTAGGTACACCTAATATAATATATTTAAATATAGATTACATTACTTGAGGTGACCGTAAAGCCTATTCTACTGCGACCTTTCTGGGGCCTTATGCCTCGTTAGAGTAATTTCTCTAGCCTTGCTTTTTTAATTAAGCTTAGCAGTTTCGAAAGCGGGTCTTTTAAATATAGTTCCGCTTTAAGATATTGATCTCTCATTTGCTTATTTGTAGGAACCGCGTTCTTATCATTGACATGAATCGCGGTTTCCTCTTCTTCTTGGCAGAATCTACATATTATTTCTTCTGTCAAGCACATATTATTCATATGTTTGTTGAGCTTATAGGCATAGTCTCATCTTACCAGACTTTCAGTCTCTATTCAGTAGGTTCGTTGTAAACTTAAACGAATGTTCCCTAAAGAACTGTTTTATTTGTCTCTGGATTTGAGGAGTTCTTCCACCTTTCTCTAGATCTATTTTCAACCCACTTTCTCATGCCTGTTTTAATAACTGTTTTTGCAACGGTTCTATGAAAGCTATAGACGCAGTCTGTCGAGCCAGTCCGTCCGCTTTCTCATTAGACCTGTGACCTTCATGCTCTTGAACTCAGGCTAATGTCACTTTCTTGCGATTACTGAGTTCGCTTAGGGCACACACACAATCCCATACAAGTATATTTAAATGTAAGAATTGAATAAATTAATCTATTTAAACTTATGCACGAACATTTTCGATTTCTAACAATAACAAGTAATTTTTATTTCCTCTTACATATGGTACTCTCTTGTGAAACTACTCAAAATAATAACAGGAAAGTAGTGATATTCGTACAATAAAACGTAAGATGTATCAAGTGTAATCCTTGATTACAACAGTTGGAGAACGATTCCTTCTTAGATCGCCTAGCTACAGGTGACAGAAAATGGCTGTAAAATGAGAATGTCCAGTGAAAACTAATTAAGAAACACACCAATGAACTACTCCAAGGACTAGTCTGCACCATATAAGAGTAATGTTAACAGTGTAATGTGTGAATCTAAGGGAGTTATCTCTATGCGGTGTTTTATCAATCAGGTAGTTCAAGAAAAACGTATTTTGCTAATAGAAAAATAATATGGAAACTGGGATAGACCAATCTAGATAAAATAAGAACGAGGATATACAGAACTGTAGTTAGGCCTAGGGTCTATGAAAAACTGTATACAGCAATGCAGATTCAATAAACATTAGGTAAATTAAACCATGATATTCTTATGTACCCTTTCTATTTTCCCAATCTGAAGTTGTCAAATTTTTATCTCTTTCGTTCGTTGCGGAAGTCATCTCCCTTAGAAACTGTAAAAAATCACTTAAACTCGGTTTTTCGTAAATCGGACAAGTTCTATAAAAGAAATATTCAAATGCTGAATATTGGAGAAAAATTAGTTAGAATAAAGGAAATTTTACAATTGGCTAAATAAATTATTTTGTTTTTTAATTAGGTTTATTTACTTTTCATAAAACCAAGGCGTTTGCAATGATCCAAAATGTTTAAATGTTTATATTGTACATTACTTCTTTCAAAGTATTAAACACTTCTAAAAACAAGACAAAAAGTAATCTATCAATTAACAACTCATAATACATATCAGTTTATGTTAAAACGCTCTTGATTATTTGGAAAATAACGTTGAACTATAAACTATACGATATTTAAGTACCACAGGCGCTGACTGCTACGTTTATATAGCCAGAAAAAGCGGGAGCCACTGCCATTCTGTAAATTGCAAAAAAAAGACAGTAAAGAAGAGCAGCAGCTCTTGCATCGTCGGGCGATATGAATAGTTTTGAAAGGCAGAGTACAAAAATTATATTAACAGCGAACTAAGTTAATGAACCCTTGAGTGGCTGCATTTTCTAGTAACTCTAAAGTACTAAAGCGTGTATAAGTGGTTAAAGATATATGTAACAAGCAAACGCAAAAATTTCAATCTAATAAACGACTAAAATAAGTTTTTACTAAGACAAAATCTGTTTTATCCACGAATAGGATAAAATAATTAACTTAAGAACTAATATAAAATTCTCAATTAAAATATGTGTTTTATGTATAATCATTATCAAACGTCCACTAATATAATCACCTAAAAGTTCAAAACCGCGTCAAAGAATAAATAAAAATATTTTATTTAAAATAAAACAATGTTTTTTTACTATAGAAACTATACAATCAAAACAAGAAATTTAATATTAAGAGAAATACATATTTAAAAAAAAAGTGAGCTTGAGTTTTGTAAAAAAAAAACATATTTATATTTAATTACAGTTTTGCAGTCTCGGTATTCTTCTCACTAATTTATTGTGATGTGCATCATGCAACGCTACATCAGCCGGTGACCTAAGAGATGATGTCACCGACTGTGCACGCCATAGGCCTTTTCGGAATACCCGATACCTGGCTTATTCTAGAATGGCTCGACAAGTATATAAACGGTCAAGGAAAAAAAAATGATTTATTCAAGCAGTATTCAAGCAATGTGTATATAAATATAAATACTGTTATTTGTAGTTTCTTAATATAATTCTTAATATAAGAGCCAGAAGTGGCCTGATCATTTCTTCTGCTTTCCCCTTCAAAATTTCAATGTTTAGGTGTTTTGTTTTGCTGAAGGACGAATTGATCTCCAATCAACGATACGACAGGTGGCATCATTTGTTTTTAAATTTTTCGTTTTTGTTTTTTTTGATACAGTATCGATATTGAAAAGCTTAATCAAGTCATTTCTGTTTACTTACTTACGAAGAATTTTTGTGATCATGCGTCGTTTTATAAATGCTTCATTTAACCGCCACTTGGCTATAAGTACCGATATAGTATTTCTACCGTTTTTATTGATATTTACACAAATTAAATTGCTGATTTCGTATATTAATTAATTTTATTTATTTAGAACTTAGCTATATTAGTGGTATTCAATTTATGGGGGATAATGTACAAGTATGTATTTTGTAGAATCACCAATATTAAGGAGTAATTTCAATAAGTTGTGTTAAACACTTCTTCTGAAGTTTATGCACCAATGATGACCAATGATGGGACAGTGTCACGTGTTATTTTTACCTTTTGAAATAAATTTATTCTATCCCTATAAAAATCAAATTCTTATTCTTGGGAGTCAACATCGGAGTCAAAATCATAGCATTGCTTTGTCAACACAAACCTTTTTTAAAAATACGATAAATGCAAGTAGCAAAAAATATGTTATAACTGTTTTACTAAATATTCGTGGACATGCAGAGACAATTCTATTTAATTCACCTTCATACAAGTATCAACTTATTTACAAAGTAAATGTGTAATAGAGGAATACTTAAATGCACTAGAAAGTTGGTTTTCGTAACTTTAGTTGGGAGGTTACTAGGTTTAAAACGTTTTAAACGTATTTCATTGCTAGTACATATGAAATCTTTTAAAGCCTTTGATAATATTGATAGAGAAGGAATATAGAATAACTTGGAGAATAAACTGGTTATTGCAATAATTAAATGCCTGTACAGAACAAGTGAAGTTATAAAACAAAGTTCGAGACAAACGGCGGAATATACAGTAGGCTATCTGAACTTAAAATATGTACTTGTTGCAAGGAGTGGAAAGGAACTGGAAAGAATAGTGTCAAAATATACTAGAACAATATAATTTAATAATAAATATGAAGAAAATCAAGAGGACAGTTATAATAACTGCTAAAGAAAATCTTTAACATAAATAAACACTGGAGGAAACAACTTAAAGTGAATAAAAGAATTAAATACTTTGGTGTAAAGGCACAGAAAAAACAAAATAGGAAATAAAATTAAACAGCAACAAGAATGTATACAGTGAGATATATAAAAGTTTTCTGAAGAAATGACCATCAAAACTAAGCTGATAGTGGTTGGTGGATCGTGGTTCAATGAACAGATAGGAAAAGAAACAAAAAAATTTCAGGACAATAAGATAAAATCACTGGAATAGCAAAAATAGAGAAAACATTAAAATAGACTGAATATTTATTGAAGATGGACAAACATAAAAAGATATGGCAGCCCAGGCAAATAGATACGAATAAATGGGCATGACTCAGGATACTTGGAATAACGGCGTTGCAGAGATATTGCATAGAAAAGAAAAGATGAGGGAAGACTATGGTCAGACAGAGAGATTGAAAAAGAAAAATGAAAGTGGAGGAACGTGGAACATAATGTGACTGTCTGTATATAACCTTTTATTTCTCCTTTTTTCTCCAAACAAAACATTTTATAATTTACGTATGTAAATAGCAAAAATTATGTGTGCATATATCATTGGAACATTATAAATTTTGTATGTTAACACATAGAAGTTAATTGGGTGAGATAATCCCACTCCATAATTAGCAGGCAGATAATTATAAAGATACTTAAATATATTTTTATGTTGCAAAAGAAAAAATATGTATCTAAATATAGCAGAACTTGTATGATATTTTTGTATATGTTTATTCTGACATCGGTTACGTTACATTTTTTTAAATAGAACGATGTTAAAAACGGGAGTACCAAATAATTATTTATCCTTATGATAAATTCAACTCTATTAGTCATTATTTCTCCCCACACTTATTAAACAGTTCTAAAACTCTATTCACGATTGAAATCAGAACAAAAATACAAATCTTAAAATACAACGGAAGAGACCTAAGTGATTCACAACCTGACAGCTACCACGTTTAATTTAAACAAAAAAAAGTGTTTGTTTGACTATTTTCGCGTTGCATATTCTAGTTTCATGTGTCAATAATCGGCAAAATATTTAGAACAAGATCTTAACAGCCATTAAAAATACTGAATGATTCAAGTGGATATTTCGAGAAGATACAAAAATTACTATAAACAATTTGATTTTATTAAAACGGAAAAACCTTTTTTTATAAATTGGTCAGTTACAATACATATATCTAAAAAATCAGTCTGCTGTTTATCAAACCAGCAAATACATACAATAAGATTTAATATACATAAAAGATCAGTCTCATTTGTCAGTCAGTAGATCTTCCCTTTATTAGTTTTTTTTTAATTCTGTCATTTAAATATGTATTTACAATATTAGCTAAGAATTCAAAAAAGGCTTTTCTTTATACAGGTGGTCCCGTAAAAAACGCCAACATTCATAATTCCGTTATTTATTGTCCGGTCTTATTTAAACAAAAAGTAAATTTAATAGCATCAAAAACACTATAAGATAGCAGTGTTTTATTTGTTTTCAATTGTTTTCATTAATGTCAAACGACAGTCAAGTTTTTTATTTTAAATGGCAACATATATATTTTTGGCTATTGTCGGATTGGATTTTTTTTTCTGAATTCAACGATGTATAACATGTTTATTTTTGATAAACGTTTATTGCAAAAAAAAAACTTTTAAATTTCATCTTTGTCTTCCATTATTTATAAATATTCGAATGTGTCATGAAACATTGGAAATGTAAGTATTATAAATATTATTATAAGAAACAAAACACTTTACAATAAATGTTGAAATTGCCCGCCACCTTGTTCAACACATATCGCACATCTCCTAATTACTCCAAAGGTCGCATTTAAAAGACAAGCGGCAGGTACTTCTTGACAAGTGTTAATAATTCTTTGTCTTAAAATGTCAACATTTTCTGGAGTTGTTAAATAAACTCGATCTTGTAGATAAGCCCACAACCAAAAATCGAGGGGCGTAAGATCCGGTGAACGCGCAGGCCACTCGATAGGACCGGATGTTCCTCTCCACCTATTTCCAAATTGGGTGTTCAACAAATCAGTATTTACTCTGGCGTTGTGCGCGGGAGCCCCATCTTGTTGAAAAAATATTCTATTTAAATTTGCCAAAGGTAATTCATCTAAAAAGTTTTGGAGATTTTCGTGTAATAAAGTGTAGTATTTTTCTTGATTTAAGCAACCATCTATGAAAAATGGCCCAATTAATTGATCACCTAAAATGCCACACCAAACATTTACGTTGAAACGTCTTTGAAAATTATTTTCAATTAGAAATCTCGGATTGTCTGCACTCCACTGTCGATGTATGTTTCTATTAAAAATACCGTTGTTGCTAAAAGTGCATTCATCAGACCAAATTATCCTTCTGTAAAAATCCGGGTCTTGTTCTAATGCATTTAAATAAAAACGACAAAACTGGATTCTTCGGCCAGTATCATTTTGTTCTAATGCATGAACTTTTCGAGCTATGTACGGTTTAAGTTTGTGTTTTCTTAAAATACCATGAACTGTAGTTTTGATACCCCAATATTATGTGCAATTTCGCGAATCGAAGTTCGTGAATTTTGCTGTACTGCAAGAAGAACATCTAATTCCTTATCTTCGGAGAATTTCCGTTTTTGTGTTTTTGATTTGGTAAATGATTCATAATTTCTTAAATTCTTTTCAATTCTCTGAAATATTTTCGAACCTGGAACTTCTCTGTCCGGAAAACGAGCACTGTACCGACGAACTGCTTGAAGGCGATTTTTATTACATGTCCGTTAATTCAATGTTATTCATTTTTAACGAAAATACGCTTTTTGTTGCGGCAAAACGTTCAAACAGGATAATACAGAAAACTTAATAAAGTCAAACTGACACTTAAGGCACATTGACATAATGCTAGTGGACTAGGCCAAGTCTACGATAATGAAAGATGAAATTTATAAAGTTTTTTTTTATTTTTTATTATTAGGAGATGTGCGATATGTGTTAAACAAGGTGGCGGGCAATTTCAACATTTATTGTAAAGTGTTTTGTTTCTTATAATAATATTTATAATACTTACATTTCAAATGTTTCATGACACATTCGAATATTTATAAATAATGGAAGACAAAGATGAAATTTATATAGTTTTTTTTTTTGCAATAAACGTTTATCAAAAATAAACATGTTATACATCGTTGAATTCAGAAAAAAAATACAATCCGAATATAGCCAAAAATATATATGTTGCCATTTAAAATACTTGACAGTCGTTTGACATTAATGAAAACAATTGAAAACAAATAAAACACTGCTATCTTATAGTGTTTTTGATGCTATTAAATTTACTTTTTGTTTAAATAAAACCGGACAATAAATAACGGAATTATGAATATTGGCGTTTTTTACGGGACAGTCTGCATAGTCGTTGGCTATTAAAGTAGGACCACAGAATTCTACTGCAAAATGTAATCACGCAATATTTTTAGTTTTTAGTATTATGCAGTACAGTGATTTATAAGAACATTTTTGTTTCGGGATTATGTTATTATTTAAGCCATTTGAATTATAAATTCCGTCATCTGTTTTTAACCGACTGTCCTACATTAAGGATAAGGTGTTCCGAGATTAAGATAAACTTCCTTGATATGCGTGTAAGTAAACCTTTGCCGCTGATTTTATTATTATTTTTTTAATAACGGTCTTTTTAATACTAAAAACCAAAATAAAAACGCTGCCTTATTGTGGAATGTCATTATGGATGACCTGATGTTCGCCTGGTAGTGAAATTCAACGTCATCTGAGGTATCCAGATAGATCTCTCAGGAAGATTTAGAGATGATTCATCAGCAGTTAGTATGAGCAAGAAATGTGGGCTTAAACATTAGATCACACAAAAACTTTTATACTTTCTTTCGCCTAGAAGATGCATTACGAAGCATTAGCTCTGAGGTCACGTCTAGGCTAGTATGGAAATGTCAACAACTTAGAAGACTAATGCAGCAAAATGTAGCGAAACTACTAGGGGTACCAACACATTGAGGCATTACACAAACTAAACAGGCCGATGAGCTTGCCAGAAAAAGATCAGCCGCATTATGTATTGGACAAGTGGTTGTATACACTATCCGGGAACGAATAGACTGCGGGCCTAAGGCAACGCAATAGGTATTAGTAAAATAAAATGTTATTGTTGAGATAGACCGTAAAGGGGCTGAGGGCTTGTTTTTACTGGAAACAAACCAGTTTACTATAATAACAGTATATCTCACATATCACGCATTTCTGAGAAAATTCTTGGATACAAAAAGAACATTTTAATTACAGATTAAATAGTATGGCACAAGAAACCGCCAACCACCTCTTGAAAACTGCCGGACATTGGACCACAAGAGACAAGTTATTTATAAGCAGTAGATCCGACAACACATAGCAATCGACCCGTTCTCTACCTATATACACATGTTCTGCAAATAGGAATGTTAAGGTACTGAGGTAAAAAAAAAACATTTTTTCCAATTTTTAGAATGGAGGAAAACAAAAAGTTTTGCTCTTTTAGAAACGAGAATTTATTCTCCACATGAAAATGCACAAAAGAAATAAGCTTCTCATTAAACACTACAGTACGAATTAAGTAACAAAAGCATTTCTGGTACCAATATCTCACGTCAATTTTGTGACAAAAAAAAACAAAAGACAAAAGTTTGTCTTGCAAATAAAATACAGGGTCATCGAAAAAGTTGTCCGGAATTTTGAAGCGAAATAAAAATCTTAATATAAATGGTAGAATATTTATTTGTATATCAAGAGACGCGGTAAATCCCAAATTTAATTATTAAAGTCAGTGGGCGCATGCGCAGACGCCATCCTAAGAAGTGCATTACCCGACGCAGTTTGGAACTTGATATGGCTAAAACAACTATTCAGAATATTCTTCATAAGCGTCTTAAATTACACACTTACAAAATTCAACTAAGACATGAAATAAAACCAGCAGATAAACCTAGACGCATTGACTTCGTACAGATGCTATGTAATATTGACGACGATGGAAACTTGTATCTTAACAACATTTTATTCAGCGATAAGGCAACATTCACATTAATGGTTGTGTAAACCGCCATAACTGCAATATATGGGGAGAACAGCAACCAAAGGAAGTTTTCCAATGCGTCCGCGATTCACCAAAAGTTAACGTTTGGTATGGGCCTATGCAGGATCGTGTTATCGACCTTTTCATATTTGTAGAAAACACGATTACAGGAATTATTTATTGGTTATCTTCAAACTAGATCATAAAAAGACCCTTTTCTACCTCGGTTTTTGTTTTACACAAAACCCTCTCACCGCTTCTAGCCTTCAACAGTAAAACACCTCTCACTACAAGTGCTCATTCAAGCATACACAGTGAAGTGCTTTGCGGCGTTTCTTTTGGTTTCTACTACATGTCCTACCGCGACATCATTCGAAGGTAACCTTGATATTGCTCGATACAGATATTATTTTAATTACATTCACCAAACTTATAATTTACGAAATAAGTGACTTACTTTTCAGTTTGTAAATACTTATTGTCATCACCTGTATATATAGCTTTCATTTATTAATTTAATATATTTCGAAGCCTAATTACTTACGTAAATATTAAATAAAACTTAAAGGACAACGTTGTTGTGATTTTCTTTATTTAATAAGTTGTATTTAATAAACATTTATATATTATTTATTATAGTGCACGTGATCTGTCACAAACGTATAATTTTGAATGAGCATGCCCGTCTCTGATGAGGAAAGTTTTTGAAAGTGTGTGTGTGTGTGTGTATATATAAATATATATATATATATATATATATATATATATATAAATATATATATATATATATATATATATATATATATATATATATATATATAATATCTTCGTGACCTTGGTGTGATAAGGGAAACTAAATAAGTCGGCGATTAAAGGTCTGGTTCATTACTTTCAAAGTATATATATTTAAAATAACTCTACATGATTCGGCAATGATGCCTTTGTCAAGAGAATACAAAATATAAATTATATTTTGTATTCTCTTGACAAAGGCATCATTGCCGAAACATGTAGAGTTATTTTAAATATATATACTTTGAAGTAATGAACCAGACCTTTAATCGCCGACTTATTTAGTTTACCTTATATATATATATATATATATATATATATATATATATATATATATATATATATATATATATATATATAGTAAATTCAATCAGTTGGCGATATATATATAAGTGTCCCGTATCGTTATGTTCATTTCAAGTAACAAAAACGCAAATTTTGTATATCCATTTTTATTTGTTTCAAAGTTACAGATCTATGAATGTGATTGTCAGATCATGAAAAAAAATGTTATCCTAAAGTCAATAAAAACTGATTTTATTTAAAAACGTTCAATTAATAATATTTTTCGAAATGTCCACCTCCTTGTTGAATGCAGGCTTGTGTCCGTAAGCCAACAGAAGAAGTACTTATCCGAATTTCATAGTTGTTTTGTCGGATTTGCTGGCTGTCGTGAATACGATCCAACAATTCTTCTCCTGTGTTCGAAACTTGCGCATAGACTAAATTTTTCATGTACCCCCATAAATAAAAGTCAAGGTGATTAAGATCGGGTGATCTGGGTGGCCATGCAACAGGACCACCTCGACCAATCCATCTTGGATGATTGACGTTAACCCAATTTCGGACAGCAATTCCGAAATGTGGTGGTGCCCCATCCATGTAAAACCACATGCCTCGTCGAACAATCAGTGGGACATCCTCTAAAAGACCTGGCAGTTCGTCAATAAGAAATTGAAGGTAATTGTCCGCATTTAACCTCCCAGGAAGAACGACAGGACCAATCAACAAGTCATCGATTAGGGCCGCCCAAACGTTAATAGAAAATTAATGTTGAAATTTAAATGGGCGTATAGTTTGGATTTTCTGATGACCACCCGTGCAGGTTTCTCAGATTTGTAACACCACTTCTCGTGAACGTCGATTCATCTGTCGAGACGACTGTTCTGCAGAAATTAAAATGAAGCCGTGACTGTCTTAATATTCAGGTAGAATAAACTAGACGAGAATAGTGGTCTGCCTCAAGCAAACCGTGTCCCCTGCGATAGTGATATGGATATAAGCCCTCACGTTTTAAAATTCGCCAAACTGTCGTTCGTGGCACTCCTAGTTGTCTAGCGATTCGACGTACAGTGAGAGTTGGATCCCTTGTAACAATAGCTACTGCTTCTTCCTCTAAGTCTGCTGGCAAATTTACCCTCGGTCGAAAAGATAATCACGCAGTCCGCATTGCCGAAATTGTCTGTGTACTTCCAGAAACGTTCTGTAATGAGGAATGCGCCTATCGGGAAACCGATGTAGGTATTCAATAACTGCTTGACGTGGACTGCCGTTACAGTAGCCATACACAAAATGCATGTTCGCATACTCTCGAGAAGAAAATCGGTAAGGCATTTTGAATAAAGAAAACGTGTCCACTCACTAATAAGCTGTTGTATGAACTGAAACGTAATGTAATCCTTTACTAAAAAATACAACGTTAACAGTCATCTGAACATTTGTTTATTGTATGATATTCATGGTTCAGCACTTACGAAATAAGTAAGAATCTTCTTCATCATAAATCAAATTCCAGTACTCTTTTTTGTAGATCTCCAAGAAATTACTGTATGCGCTACGACGCGTGTTTATTTATTTAAGGATAACATTTTATTATGCGACGTTAACAATCACAGGCCTGTTATTGAATCGTATAACTTTTTTTTTAAATAAAATCAGTTTTTCATGATCTGACAATCACATTCATAGATCTGGAACTTTGAAACAAATAAAAATGGATATACAAGTTTTGCGTTTTTGTTACTTGAAATGAAGTCTACTTTACACTCCTAAAATTTGAAAATAACGATACGGGACACTTGTATATATATAACGTGTGTTCATTTGAAAAGTCAATCTAGGTTACTTTGAAATTTTGATAGAATAAGACGCATATATATTAGTATGTGTTTGTTGTTCCGTAAACGTAAATCCAAATGACATTTGATAATGTCAATCACAAATATCAGTTAGTGCACAAAATAATCGTGCGTCGATTCAGGTTTAAATAAATTGCTTCTCAGTTTTAAAATGGCTTTCACTTTAGAACATAAATTTCTTTTAGTCCAGGCTTATTTTCGAAGTGGTAATAAAATTGATGGTTTATGGGTTTATTCAGTTCAAGATTGCATGGTAGAATTTCAAGTTGAGTTTCCACATTTTGTAATAGATTATATACAATTTAAGAATACTTTGGATAGAACTATAAAACTTTTTTCTGAAACTGGTAGTCTCTTAAGAAAATCAGGCAGGGGAGCAGTTAAGAAACGTACACCTCAAGTTATCAATCGTGTTGAAGAAATAATGGAAAATGAACAACAAACATCTGTTCGATATTTGAGTCAACAATTAAACCTTTCTGTTGGTACAACTCACAAGTTATTAAAAAAAGATATGCAACTTTATCGATACCGTGTCACAGCAGTACAAGAATTGTTAGAAATTGATTACCCACGTAGACTACAGTTTTGTAATTGGTTTGTAAATATGAACAATAATGGAGAACTTTCGCAAAGAGGCATATTTACTGATGAAGCAGGGTTTTATAAAACGGGATACCTAAATTCACAAAATACAAGAATTTGGAGTAGTGAAAATCCACATGTAAATAATGAAGAATCGCTACATCCAGATAAAATTGGTGTTTGGGCAGCGATAAGCCAAAGGCGAATCATTGGACCAATATTTTTTCAGGGAACGTTAACTGCTCAAAGGTACCGTACGGAAATTTTACAACCATTTGTCAATTAGTTGCATGATGATGAACTTCAAAATGCATATTTCCAACAAGACGGGGCATCTTGTCACTGTACTGCAGAATCTTTGGATTATTTAAGAGAATTTTTGATGAGCGTATAATTAGTCGAAATACTGAAATTGCCTGGCCTGCACGTTCATGCGATTTAACACCTTGCGACTTCTTTTTGTGGCCTTATCTAAAAAATAACATATTTCGAACACCTATATTGAATTTGAATGATATGCTACAGAGAATCGAACAGAAATGCATGGAAATTAATAACAATTAAGTAATGTTGCAGAATATCATCAGAAATTTTAAACTGAGGATTTTAAAGTGCATTGATCTTGAAGGACAACATTTTCAACATTTGTTATAGTTTTCAATAAATACCTATTATTTGTTATTTATTTGTATGTATGAAACTGTCAAGATATACGACTTCGTAGGTTAAGTAGTAAATTTTAATTTACGACATACTTCAAAATGTTCTCAGTAAATCACATGCTACTAGATTGACTTTTCAAATGAACTCCGTTATATATAGTAATAATTTTCATATTTATTGTAATACGGTTTTCTTTAATACGTCTTCATCCAGGAAAATGATGACCATCATAAAGAGATTAATTTCATTATTTTTGAAGACTTGTTTGAAATAATACTTTTCATATAAAGATAAATTGTATTGTTATATAGGAGATTGAATTTAATTATTCAAAATTAATAAGGAACAACATCCTGGAATATAACATAATGAAATTAGGCAAATAAATAATTGCGCTCACAGAAAATTTGTCGTTGGAAGCATATATGACAAAACACATGCGTAAAAACACTTAAATATTACTAAAAATTACCTAATTAATAAGTCTAATTATGCAAATACCTTGTCATATTTTATCGTTATAAGCGTTTAGAGAAAACATTATATTCTAATAAGAGCCTGAAGAGTAAATGTAAATTTTCAAAAGTGGATTTGCTCCCAGTTGACTATTTACGTTAGACGACAGTAGGTAGGATTCGCCGGTTCTGGGATCGCCACCAGTGACGACATCATTGTGCATGCGCCAACCAGGTCGGTGTTTGAAACAGACAGGTTTGTTTGTTCCAAACAAATCAGCGAATCCTATGTACTGACGATTTTGACCAAAAATATAAAAGCAACAATGACAACTAATCATTCACAAATTCACAGTAATATTTGGAAAACAGGAAAAAAACCTACAGACGTTAATATATTAAAAATATTAGAAGAGTAATTATATCGCAAAAAAATTATTGCTTGCAATATTTAATGAAAAATCTAGACCATTTGAATTCAAATCCTTTTCTAGCAATCCGTTACTGTTTCCAAAGAAAAGCTATTTTAGAGATTTTTTATGTTATTTTAGTTAGAAAAATTGTTTAACTCAAATCTAAGTTAAATAAAACAATTTCCTATTTTGTTGTTTTAAAATCAATTAAGTTATACGAAGGTAATTATTTGAATATAACTTGTATCAACACCAAATTAAAAACCCTTACTGTAAATAAATAGATAGTAAAAGTTAATCAACCTTCAGATACAATTACAAAGCACGTTTATGCAATTATTTCTCTAAAGTATCAGCTAATTTCACAATATATTATTAAATAGTGAACCAATTCACCTACATACGCACGCTACGTAAATTATAGGAAAAATTGATGCACAATTAATTTGTCATTTATATGGTCACTCTCAACAGATATCTTGCAAAATGTTTTTCTATGCACTTCGTAATAAAACGATTGTACAAATTTACGAGCTAAAGCGAAGTCACAAACGTAAACGTATAATAGATACTAAAAGCAAATGCTCTTTTCTACTATTAAAAATGAAGATTTATGATAATGATAAATAATTTACATACATATGGCAAACAAATCATATAATTTTATTTAGAATTTTGCCATTAAATTTATGAATAATAAAGTCGGTTGTGCAATAAAAACTTCAGATAATGAAATGAGGGAAACTTATTCTACTAAAAGAAAACGGCTTTACAAAAATAGAGGTGAATTTTAATATGTGTGTACTATTATTATAACTCTTATTCTATTTATTGGTAAATAATTTAGATTGAGATCTATATTTAAATTTAATCACGATTTCAAAATATTTGTGGCCTTTAAAACAGGTCAATATGTATTATTCAACTAGATTTCTAAATTTATAAAACCATAATTTTTCACACATTTTATTATTAGTTTGCCTCTATTCTTCTTTAAATCAAAGTGGTTGTTACATTTTCTCCTGAAATCGGAAGCCTAAATAACAATATTAATGATTTATTTTATTATTGTTGTTTTATTTCGAACCAAGCCCTACATTAAGATAACAATGACATTAGTTTCAATAAACAAGATTACTAATAACCATTATGAATTTTGTGAAACCTAAAAATTGAGATAATTTAGTTGTAAAAAACAAAGTGTCGTGAGGGTTGATTGAAAATAAAACGTCTTGATATAATTAATAATAAAATAAGTACATATACACTACTGGGGCACGGCCCAACTACCTAGTACTATCATAAATACTGTTACATGAAGTTGTACAATAGAAATGACAAAGATTTCATAACAGCATTTTACAGCATTTATTGACCAATGAATAAGTAATAAATATTCCAACAAATTATTCAAAATAGCCTCCATTTCCCTTAACACAGAATTTCAGACGCTGCGGCCATGCATTTCTTGCAGCAGGTACGTTTTCCATTGGGAAATATTTCACTGCGTGCCTTACGGATTGCTTCAGAAACTCCAAATTCGAATGTCTTTTAGAGCACACCATATTCTCTAAATCTGACCATAACTTGTAATCTAAGGGATTAAGGTCCGTGCTAGAGGAAGGCCAATCATCTGAAGAAATAAAATTCGGTACGTTGCTCTAAAGCCACTGTTGAATTGTTCTGGCCCTGTGGGCCAACGCTGAATCTTGTTGGAATGTCCATGGTTCGTTGTTAAACAATGTGTGGTTTAATGGTTTAATAATGCATTCTAAAACATTTTCCTGATACACGGCTGCTGAGGTTTTTTCACCTTTTTCACAAAAATGATTGTCACTCCTTCGTAACTGAGTCCCTACCAAACCATTACGGATGATGACCTCTTTGGATCCTCGGAACTAACTGTTTTGCTTCTTTCAACGATCTAGCAAAAATCCTGTCATTTTATTTATTAAGTGATTCTTCAACAGTGAAGATCTTTTCATCTGTGAGAAGGATTCGCTGATGTTCATTCGCGAATCGAGTCAGAAGTTGTTGCGATTTTTGTTTCCGTTTCCTTTTTAAACCATCGGTAAGAAAATGCCTAATGTATCTTTTATATGCTCTTAGTCCAAGGTCTTGATTTATGAGGCGTGATTGGGTCGATATTTTCATTTCGTGGCTCATCACTTTTTGTTTTTACTGCTTTAATCGCATGTTGAGTTCTAACAGTGCGAGGTCTTCCTGTTTTTTGACGATGTCTAACATTACCGGTGTCGTCGTATAATTATATGGCCTGGAGTACGAACATACAACTGATTCGGAGTGACTATAACGTTTTGAAAATTGAAGATTTCTCCCATACCACACTTATGCAAAGCAATTACAGCAACGCGGTTCTCTCTGTCTTCCCATTCCATTACCAAACTGTATTTTATCTTTAAAATTTGCACATACTTGAATAGCAGTAATGTCAACCGACAGTAAATATCGGTCTTTTGTTTATTTTATTTGTCACAGCAGTTGTGATTTATGCATTTAGCATAAAGTTTTGTAACAGTATTCATAACTACTATTAGGTAAACTTTGAATACGAAACATGAAGCTGCTTGTGTGTACGTCATAATAAAAAAAAATCTTTCGATTAAAGGTGACCCGAATGCTTAGCGACGCAGAAAAACTTTTACATTATCGACCACTCAGGTTGCGAAGCATTGACACATTGTTTCTTAGTATATGAGCTAAATAGTAAGTATTGTATTCTAATTTCATAAAGTAGACAAAGCAAATCCTTTCTAATTTCTGCTTCTTTGATGGTAAAATATGGTATTAAAGATGTTATGTTTATATGAATACATAACAGCAGAGAAACTGGAAGGGAGTTCTTATAGAATGAATTCAAAGAAGTAGATATATGCAAAACAAGGTATTTATTAACAAAAACTTATTTTTCTGCATATGTTTCTTCAATATTTGTACATTCATTCCAATGTGTCTGCAACATCTTTTCAAAAAATTCTTTCTGTAACTCTTCAAACTAAGATTAATAACGGTTTTTAGGTCATTTGAAGAAAATCTCCGTTCTTGTAAGTGTTCCGGACTATAGGATGAACATCTCAATTTCTAGGAACCAAGTTTCTCAGTAATTTTTGAGTCATGCAATTGTCTTGAAGCAGGACAACTTTTCGAAAAAAGTATGTGTTTTCCTCAGATGATAATTTTAATATATTTAATGGCTTCTTCATAAAAATCACCAGTAACTTTAATGCACTTTTTCATGTACTCAACTAATAGAATCCCCTCTCATTCTCAGGAAATCGTTGCCATAAATTTTCTCGTAGAGCACTGCGTTTTCCGCCTTTTTCATGGCAAAGACCCTTTATGCACTTACTGCTTTGATTCTTATTTCGTTGAAGGGTCTCAGTGATATAGCCAAATTTCATTGACAGTGATAATTTTCTTAAAATAAAGTCGCAGTCTTGTTTTAACGCATGAAAATTTTCCTGACAAAGTTCTCGTCTGATAAATTTCGGTTCTGGTGTGAACTGAGAATACATCTCTGACACTCTAATCATTTCTAGATTTGCATGTAAAATTTTCAAAACAATTGCCTCTGATATTTGAACTTTCCATGCAATAACCAAAACTTTAATTCTACTATTTGTCAACATCACAACTCCAATGATCTTTATCGTTTACTGTGTTCTTGTGTCGAGAAGTCTAACAGATGGATTATTTTCAATGGATGCCAAACAAAATTGTTTTGACCAGAATCTTACATGATGTGATGTAACATTCTTGCTATATGCAGCAATCAATCGTTGATGGATAATTTTTGGTCAATCCCCTTCTTTAGTTAAAAATTTTATAAGCATTTCTGTGTTCAAGTTTTAAATAATTACTATTTCACTATTTAAACTGCTACCAAAGCTACAAAATCCTTTCTTTTTTATCACCTGGTCAAAAGACTTCTTTGAAGAAGTTTGACTTGACAATATTTGATGTTTAAAAATCGTTACTATTTGTCATTGTTTTCTTGACTAGGTAGATTCGCTGAACGCGATGTAAAAGTATTAAATTAATCTGCAAAGAGTTTCCTCTCCAAATTAGTGAGCCGATACCTGGGATATATAAAATATGTTACAATAAAAAAGTTCTTCAATATTTATAAGGTAAACATCGTTAAAGTTGTAGAATTAAAAATCAGCACATCTGTGCATAAAGCGATTGACGAGAGGATTAGAAACAAATTTTGAAATTTGTTGAATTAAAGCTTTATACATACAGTATGTATTTAACTTTTTGTGCAGTTATAAAATTATATCCAAGGCATGCTTTATATCTATTTTCAATGAGAAAAATAGATCAATCGAATTTTTAATATTTATATAATAAACAGTATAAATTCTTGGCCTAATGTATTTGTGAATGTTTGATCATAAATATGTATATAGATACACCAAATTGTACAACGTGTTTAAAAAAGAATTACATCTAGTTGTCCATGAATTTCTCCTATAAATTATTATGTTCTGCATTCTTGAAATGCGGATATAGATTAAATGGTATGAAGGCTATCTACCTGTTACTGTTAAAATTTATCATCGAGCGATATGATGAAATTAATAACAAGTACAATTAGATTATTAATTTATTTTATAAGCAAACTTTAAAGATGGGGTATTAACCAAACAACCAAAGTAAATAACTAATTTGTAGAAATTTTAATTATTATAATTTATAACAAGTGTTCAAAATGATCACCATTCTGTTGAATACATAATTAATAGGACGCTTCATGTTGTCAAAAATATTCTGCAATACATTTGGTGTTACTTTATTACATTTAATTGTAATTGTATTGATATTTAATTTTTTAGCAATCCGAAAATAGAAAAATCTAACGGAGTAAAAACTGGTGATCCTGCTGATCAAACACCTCTGTTTACAACTCAATGAGGGAAGTAATATTCTACAAACTTTAAATTTTCACAAGTTTTGTGTGCAGTAGCCCCAGCTTGCTGGAAGTAACCCTCATTGAATTCGCCTCGTTGCACTTGAGTTAAAAATGGTGTTAATAACTGTTCTCAATATCGTTGGCTATTAATGTTGATAAATTGTGAAAAAATATTGGTCCTATATTTCTACGACGACATACAGCTAACCATATTCCAACTTTAACAAGATGTAAAGGAACTTTGATGTAATTGTTTGGATTGTTTATAGCTCATGTTCTGTAATTTTATTTTTTTACATACCCGCTTAAATGAAACCATAAAACTAAAAAAACTAAGATTAAGAATTTCGTCATGATCTAATTTTGTTGAATAATTAAGCCTACTAGCGTGATCTCTAGGTACGATCTGTTGAACAATCGATACTTTGTATGGATATTTATGGAAACGACGCTTCAAAATTCTATGAACGGTATAGAAGATATGTTCGTTTGAAGTGATAAACGACGAACTGATGTATGTGGGTTTTCTCTAACAAGGTTTCCTACGTGTTCAACAATGTTTTGCTGCGTACGTGGTCTACCAGAACTTTTGCCTTTTAACACAGATCCTGTAGCCGAAACTTCTCACGATTAGACGAATGTGATGATGTATAGCGGTATTATCCACAATTTTATTAGTAAACTGTAAGTGAAACTGCCGCTTACATTCTGCGAAGGAATATTGCCATTCTCCGTTAAGAAATTGTGCACTGTGGAAATATCCTTCAACAATAAAAATATTTTCTAGCAATGTGTACATTATTTAGTAATATTGTTTATTGACTAAAAAAATATTTTTAAGAAAAAAATTATATTGCTAGTTATAAAATGACAAATGTCAAAATCACATTAGATAAATAGTTATAAATAAAAGGCAAGTGGTTTATAATAATTTGCAAGTACTAGTTACTCAGTGCCTACTGAGATGAAGTTCTTTCTGAAACACGTTGTACAATTTGTTAATAAGAATGGGTTGAGACTGCAATATTATTTGTAGCGTGTGAATAACCAATACATAACATAGCCAGTATCTAAAATAGAATCACAGAATAACAGAAAGGACAAATAATTTTTTTTGTTGATTTAGATTTTTGTGCGCCGAATTCAATCAGTCATTTTGGAACTAGTCAAACAATGCTTGAAATGTTGTTTACATGGTTTATTTAAATGCTAAAGTTTTTAACAGAAATTTAACATCTCAAAAGGGTAAAAGTGTTAAATTAAATAAATTAAAATATTTATAAACACTGAAATAACACAAACTATCTATAATCAAGTGAGTTTTAATGATTTTAGTTTTCTATTTTTATTCCAGGCTCGACAAATATGTATATCTCAGCTTTTCATTAGTAGTTTAAAATAACACGAATTATTTAATTCTAACTTCTCTAATATTTACTTCCAGTTGAGATGCCAATTTTTTTTATAATATACATTTCGAAACAAATTTGTATTAAAAGCAATTTTGTTCATACATATTCTAGTAAACTGGCGGACAAAAAAACTGTCCATCTTGTAGATTAATATGGAGATCCGAAACTTTCTACAAATAAGTAATACTAGGCCCAAATTTTGTTATTTCAGGTATAAATAAAGAAAATGATAAAAACACACACAATGTTGTATTAGATTTACACTTTATTTAATAATATTTAATATATATAACAGCTGTTTCACCGTACAACGGTTTCTTCAGATATAACAAGCGGTACTGTAAAATATTTTACTTAAACGTATATTTTTTTTTATTTTATGACTTAATGGTATTCTCAGAAATTGGAAACCGAAATATTTTTACCCGCCTCTTTTAGTATAAGGGATACATAGATAACATAAATTATATTATAAGTGACACATAACTAACAAAACATTTCAATCAAAAATAGGAAATAAGTTCAACAGTGGGGAGGAATTAAGCTCTGTTTTGTCATTTAATAATTTATTTGAAAATTTATGTTTATTAATTTCCATTGCTTCTAATAAATCGAGTTTCTTACTTTTCTTATCTTCATGTAGGATCTTGAAATTATTATTAAAACTATGGCTTTCTTCAATTAAATGGTTGGAGTATGCTGAATCTGTTTTCCCATTTCTAAACGAATAATAATGTTCGTATATGCGTTTTTTGAACGCTCTACCTGTTTGCCCAATATATGTTTTAGTACATGTGCCACAAGTTAGTTTATACACACCTGACTTATTATGCTGTGCTGTAATAATAAGTCAGGTGTGTATAAACTAACTTGTGGCACATGTACTAAAACATATATTGGGCAAACAGGTAGAACGTTCAAAAAACGCATATACGAACATTATTATTCGTTTAGAAATGGGAAAACAGATTCTGCATACTCCAACCATTTAATTGAAGAAAGCCATAGTTTTAATAATAATTTCAAGATCCTACATGAAGATAAGAAAAGTAAGAAACTCGATTTATTAGAAGCAATGGAAATTAATAAACATAAATTTTCAAATAAATTATTAAATGACAAAACAGAGCTTAATTCCTCCCCTCTGTTGAACGTATTTCCTATTTTTGATTGAAATGTTTTGTTAGTTATGTCAGTTATGTGTCACTTATAATATAATTTATGTTATCTATGTATCCCTTATACTAAAAGAGGCGGGTAAAAATATTTCGGTTTCCAATTTCTGAGAATACCATTAAGTCATAAAATAAAAAAATATATACGTTTAAGTAAAATGTTTTACAGTACCGCTTGTTATATCTGAAGAAACCGTTGTACGGTGAAACAGCTGTTATATATATTAAATATTATTAAATAAAGTGTAAATCTAATACAACATTGTGTGTGTTTTTATCATTTGATATGGATTTACATCAAGTAAAGGCAGAATCGATTCAATTTTTATAAATAAAGAAAACATAATACTGTAGTAACTGATATAGTTTAGTATTTCTATTTACAATTATGTTGTCAAATAAACAACCGCTTAAATATCTTGACATAGTTTTAAAATGGCGACAGCGTAAACAATAGCATCAAGGTTATGAAAAATGAACCCTAAAACATCAAAGGCACCGCGGATTTTGTCCTTTTTGTTATTCTGTGATAGAATATTGTACAGTAGTTTTTTAAAGGTCATGAAAAATGAACCCTAAAACATCAAAGGCACCGCGGTTTTTGTCCTTTTTGTTATTCTGTGATAGAATATTGTACAGTAGTTTTTTAAAGATATAATTCGCGACCGTAGGCTCTCCATAACTGGACATTTTACTGTCCAGCTTCTAGTGTTTACTTTTGTTTAATTATATAAAAAGGAGCCTTAAGTCCACGCAGATGTTCATTTAGAAAGCGACTTCTAATTATTTTTATAGGGGTATAAGCCTTTAATCAAGCGATATAATAAATATATACAAATAAAAGTTAATCAAAACAAGAATAATACATGTTATATTACTATTTCATAGTTACATAAATTCGATAATTCATAGAATTTACGCAAGTAATATGGAGGCTTGAAGGGTATTGACAGAAACAAATAATAGTGGCGTGAGAAGGATGGAACGGTGATTTAAAAATACACTTAAATACTTCATAAGTTAGTCGTTTTATAACATTCACTGTACATCTGTAGGAAATCTAAGAATTAGCTCTTTTTAAACATTGCTTTTATTAACGTCTTTATAAAATTCGCATTATTTCCACAAATACAGTTAAATAGTTATAAAAAATTTTCCAAATTCTGATGCTTATGTTCATATTCACAACTTCATAAGACTATAAATATGTTTAATGTTGTCTTGTCGTATTTACTTTCAAAAGCATCTTGCCTGCTACATATAAAAATAAAACATTTAAAATATTTTAAAAAGTAAATGTTTAATCTATAATGTTTAGAAACAAATATAAAATACGTTTGATCTTCAAATACGTAGGCATGTATTATTGTTATTGTGACATAATGGAATATTTATTCTACACCTTCTATATTTTTAACACATAAGGAAACGGAGCATGTAACTTAAATTTAAGAGATTGGAATGTTGAAGTTGAAGCAAGAAAACCTAAACAAGTGGTGTTTAGTAAACGTTAGAAGAAAATACCAAATAAGCTTGAAGCATGTTAATAAACAAATCGATTAATAAACAAATAAGGTTTGTAATAGTAAAACTAATTCTTCTTTATATTAAGTATCGTAAGAGTGATCGTCTTACCCGATGATACACGAAAGCGGATTCCCAAAAGTGGTCTAATATATCTCGCTAATATAACTCGCACGACAGAGAATAGATGCAATTAACCCTTGTCCGGGCAAGACATTCTACTAACGTAACCGGGCAGTTCGGGCCTGGTAGGCCCGGTGCTTTTAGTATATGTTTTTACTTACAGAATTAATGAAACAAAGAGTTTATGGGAATTATGTATTTAATACCATTTATAAATAACATTAATTACTTACTGATCTTAAATTTTATTCATTTCTTGCAATTATAACACAAAACTTTTGATGAACAATGTTCGTTACAAATGTTTTGTTTGCACTCATCACAACATTGTCTTTGTTTCCTGTCTTTTGTTTTAGGACACATGTAGCACCTTCTTCTAGAATTTGCTTTAGTCTCAGTTCTTGCTCTCTTTGCGGGCGTTGCTTCTTCACCTACAAACTCGCTGACACAGTGTTGGATGGTACGAGGAAGTCCATTCGCCTTCCTTCTTTGAATGTGCGGAAGAACTAGGTTTTCAGATACATCTACTAGAAACAATCTCCTTTTTTGGTGTTTAGCTTTATTCCAATTTGGGTTCAAATTCATCCAAGTAACATATGCTGCAATGCCGCTTACGTCGAGAAGGTTCATAAAAAATGTAAATGACCAACGATTTGTTCTGTGTTTACATGTGTATTTATGAGCCAATTGGTCTAACGTGTCCACGCCACATTTTGTGCTGTTATAATACAGAATTATTTCTGGCTTTTTTTTATCGTCATCGTTACAGTTATTAGTATGATGCATCGTTGACAGAGCCAAAACACTTTTGTTTTTCTTTGGAACGTAGGACACTAAAGACGGTTTTTCTGTAAATCCGAAAATGGACGTTTGTTCTTCACGTTTTCTATTGGGCAAAAATTCGGTTGGGATGAAGCGTTTATTTTTCCTTACGGTACCAACGCTCGTCAACCTATTTGTCAATAATGTTTTTGCTAATGATAAGTCCGTAAAATATTTGTCGAATGTGACATTTCTGTTTGTATTATAATACAGTTGTACGAGCTGCTCCACTACCTGTGTTGCGAGGCCCTTGGCGATTTGATTTCCTTCCTTTCCAATATAGGGAATACCATTTAGAGGATAGTAGGTTTCAGAGTCACACGCCCACCAGATCTTCATTCCATATTTGTCTGGTTTGGAAGGCATATATTGTCTAAATGGACATCTTCCTCGAAAGGGTACAAGTTGTTCGTCCACTGTGATGTTTTCTCCGGGGAGGTAGTGCTTTTTCAGATTGTTATTTACTTTTTCCCAAATAACTCGAATAGGTGCAAGTTTATCGTTCTTCCTTCTTTCGGAACGTGTACCTTTGTCACCAAATCGTATAAATCGCAACAAGCTTTTGAATCGTTTCAATCCCATCGTTGCTCGAAAAATTGAAGGGCCATATAATCGACTCCATAGCACATCGTAGCTAGTATCATTAGCACTTAGGTGACCGGCAGTTAGAAGCAAACCAAGAAAAGCGCGAATTTCGATATTATCACATGGTTTCCAGGGAATATATATCAGTACCCTCTCTGCCTCCTTGTTTGTATGTGAAGCAATTTCGGTAAGTACAGCTTCATCAATAAATAAGAGAAATGCATCAATTGGATCTTCAACAATTTTTCTCGGCGGTAAGATAACTTTATGCATTTGCGATTTTATTATATTGCACGAACGAACCCGTCCTGTCGAAGGAGGCTGGCTGCTCCACACTGAATCATCTTTAGCAACAAATTTGGAAATACTGACAACAGGAGTGTCACACAGTCCCTCACTGCCTTCTTGCACGTCTTCCGTTTCACTAGCATTAGAAAGGTGGTCCTCTTCGTCTTCATCTTCGACATCCGACTCAAAATTTACAGGCGCCTGGTCATCGTCCGATAGGTTTTCCATTATATCTGCGAGTTCAGCGTCCGATAAAAATTTTCTCGACATTTCTGAATGATTATAACACTTTCACTATAATGCGTAAACTAAAAGCAATTAACAAAAAATGCTCGTATATATACAAATAGACAGGGAACCCCTACTTTACCTAATATTTCTTTCCTCGAAAAATTACGACCTATATACGTCATCAAATGTATTTGCTGCACAAATGACACAAAAATGATCGGAAACACTAATTACGTAAAGAGGATTAGAAAACAAAAACGGAAAATAAAGTTACCATAGTTGCCTAAAGTGTGGGCCTGCTAAGCCCGGCTTGCCCGTTAATGGGATTTTAAGTACAATCCGTCAATTAACTAACGATTATTCATAATTTAACAAATATTACTTAACAAGAAAACAGTAATTAACATTTCTGAGGAATTCTAAAGAGCATTAAGTCGTACTAAAATTACTCATTAAGATATCGAATTTTTTATCGTCGCTCGGGCCTGGCAGGCCCCCCTTGCCCGGATAAGGGTTAATACGTTGCAATACTTTTTTTTGCATCCGGTATCATTGCCCATATTGTCACGTTAATATGAAGTGAAATATTTACAAAAAACAAAATGAATAAAAAATACGCCAATCAATCCTAGCGAGGAGGGAAACATTGGAACAAACATGTTTCACGTCCAAGACTATCGGACGATTTTATACACAATAAAAACGGCCATCGGAAAAATAGGTTACCCACAAAGGTAAAAAAGCAAAGGTTCCTATTATCTTACTTTAGATCCGAAAATGTAATCTATCAGTGTATCTACATTAGAACACATGTAAAACTAGTAGGCATAACGACTCCCGCATCATTAAGTCTGCAATGAACTCACTCTGAATGTTAGGATGTTTGAGGCATCCGAAAATTAAATAATTCATATCGGTTGTATTCGTGCCACATGTAGACAGCTGACGCAATGATTTTCAGTTTGTGTAAATGTGCTGAAAATTGTCAATCATTGAATTTTAATCGAACGATGGTAGTGCGATATATTCTTGATAGCCTATGTTCCTTATGCTATTGTCGAATAATTACATTTGGGTGTATTTTCGCGTAGTGTATCATCATATTACGTAGTATATGAATGCTTCAAATATGTGTGTCAATCTTCATAAGATCATCAGATGGTACTTTTCCCGTCAGTATGTTAGTACTATTTGTAACCTCCTTTGCTAAATGATCAACAACCTCATTAGATTCTATACCTGAATGTCCTTTGACCTAAGTCTTGAATTTTTACATTCTTTTTTTCCTAGATATCTAAAGCGTTCAATGATGTTCAATATTATAGGGTTATTTTTTTATGAATTCTTTTATATAAAGATTCCAGTACGCTTTAGAGTCTGTCATAATCGTTGCATTCCCAATATTATGTTCTTCTACATATTTTAAAGCCTCTACATTTGCGACTACATCTGCTGTGAAATTGGGAATACTATTATAATCTTACATTCTCTTCATATCTATTTCTAGGTACAAGGCACATCCACATCTTCTTTAGACTTGGAGCACCAGAAAAAATAACCGTCGATTCAGAAATTTCTGCACGAATACTTTTATACAAAGTAGAATTGTTCACAGTATTTTTGTTGTGTGGAGGGTAGTATACATTAATAGACTGCATATATTCGAAGTAATTTAATTGCGTTCCAGGGTTTATATATTCACCAGTGTTTCTATAAGCTTCGGCTAGTGGGGAGCTTGTGTAATGCATCCAATATTTGTTCGTTAGATCCTCTACTGCAAGTTTATATATATATATATATATATATATATATATATATATATATATAAAGATAATTATTTCTTGACCTTAGTATGTTATGGTAGATACAATTAGTTGGCGATTTAAGGTCTGGTTTTACTTCAATATGTATATATTTAAAACAATCTTACATGTTTCGGAATATTAATGCCTTCTTCAAAGAAATTTGAAATATAAATGACAGTATATCAATGTCATACTTATATTGTCATGGATAAAATTAAAATATTCAAAGATACATTCATACATTTATAATAACTCATGCTTCAGAACTTTCGACAGCAAGACGTCAATTATGGATGATTGGCAAGCCATGAGTTATTATTATGTCTACGCCCGTAAAGCGACTTAAGATTTTAAGCTGTCGGACAGCCTAGTCAGGGATCAAAACACGGAACTGTCAGCATGATAAGCCAGTGTACAGATATTTAAATAACATAAGATAGATATTTAAATAATAACAACATATAATTTAAAAAGGTATATAACCCCTTACCACAATTATTAGTCGTATCCTAAATACGTATTTCGACAACTAAGTTGTCATCATCAGTAGGTAAAAACTATTAATTAAAAGTCACACATGGGGCACAGTAAAGTAAAATAAACGCTTCCGCACAACTACTATACACTGCAACCCTGTAAAGACTCAGACTTTTAATTAGTAGTTTTTACCTACTGATGATGACAACTTAGTTGTCGAAATACGTATTTAGGATACGACTTATAATTGTGGTAAGGGGTTATATACCTTTTTAAATTATTATTTAACCACAGTCTCCATTGAAAGAATTTTAATAACAACATATATTCATGATGGTAAATTGCAGATCGTTACATTATTAGGATATAGTATATACTGCTTAGATTTTTTTATATCACTTCTGTGGTTAATTGACAACAGATATATATATATATATATATATATATATATATATATATATATATAAGTGTTTAGATAATTTCTTAGCCGTTTATTAAATATAACAATTGATAAACGTCCCAACGTAGACCATATTTTTCAATTAAAAAAAAAATTCGTATGATTTGCTTTGTAATTTGTAGACAGCAATGTTTACATCCCCACTTACTCTGCAATTACATACATTCTAATTTGATATTTGTAAATATTTCATATATAAGCCGAAAAACTCCAATAATTTATCAATTGTTATACAAGGTGTGTATAAATTGTCGCAAAAGCTACACGTAGCGACATTCTTCGTTCGGTTTTGAATAAAAAATCTTAATGTTAAAATGTCGTATCATGCTTCGTAAATTCGTAAATGTCAAAATTTGACAGTAATGATTTTGATTGAACTCACTTTGAAATACAAACTTATTGTTCTACAACGTTGCCAAATGTGGGTTTTCGTGGAAATACGTTAATGAATAAATGTTTAAAACAAGCTTTTAAATCAAAAAGAAAACGTTTACGAAATAATACTAGTAAAAATTTTTTCTTTAAACTAAATTGTATCTATCTCTATTAACAGATATCTAAGAGCAAAGGTTAGTTACGCACTAAAAGTCTGAACTTCAAGAACCCCGTGAAAACAAACAAAGCATGATACGACATTTTAACATTAAGATTTTTTATTCAGAACCAAACGAAGAACGTCGCTGCGTGTAGCTTTTGCTACAATTTATACACACGTTATATATATATATATATATATATATATATATATATATACCTATATATATATATATATATATATATATATATATATATATATAAAGATAATTATTTCTTGACATTTGTATGTTATAGTAGATTAAATCAGTCGGCGATTTAAGGTCTGGTTTACTTTGATATGCAAGGCACTATGTATCGAAACATGTAAGACTGTTTTAAATATATACATATCAAAGTAAACCAGACCTTAAATCGCCGACTAATTTAATCTACTATATATATATATATATATATATATATATATATATATATATATATATATATTATAGGTGACTATAGGACGCTCGCTCATACGGTATTTATGACTATCAAAAAAAAAAAAAAGTTAGGTAGATAGACAGATTTATTATACAATAATTTGCAAAAATAAATAATATATATGTGGTAATAAACATCGTCCATTAACAACAGGGAGCTGTCAATAGGTGTATGTGAATTATTTTAGCGACCACTCACGCAATAGTAATAAATAATACATGAGTTCACAAATAAAATTCAGAGTATTATTCTTATGCGAATAATTTTCTCATTATCTATATCAACGCCTTTTACCCGATTTGATCTCATGGCCTTGCTAATAATATGGACAGCTGCTGTTTTGTTATTTGTAAAACTTTATAATTTTTTTTATAATTCAGTTTATTGCGAATTGTAATATTAAAATTATAATAGCAGTGATTGTAATTAACTACGATTAGTATAATTTTAATATATGTAAATGTATAAAGTATATATATAATAGTTCATTGTACTTAAAGGTTCTTAACATATTTTAAAAAATTAAAGAAAATCTTCGATAAAACACCAGTGTTCACTTGTAAATAAAAGATATTCATAATATAAATAATGAGTTATAATTTTAAAATAAATAAGCTAAGTTTCAGACAATATGACAACTTCAATTGAAAATGTAATAAAATCGAAGTTTCAACACGTTTTAAAATCGCAAATTCTTAAGTCAATTATTATGAAAAATTGCCCGACCAGTATTAGATGTTAAAGAAATTATGTTTCATTTTCATGCGAAAATGCAAACAAAAATGGAAATGAAGTACGAGGAAATATTTCAGAAATAACAAGTCCAATAAAGGTCCTAAAACCCGCTCCAGGGTTACACTGAGATTACAAGTATTATTAAATCTTATTTATTAATTGGCTGGTACTATGTACACTATAATGGATATACCCTATTTCCAACTTCTATACTGCTGTTACTGACGATCCACAAGCATCTAATCTGGGCCCGCTACTTTTTAATATACATATTAATGATCTATTGATGCTTCTGGATTGTAGAGTTCTAGCATATGCAGATGATTTGAAGATTTTCAACAGCCTTATTTGCCAGTCAGTGTTTAAATCTGCAAAAAACCTACGCTAATTCGGAAATGGTGTGCAAATAATCAAGTGTGCTTAAATGTTGATAAATATGCTATTCGGACCGGATATCTAGGGTATCACAATTTCGGGATCTTGGGGTGCTCTTTGATTTGGAAATCAAAGAGCAAGAGCTAAGAGAAGAATTTTCCTTTAGTCTACATATTTTCAGCATTTGTTCGTTCGCGTCCGGGTCCTTAGGTTTTCTCATACTAGAGTTTATTGAATAGGCATGACTTCATTTCCCTAAACCAAAAATGAGATGAAGCAAGCGGCAAGTTCCCGATAAAACTCGCCAACAATGAAGTGGAATCATCTTTGCTCCGACAAATAAATTTTCTGGTGCTAATGTATAACATTAGGTAATCGGATACATTTCTAATATCGACTGTATCCTGATCCAATTCTGGAGAATATAGTTATCTTTTTCATTTTTGTTTTTATTTAATTACATTATGGTTTAGATTTTTTCTTTTTTTATTGCATTCATCAGTCTATTAAGTTTGTATAAATATTAATTATTAATTTTAGTTTTCTCTATTATCTTATTTTACTCTGTATTGGATTTTATTGATCTGATGGGTTAATAAATATTATAATTATTAGAAGAACCCTCTACGAAGTGGAAGTTAAACTACTTATCATCAATTTATAAAAAGGGTTCAAAGAAAGAATGTAAAACTTACAGGGGTATTAGTACCATAACTGCTATTGGAAGACTGTGCGGACGAATATTGAAGAAAATATTGGAAGATAACATCACAATATAAAAAGAGCAAAGCATGTCTGACCTACACCGATAATATATTTACCACTAAACAAATAATAGAAAAACTAAGAACAAGAAGTTTCATTGAGTTTGGAGAAAGCATATGATACCGTTCCTACAGATAATTTTCTACATCGTACTTTAGAGTCGAGCAACATTAAAAGTTATTATATAGCGGTCATTATTTTTTTTTAAACTGATGGAAAAACGTAAATCTAAAATTGTTAAAAAAACTATACCAACCAATAAAACAATGAAGGGATTAAGACAAGTATTGTTACTTATTCCCAACACTTTTTAAAACACATACATTTAAATAATTTCTTAAATATTGAAAAAACTAATGAAAAGGAATGGAACTAAACAAAAATGGTGATTTCCTGCGTATATTATTATTTACCGATTTCCAAATTTTAATAGCAGTTTTATGACTTGGAAAAATAACTAAGGAAACTAAGAATGGTTATATGGCGCAAAACATAGGAAACAAAAAAAAACGGCAGAGGTTAATGACCGTGAAGATGGACTATCTAAGAAGGGATTTGTTTCGTTTTAAGATTGCAGAGGGTTATAAATGTAGAGATAAGATAAGAACGGGTGTAGAGAAAAACATAACAGCGGAAATAGTGATAAAACAACTTAAATGGCATGGTCATGTTAAGAAACTGGGAAATCAACGATGACAAAAAAATAATAGAAAATATATCAGAATGGAATTCACCGTTTAGAATCAAACATTGAAGAAGAATGAATAAAACAAGCGATGAGAGCACGGGAACTGCGCTCATGGAGGCCATGGCTGCGATCCTGAGTCTGAAGGCCAGTGACATATGGTGTCTTAATAAGGTTCTAGGGGGCCATACAGAAATCACGGAAGAACCGATATTTCAAATGGCGGCGGACAATATGGCACGTGAAATTATGTTTACAGCTAAGCTGAACATATTTACACCGACCAGGGAACAGGCAAAAAGTCGCTCGAGCGATTGCGGTGCCGGCACCTGGTACACGGATGGATCACAATCCAATCAGGGAACAGGTGCAGGCATATGCGAAATGTGCCCTGGAAGGAAGATATCGATATGTCTGGGAAAACATACGACGGTTTTCCAGGCTGTTTGCAGTCGCAGCCTGCGCCGAGGAATTCGGGAAGCCGGCTGCGCAACCAAAAAAATCAACATAATGACTGATAGTCAGGCAGCTATTAAAGCCATTATGAATCCATCTACCAGGTCTAAATTGGTGAAATATTGCAAGTAGATCCTCAAGAAACTGGCACAAGACAACACTGTGTCGCTGATATGAGTGCCAGGACATGAAGGCAATTAAAGGCAATGAGCCGACGAACTGGCCAAAGAAGGTACTAATAGGAACTTCATACGACCAGAACCTGTATGTGGAATCGCTAAGGGTTCCGCTAAAACGGAGATCTGGTTATGGCTAGAAAGAGAATATAAAAAGAAATGGAGGTTAACGGAAGGTCAACTCCATACTAAAACACTACTAAGGGAGCTGGACGGAAGGTTTTCAGCTAACCTAATTCGTAGTAACAAAAAAGAAATTAAAATAATTACCGGCTTAATAACCGGACATTGTCCTTTAAGGAGGTATCTGTACAGCATGGGCTTGGTTAGCGAGCCCTGGCGTAGGAGATGTGAAAAACAGGAATAACATAAAACATGTAATATGCACGTGTGAGGAACTGAAGGGACTCAGACAGAAACATTTCGAGAGAGATCTATTGGATCCTACGAGTGTACTCAAACTTCCTCTGAGGAGGATAGTGGCTTTTATCGAGGACACAAGACTAACAGAGTGGAATTGAGAAATATATTGGGGATAGTACAAAGAACAGTGTGCTCAAGTGCCTGGACGTGCTGGCGTCCAACCCAAAACAGAAGAAGAAGCGATGAGAGACATAGAGGCTTGGAGAAAAGTATGCGGGGACGGCTTATATATTTAAGCTTTAAACAATTAACGATGTTTTACTTTAAGGACTAACAATTTTAAGATGAGGTGCAGATTTCAATGACACAAAATATTGACACACATTATTGATACATTACATGAAAACATCTTCAAAGATTGAAAATTTCTGAAGAAAATGTGTTAAGAATTTATACGCACATTTATAGATTTGCGTTATTATACTTACTAAATTGAAATTGTGCAGAATATGAACCTTTCGATACCGAAAGATGTAAAAATGACGCGGTTGACGAAAGTCTATATGTACCCCATATTGCAAGTAGGTAAGTATACTCACAACAATGCTCATACAGCCGCTCATGAAAGTAAAAGGGAATAAATAAGGGCAATATTTTTTCTAAATAAAATATTTATATAATAAACATATATTTATATGACTCCTCTATTCTATTTGATGCAATTGGCATTTAGAACATGTTATTGTTTGTACAGTTGTTTGGAGTTCGGCACAAATTTTTACACAAATGACATGTTTTTATACTTTTGCGATCTTTATTACGAATATTTCAGTTGATTGTGTGTGTTGCTAATTTGTGTCTGTGGTGTGGGAACCAATTTTTACATGGCGTCCACAACACGTTTGTGGAATCTTCTTGGATTTTCCAGTCTTCTAGCCATATATGGCCTAATAAGTTGTTATCCTTAAGAAAGTGGAAACTGCTTGCGTCTGTGAGAAGCAGTCTGAGATGAAACAGAATTTTTAGTTGCCCATATGGCGCACTTGAAACATAGATGCCGGAGGGGGGTATAGTTATATCCCATGCATACTTTTATTCAATTTCGGGAATACAGAGCATGAAATTACGACGTAATGTGCGTAAAATGTTGGTACACATTACAAATAAAGATAACTCTCAGTTGGATTAGCCGAAATTACAACCCTAATTCACAAAAACAAGGAAAAATAACTGTTCAGGGTACAGTTGTAGCTCCCTCAGGTATTGCAAGGTTAACAAAAATGGTTTGCTGTAAATAATTTCTGTATAACATTAGATAAAGGATTTTTATTTACTTCTATCTCTAAATATGCAAAATTGTGGATTTTTGGTAATTAAAAATTTACAATGCCTTTCTATGGCGCAAAAGTGTGTGATATAGCATGTAAAAATTTGGAAATATACGGCCTTAAGAATCATTATCGAAACCTAATGTTTTTGGCGTAAGTCCACAATGTATGAATCATACGATATTGGAAATATTTTCTAGCAAATTTATTTCAGAAATAAAAATATTGTGAGGGTCCCAAAGACATGCACCTATTTTTCTTCCGCGCGGTTATTCAAAACTAAATATTTTTCAAACACCCACTTATTTAAGACCAATCATCCAAAATTCTATAAGCATGCGATAGTAGTACCTTGAATTTAATAGAGGCCACTTCGAAATTAACATTTTTAAGAATTAAAATTTAATAGATTTTAGTCTAATTAGGATTTTCTTAAATTTTTGTGACTTTTACGTTTATTGCATAAGTTTAAAAATACGAGGGCGTATTTTTATGTTATCTACCTAGCCATGAAACAAAAGAGTGACGATGTCAAACAAATTATTGAAAATTGCTGTCACTGTTAGAAGTACATGTGCTAAGTTGTGTTTAGTTTGTGCTGTTTATAGAGATTTGAGACGGTCTATTTCTCGATAAAATGAGTGAAACTAAGGTTAAACATCGCAGCGTTATAAAGTTCCTGACAAAAGAAGGCAATGGTCCAAAAGCAATTCATGAAAGAATGGTTGCTGTGTATGGGGAAGATACACCATCTTATTTCCAAGTAAAATATTGGTCTAAACTCTTTCGATGGGGCCGAGAGTCAATTAATGATGACCCAAATTCCGGACGACCCGTTGAAGCTCGAACTGAAGACATTGTGCGAAAAGTCGAAAATTTGGTACTGAAAGATCGGCGTGTAAAGATCTCTATCATTGCCAATGAAGTCTGTATATCCGAAACAAGTGTCCTCAAAATTTTGCATGACGATTTGGGTATGAAGAAGGTGTCTGCACGGTGGATACCCAGATTGCTTACACCTGAACAAAAACTGTACAGAAAAGAAGTTTCTCAAGAATATTTGGTCAAGTTGGAGAGGGACAAATCATTTTTATCTCGAATTATCACCGGGGATGAGACTTGGGTATATTACTGGGACCGTCCTACTAAACAAGAATCCATGCAGTGGGTTCATAAGGGCTCTCCACCACCAAAAAAGGCCAAGATACAATTTTCTGGAAAAAAACTGATGGCAGCTGTTTTCTGGGATGCTGAAGGAGTCTTGCTTATTTAATATATGCCGAGAGGGTCTACCATAAATGGAGAGGCCTACGGAAGCACAATTAAAAATTTAAAAACTGCTCTGGAGGAAAAACGCCCGCATTCTTATCCACAAAAAAACTTGTTGCTGCACGACAATTGTCGAGTTCATAAGGCAAACAAAGTTCAGCAGATAATCAATGACTGTGGGTTTATAGAGTTAAGGCATCCACGTTATAGCCCCGACCTAGCTCCGTCAGACTTCTTCTTATTCAAAAATTTAAAAAATCATCTCAGGGGAAAGCGTTTTGCTTCTGATGAAGAACTCAAAGAAGCTGTTGAAGAATATTTTGCGGGGTTACCGAAGTAATTTTTTTCTGAGGGTATGGGGCAACTGGAAAAAAGATGGAATAAGTGTATTAGTGTTGAAGGGAGTTATGTAGAAAAATATTTTTTTTTTGTTCTCTTATGTGCTTTTTTTCATGGCTAGGTAGATAACATAAAAATACGCCCTCGTAGATGAGAGCAGTTGTTGAAATATTATATATATAAAAGACTTCTTTGCATATATCTAAACCGAAAACCCCTTACAAGAATGTGGAGAGAATAATCACTAGAGCTGAGGATGTTTGCGGTACGGCAGGACCGTATGTAGTGCATCCCCACATTTAACTATTTATCTAAATATTCTCTGAAATGATTTGCCGGATCTCATAAATTAATAGAGTGATATTTTAGTATGCACTGGATATTGTTATTATACAAAATCATAATAGCCATTTGTATTTATGGATCATAAATAATAATACGCATGTATTTGTATTTGGTTGTGAATTCAATTTAAACTTAAAACGAATCGTAATATTTTAACGACAAGCCGTCCTTACAATACATGCATTCGAGACAAAGTGTGCAACTCTACGAATAACTTCCATAATTGATCGAAAATGGACATTTTGGAGCTGAAGTAAAGCCCCTATTCTTAGAAAATTTTATTACTGTCGTTAAGAACTATTATTATAAACAACAAAGGCCTTTTATTAGTGTTGAAGTTTTAGTTTCATTGAATTTCCATGTTGTAAGTAGTCAATTGTAAAGTGTTCATTCACAATATTCTAAAACAAGGTGTAAATTTAACTAAAATCCAGAAAAACACATTCTGATAATATATTACTAGATTAGAAGCTGTGTTTATTACTATTTATTATATTATTTTTATAACCAAATGCAATAAAAGCTACGAAAACAAAAGAAACCTCGATTTATTAAAATCTTGTCACACAGCCTTTCAAAGCCTGGCAGCACATATTTTGCATATATTTTATATATACTACCTACTTGAACTAGGTGAATGAAGTTAGAAGTTAAAACTTCATTCACCTAGTTCAAGTAGGTAGTATATATAAAATATATGCAAAATATGTGCTGCCAGGCTTTGAAAGGTTGTGTGACAAGATTTGAATAAATCGAGGTTTCTTTTGTTTTCGTAGCTTTTATTGCATTTGGTTATAAAAATAATATAATAAATAGTAATAAACACAGCTTCTAATCTAGTAATATATTATCAGAATGTGTTTTTCTGGATTTTAGTTAAATTTACACCTTGTTTTAGAATATTGTGAATGAACACTTTACAATTGACTACTTACAACATGGAAATTCAATGAAACTAAAACTTCAACACTAATAAAAGGCCTTTGTTGTTTATAATAATAGTTCTTAACGGCAGTAATAAAATTTTCTAAGAATAGGGGCTTTACTTCAGCTACAAAATGTCCAATTTCGATCAATTATGGAAGTTATTCGTAGAGTTGCACACTTTGTCTCGAATGCATGTATTGTAAGGACGGCTTGTCGTTAAAATATTACGATTCGTTTTAAGTTTAAATTGAATTCACAACCAAATACAAATACATGCGTATTATTATTTATGATCCATAAATACAAATGGCTATTAGGATTTTGTATAATAACAATATCCAGTGCATACTAAAATATCACTCTATTAATTTATGAGATCCGGCAAATCATTTCAGAGAATATTTAGATAAATAGTTAAATGTGGGGATGCACTACATACGGTCCTGCCGTACCGCAAACATCCTTAGCTCTAATAATCACCTTAAAAAGATAGTCAGAGTTTAAAATAATCAAAAATAAATGTATACAATGTCCCAAAATTTTTACCGTTTGCAAAATGCAATCATAATCTATAAATTTATACCAAACCGCTTCTTGATTATTCAAAAATCAACAGAAATAAATTTAATGCTGTGTGTAATTCTATCGACGTATAATTTATTGATATTTATTAATCTTATGTCTTTAGCAATTTGTCATTGAGTTACCTAGTTTTAATGAGTATGCAGATATACACATACATATAGCAAACGCCAATTAAGTTGACGCGAGGAGGGGTATGTTCGCGCAGGATTAGAAGTAGTGGGGAGATTTGTATTTGGTTTTACATCAAATGTCAGATAATTCTAACCTCTGAGCGCGTATCACTTTATGATCCCCTAGCAAAGACATTATGTTCCGTCAAACGTCAATGACAAATGTATTCTGACAATTACTTGAGTAGTGGGGGTGGACGTTTTTAAAAACGACTTCTGCGCACCCCCTCCTCGCGCCAACTTAATTGGCGCTTGCTATACATGAATTAAATTTTGAAATAACTGACGCATGTACTTAAGATTTTAGAGCTAAATAACTCAGACACGAAAAAATATAGAGCCACAAATAAATATTACCAGCAATGAGAAGACATTCTTTAAAAACATCATCAACGTCCTTGTTATAAATACATTCACTTTACGAAAATGACAATCTCTACAAATACATTTTTGAAATTTTGTTAACTAAATGTTCACTATGGCGTGCTGTAGTCTGATTAATCTATTTTTACAAAAAAAAAACCTTTAAAATATGATCCTTTAGCTTTGATGATATTGGGATTGTTCAACCTCTTATGTGCTGAAGATTATTTACAGTTGTTAAATAGCTTTCTAGATAATTTAATATTGGCAATCGCTTTAGATGTTATATTGGCGCAGGGCGGAACTACCGTTCGTTGTTTACCTATAGTAAAAACAACATAATTTGAAACATACTTGAGTAGGTAAACCTACCAATTTTGTATAATACAAAAGTATTTTTAATAAAATATATTATTAAAAATGGAGTGTGAAGAAAACAATACAAGTTCATATGTATTTTTGAATGTATCTTCTCCAAAGATGTAGATACGTATTTCACATTTCTACATGACATTTCTACATTCTTCATGTAGAAATGTGAAATACGTATCTACGTCTTTGGAGAAGATACATTCAAAAATACATATGAACTTGTATTGTGTTCTTCACACCCCATTTTTAATAATATTATATATTATTAAAAATACTTTTGTATTATACAAAATTGGTAGGTTTACCTACTCAAGTATGTTTCAAATTATGGTGTTATATACGTATTCGGTTTACGCCGACAAGTAGTGAAGACACGATAATACAGTTTTTTATAGATACGGTGGTTACCGACTATAAGGAACACCCGGCTGGTTCTGCGATTATTATAGAGACAGCACTGAATATTCCTTCACGCTCTGTCTTAATAATATCTGCGAGATAGCTAGGTAGTTATGTTTGGTTGAATGTGTCCCTTCTCCAACAGGGGCGTATTGATAATCATGTAGAAATGTGAAATACGTATCTACGTCTTTGGAGAAAATACATTCAAAAATACATATGAACTTGTATTGTGTTCTTCACACCCCATTTTTAATAATATTATATATTATTAAAAATACTTTTGTACTATAGTAAAAAAATGGTTTAAAGTTAATTTTCCAAGATTCACTGATCATAATAATTCAATACTAGATCGCTTGACTTCAATTCAATTAAAAAAAAATAATAATAATAATAATAAATGTAGTAACATAATTAATCACAACTTGACTTTTATAAAATGCTCGAGATACCACTCATTCGATTCGTAGAATATTTAATTTATATTAAAAGTAAATGATTCTCCATTTGAATTGTAAATTAGTCAATTTTATAGACAATTATCATATGACATTTAATAAAATTTCACATTTACTTTTCAAAGTTAATATATATTATTATTTATTATAGTCATTTTGATCAAAAGCATCGAGGCCGGTTGTGTATGCAGCGGTAAGCTTAAAATCGTAACGAGCTATTGGACTGTCACAATCACGGGTGCGAATTATATAAAGAATGTGATGTAAAAAAACTTCCAGCAGTTAAGCAATTATCTCGACAAATTAGCTTAAATATAACGATCGTTACCGAACGGATGCACCGTAAATTTCGTGGAAAGCATGTTCCGAAGATGTGACGCGAAGTTTATCAATATAAAGCCAGATAGTGTTTGTCTCCTCTTTTTTATAATATATATGATAGACTGTAATTGGACTGGATGCATGAGATATTTTACTCTACTTTGTAGGTAATGGAGATTACAGAATGAAATTCAAGTATTTCGCAATTCTGTTTAGTGTTACATTTCGGGAACTTTTGAATGCCGCCTCGTATAAATAGCCTTAGATATTATTAAGTGACAGAAAATAAAAAGCGAGAAAAAATAAAAATAATTCAAACAGCACCAAATGAAAACTTTCATTTTAAAATAATTGCATATTAATTTTATTCTGCATCGTTTTGGCTAACGCGGAAGCTTATAGTGGCTACTATATAAGGCGCACTCCAACAACTTTATTGGCTAATAAAGGTGCTGATCTTATAACCATCAAGCATGGTGGGTGGAATAGCTTTGCTGTGGCAGAGAGCTATATTGAAGACTCCGTATTTAACAATTACTACTCCGTATCTAGCTATTAACGGAAATAAAGTGAAATACGAGGGTGGATCAATAAATACCCGTGTTAGGAAAGAAGACGCAAGTTTTTCACAAATGTTTTATTTATTTTTCAACATAATCACATTTTAGTACAATACACTTTTCCCAACGTTTCTGCCATTTCTTTAACCCCTCCAAAAAATACGATTTGTCAAACTCTGCAAAATACGCTTCTGTCTCGACGATAACCTCCTCGTTTGAGCTGAATCTTTTTCCCCCGAGCCACGTTTTCATGTTGGGGAACAGAAAGAAGTCGCAGGGAGCCAAGTCAGGCGAGTATGGTGGGTGCGGCAGCAATTCGTAGTGCAGTTCATGCAACTTTGCCGCGACAATTCTGGATGAATGTGCTGGTGCATTATCGTGGTGAAACAGCACTTTTTTCTTAGCCAAATGGGGCCGTGTCTCCTTCAATTTTATATCGAATCCGTCCAATAATTCACTGTAGTACTGCCCCGTGACCGTTCTTCCTTTCTGCAAAAAGTCCATGAGGATTATTCCGTTGGAATCCCAAAAAATCCTGGCCATGACCTTTCCGGCCGATGGGACCGTCTTTGCCTTCTTCGAAGCAGATGCACCCCGAAAAATCCATTGTTTTGACCGTCGCTTGGACTCTGGCGTATAATAATGGATTCAGGTTTCATCAACGGTGACGACTCGACGCAAAAACTCCTGCGAATTTCTCTTAAAAAGGTCCAAACATTGCTTCGACATTGACAACCGTATCCGCTTGTTGTCCACCGTAAGCAATCGCGGCACCCATCGGGCCGACACCTTTCTCACCGATAACTTATCATGTAAAATATTAATTGCCGTTCCGTACGACACGCCTACGGCCTCTGCTACTTCGCGCACTTTCGTTCGGCGATCAGCGAGAATCATGTCGTGGACCTTTTCAACGATTTCCTCGGTAACCACGTCTGCCGGGCGGCCTGGGCGCTCCTCATCAAAAACAGATGTACGACCACGTTTAAATTCGTTGAACCAATATCTTACGGTTGTCATAGATGGTGAAGGGTCCCCATAGACAGCATCCAACTTCGCTTTTATTTCTTCGCATGTTTTTCCATCCAAAAATAGAAAACGAATTACGGATCGATATTGCTCTTTTTCCATTTTATCGAGAAACACGAAACACGTGTGATACAACTGGCTGCCAAATAAAAACTAACTTATGAATCAGTCTGAAATGTATTATGGTGTTGTCTGACAGATGGTAGTACACAACGGTAATGCCAACTTCCCTCAGCAGCGTCACCTGTCTTCAAACACGGGTACTTACTGATCTTCCCTCGTATGAAAAAGCGAAGAACAAAATGTTTATTAATATAAACGTTAATGATAATTGAAATAAATAAATTAAATTTGATTGATTTAAGCCTATATTTTTTTATTATTTCACTAGTGAATAGTAGGCCACTTTATATGCCTCAGAAGTGTGGATACAATTCCTATTATAATGTGATTGTGGATAAAAAATTAAAACGCGCTGTGATACACATAAGAAATCAATTAAATGTATGTCTAATCCACTATCTTAAATTACATTGGTTTGTTATTTTTACTTTCACAAGTATTTATGTATCTTCATAAATATTAGACCGAGAAAATTGCAACCGCTCATTTTCTATACGTAATATTCGTGCTTTATAAACAGCATTTGTGTTCATCAATTACACTACCAGTAATTTAAAACAATGAACCTCGCTGTATTAAGCTGTGACATTCAATTAAGTTTGCGGTAAAATAATTAGCATAATGGAATGTAATGGCGAATGTTATTACCAACACGAAAATCTATTCTTAAAATATTATTTAGTTCATATGTAGTGCTTAATAAGAAGCTACATCAACTCATTCAAATTCTTTTTAAAGACGATAAAACATATTTTCATATACCGGCTGGCCCTCTTAAAGTGACGACTTTAAATTACGACAAAACAAAAAAAGAAATTAAAAACTTCGGTCGATACTATTTTAAGATATGCACATTCTAGTAACTATATGGATTTATAGTAATCACAATCACCATAAAACACCCATCGAAATCAATATGCATTTCTCTCAACGGCAGGCGCATTATTTTACAGTCGTATTGTAAGAAGATGCAAATGCATATTTTTATTTAATAAAAAAAAAGAATGATAAAATTTGAAAGTTTTTATTGCGTGCTCTCGTATTATGATCTCTAGTTCACGCAAGGCGAAGTTAGGCAGTTTTCATAGAGTGAATCAGTTGGTAAAAAGACAAGGTTTTATGTACAATGATAGTTATTTAAATTATTGTTTTACCTCATTGGATGAAGTCAGTGTGTTGTTTGCTTTCAAGTTCTCTCTGATGAAATCATGAAGCCATCGAAATTAGTTCGAGACTTGGAAACTAATCATCCGGCTCATAAAAACGAACCCTTGGAATTTTTCGAAATAAAATTATATACCATGAGAAATCAACAAACTTCTATTTGTAAGTCAAACTATACTGATAAAAGTGTACTTGAAGTATCTTATCTCGTAGTATTGAGAGTAAGTAAGATGTGCGAACCCCATACAATCGCCGAAAACCTCATACTGTCTGCTGCAATTGATATTATGCGTTTAAAAAAACCTGCCTCTACTGAGCCATGATTTCTAAGTAATATCAAAAAGCATGTCTGTCGTAACTTTAGTAATATGAATTTCTTAAATGACTGTTACATATAAATGACATTGCAAGGTTAATTGCTAGGTTATAATCTTCCTGTCATGAATAAATAAAATTCCGTGTTAGCGTTTTTATTAGATGACACTAATGACATTAACATTTGATACTTCAGAACGGTGCGGTTAAGACATACCTAAAAACTTCATGGCCAACTCTGAGGCTGTTTTTTTTTTTGAACGCACGATATGATCAGTGTCTTAATAGGCGTGCTTGAAGTAAAAAATTGATAAAAAATCCGCTTTCTACCAACACAATATCAAGGAGAATCGATGACATGGATGGCTGCCGATGTTCGCGATCAGATAATTCAGCAAGTGAGTTCGAGTGAATTTGTTAGTTTTCAATTTGATGAATCAATAGATGCAGCAAACATGTCTCAGTTCTTATGTTTTGTGGGGTCTGAATAGAGACACATCAATCAAAGAAAATATGTTGTTTTGCAAAACAGTTTCAGGTCATGCAACAAAACAATGTCTTTTTGATGTTTTTTATGAAGCTACTAGAAACTATACCAACATAGATTGGACAAAATGTATTGCAGTATATATATAGTGATGATGTAAAAGCGATAAGAGGAACGAACAGTGGATTAATGAAAATATTAAAATATCGTTTTATACCAAGGACGGAATGGACGCATTTCTTCATGTCTGTGAACTCTTGTCGCAAAAACATGCTGGAAAATCTCAATCAAATTCTTTATGAAGCTGCAAAAATGGTTAATTTTATTAAAATGCTAAACTATGCGATGAAATAGGCGGAAGTAAAAAAAGTTCTTCTTTTCCATATAGAAGTTCGATGGTTATCGCGAGGGAAAGTGTTAACCTGGGTATTGGAACTGCGAGATGCTTGGTTGACGGAGTATTTCCCGGAGGATAGAAATGATTTCTTGACGAGATGGGCACTGAATCCGTTTAGTGAAGACGTTGTTGCCCCTGCTAATTTACCAGTTGAGATTCACGACCAGCACATCGAAATGTCTGCCGACAAAATGCTACTACTGCAATTTACCTCTGAAGATTTAAATACGTTTTGGCTTGCTCGTCGAAATGAATATGAAAATTTAGTCACAGGAGCATTTAAAATATTAATCCTTTTCGCCATGTCTTATTTCTCTGAAAAGAAGTTTTTCTTTTTGGTTGCGCTAAAAACTAAATACAGGAATCGTCATTTATTACTTGAAAACAATTTGCTTTTGTGCGTTTCTAACGTAGATCCCCGTATGGAGAAACTTTTAAATGAAAAGCAAATGCAACCATCACATTAATTTTTTTCTTTACATGTGTACTTATTATAAGTAAAATGTTTATAATAAATGATTTTTCACTATTGTTTAGACTATTTCGCGACCACCCTGGGGGGTCGTAACCCCCAGGTTGAGAAACGATGACATAGAGCGTTGTCTCATCCTTTTCTTGCTGTCGGATACAAAAATATGTTAATATAATTCAATCTCGTAAACATTGCCTTTGGAAAAATTACTTGAACAAGTGTTTATCTAAATTTGCGTTTTAGATAATGGTCACTTAGCGACTAACAATGCTGGTGCTCTTAAAAATTTGAACCTCTTTAATATCGCCGCGATCTCCAGGTTGAGAAACGATGTAGTTGGGATGCTACAATTGTAGTAACCTATGTTATGTATTTTTCTCAGTAAAGATAGGAGAGTGGAATTTAAAGTAGTGCTATTTATTGGAAAAGAATGGAAGCTATATTTTAATGCAGACATAAAGAGGGAGCCAAAACTGTCATTTACTACACAGATATATGAAAAAGTCTATAGGCTTTGTAAAAGAGCAGGTACACCATAATGATAAGGGAAAACGTAGACAATTTACCAGATTGTGAATAATTACCAAAAATCAAGAAAAACCTTTCTTTACATTACGCCAAAAGCAGTATATGTTTCGCAAAAAAGGTTTAAATTACTATTCCAAGTTGATTTTACGAAGTAAAAATACAAAATCAAACAAACAAAAACTTATTGGAAAATCATGTTCAAAAATGATTCGAGTGGACTCCAGCCAGTATTGATAAAGATTGGTGAATGTAATTATTAGTGACGAAGCTTCATTCTGAGCACAGAGCTCCCTAAAGAAAGCGTAGTTAACTGCAAGTGACAAAGTAGTAGAAAGAGCGATAAAACGTCTTGTGAGGGATGAATTAGAATATCTGTGCTTCTTTTCTGAAAACTGAAACTCACAATGAAGAGGATTAATGAAAAATATTTATTAAAATCTGCTAAACAATGGTTTGGTAACAGATATTCATGAGATGGCATTACTACGTAGAAAACGTATTTATACGCTAAAGCTATTCGGCCCGAAAATTTGGAAAATATGGTGTAATTTATCAAGTGATTACGATGAAAAATTAATAGAAAATATATTTGGAAGATATTTAAAATAATAGACAACAATGCGCATTAGGCCAAATGTTAGGATTGTTACTATTCAATAAAGAGCCAATAGATAATAAAATTATTTAGCAAGGGTAATTCTGAATGTTATATATTTCATTTATTAACTGTCATATTTCTATATAATATATTTGAAAAAATCTTCTCTTAAATAGGCATTTTAAAATACATATTAAAAATATGTTATTTAGATCAAAAATATTGTAATTCTTATCTTCATTTTTATAGAAATGCTCGTTTTATAAATAAATATTAAAACGAACTAATTATTTCATATAAAAAAAATGTTTAGTCCTACTAATAGAAATAGAATAAAATAGAATTTGATTAAAGGATCCTATTTAATGATTGTTTAATAAAAAGTATATTTTAACTTAAGAATACATAGTTATTCCAGCACAATAAATCATTTAATATAGTACTTATTAGCAAAACCATTGTTGGGGAATAGATTGGTATAACAAGTGTATTCTATTTTACAATACAGCTTTCGAAATTGCATCCAATCTATTCGGACCTCTCGCAGGTGGCATGATCGGAACGAAGCACAATAGAGACGAAAGTTGACCCGACAAGAATTCTTGTAGTCGGAGACTATCGAATAAACAGTGGAAAACGCTAAAGATAAAAAAGGAAGGTGAAGGTCTGCACAAATTGAAACCATACCACTTCATGCAACTGGGTCAGACGTCTAATGACTAATGATTTTATCTAAATACATCATTTTACAGTTAAAAAGCATCTAAGAACTATAAATCATACTATTTCTAAAATTAAAAATATAAATTACATAAATCGACAATTTCTTTCTAATTATATTTCTACATAAGTATAGTGATTCATAATGTTGATTAATACATTTAATAAAAGCTAAAAAAAAGCTTATATGTAAACGTTCATTCGAATGCAGAAGAGTAGACATTTTAATTTAAAAAGAAATATTAATTAAAGTGTTTAGAATTGAATATTTTCTCGTTAACAATTGCCTTCTATAAATTCTAGTAGTCGTCATTAAATGAATAGCTTTGAATGAATCAAATTCCTAATAACAGTTTGCATTTTCTTTATTTTAGATATTTGTTAAGAATTGCTGGTTGCGATAATATCACTGGACAACAATGAAATTGCATCTTCAGTGAAAGTGTCGAAATATTTATCAATTCATCATGCTAAACACGAATGACATTAAAAGGGGGAAATTGGCTCTAGTTGTTAGGTTATGTTGAAGTATTACATTGTATGATAGAGAAAAAAAGAAAATATGAATGAATGCATTGTATGTCTTGTTTCCCGCCTAATTTATTAAGAAGTAAAAGTGACAGCATTAAGTACAGTTTTACTAATTTAACAATGACGGGTTCGCTTTAATAAGACGGTTACAAAATGAAGAGACTCTGACACGTTCATCTATAAGATTCCACTGTCGAAGTCTTGATGGGAGTATATCCGCTTTGGCTTTCGACAGATTTAAATCACGAACAAGATCGTTCAAATCTTTCGATGTGATTATGTGTACTGTCGAATCTGAGGAACTAATATATTCTCCATCACTATCTTCATGGAACGTGACTTGCTCGATTCTGGATCCGAAGGTGAAGTGTATTATTCGTTGTCGTCGGGATTAATTCCTATATCAGTTGGCGGCTTCGGAATCGGTAAATCCGCACAGTGCGGAACTGGTCACAAGGCAGATGCTATGTTTGGATAATATATAGCCCTCTTCTTTTTCTGCGTAAACCCTCCACGAAGAGGTTGAACCATAACAATCGGTAGCGGGATTTGTCGGCTCTCTCCAAATCATGGTAACCGCAAATGGCATACTTTTTCTCTTACCATTCACCCAATGTGAAAGTGTTGATGCACACGTGATACAGCATACGTGGGGTGCTCAATTTATATCTTGGTCGCCTATTTTACAACCGAAATATAAGAATGTGCCTTTCTGATTGCGGTGGTCATGCGCTTTTTTTTTGTAACTCGAATGTTATGTTACCGCAAATATAACAAAAGTTATTGGCATCGTTAACAGCATTTTGCGACATTGCAAAATGACGGTAAGATTCAGCTGCACACTCAGTTTTCGACGAAGTCAAATACAGAACTGGCGAACGAGCAAACGCTTGAACTCTCTTTAGACTGTTGCGTAATACGCCAGATGTTACTTTAAGGGATTACAGAGAGTTGTGCAATACGTTTGTGTATGGTGTGACTAACGAGTAATAGATTAGGAATTTGGAGAAGAAAGTCTTACTTTTTTAGGTCAATATTTGTTTCTTTTTTAGCACTTCTTTTTTTATTTTCGAAATTTTTATTATATTACGTTTTATTGATTCATATATGCATGGGACATTTCAAATTAAATATATATTACTCATTATAATGCGGAAAAATGAATTTATTCTTAACAATGTTTTAATAATCGTGATACTTCAGCCTTAACTACATATTATGGCACCCCTGCACCGCCGAAACAAGAGCCAAACCAGATTATTCATGGTGATATTCATGTTTAGCACGTCAAATTCATTAAGAATAGAGTATTTTCGCCTCCGATACATGAACTTTATTAAAAATTGTTGTCCAGTGTATTTATTATTTCAACTTAAATTTTCGGCCTAACTGTCAAAGGTCATTGATAAAAAAATGCATGTTTCTTGTTTTTCAAAATAATCACTTTTTCTTTATATCATTATTACATTGCTTAATTAACAGTTTTATATTCGCGTAAAAATAATTAAATATGTATCTTGTTTCCAAAATGGACCACCGCTTAAAAAATTGTTAAAAAAGTAAAAAAAAAAATCTCTTATCCCAAGACACTCCAAGCCGCCGAGATTATATGGATTACCTAAAATTCACAAACTCAACGTGCCTCTTCGCCCCATTGTCAGAGCTATCGACAGCCCCACCTACAAATTAGCCAAATATTTATCTAACACGCTCAAACAATACACAGGTAATAGTAACTCTGCGATTAAAAATTCTCAACATTTTGTAACTCGTTTACAGGATTTTTCCTTAGATACTAGTGATTTACTAGTTAGTTTTGACGTTGAATCTCTTTTCACGAAGATCCCGATCCCGGACACAGTGTCAATCATCTTCGACATTATAGCCGCCCACGGCAAACCGAATGTTCTATGAACAAGTGTCGGGAACCGCTATGGGTTCCCCTTAACCCCGGTTGTCGCTAACATTTTTATGGAAGCGTTCGAGCGAACAACAGGTCTTAAGCTCCTTTCATTTAAAACCTAAATGTTGGTTTAGATATGTAGACGATACGTTCGTCATCTGGCCGCATAGGCGGCAGTCTTTAGATAAATTCTTACTTTTTCTACAGCACCGTGACATTCGCTTTACCATGGAGGTGGAATCAGACGGAAGTCTCCCGTTTTTAGACGTCTTAGTGACCCGCAATATCAATTGCAAACTGGGCCACACGGTTTACAGAAAACCGACTCATACTGACCGATATCTGAACGGGTTTTCCCATCATCACCCGGCACACAAACAAGCGGTCATCAATACTCTTGTACATCGTGCGTTTTCTATCTCAGAACCTAGGGCACTACCCTCCGAACTTAAGCATGTTTTTAACACCCTACTCCAGAATAATTAGAACGCCCACGACATACACCGTACTATAGTGAGACATCGTAACCCCAAACCTGGGAGTGAACCCGATCCTAACATCAGCACCGCCTTCTTACCGTATATTGAAGGTATCATCGATCATATAGGCAAGGTTCTACATAGAAATAAAATCAAAACTGCCTTCAGGCCCCATTCTAAAGTTTCAGACCTCTTACCCTCGGTTAAAGACAAAATATCTCCGCTCCAAGCACAAGGAGTGTATCGCATTCCGTGTTCGTGTGGCAGTGTATACTTGGCGAAACTAAGCGACCAGTCGGTGTGCGTGTGTCCGAACATGAACGTTGTACTAGACTGTTACATATAGCCGGTTCAGCGCTGGCAGAACACAAACTCAACTCTAGTCATCAAATTCTATTCAAAGATCTTCTTCCCTCCCGCTTCTGTCCCGTGAATCGCATTATTTCCCTAGGAAAATCCGTGAATCTATTGAAATTTACAAACATCCCGCAATCTCAATAGAGACGATGGCTATACGTTATATCCAACGTGGCAAACTCTACTGAACTCTATAAGAATTACCACGCCCATACGACGCATGCCATTGGCTCATTGTCCCCAGCCAATAGCAGGCCACCATCTGACCTGGTCCCCCCTATATAAGATGTGCCGGTCTCTGTCATAGCATTCTTCTACTGCGAAACGACGAACATCTACGTACAGCCCTGAAGATGTCCCTTGAAACAGTGGACGAAACGTTGGCAATTACGCCTAACTCGACGCGGTTCCAACCCGGAAACCGAGATCTACATCTAAATTAGTAATTATTACTTACGTTTACATGATATAACCAAACTATCAAAATTATACGTTGGCAGAATATGCGCACTGTCATCAACAATTTAAAAGAAGCACGGCCGTCTCTAATGAGGAAAGTTTTTGAAGGCATGTTGGCTCACAGCAAAAATAAGGTAATTGATTTTCAAGTTATGAGACGATATACCTATGTAAGAAACACCCAAGCCCTCTACAACTTTCTTAAAATATGCGAAAACGAGCCATGAGCGACGGTATATACTAAATTGTATACCTTCATACACATTTTCAGTCATCATTACGTATTTTAATTTTTATTTCGTTTGTTTTTTTTTATTGCAAATTGTAAAATTTTTCATTAATTGATAGTAGACACACGCACGTCGGTCTAAATCTCTAATCGCAAGTACATTTATAAACTACAATACCAAAATACGATTCTAATTGTTTGAGTGAAATATACCTTTCGACTTGCTTTGTTATTTGCTTATATCTGAATTAGCTTACAACTGTATTTCTAACAGTGAATCATTTTATCGCATTCTATGATTTGGCAAGTATATTTGCATTTTTTTTTTACTCTGTATAATTTAATAATAAATTATTTCTTTTAATTCAGTTTTTATAATTACGCGGCACACTATAGACACATTATCGAATGACTTATTAAACAGTTACTCATTTATCCTTTACTATTTCGATGCAATAAACGTATGCACACTTTTGCAGCATACATATAGGAATAATTGTATTCCTTCAATATACGGTCGCTTAATTTTTATTCTCTAAGACTACAACTTATACCTATAGTGTAACTACGATTCCAGGCGAGGCACGTCATAGTCAGTAATATCAGAATTTATTATGTTATCTAATCCTTCACATGTCATATGTCACAACCATCATTCTTCGTGTTGCACATGTTTTCTTTGATTTAAATTTATCAACCATAACCTAAAATAAAAGTATTCAATGGAAAAATATAAACAAAACTTAGCAAAGCTGTGTGACATGACTATGACGTATGCTTATGCCGTGCCTCGCCTGTAATCGTAAATACTATACATAGGTATATTTTTATGTTTTGCTGACAGTGCCTTTTCACAATGAAAGTTCCGAAATTATCGAAATGTGTGCAGACAAGTTATTCGCGTAAATAAATAAATAAATTCTATAGTCTAAATAGACTACTACAGCAATGTATTTGTATAATAAAACTATATTCTATAATGTATACGTAAATTAAAGTGTATGTTATAAAAAATTATAGAAACGGGTTTTAAATAACCCATGAGCATTACGTAAAAGGTGCGGTCAACATATTACGCGTTTTGCCAACTAATACTTATACAAAATCATGTTAGAAAGCAATAAACTCTTGTTTCTAACCAATAAAAAATATAGGAAGTCCTAAAAATCGAAAGTACAAAATTTTATAGCATTCTCAATTTTATAAGCATAATTAAAATATACTAACATATTTTCAGTGTAAAAAAATTATATTTGTAAAGTCGTCGATTGGATTAGGTATTTTGAAATACGTATTTCCTAGTATGATGCAGATTACCTTTTCTTTACATAATATGTACTAATCAATTAAAGTTACAGTGAGCCCTTACAAAACCATATTTAAGGTTTGATATTTATTAGCTATTTCTTGGGTGGGCACCAATATCAGAAACGAGTATTTTTAAAATTCTACACGAAGATTTGGGAATGAGCAAAGTGTCGGCACAATGGATTCTCAAGCTGCTCAGTTCCGAACAAAAATTGTGTAGACGACAAAATTGTAAACTGTCTTATCTCAAGATTCTTTTTTCTTCTTAAATAGAATTGTGACTGGGGACTAAAGTTGGGTACACCACTGGGACCCTCCCACGAAACAAGAGTCTCTGCAATGGGTTCATAAGGGCTCTCCATCGCCCAAGAAGGCAAAAACGTAATTTTCTGCGGGAAAAGTGATGGCCACAGTTTTCTGGGACGCGGAGGGAATTCTCTTAATCAAGTATATACCAAAAGGGACTACAATAATGGGAAATGTCTGCAATACACAATTAAGAACTTGAAGACGGCGATACGTGAAAAAAGACCCTACAATTTTACTCAGAAAAATCTGTTTCTGCGCGATAACTGCAGGGTACATAAGGCACGAATTGTTCACGCAGAAATCAATGAAAGCGGCTTGGAGGAATTACAACATCTTCCCTACAGTCCTAACCTTGCCTCCCGGGACTATTATCTCTTTCCAAAACTCAAAAAACCCTTGTGAGAGCGTCGTATTTTGCGGAATTACCAGAAGAATTTTTTTCGAAGGCATAGGCGTTATTAAAAAGAAACGTTGGAATAAGTGTGTTAGTATTAATGGTTTTTATGTTGAAAAATATTTGTTTTGTTTTCTTAACTCGTTTCTTTCATAGCTAGGTAGATAACCTAAAAAATAAACGAGTTAGAAACCACTAACTCGTTTCTTTCGAAAGCATAAAAAATTCCACTTGTATATATCGTAATTCTGGGAATAATACTGATATAACATCCTGTAGCTATACATACAACATGTAAGTTACATACGTACGTTGTTAGTTGTTAATATAGGTACATGCTCTTTATTGGCGAGCTCATTTATATTGACAAACCATATAGATTCTATAGCCTCTTTAAAGTTTGCACGAAGTCTTGTTTAAAGTTCAAGGTTGAGCATTAGTTTTGTAACAGTCATCTTTATAATATTATAAACATTCATACATTCCATTAGCGGAGCTCCTGCATATTTTTCATGTACTCGTAATTTATATGATAACATAAAACTTAAAAACAAACACAAACGACGTTAATTCTTGCACGTATAGCTTCTATTTTAAATATTATGTATACACCGGGGTGTATAAAAAAATTGCATCACATATGTATATATTTAATCTCGTGTTTCGTACTGAAGTGGCAATTACATCAAATGGTATTATTGGCAGCACACATTTTTACTCTTAATTCACATTTGTTGTTAACGTCTCCTTTTGTTCGCGATAGATATGATAAACTTGTTTTTTAACAAGTTGTATTAAAAGACGTTTCATTAGTGTTTAATTAGAATATATAGTGTAATTGTTTTTGTTATTTACTACGGTTCAGTGATTTTATGCATCCTACAATAATCGTCCACACCTTAGCGCAGTGATAAGGTAGAAGCCACCAATCTTTACTAATGCGTCATTATATTCTTGCAATATGAATCAAATCGATATAGCAAAGTTAAATTAAAATCAGACATTTTTAATAAATGACAAATGTTGAAATGAGAATTGTTAAATTTGACAAGATTGGTGACTTCGAAACATATTAAAATTACATCATCTGTTGATAAAAATATTATATATGAATGTTTATGTAAGTTGTTAAAATGAAATTAATCTCTCTATTTTAAAATTCAACTAGAATAGCAGACAAGAAAAAACTGAAAGGTAAGAGAAGAGCTAATTTAGATCGATAATATACCCTAATCATTCTGTGAAAACAGAAGGGACTTTAAATTGCTATGAACTGGAATTTATTCAACGAATTATTTGGTAGCAAGGATTTCGTAGAAATATATGAAATTTGTTTAACTTTTTTAAAAGTGGTCTGAAAATAAATTTCTGGGTAAATTAAAGTAAATTTAGAATAAATGAAGGTGCTACGAAATTGATTATAATGTAAATTTTTGATACAAATTTCCCGATCAACAAAAGGTAAATGCATTTTAAGAAAGTATATATTATATTTTTTTCGATAAGTGCTGCATAAAAGTATAAGAGAAATAAAAGCTAAAATGCTTTTACATATTAGAATTCCTTGCAACTGCACGTTTCTCAAGAATAGCAAAAAATTTAGTGGAACAGACAAACAATTATAGATATAATGTTTTACGTAAAATATTGATGATAATTTGCATTCACTTGCTAATCAATATAATAGAATTGGCCAAAATGGTGTACGATTTTGAAATATATGCAGTACATAATGGAGCAAAATAATGTAACAAACTTTTCAGGATTCCTTTCAATTACTTTCTATTTCCACAATTTTCTGAAGTATGTAAATATTTGTGATTTTATTTGTATTTATTGATATTGGCGACCACGTCTATTTTTAATTTTTTTATTTGTACCACAATTTCTCTTACATTTGTTATACAGTTCAGTTAATTAGTTATTTTGATGAGGCTGTCTTGTATTCGTTTTCTATATTTTCATTTTGGGATACACATTTATGTATATTATGCTAGGAACAATTAAAAACTCACTTTTCTGAAAGAATTATTACAATAAAACTTAGCAAAACTATTTGAATAAGGATAATAATTTGGATGTTTGTCAAGCTAAAATATCAAGCTAGTGCCATTAAACCTTATTACTTTATTACGAATAACCGTTAGAAGTTAGTCACAAATTGACTTTATAAACAACCGTAAAAAACTTTCAAATATATTTATAATACAAAAGTTTACCAAACGATTTAAAAGAAAAAAGTTAGCGAGTTCCGTAGATATTAGATAAAGTAATTCATTTTTTGAACTGTCAGCTATCATTTTATATTACCGTGTTAGTCAACACTTTCGGCAAGTAATAACAAGAAAAGAAATCACAAATGTTTTATTATTCTGTTTTACTCAGTATTGGAGAAATATATATGGATTATTTTGAACGTAATGCGTAGAGGCGGAAAATAAGTCTCATATATTTTTGCATCTTATTATTAGTTCGATACAATTACTAAAACCATGTCTTATAGCTACATGGAGTCGTTAATTTAGTCGAAAGTTTATGATGCATCGGTAATCTTTGGTGAATTTTACTTCATCACCCGAAAAGAGAATGTAATCATAGTGTAAAATACAATTTTACAAACAGCTGTTGTTCGGGCAAAATAGATTTAATTTTGTATTTTTAGTTTCATTTAGATGTAGGTATATTTATGTTAATGTATTCAATCCTAGTTTTAAATTATAAAGTGTATATAGAAAATGGTCTTGGAATTCGGATATATTTAATGTTGTCAATTACCTTAGGCCTGGTCAGGTATTACATTTATTTATTCATTGTCTTGTTTTCTACAGTCATAAAAACTATTTATTTTATTACAGGCGCAACCCTCTGATTAACCCATCCATTTAGTAGTTGTAAATGTATTGTATAATAGCATAAGTTTTATTGACATATTTCCGGTTATAAATAAAGTATTATATTATTATAATAGGTTAAATAGTTTTGGTTCGATGCGATTCTGCGAACTATTATGTTATCTCTAACGCACTTCCTGTGTATTGTATATTTATTATTTTAAGAGGTATTTTATTTTCTATAATTAAGGGTTTCCGGCGTATATTGTTTATTTATTTATTATACGATGGAAACTACAGCAAATACTTTCTTGGAAGAAGGGTAAAAATGGTTGTATGGAAATTTCCGTACAACCAATTTCGTTGTTTTCTCCCTCTCTTGTGACTGGCGGGGACAAAACTTTCTTGTCGAAAAATAAGTAAATGAAGAAACAGTTCCAAACAAGATCTCTTAGAGCTCACTACAGTTCCAAGTACGATCTCTTCGAGTTAACTACAGTTCTAGCTTAGGTCTCAGTGATTTAACTAACAGTTCCTACTAAGATCTCAGTGATCTAAATAGGAGCAAATATTATTTATTGGCCAGTTTTCTCGGTCTTTAGTATTAAGACCAGATACTGCATTTGTATTAACGGAACTCCCAAGACTAAATTTGTAAATATATTATTGTTATTCAAAAACTATTGCATTATTTCAACTCATACTTCGGTCGATACATATCGAACTTCCTTCAAACCAGGAGGAAGAAACAGCTGTAAATATGATTTATTAAGGTAAGTACAATAAAATTAATGAACACTAAACTAACAGAACCAGTACCTACTGTTTGTTGCCAACTAAAAATAGATGGATTTATTTGTTAGTATTGATAACAACAACAAAAATTCATTTCAGTCAAATACCATAAGGAATAACCAATGAAATGATTGGAAATGAAAAAATGCTAAATAAAAGGTGGGAACGTGATGGTTTGGAATTCTTTTGTAAATAATCAGATAAGATAAAAATTAAATGAAATAAATAAATAATATGTAGTTTGTAAATTAAGGCAAGACCTACTTAAAATTTTTTTTTTAAATTTAAACCAGAATGTCGGAATAAACTATTAGACAGACAGCTTGTGTTCTAAATAAAAATAATAATTAAAGTTAATAGTCAATACAATTTCAACTGCTTTACTCTATTGATTTGCCTTCCAACTTAGAATGAATGCAAAATAATTCATTCAACCAGAAAAGTATTCTAAATATGTCAATGAACTGCACGCAGCGTACGTACCAGGCAACATAGGTATATTTCGTTCACTAAAGGAAAGAGATAATTTTTAAATCTTTAATTCAAATTTATTTAAAAAGAAACGTAACTTCCAAAACTAAAGTTTCTTTGTCAAAATAAATAGAAAATATAAAAGGTTATGGAAATTTGAGAAGAAATTATTTAGCCAGGCATCGATTAAAATTCCTTCTTTGGAGACTGTGGTTAAGTAAAAAACTTAAAAAAGGTATCTTTATCTTGAATTTTGATGGCACAGAGGCATTACTTGGAGTTTACTTATACAGGCTGATTCATTTTCGGCCCTCACCATGGGGATCTCGCTTATTATTGGAGATAGAGTATAGGTTTAAATTTGGCAAAGTTGTTAAATTTTTTGTTTGTTATAAATCCGTAAAGAAAATAGACCTGTGACAAATGACCTTCGTTATTAAAAAAAAAACCGCGAAAACCCCTTTTTCTTCTTTTACCTGTAGCACCGACATTTGGCCTTGTAGAGAAAATATAAAAACACATCCTTGTGGCCATTTCTAAACCTCTATCCAGTGGTGTACTCTAAATTTTTATACGACGTTTAGTTTCTTTCTGGCCATCATCAACTATCTAATTTCTTATACGCGCCATATTGGATTTAGACATCTTCAGAAAGAGTTTTTTTTCTGATTTCAACCATGTACCACATGCTGACTAAAGTTTTTGACATTAGGTTTTATTTGAAAGAATAAATTATAAGATTAAATAAGGTAGCCATGGAATTTCAATCTGTCAAACATTTCATTTATTGTTCATTAATAATACAAAAATGTCATACACTAACGAAGAGAAACGAGATATGATAAGTATTTTTTATTCTTCGAACCGAAATTCAACAGTAGCGAGTACAAGATATCTACAATTATATCCAGAACGACAACAGCCTCATCGTACCATTTTTCTAGATCTCGACAGAAATTTGGTCGAGAATGGATCGTTTACAAAGCCGCGTAATGGTCAAGAGACAACAGGGATTTAAATGAAAATCGACAAGATATTTTACAAATGGTAAATTAAAAGAGTGTTTTCAAATTTCATGTTAATCTTGTAGTTTTATAGATAAATAATAATCCATCAATTTCTACACGCGAAGTAGCGTCAGAATTAAATTTGTGCCTGTCCAGAGCTTGGAGAACTTTACATAAAAGTAGGTTTAAACCAAACAGGATCCATGTTAGTCACTCTTTACTGCCTGGAGATAATTTGAGAAGGCTAGAATATTGTAATTGGTTAATGGGAAGGATAGAAAATGACGAAAATTTTTTAAGCAAAATCATCTGGTCAGATGAAACAAAATTTACAAATTCTGGAATGTTCAACAGAAATACGGAACACTATTGGGCAGTACAAAATCCCCGACAAAACAGGGCTAAAAGACCACAACATCGTTTTGGAATAAACGTTTTAATGGGTATTTTGGCAAATCGTCTCTTAGGACCAGTTATGTATGAAGAACATTTAAATGGAGAAAGATATTTAAACATTTTACGTACATACGTATCTGACTATCTTGACGACAATATCCCATTAAATCAATTACAATATTTATGGTGGCAAAAAGATGGCGCACCAGCACACAATGCAGCTGTTGTTAGAAATTTCTTAAATCAAGAGTTTGCAAACCGTTGGATTGGAAATAGGGGAGTTGTTGAATGGCCTGCGAGATCACCTGATTTAAGTCCGCTAGATTTATTTTTATGGGGATATGTTAAAAATAATATTTATAAAGTAGAAGCGCCACGAAAAATTGAAGAATTACGAGACAGACTTCAGAATGCCTTCGATGCAGTTCCTAGAAGAACTATACAAAGGGCAGTACAAAATGCCAGAAGGCGTGCCCAATTGTGCATTACCGAAGATGGCCAGATAATTGAACATTTACTGTAATTGTTTGTTTACTTTTCCATGTATTTTTATTAATGTTTTTGTTAACTTGTACTCGCTACTGTTGAATTTCGTTTCGAAGAATAAAAAATACTTATCATATCTCGTTTCTCTTCGTTAGTGTATGACATTTTTCTATTATTAATGAACAATAAATGAAATGTTTGACAGATTGAAATTCCAAAGGCTACCTTATTTAATCTTATAATTTATTCTTTCAAATAAAACCTAATGTCAAAAACTATAGTCAGCATGTGGTACATGGTTGAAATCAGAAAAAAAAACTCTTTCTGAAGATGTCTAAATCCAATATGGCGCCTATAAGAAATTAGATAGTTGATGATGGCCAGAAAGAAACGAAACGTCGTATAAAAATTTAGAGTACACCACTGGATAGAGATTTAGAAATGGCCACAAGGATGTGTTTTTATATTTTCTCTACAAGGCCAAATGTCGGTGCTACAGGTAAAAGAAGAAAATGGGGTCTTCGCGTTTTTTTTTTAATAACGAAGGTCATTTGTCACAGGTCTATTTTCTTTACGGATTTATAACAAACACAAAATTTAACAACTTTGCCAAATTTAAACCTATACTCTATCTCCAATAATAAGCGAGATCCCCATGGTGAGGGCCGAAAATGAATCAGCCTGTATAGTTGCGCCTGATTTATAATTGAAAATAACATCAACTGAATAAAATTTAATTCATTTAAAAGAATATATAAAACTTATGTTTTATATCGCAGGTACAATTACTTTTTGAAATTTTCATACATATAAATTTAAGAAAATGATATATAAAAAAATATAATAAAACATTGTTGTATAATTTGTGCCAAAAATGCCAAATAAACATTAACGAGTTCAAGAGTTAACTAAAAATAAACCATCATCATAACGTAGTTTTAATCCTAGACACGTATTTCGATAACTAAGTTGTCATACTCAGCAATAGAAAACAGCATTACACTTGGAGCGCTAGCACACATTTTACACAAGCACCACAATAGTATTAATACTACAGTGATATAGTGAAGTGCTTTGCTTGTGTAAAATGTTTGCTAAACCTGCAAGCGTAATACATTTTTCTATTAACTAGAAGCGCGATTGGCAAATACTAAATACCGATCTCTTAGTTATCATTTAACAAAACTTTAGTATTGCAATGATTGTTGATCTGTGCGTATGTGTATCGTTAGCGAGTGCCGTATTTAAAAAATGCATTAAAACCGTTTTTCCATACACTCATCCGAGAAGACCTCGAATGAGTGTTTAATATCTTTAAAAATCGCAGTCGTTTATTAGTAAAAAGGTGAATAGGTATAACGAAACACACGCCGCACACAGGGACAAATTGAAAATTTAGTGCGACAAAATTATTTACTTCATATGGATTCAATAAATTTTAATAAAACTAGGTAACTCAAGGTTTTTAGGGTCGCTGATTACGAATCTGATGTTAGTTTTTAAAAATTCAAAATGGCGGATCCAATATGGCGTACAATTTTTAAAAAATTGATCGAATTCGCTTAAAACTTATTACACGGGATTTTTGATGTCAGTTTTTAAAAATTAAAAATTCAAATTTCAAAACATTAGGCTTTATTAAAAACTTAAAACGAGAATACTTATAAAAAGCGAAATTAATAATTATATTTTTTAAAAGTTTTTATTTAAATTTGATCAACTGGTGATGATACTACTTAAAATAATAAGAATTATAATTAATTGTTTCACATTTTTTTAAATTATCAAGATGACATACGGGGACATAATATTAATTTTTATTTTATTCTATATTAACATCTTCATAGTCTTGGACGTCATCAAACTCCTGTTCATAATTCTCTTCTTCGTTGCCACAGAAAGTGGGCAGCCTTAGCATATTTAATACAGTTTCATTAAATATTGCTTTACTTTTTTACCTTTTTTTTCGGTTATCGGTCACAACAGGGTCCGAAGAAACCAGCATCCAGTTAAATATGTCACTGTTGGTATTGGCTCTTGAAGTTTTTCTGGAGTGATATTGTCTTAAATTTTTATACTCTTTATGACTTGCTTCAATTACATCTTCTGACAGTTGGCCTACTGGTAAAGGTAAAGATTTTATAATATCAGCTCCATGAATTAAAATTTTATGAACAGTGGCACTCATTTTGTACCAGCCATTAAGTTTAATGGCCATTTCAGCTGTTTCAAAGCAATAGTTTTTAAATACTTCTTCCTTGATGTAATGCCCACAAGAAATTATTAACAGTATATTTGCAAATCTTTCTATTAAGTCTTTATCAATTCCAGTTATTTCTGAAATTAGCGAAGGATTCTTAAAAAAAATGCGTGCAGTATTACCGTCATTGTTATTGCCTCCACCTTGTTTCGGCTGGTCAACAACAAGGCCCATTTGTTCATAAAACTTAGTTGCTATTTCACCCATTTTTCTTTTACTTCTTGTTTTGCACTGTCACCTCTTGCTTGCAATTTCTGTAGTTCCAATTTGTATGCTATATGTAGTAAATATTCATAACATCTAATATGTGCATGTAGCACCGAAATCCCATACTTAAAGGTGTCTTCATTACAGACTCTATTCTTTAATTTTTCTAAATCGTTTAAAATTTTGGGAGTAGCTTTACAAATATTACACGCTTGTGAACTTGCAGTATCACTCAAAATGTTGACAGTCTTTCCATCCAGCATTGTACATATCGGGATATGTTTAAATTTTATTTCTTTATCGTCAAGTACGATTGATGTGGGCTCCAATTGCAATATATGATTTTGAATTTCGTTATACTCTTCTTTCACATTTTGGACGTTTTCCTTTTTTATCTTGAATGAGATTGGTCGACAATGCTTGGTCGATGATGGTGACATGTTCTTCCAAAATATTTTGTCATTATTGCTATTAGATTCACACATTTGCAGTGGCACAATCGTACATCAAATTATATTAGAGTCCGCATATGCTGAATTATTCGCAAAATTTTGTTTATATATACTGTGTCCACCGCTGTCATCCAAGCCCCATTTATAATAAACTTCAATTGTATCACAGTCAGTGGAAATATACTGTAGTATCACATCAGTCTGAACTTGAGCCAGACATTGCGTAGTATGTGCAAGAAGATCTTGAAGCGGTACCACAGCCTCATTTTCGTTTATCTCAATATTTGCTGGATAACACTTTCTTTTGGCCTCTCCTATCACATGATATGAGGGATAAATATTAGCTCCTCTTTCTATTGCTCCAAGTCGCATCGTTATATAATCCTCTTTTGTCAATCCAAGGTCCACTATAAGAGCTAAAGCTTCTTCAGGATTGTAAGGTTTTACAGAAGCAGAAGATGAAGTATCATGTGCCAATTTCATTCTTTTTAAACTTTTGGGTGAAGAATTGATGGCTAACTTCACAACATCAGCTGCACTTCTGTTGCCTGATTTCACCAAGCTTGTTTCTGCAGCCAAACATAATTTTTCTGAATTAAGATCTGATACAATTGCTCTTACATGTCTTTGCTTACTGCGATGAGAACTTTCTTCAAATGATTTTCTGGGTCTGCCTCGCATCTTTTGTTCTGAATGTGTTCCTACCGATAATGGAAGCAGTGGTGGTTGTATCTCCGGGAGTTTTAGGTTTTCGTCAAGCCAGTTTATGTGCTTCTTGTTAAAACGCTCATACATATAATTACACTCACGCCACTTCGTAAACATCTTTGAAACAAACACTTTAACTTCCTGTTTTATTTGTTTTATTAAATCTTCAGAAAGCTCACTAACACCAATTTTGCCCAAAATATACTGTAATAGTTGTTCATTACACTTTGATGATGACAAATTATAAAATTGTTGGTTTTTCAGTACATTAAATAACTCCTTTCTCTTCATTTTCATATTCTTTAAAGCACAGATCTCAGTACACACAATGTAGTTACGGAATTCCCCTTTCTAATATATTTTCGTGCACACAAGTATTTTGTGAGAAGACTGCACTGAATGAAAAATTTAGCTATTGCGGTTCTGTTAGTTACAATTTAGTTACGGAATTCCCCTTTTTATATTTTTTCGTAACAGTTTAAGTATACATCAGTGGTGCACACAAGTATTTTGTGAGAAGACTGCATTGAATGAAAAATTTAGCTATTGCGGTTCTGTTAGTTACAATTTAGTTACGGAATTCCCCTTTTTATATTTTTTCGTAACAGTTTAAGTATACATCAGTGGTGCACACAAGTATTTTGTGAGGAGACTGCACAGAATGAAAAATTTAGCGAATTAAAAAAAATGTCATTTGCATGTGGGATTTTCAGAATTAGGTGTACTACCTAAGGAAAATATGATCTATTTATTGAAAGGGGAAACGGGGGGACCACCACTTGACTTTTTTACACTTATTACTAGTTGTTTTTTTTTAACTTATAAGGAAAAGTCGTGGAACTGTTTGGAACTTTTTTTTATAGCTCTAGCTAAAGTAAATTTTTCAATATATTTCATAATAAAAACATTATACTATATCTACACTACATATAATTGTTATTTTAATAATAACTGCAAATTAAATTAGATACCTGATGCTTAAAAATATATTTAAAAAACTTTAAACTGTAAATTTACAAAAAATTGTGTAGCAACAATAAACGCTATAGATGCTGCTGACAGGTATAAGTGCGTGTAACAGATAATAATACTTTGAACGCACGTACAGACTAATGTGATGCGTTAAAAAAGTAAATACTTATAGGTTGATTGCGTACTGGTATATAGAACATATAAGTGCAATAGTGGTTACATTTAACAAAATAAAAAATTTCATTTTTGTCGTCGTAATTCGGTTATTTGTCCCTACGTGCGCCGTCGACAATTTGCCGGAACGCAGAACTTCGATTGGAACAATGAAACGGTAGGATAAAATGATCGTAACGATTTGTCAAAATTGCTAATTTAATATTTTGTTAAATTCAAAAGGAATTTAGTTAAAAATATATTAAATGTCAATCAAAACAATTAGCCGATATTTATAAGCCGTAAATAAGAAAGTATTAAGTCTGAATCATTTCTCACTTAAAAAAAAATTGACCATCGATTTCTATGTTACACGTAAATTACAATCGAGATTGGCATAATGATGAAGCTTCATATTTTATACGGACTTCCTGAAGAAGAGCATGTGCAGGCACATGATGTATCAGTGCACTGTCACTTACTGCGAAATGTATTTTATTAACGAGGAAGCCTTCAATATTAACACAATGCTCCACAAGGAAGACGCCGAAACAGATTGTGATAATTCCTGAACATACGCCAGAATTATTTGTTCATTAACCATCCTTCACATTCTTCATGAGGCGCCAATTGGTAAACTTAGCATGCGTTTTATCGTATCTCCTGCGCGACTTTGCGGGCAACAACGACGAGCTGGCTTACTCTGCGGCCATTCTGACATTTTTAGCAATATCTTCATTGCTTGTTGATTCTGTTCGTTCCAAACTATTTTTAGAGTCAAACGTTGAACAAATAAAATTGCAAATTTTTATAAGCCAAGGTTGGTGTGACAGCATTGATTTCAGAAAGATAAATATGAACATTCGGAGATATTACAAAAATTATTGTACAATAAACGTTCGTTAAGGCCTTTACTGCCTTGCATTATTCGACTTGCTTTTCGAACTGGTCTTACAAACTCTGGTTCTCCCCTAATGGACTTCTACTGTAACATACTCGTACTATAACACCCTTTCAAAATTTATGTGTAGCGTTGTTTTAATGTATAGAGTTTTGAATCAATATATGTATTTGTTTTCCAGGAATTAGGATTCTAAGCAAATGGTGGAAATTTATCGTAGGTGTTTACTAAAAATTTGTCAAGTGGTGAAAGGGAATAAAATTGTCTGTTTCAAGAAAATAACGACGCAAAACACAAGAAACACACATGAAAATGAAGCTGGGAGGGAACACATAATGAATTTGAATCAGACTAAAATAATTTCGTAGTCTCTTAACAGATTATTTCCAAAACCTTTTGCGAGTATGGAAAAACGCTATCAAGTAATAATCTGTAATAACGGTGACTAGATTCCTTATTAGATAATTGCGACGTACTACTTCTAACATAGATTTTTTTATTTTAGAATACATTTTCGTTCACACGCTCTTATGACACAGGCTATATTTGGTTCTAGCTGACGATTGATAGTGTAGAGCAACTGATCCATATATTCTAAATATGAAGGTAATTAATTTTTCTAGAAAAAATCATAATATACACGAGCTTTGCATTCATTTCACTTATATAGACAATCACGAATAAAATTTTAACTATTTGGACCATGTTCGTCTTTTTATACAGGTCAAAAAACCTGTATCCAAGGAGTGCGAATGTCTCTGTTGCAAACGGTCCTATCTATAAATATAACCGGCGTGTATATGCAGTTTGAGAGGTAAATGCTTTAGCAGCAATAGAAACAACGTATTGCATATTTAAAGTCTTATTAATCGAAGTAGTATTACTTATGGCCCATCCATAAATTTTATTAGGAGCACAACAAAACAAAAACAAAATACTCAGGCAACAATTACAAAATACAAAAATCAGATAACACCAATAAAACATTTAAAAAACATGCATTTATTTTCTTTTCCTGGATAAGTTTTTACCTTCTTATCCACCTGGAGATTAAACGATTCAGTTTCCTTCTTTTACCCATGTTTTTTAATCACTAAGTCGATGTCGCCGCAATTCTTAAAACACAATTGAAGGAATATGTACTGTGAGAAGGATATTCAGCACGCACGATTGTAATACACCGTTTCGAAGTATAGTCTCTTCGAAACTAAACCAAATTAGAACGTAGCTAGACGCTCGGAATTCCCTTCAGAAGTTTATTTATAGGCACCCTATACGGACGTCGTTTCTTTGAAGCTTACGTTCTAAGGAACATCTGACATATAAGTGTGAGTAATTGGTAGCAGGCATCTTCCCAATTCGAGGAATAAAAGGGAAGGTGTACTACAAAATAGTAAGAGGCTTTTTAATAAAAATTATCTTGTATTAGTGATTAAAGTTTTTTTATTATTAGTCAATACAGAAACATAATTTATACTAAAGATTTATCTAGTTTGAAAATAGTAAATTTGAAACTTTTAACAATGTTTTTCTAAATTAGCATAGAAAATCTATTATTCTAACTGAAATATTGCCCGTTATACAGAGAATACCATAATGCACTCGTGGTTTTTGGTATGGATGAATTTTTTATTTATGGTTGAACTTATTTGCGGATTCTAACCATGACAGCCTGGGAGTTTGACATTAAGTGTAATTAGTTGTCATGAACGTTACGTATTATTTGCGTACAAAATCGGTTGTTGCGACCCAACGTTCGTTCCGTCGTCAATTTAATCGCCGTGATGCACCATCCCGTAATACCATCTTGTTCAAGAACTAAGCCCGTTAGACAGACAGAATCGACTTAAGTTTTGCAGACAATTTTTAGATCTGTTTGCTGGTGAAGCCAATATTGCACGTTATCTGTTTATGAGCGACGAAGCTCATTTTTATCTAAATGGCTTCGTTAATAAACAAAATTTTAGATATTGGCAAACAACAAACCCACATCAACGTCACACACGACTACTTACTCAGCGAAAGCAACGGTTTGGTGTGCGCTATCCGCCACAGGAATTATTGGCTCATATTTTTTAGAAGAGAACAGGCATAACGGAACAGTAACATCAGGAAGATATTGTCACATGATTAATACTGTTTTCCGGTCAAGGTATGAACAACTTGCTGTTAATTACTGGTTTTAGCGAGGTGGGGCAACGAGCCACACGGCGAGAATCAGTATTAATATGCTGCATGTTATGTTTCCCGGCCCTTTAATTTCTCACAATAGGGACAAAATCTGGCCAGTTTGGTCGCATAACTTAACAGCGCCCGATTTTTTTCGGTGGAGAAAGTCGTGTGTATATGTAGATCCCGTAATCTTGAACATCTTAAAGAAAGACATTTTAAACAAAATTTAAGAGATTCCACTGGAGATGCTAGGCAGAGTGATGGATGATTTCGTGCAACAGCTAGAAGAATGTGTAGCAGGAGAAGGAGGCCACCTGTGCTACTTAACTTTTAAATAAAAAAAAAGTTATAGCTCAAGATGTTTTCGTTGTAATTTCTTAATGTTTAACCAATAATAATTTATGTCATATTAAAAACCGTAAATTCATTTTGGAATTTCCTGTATAAGCCAAGCAAATAAAAATGCGAATGATTAGGTCAAGATTGAAAGACAGTAGCTAATAAATTTCGCATAAATTTTAATATTTTATCAATTAATGTGCGAACAAAAATAAATACTGTTCTTATTTCTTCCCATATGCCCTATATGAAAATTATTTCTAAAGAATAGTAATGAGTGGCTTATGTGAAACTACCAACTTTGTAAAGATTTTATTTATTGCATAAAAATATCCAGTTAATTTTTGTAATTTTAGACTAGTCTTTCACTTATGTTAGACCAGGGATGCACAGACTTATAGGGAACAGGGGCCACTTATAAGCCAAGGACGGGCCACTACAAAGAATACTTATTAACACAAATATTTTTATTTTTAAATAGTATGAATTACTACAAATGATAAAAATAAAAGAACATTCAAAAATGTTTGTTGTAATTATGTAAACCGCTTATAAAAAGTTGCAAATTCTTTATAAGCGGTTTTGTCAATGCAACGGTAAAAGTTGAGTAAATTACCTTCATTTAACTTGTTTCGTAAATTATCATCATTTTGCATGTCTATCAATTCCAGCTGTATTGATTCCGGTGCATTTTCTTTCGGGTGAAATGTTGAAAGGATTGCTGAAAATGTCTAATAGAGGTTTAACTTTTTTGAAGTCTAGAAAACGATCATGAAAAGCTTGTATTAAAATATAAATTTTCATCAGTTTTATTGAATTTCTCCATAATTTTTTTGTAGTTCGGAAAATGGCTGTAATTGGCTGAATTTATTTGTGTCCTAAAAAGACTCAATTTGCATTGAAAGGACGAAACATAAGAGTAACCGCGAAATCAATTGATCTTTGCATTGGAGTCACGTATTTAAGACATTCAAGAGATTTGTGATATCTACAAGAAACGCTAAGTCACACAGCCAATCAGGGCTGTCGAGTTCGGGGACGTCCTTTTTCTTTTCCGCCAGAAATATTTTGATTTCTTCAATCAAGTTAAGAAACCGCTCTAGTGACAACCCACGACTTAGCCACCTTAATTCTGTGCAAAACAGGAGATCACCATATTCGCTTTCAATATCCTCGAGAAATTGTGTGAACTGTCGGTGATTGAGACCTCGTGATTTTATAAAGTTTACAGTAGGTACTACAACTTTCATCACATTTTCAAATCCCAATAATTTTGAACAGAGGGCCTCTTGATGTATAATGTAATGAAACTGCATTAATTCCTTGGTATCTATGTTTTTAGTTTGTAAATACTCTATTAACATAGTTATTATCCCAGATTTACTTCCAACCATTGAAGGTGCTCCGTCAGTCGTAATTCCAGATAATTTCGTTAAATCCAAATCCATTATAGAACATTTTTCCAGAAGAGCTTTGAGCATGTCGTAAAAATATTAAGAGTTGAGCAGTGGAACTTACGAGGTCTAGCTATTATATAACGAGACTACGCGCGCAGAAGGCGTCCTAGAGGGGTAGGGGGGAAAACGAATGCAGCGTTGGATAGCTGGAAGTGTCTACTACTCCAGTACGAAAACACGTTTCTGTCGCTGTAGTAGTATTTTTTCTGTAGAGGTTAGAAACGAACGTGTTTTTTCCTCGCGCCGATAACAATGTGTGACGAAAAACACGAGCAACGGATCAATGTGAAATTTCTCGCTAAATTAAAAAAAACTCCGACTGAGTGCTATAAGTTGTTGAAAGAGGCCTATGGTGAGAATTCTCTATCTCGTGCGCGTGTTTTCGAATGGTATAAAGGGTTTTCTGAAGGCCGAGAGAGCACCGAAGATGACCAACGTCCAGGTCAACCTGTCTCTGTTTCAACTCCGCAACCAGTGACCAAAATCAATGAAATTGTGCGTGCAGATCGTCGTATGAGCATTCGGATGATTGCTGAGACTGTAAACGTTGATAAAGAAACTGTCAGAAAAATTATACATGACGAAACGGCCGGAGTTGTGGAAAAACAAGTCGTGGATCTTGCACCAAGACAACGCACCTGCCCATAACGCGCTGTCTGTGAAGCGTTATTTAGCTGCTAGAGGCACTCCAGTGCTCGAACACGCGCCGTACTCGCCTGATTTAGCACCCTGTGACTTTTTCCTATTTTCGAAAATCAAGGCCTTAAATGGAACCCGGTTCGAGTCGATGAAAGAGGTAAAGCGAAAATCGGCGGAGCTCCTAAATGCTCTTACAAAAGAAGACTTCCAGCATTGCTTTGACCAATGGAAAAAACGAATGGAACGGTGTGTGGCGAGAGGAGGGGAGTACATTGAAGGAGAGCATTCGATTCTAGAATAATTTTAAAAATAAAACTCTTTTTCATAAGCAGTCTCGTTATATAATATACATATACTATTACCCGTATTAATTTTATAAAGATGTCTTAATAAGAACTTGAGCGGTGGTTTTAATTGAAAAACGATAGGACTTCTACTAAGGTATATTTTCACCTTAACTGTTACGTCAACAAACAGAATTCTCGGATCTGGGCAACAGAATATCCACATGTTATACAATAACTCCCGATGCACTCTCAAAAAAGACAGTTTGGTGTGCTATGTGTGCAGGAGGATCATCGGACCGTACTTTTTTGAAAATGATCGAGGTGCGCCCGTAAGTGTTAAAGGCGTTCGGTGTCGTGGCATGTTGATAAACTTTCTCTGGTGGAAATTGAATGAAATGGAAGTAAATGATATACGAAGTCTGGCGTAATCTGCCACAATGCACGGAAAACTAAAACATTATTACAAAGAAAGTTCCCAGATCGTGTCATCTCTCGTTTTGGAGACCAAAACCGGCCGCCGAAAAGTTGCGATTTAACCCATTTGGACTTCTTCCTCTGGGATTGTTTGAAAAGAAGAGTTTAGGTGAACCATCCTGAAACGATTCAACAACTCGAGGAAGAAATCGACGCAACATTCATAAAATCCAGCCGCCTTTACTCGAAAGCGTCTTCAGAAATTTCATTTGATTGATATTTTATTTTATGTCTAATATTAACATTTACTCTTTACAAATCAAAAAAATTTCGCAGAATTTCATTAAAAAAATACGTTTTTCTTTAATTTAAAATTCTAGTTCTTATTGAGACACATTTATATGAATTTTGGATGTACATAGGTATTCATTTTAATTATCAAATAAACAGAAAGAAAACATAAAAAAAAAATAATTTTGTTTAACTGTTTTTTTGAGACACTACAAAATACCTACTTATTCATATAACAAATTGCCTTTTAGTTTTTTTAAAAAGTGTTTCATACGAGGGCGACCTGAAATATTTCCGGAATCGACAAGAAAAACACGGTATTGGTGTAGATTTTAATTTTTAATTTTTCGATGTAGTCTTCTCGAAGATCAATACACATTTTCAAACGATGCTCCAGTCTCTTCAAACCGTCGGAAAAGTAGGATGTTTCAAGGTCTGCAAGATAGCCATCTGTATCGGCGATGACCTCCTCATTTGAGGCAATCTTTTTTCTCCCAGCGATTTTTTCACGTTTGGGAATAGGAAAAAGTCGGTGGGGGCTAGGTCCAGTGAATATTGAGGATGAGAGACTAATTCGTAGCGCAACTCATTCAATTTGGACACGACGATGCGGGATGAATGAGCCGGTGCATTGTCGTGGTAGAAAAGCACTTTTTTTCGCTGCAAACGAGGCCGTTTCTACTTCAATACTGCATCGAATCGGGTCAATAAATCGCTGTAGTATTGCCCCGTGATCGTCCTTCCCTTCTGCAGATAGTCGATGAGGATCACACCTTGGGAATCACAAAAAATGGTCGCCATGACCTTTCCGGCCGATGGAACGGTTTTTGGGTTCCTCGGAGCCGATTCGCCCGGAAAAGTCCACTGCCTTGACTGTTCCTTGGTCTCCGATATGTAGTGGTGGATCAGAGTCTCATCCACAGTTACGAAACGCATGAAGAAATCCCTTGGATTGCGTTGGATCCTGGCCAGACACTCCTCCGAAACGGTCACCCGATTTCGTTTTTCCTCCAGTGTGAGCAAACGCGGTACCCATCGTGCCGAAAGCTTTTTCATACCCAAAATTTCATGTAGGATATGGCCAACGCGTTCTTCTGAGATGCCTGTTGTCTCTGCTATCTCTTTCAGCTTCAATCGTCGATCGGTTAATACGATCGGCTTGTCGACCATTTCATCGTTGGTAGTAGTTTTTGGGAGTTTCGTCACTTGTGCTTGTGCGGCCACGTTTGAACTCGCTCACCCAGAAGCTTATGGTCGAAAATGATGGAGTAGATCCTTAGAGGGTTAGTTCCAAGCATAAACATTGCAATTAGAAAAAAAATAATAATTTTATGTCAAATTACTGCTTCAACGAATATATTATGAAGGTTATATTCTTTCTTATTTTATTACTAAATATTAATCAAAATGTCTAGTTGTCCATGAATTTCTCCTATAAATTAAGATGTTCTGCATTCTTCAAATGCGGATATAGATTAAATGATATGAAGGTTATCTACCTGTCACTGTCAAAATTTATCATCAAGTGATGACTTAATAACAAAAAAATTTAGATCAAGAATTTCGTCATTATTTAAATTTTCTTGAAAGAAGTTGCGTGATCTCTACGTAAGATCTGTTAAACAATCGATACTTTGTATGGATACATATGTAAACGACGCTTCAAAATTCTATGAACGGTACTAGAAGATACGTTCGTTTGAAATAATACACGACGAACTGATGTGTGTGGGTTTTTTCCAACAAAGTTTTCTACGTGTTCAACAATATTCTGGTCTACCAGAACTTTTGCCTTTTAACACAGATCTTGTAACCCGAAAATTCTCCACGACTAGAAGCATGTGATGTAAAGCGGTATTATCCGCAACTCTATTAGGAAACTTCAAGTGAAACTGTCACTTACATTCCGCGTAGGAATATTGCCATTCTCCGTTAAGCAATTGTGCACTTCAGAAATATGCTTCAAAATAAATTTTTTTTTGCAGTGTGTACATTATTCAGTAGTATTGTTTATTAAAAAAAAATATATTTGTAAGAAAAAATTATATTGTTAGTCACAAAATGACATTAGATAAATAGCTAGTTATAAATAAAAGGCAAGTGGCTTATAATAATTAGCAAGTACTAGTTACTTAGTGCCTACTGAGATGAAATGCTTTTTGAAACACGTTGTGTAATATGAAAAATATCCGAATCTGGTTTTACTGGAACGTTACATTAGAAATAAAATAGGTGTCGAGATTCGATGATGTAAGGTTTTAGTTTGTTGATTCTGGAGCATTATTGCCGAAATAATTCTTATGATTGTGAAGTTTCACTTTTCTTCCTTAAACGGAGAGTGAAAGATTACAGGACTATTGTGTATTATTAGGATTTTAAGTAAAAATCGAAGTTATTACAATATACTGAGGTTATATGAGGTTTACGCCCATTAGATTTCCCGAATTCACTTTCATTCAAAGCATCAACGGCATCACGGCTATCAACTCCATGAGATTTTATTTTCATAAATTAAAAAGAAAAATATTAGGTCCATATGGCCTTGTGTTGTTTTCACGAAAGACATTAATAGATTTCCGAAATCTTAGAAAAGCCTTAGATTTACTCTCTTCTTAACATTTTGAGTCATTCTTAATATATAATTCAGTTTTCAGAACCCACAAATAAAAATTTATTTAATAATTTTACTATTGTTACTATATACATATAAGAGCAATTTTGCAAACTATAATATACTTAATATTAATATATTTAAAAATATGATAGAACTTTCAAATTTCCATCATTGTGTGTATGTACGTAGAGATAATCTAATTGTTCTTTACGAAAATCAACATTCATTTCCTGCATTTAAATTTGGAACATTCTCACAATAAATTTAATTTAATTACAAGAGAGATTTCACAAAGACCGGCATTTCAATATAAATAGAAACGACATTATCTAGAAAACAATAAAATCTATCTACCCTATTTTTACGAGTTTCAGTAATTGTAGATATTTTGTTTCAGCGCAATGACCCCCATGTGAATAAGTACGAAGAATAGTAACGATTGATACCGGCAACTTAGAACTTAACCTAAACAAAATATCACTAAAAATGGTTGTAATTTTCTTGTAATTGAAAATAAATAAACACAACTTACGATTATAACAGGATTACAGGGCTATTATCTAACACAAAGAATCGAAATATTTATAGTTTCCAAATATCGCACAAACACTAAACACTAAAATCACAATTTTTTTTTAAATACCGGCTGCTCGTACCATGAGCGTTAACAAGAAATATGGAATTTTTTATCTCAATAGTATCGTAGCATACCTTACAGTTTCTGATTCACCAAGTGAACATTCAGCGAACATCAACAAAAGTAGTTGCTGGACTGGTACGCTAACCCCCACACTTCCATTAAGCTGCTTTTACTTTTTTGCTCATTACTAATTAACATTAAAGTCACGTAGGTATTACGAGAAAGTGATAATATGCGTACATAATTTAGAAAAACAAAGCCGTTTCTGCAAATTTGAAAATCGTTTATTATTGACATAAAAAGTAATAACAACTTTCGTAGCATTTAGGTGTGAACACAAGATTTGCTAAAAAAAAATTCTGGAACTTGTAAAAACTAATACTAAGTATATTAAGGCAGAATGCCACATTTCTAAATGTAATTTAACCCTTTAATCAGAAACTGAGTAAATATATAAATACAAAATTATGCACTTCTACAATAATATTTACCTAATTATTTACTTTCTTAATCGAGAATTTCATGCACTTTTTATTGAAAGCCATGACTTCATGAGTGTCGATATGTGTATATGGATTTTTACATTTTATTTATACATCTTGTTCCTAAATGGAATATTATATTATATAGTAATAACGGGTCCTAATATTGTTTTTTTAAGTTCACGCACTTTTTGGTAATAGTGCTGACAAAATATATATTTGATACTCAGTGTGTATATTTCTCTCATATTTTTTTAATTTATTTCTTCTTTAATTTAATAATATACCTGCATATATAAATAGAACACAATTTCAAAAAACAGCGACATCTGTTGGTGGGGTTTTATTTATGAAGTATTAATCTTCCTAAATAACCTATAAGAATTTCATGAAATTTCGTTCACTAGAATCCAAAATACGGCGCACTTAATTGTATAGCAGGATCGAAAATGAATAAAGAATCAACATTAATGTTAAAAAACAGTAAAAGTGCTACGAAGACGCGCCTAATGTTTAAAGTCGCTTATGGAGATAAATGAGATAAGAGAGAAAATGAAAGGATGTGGATGATAATAAACGGTTAGGTGTATTATTTGACACGGTGCACAGTGCGAAATTTCTTGAGTTTACCGGAACTTAATTATTCAAAACAGTAAAACAGTTCTATTTGTTGGTTTTTAAAATTTTTAATAAAAATTAATATGTTTTATTTAAAGTTTATGTTGTTTATTTGTGTTTTTTATTATATGTAGAACAATTAAAAAAACATACATATTATAACAACATTTTGAACACCTATTCAGAACTAGACTCATTGCAATCGTCTGAAGACTCGCAATCATTACACGGGCGTAACTTCACTATGTTTGGTTTTGGGTGGTTTACGAAGACTAGCGATGTACGGATCCGACGAAATAAGCAGTCGATAAAATAAATCCGTATTTGTGTCAATTCTTGACGTTTTTTTAGTAAAAAGTTCGCGATATTTTCTGCAGTCTTTGTTTCTTGCCTCCTGAGCTTCTTCAGCAAATTGTCCGATCGGAAGAATGCAAGAGGCTATAATATCATTTCCACGACAAAGGACTTTATGCACACTTACGGGCATTGAGTACCAGAAATATTCTTTCAAATACAATTCCTAAGTTTCTCTTGCATATGCGCCGAACTTTTCTGAATCAATTTTAAGACCACAATTTAGGAACTCTAACAGCACATGAAAACGTTTGATCAATTCTAAGTTAACGCCAGTTACTTCGGCAGACTTTTCGGCATTTCTAAAGAATTTCCTCGCGGTATTACCATTGTTTGTGTTTCCGGTCTGCTGTTTTGGCATATATATAAGCAAGCCAAGCTCCTCTTTGAATTTTTGTTGAATGTATTTTTTCTTCTCTGCAACTTTTTTTTTATTTTCTGCTCCACGAGCTTGCCATGCTTTAATATCAAGTTTGTATGATATATGTCAAATACATTCCGAAAACCTTATCCATGCATGGAGGGACGATAGTCCAAGGGATAAAAAGGATTCGTTTATATTTTTTTGAGGTATATCGCAGATGTTCATTTCACTAGGTTTAGTCCCACATAAGTAGCATGTTTGTGATGATCATATTTGCTGTAACCTGAAATTGCTTGCCATCTACAAGTATAGTGGTTGGAGTAAGTTGAGATATTTGTTCTTTCACTTTGTTTACTTCTGAGGTAATTACACTGACTGTTTCTTTGGTAAAATCGAACTTAATGGGGCGACAGTACCGCGTGGAAGAAGAAGCAGGGTTTTTCCAAATTAGTGACTGATTATCACCATTATCATTTACGGAGCACATCTGGATTGGTACCATTGATACACTAAACATACTATCATCAGAGCTATGTTTGTCCATATACTTTTGTCGATAGTTAACTTGTTCCGCCCCATCACAACCCCACTTTACGATAATATTTAGTGCTTTAACGTTTGACAAAGTTCTCTTCTAGCCCTGTACAAAGTCTTGCTATGGTATGATTTATAAGCGACTGAACTGATACTTCAGCTGAAACTTCAGTTATTATTATGTCCTTTGGATAGCATAACCTCTTTGCCTCCTTTACAACATAATAAGGTGGATACAAAGTGCAACCGTGATGTTTTGCTTGATCCCGAACAATGTTGTATTCATTTGACGATAAGTTTGCATCAATAAGTAGCGCCAGAGCCTGGTCCGGAGTTAATTTTCGTGGGCTGTTTGAAGAAGACAAGCGAGCCATTTTGATTTTGCTTCCCCTTTCTGGAGAAGCAGATGCCAGTTCCTTGACAATCGCTGCAGAGTTTCATTTTCCAGATTGGTATAGCTTTGTTACGGTTGCTTTGGCTAACTCGTCTTGACTACCGGACTTCAAAAGATGATGCACTTTTCTGTTTTGACAATACCTAAATTCTTTTTTAGGTCTGCCTGCATTGGTCCTCGATCCACTGGGCAATGCATCCCTTACATTTGAAAACTTTACATTATTTTCAAGCCAGACAGCATTTTTATTCAGAAATGATGCTAAATTTCGACTGGATTCCCTCCACCTTTTTCGTATTTTACAAACCAGTGCGCGAAGAGTTGCCTTTAAACTGCAAAGAGCATCAGATCTTAACATTGGTGAGCCTATTTTATCCAAAATAAAACCAATGATGGCATCCGATGTCGGTTCTTCCTTCCACTTTTGGAATATACAGTTATATGAAACTTGCAAAGTCATTCTGGAAAATGTTTCATTTAAAAGAAGATCGCAAAATATCGCAGAAGATCTTTTGAGTTTTCAACAGACGGAAAAAAAACTTTAAAATGTTGTGCGTTTCAAGCTGGTATTATGTGGTATCACCTTTTAAAATCTCCACTAAAGATAAAAATGTAAATTTAATTTAGTTCTTAAAAATCACTTTTTCCACGAACAAATCACACACGAGCAAGGAAAGATTTTGCAATTAATTAAATGCCAATAATTGACAATTTTCTAATAAAATACATGAAGAAAAAATCATGGCCTACTGATTTGCCATTTGTATGTACCACTCTATTAACTTTAACAAATCGAATAGCTTTCTATAGGCAAAAAGTATGATTGAATAAGTAATGCGAATTTCAGGTGCATTTTGCGGTTCTTTCGCAGGGTAAATCCCCAAACTGAGTATGAGGTTTTAGAGGCGGGGTATTTACCTAACAAAATAATAAATAATCTTATGCATTTTACGTATTTCAAAAATTGAATAAAGTTCCGCTAAACTTCCTAAATTTCGCACTGTGCGGTGACCGAGGAAACTATGGAAAAATTGCCTGATTTCGAAAAAATTTTAAAAAAATCTTCATCGAGATACTAACTTGGAATATCTAAGACAATAATTTATCGCATTTTAACAGAAGAACTTAGCATTCGAAAACGATCGATTGATCGATAATTACCATTATCCAAATATTAACCAAATATCTGAATGGCGGCTATCAGACAAAGAAAATTAAAATAAAAATTATTATTCATTCGTTTTATTTGGTACATAGGTTAATGCTGACTATTGTCTTCGTGTATTGAAGAGTTCGGTAGGTAGTATTTCTTGTGTTCTGCCAGAATATCAAGAGGCAATTGGCGATTGTTGCTATTCTTACTTATCAATTGTTATTGATTTTTAGTCAAAAATCAACTTCTTTTCTTCCAAATACCCAGCATTCTCCTGATTTGGCTGCGTACGACCTAAGTTGCACCCGATTTAGTTCCGTGCGATTTGTTATTACCTAAGCTGAATTTGTCAATTCACATCGAACAATCTCAACACCATTGCAAACAGCGAAATAAAAAAATCATCAACTGATTTTTTTATTTCACTGTTTGCAATGGTGTTGAGATTGCTCGACGTGAATTTCCAAATTCGGCGTAAGTAATAGGCACTTCTTTAACGTGACAATCGTTCTTCTGCGTTTTTAATGAAACACACAAGTTTCTTAAGTGGCATTGACGATTCAAGAAAATGCGGAGATGATGGAGATGATAATATACATTTAGGCCAATCAATTAAAACGATGACCGAAGAAAATAATTTCGTGAAAGTGTAAAAAATCATATCAATGATAATAAGTCATCGCAAATTTAACCGAAAATCTACATTCAATCCTTGTTCCACATCGATTTGCGCATGATTAAAAATTATACTGAATTTGGAATTGCAAAGACATAATTAATAAAGAGATTCAATCAGAACTTCCAGAAATTAATGATGAGACGTTATATTTACAATACGATCTAGAAACATCTGGAAACCAAGCATGAAAGTACTGAATTGTGGTCACCATGTGAATGAAGTCCAAAAAAAATCATTTGGAGAAATCAAAAATGAAAATAATGCTCATTGCTTTTTTCGATCCTAAGTGAATAATTACTCATGTTGAATTAGCAACAATTTATTATGTGCTTGACGGCAGAAATGTATTTTTATAAAGAGATAATATTTAAACGTTTCTACTGATTTCTTTTCTGCAAACATATGCCTTCAATATTATATCAAACATTTCTTAATTGATAAATGGCGTTTTCAAACCAATAAGAATAGATATAAGATATTTCCGGAATATCAATTAAACTTGTAACAGCAACAAATTTATGAACTAACGGGTGTAGAATTTGTCGACATTGTTTTACAGTAATCAAGCAGTCATTAAAAATTATGTTTAATTAAAAATTGTGTTGTCTCATCAGATATATGAAAAGCACGACTTACAAATAAGTATATTGATTACATTACCGAAATCAGAAAAAACAATTGTACAACTTTGTCAGTTTTACTCGTATCTTCAATAATAACAAAGTTAGGAATGAGGAACAGATAAATTTGGATACGATATACACTTGCTCGCATGAAAAACGAGTACATCTAAATAAAATGTTTCAATGTAAATAGCGTTTTCAATTTAAGGGTTTTTTACAAAAGGCTATTTTTGTAGAACCACATATGGTGCCTTTTGCTCCATTTGAGAACGACAATTTTATGCTAATGCATGATAACACCCGCTCCCACGTTTCTCCAGTAGTTAATGAATATTTGGAAGAAGTTGGAATCCATTGTACGATCGACTAGTAAGAAGTCCAGACACTAATTCAATCGAACATGTGTGGGACATTATTTTGTTATTCTGGTTATATATTTTTCCAAATTGATTTAAATTGATTACAATTATTTGCTTTACCGTTACCAAAAAAAAAAACAACTAAAATTTAAAAACTAAGAAAAAATAACCAACTTAATACATGGATCGAATTTTATGCCGGTGAGTGTACATTTTAACACAAAGATCCTTTTTGCTTAAATTTCTTCTTAACGAGTAATGAATATAATTAAATTCCATAACATTCAAATATATTTGCGTTTATGAAAACATAATGAAAACCTTTCAAACAGATATTAACAAATAAGGTAGGTACTGACGCCTTCAATTTTAATGATACAGAAGGACTACTTGAAGCGCTTGCCTAGAATTCCAGTTCACGTAAAATAAATTTCCCGTTATACAATTTCTTCAATGAAGCTCAGTAAAACAAATACAACGTATAACAGATTGCAAAGAACAATAGAAGCGCCCGGGCAGTATACAAGATTTTTCACGTAACCCGTTCATTAGAAGTTTTCTATGTTAACACCTAAGGGATACTTTTGAAAATTTGCGGCACGTAATCTTGATACTTGATGTGTTAAAATAAAATATTTACACTCATGAACCACTTTCGGTTATACCGGAAGTCATAGCCAACTTTGATATTTCAAATGGAATGTCATATTTCTTATTGCTTTTTTAGGTTCCTTCTAATGTACTATAACGCTTTACATTAAGGTTTATTTTGTAAAAATTAACCGTTTTTGAATTATTTTGATTTTTGTGATTTTTTTTTTGTTTTTTCAATGTACTTTTTAAAACCACATATCTCAGGCGCATTTTATCTGAACTACGTCATATTTCTACTGGAGACAGCCAAAGGTATAAGATTCCGAGTAATGTCTAAACATTTAAGAAATCTCTTACAGGGTGTTCAAAATTCATTGATTATTAAAAGTGATCTTTAATTAAAGAAAAATCGATATTTTTAAATAGAACAGTCTATAGATGAGCATGCCACAGTAAGTAGATCAATATTTAGCATCGTACAGGTATAGATTTCCCTATGTCTATCTCTCATAGTTTTAGAGTTATTAATGATTATTTTCTAAATTGAGCATTATCAAGAAAAATCGAAGTAGTAAGCCTTGAAAAGTAAATCTGATCTGTCAAAATTGTCACGAAGTTTATTTCGTGTCTAACTAGTTTTATGTTATTCACAAATATGCCAGACGAATTAATAATTTATTTGAATAGAGATATCCTGAATTTATTTATTTATTTATGGTGAATCTCTTCAAATTATAGAAAGTCAAGAAGACAGTTCCAAAACCGATTGCGGGCGACAAAGATAATAAAATCGTTGTTTTGGGATATTTTCATGCGCATTTAACCAGTTCTATACCGGCAGCGTCTGCAGATGTAGGAATTTCATGTACATATCAAAGGATTTTACAGAAAAATATAATGCATCCTTATTCTTTCCAATCAGTTTAGGCCTTTCGTCCAGGAGATCAAGATAGAAGAATTCAGTATTGCGAGTTTATTATAACTAAAACACAACAAGATCCCAATTTTTTTATCTAAAATGATCTCGACAAATGAATCGAAATTTAACCATGAAATGATTTTCAATAGAAGAAATTGTCATTGTTGGGCACAACAAAATCCACATGCCATTAGAGAAGAAAATTTTCAAGACACTTTTGACTCCAATGTTTTTGCAATAATTATACATAACCACGTTGAAAACGAAATTTGCGAATATCATTTTTAACGCATAGGTTGATTTTATTCACTTTTTTGCTTGTTAATGTGTGGTTATTTTTGTTATCATATATAATATTAAATCTTTCCTCAGTTTTGCAATTTATTTTCTTTTCTAACCGGTTCGCAAGAAGTTTGATGAATCTAAATACAATTGGTATAATTCCAAAATTATTTAGATTTTTTTCCAAAGCTTACTACTAATAATGCTCAATTTAGAAAATAATCATTAATAACTCCAAAACTTTGAGAGATAGGCATAGGGAAACCTATACTTGCATGAAGAAAAATGTTTATCTATTACTATAGCGTGCTCATCTACAGGCTAAATTAAATTAAATCAAAAATTACTTAAATAATCAATAAATTTCGATCATCCTGTAAGAGATTTCTTAAATGTTTAGACATTACTCGGAATCTTATACATTTCGCTATCTCCAGTAGAAATATGACGTTGTTCAGATCGAATACTCCTGAGATATGTAGTTTTAAAAAGTACATTGAAAAAACAAATAATTTCACAAAAATCATAATGCGAACAATATCACCCAAATTAAACTTATTTTTTTCCTTCAGACTCATCTGTATTTGTTCAGGTATTTCAAAATAATTCAAAAGCGATTAATTTTTTACCAAAGAAACGTTAATATAAAGCTTTACAAGAAATCTAAAAATGCCATAAAAAATATGACATTCCATTTAAAATATCAAAGTTGGCTATGACTTGCGGTATAACCGAAAGTGGTTCATGAGAATCATGAGTGTAAATATTTTATTTTAAACATACTTGAGTGGGTAAAACCTCACTACATTGGTATAATACCAAAGTATTTTTAATAATATAAAAATATTATTAAAAATGGGGTGTGAAGAACACAATACAAGTTCATTTATGTATTTTTGAATGTATCTTCTCCAAAGACGTAGATACGTATTTCACATTTCTACATGATTCCCAATACGCCCCTGTTGGAGAAGACACATTCAAACAAACATAACTACGTTACTATCTAGCCGAAATTATTCAGACAGCGCGTGAAGGAATATTCAACGCCGTCTACATAATAACAGCCGAAGCAGACGTGTTTTCTATAGTCGGTAACCACCGTATCTATACAAAACTGTATTCTCGTGTCTTCACTATTTATCGGCGTGAGCCGAATATGTATATGACAACATAATTTGAAACATACTTGAGTGGGTAAAACCTCACTACATTTGTATAATACCAAAGTATTTTTAATAATATAAAATTATTAAAAATGGGGTGTGAAGAACACAATACAAGTTCATTTATGTATTTTTGAATGTATCTTCTCCAAAGACGTAGATACGTATTTCACATTTCTACATGATTCTCAATACGCCCCTGTTATATTATTAAAAATACTTTGGTATTATACAAATGTAGTGAGGTTTTACCCACTCAAGTATGTTTCAAATTATGTTGTCATATACATATTCGGCTCACGCCGATAAATAGTGAAGACACGAGAATACAGATTTGTATAGATACGGTGGTTACCGACTATAGAAAACACGTCTGCTTCGGCTGTTATTATGTAGACGGCGTTGAATATTCCTTCACGCGCTGTCTGAATAATTTCGGCTAGATAGTAACGTAGTTATGTTTGTTTGAATGTGTCTTCTCCAACAGGGGCGTATTGAGAATCATGTAGAAATATGAAATACGTATCTACGTCTTTGGAGAAGATACATTCAAAAATACATAAATGAACTTGTATTGTGTTCTTCACACCCCATTTTTAATAATATTTTTATATTATTAAAAATACTTTGGTATTATACAAATGTAGTGAGGTTTTACCCACTCAAGTATGTTTCAAATTATGTTGTCATATACATATTCGGCTCACGCCGATAAATAGTGAAGACACGAGAATACAGTTTTGTATAGATACGGTGGTTACCGACTATAGAAAACACGTCTGCTTCGGCTGTTATTATGTAGACGGCGTTGAATATTCCTTCACGCGCTGTCTGAATAATTTCGGCTAGATAGTAACGTAGTTATGTTTGTTTGAATGTGTCTTCTCCAACAGGGGCGTATTGAGAATCATGTAGAAATGTGAAATACGTATCTACGTCTTTGGAGAAGATACATTCAAAAATACATAAATGAACTTGTATTGTGTTCTTCACACCCCATTTTTAATAATATTTTTATATTATTAAAAATACTTTGGTATTTTATTTTAACACATCAAGTATCAGGATTACGTGCCGCAAATTTTCAAAAGTATTCTAAGGTGAAAAAGCCTATATATACAACAACGCAGTTTTCAATATTAGAACGTTATGTATTATAATGTAACATAAGTGAAGCGGAATAATTATTTCCTTGTGTCTACCCAACCACAATTTGAGTAAGGTCACAAATGACATACGAATTTATAAAATTATACATCGTGATTTTAATTTGATAGATACGCTAATGACATAATAAATTATTTAAATATTATGTAAATATTTCAACGCAACAAAATTTGGGATAGTTGTATTAAAATTATTTACACGTTCGAAATGATATGAGAAATTTCTCTTCCACAATAGAATCTAAATTAGAGTAAAATCAAACACTAGGATAGTTTATATGAAGTTTGCCTTTCAATAGACCACCTTTTTTTCATGCCCGTTAATAGTTGTAGTTAGCTAATATCTAAATATCTATATCTAAAAATAGTTCGCCCACAAAAATACCTGGTCTGTATCACAAGAGCGTATAGGCGATTACTTCTAAACAGGACCTGATAAGCATTAATGAGTTTGGCGATTACGCAGGTACCAATGATTTCATGGTCGTCCTTCAAAAAAACTTTAGTATTGTACTGATTGCCGTGCTTACGTGCACTCTATCTAATAAACACTTCGAAGCGGTCTTCCTATTCACTCATCCGAGAGGACCTCGAATGAATGCTGCGTTCCCTGCTAGATACCTTGAAAAATAGCAGTTATTTGTTAGGAAGTTGGTACAAAGATATAACGAAACACTCACTGTCGATGATTTGCGAGGACGTGAAATTTCTGTCGTCACAAAAAGGCAAGGCAAAATCTTAGTTTAACATTACGTCAAGCTCAAAGGAAATTAGTTAAAGGATTAAATATATCAATAAAATCCATTATCCGACGCCTACAAACCTGCTAAGTCTAAACTGCTTCTCACTTAAAAACACATTGATCATCGATTTTGTAGCACAGCAAAATTCTAACCGAGTTTGATACCAGGTAGTATTTACTCATGAAGTCTCATTTTGTGATGCTCAAAAGAATTGTTAAACATATTTTACAAACTCATGTATGTTTTAGCCGACACGTCAATGAGATTGTAATAGTGATTTTATTTATCTCCAAAAGAGAGCTTTAGGAAAGATCCTTTTTAAAATTCGTGTCTTCCAAAATTAATAATTTTGGTTACTCAAATAAATGTGGTTTTATAATATACACGCGTGAACAATGTTATATGTTTATATGTACGTTGAAGATTTTAAGAGATTCCATGCGTGTGACTAAAAACTTAGGGAGATGTAACCAACTATTTTGAAGAAACGTTAAATATGAAGTTTTCTGGTACAGACTGTAACACTTTTGACACCTTGCAACAAGATAATAAATAACTAAATATCTGTCTTTGTGGTATACAGATGTATATATTGCAGACACTAACAGAAATACTTCTATCAACATTATACTTTCTATGAACAAAAGTATTGATGAAATCGTATTTAACTAACAGAAAACAATTTATTGAATTTCAGGAAACAATATCTAATATCAAAATAAATAATAGAGCAAGAAGTACCGAAAGGCTCGACACTGCGCCCATTTTGTTTACAATCTACATAAACGATTTGTCTAAGCATTAAAAACTACCAACGTTTGCCTTTACTCAGATGATGCCACCATGGTGACAAAAGCAAGTTCATCATTAGAATTGCAAGCAAAAGTGAAGGAAAATATGAGAAATGCAGAAATCTGAGACACCTCGAAATTAGTGCAAATAGATCAGCAGAAACAAAAGCTATTAAATTCCTTGGCTTGACTATTGACAATAAATTAAACTGGAGAGAACGCATTACTGCTCCATAAAAAAAAATGTCAGCTGACATTTATAGTATCAGACACATAAAGGCAATATCAAGATATCAAGCTTCACGAATATCATACGTTGCAAATTTTCATATTGTGCAAGGCATGGATTTAAATTTTAGGGTGTAGTCAATCAAGATAACAGAATCTTCTTGCTGTATAAAAGAGCGCTTAGTGGGGCTAAAGTAAGATGAATCTTGCAGAATATGGTTTAGAGAAGAACGTACACTTACCTTGGTATCAGAATATATATGTACTTAACATCGTCAAATATATACACCAAAATAAAATATATAATAAATTTCCTCTGTTAGGTGACACACATCACTATGAAACACTCACAGACATTATCTTAAGACACCGTACCAACCTGATATATGCAGTTGTTATTATGTGCAAGGTTTTTCTATTCCGAGAGTTTGGATACTAAGAAAATGATTGAGATTTATAGTAGGTGTTTGCTAAAGTCTACCAAAAAGTACTTTGGTAAAGAGACATTAAATAGGTAACTTCAAGAAGATAAGGATCGACAACGTCGAAGTCGTTTGTGCACATTCTGCAAAATCGAAAATGAAATAACAGTATAAGATTAGCCGTACCAATCACAGTAAGTTAATCGAATTGAAAATATGTATGTGAAACCGAAATCTAAGGAAAAACCCTTGTCAAACAGCTATAGTTTCAGGTTGAGCTAATTTGTCGGTCTCATAGCACATATTATACAGAGAACCTTCTGGTATGGAAGGGCCTCAGATTCGATTTGCTGTAAATGTATCAGTAAAAGCGCGAATGTGCGGATCTTTTGTTTTAAAGAAAGACTGTTAATAAAAACTATCTGCAAATGCCACGCGAAAAATCTGCAAGCATAGCAAAAATACCAAATATGTAGAAAACTAACAGTGCTAGAAATCGGCCATGTGCGAACGAAAACACGCATACGGCGAGCATGACGAAATTCCTACTTCAACAGGTAGATATTCGGAGTAGTGTGATACGACTGCGTCGAGTGCGAATCTGTCTAAATTGGTTCCTAAAAGATTGGCAACAAGTGCCTATAAGCCATGAGTCAAAATTCGACATATTTAAACAGAATTACGAATATTTGTGTAAAGACTGAAAATAGAAAAATGATCCCAAAGGGTAATGGTCCACTGTAAAGCTAGTTCTGTAATCATATGAGGTTATTGGCTATTTCAAAGTCATATTGTATCCTCCGAATCGAGTTTAATAGGCCCTATAAATTTATAAATGTATACAAGCTGTTTCTTAATTGGATGTCAATTTTGAAAGGGGTGATTCTTAAGGTTATTTTAAGGAAAACAATTAATATAAACATGGGTCCGAAAATACTCCCTTTCCGAGATACAGAGTGTTAAAAAATTGCCACTGTTTTTCCTTAAAATAAAAATTATTTTAGATATGCTCATTTATTTTCGAGAAAATTTGATCCCTTGGTTTGTTTTTTGTATGACGCAAGGTTTTCACTTGTGTGGTACGAAAACAAGTCAAATCATAAAAACCATTAGACAAGTAATAACCAATTCTAGTCTAATTAGTGAACAATTTTAATTAACTGTTTACAAATTAATACAATACAATTTTATAGAATTAGAAAAAATTAAATAAATTTTTGGAAATTTTAACTCTTCGAAAAATGCCTTCAGTATTCCTTATTACATCATGCGATTCTTCAATTCTTGTACAGTGTTAACTTGAGTGCTGTAAAACGAGTTTTAAGATGCCCCCATATGAAAAAGTCCAATCTATTTAAGTCTGGAGACCTCGGAGGCCATGGTTGAGATCCACCACAACCCACCCATCGGTTACGAAATATACGATTTAAACATTCTCTTGCTTAGACTGAAATGAGCTGCTGCACCGTCATGCATGAACCACATACTATTTCTAACTAAAATTTGCACTTCTTCACGCAATATTGGCAAATCATCCTCTAGAACCCGACGATAGTTATGACCATTTAGTCTTTGTGGCAGGAAAAAAAGGCCTAATTAAGTAATTTTCAATAATTCCAGCCCAGACATTTACCGAAAATTGGTCTTGATGTTTAGATTCATGATTCATGATTATTGTGGAAATTTCTGATAGCGTTTCTTGAGAAATTAGCTCCATCTGTGAACATTATTTTACAGTCAAATATGGGATTTTCCGCGATATTTTGCAAAAACCATTGACAGAAGTTGATACGCAAACGAAAATCTCTGGGAAGTAAGGCTTGGACCCGTTGAATATGATACGGATATAACAGAAAATCGTGAAGAATTCTCCAAACTAGAATGTGCGAAAGTGCGAAAATATTTAAGTTAATTTCAATTATCATTAATTGAACTTAAAACTGCTTCTTCAATTTCTGGAGTTCTTATTATTATGTATTCGTTAGTACGATGGGCACCTTTTAATTGATCGTTTGGCCTAAAAGTCCCTGTTTCAATTAACCTTCTATGTATGTTTGAAAATGTTCGTCTATCTGGTGTAACTCTATCCGGAAAGTGCTCTTGATACAATCGTCTAGCCTCCGGTGCGCTGCCATCAGCCAAATCAAACATGTAATGAATGTCAGCCAATTCGAGATAAGTAAAATTAACCATTTTTTTTTTTCAAAATAACACTGTACAGATGTTTTAACCAGTAAATTAATTTAGCTGTCAAAATTAATAAAACAACAAAAACACAGACTATAATATTCTGCTTTTAGTATAGGAACAATAATTGTTCTTAATTTCTTTACTGAAGCAAAGTTCAAGGTACGAAAAGTCAAGAGACCTTCTTTGTTACAAAATGAAGTATAATTAACAAAATAATTTTTATTTAAATAAAAAGCAGTGGCGTACCATTATTTTTTTCAGTATTCATATTTAGTCCAAATTTCGCTCAAACGCCAATTTCATTAAAATAAGTGAAATGGAATGAATGTTAGGGTAAAAAAGCTTTTTTCTTAAAAGTTTAACTCGGAAAGGGAGTATTTCCGGACTCAAGTTTACATTAACTTTTTTCTTAAAACAACTTCAGAATTAGCCCTTTCAATATTTACATTCAATTATGAAACATTTGGTATATGCATAATAATGACTCTAAACATACGGTGTTGTGTAAATTGTCTAATGCAAAGGGAAACAATGCATACACTAGAACATTATCAAGACATTATTAGGACTTTCGTCAATAACAGTGTTGATAACGTTCAGCATATAGACACGACATAACCCAATAGAGAAGTACATATTACGTCACATGTGCAGATCATTTTATTTTCTGCGTACTATAATCCTTGCTTTTCTATTCATAACTGTATTTTTCAAGGCATTTGGAGCAGTATATTACTCCAGGGGCAAATTTCATAATTTTTTTGGTATAATATACGTACTATTTATTTTACAAATTTTATTATTTTTATTTCGATTTTTCCACACAATAAAATGCCTTAAAACCGTTCAAAATATCTACGCCACTGGCAACTTTAGTTCGCGCAGATACAAGTGGCGTAATATGTACTTCTTTATTTGTGTTTACATACAATTTGATTGCGCTAGGAAAAGGTTGATACAACTTTTTGAATTCCATATACCGACAACATGTATTACACAATGACCTAGTACCTACACCAGTAGAACATTTTTACAAGAAATGTTATAATATAATACAATTCTGCATTATTGCATTATAGACAACTGAGAAACAAATGATCTTCGGCAATCTAATCCAAATATGAAATTTGAATAAAGATTTTTTTAAGATCTAATCGCAATGCCCATTGTAAATGGAAAAATATAAGCCAAGAGTACAAAATACGGTGAATGTATGCGTTCAGAACGATGGAACAATTTTCAACAAGGATAATGAATATTTGGCAAAGAAAATCAAAACTGAAGAAGAAATTCGTAACAAAAACTCAAGAGTAAAATACACTTCAAGCATACTTAAAATATCTATGTATACTAATACGATGTTACGAGAACAGTGAATAATTAATAAGATAGTAATAAAAAATATTGAACAAAAATCCATCTACAGGCAGAAGCATGATAAAAAACGAATAGCATGATAAAAAACGAATAGCATGACAAGTTCAAACGAAATCCGACATTATCAGCAATAAATAGTTATGATAGAATTATTAATAAATTAGAATATTGTTTGATCATTTGCATTAGGGCACCCAAACAATCAACTGTTGAAAACCAGTTTTGTTCTGTACTCATGAAGCAAGTTAATTAGAAAAAAGATAAGGAAATTAAACAAAAAATAGTAGGCAGCAGGTAACCCAGGTTACTTCTTTAAGAATCATTTAAAGTCGAGTTCAAAGCACTGCAAGTGATAAAAAAATGAGAGAATTTTAAATGAATAGAATTGGGAAATAATCACAAATTTATATCATACTTCAGCAAAAATTAAAAGAAATTGTCAGTGTACACAAAACTTGGTTGAATTAGTTCCAAAAAAACTTATATACAATTACAAAAATTGTAATCCTATCAGAATATTAAAATATTTTACCTTAATTTTGATTATAATAGAAAATAATGCAATGCATGGTTTTCACATTTATGTTCCGGTTTGGATTGTTATTCAGGATTTCTAATATTAATAAAAAATTAATATTAAAAATAAACTTTCTAGACTTTTACTAAATAATAAATCGTTATATTTTTCATCCTGTATCATGATCTTCCTGACGTAAAAATTTTTATTGCATTATAAACTAAAAGCAAATCTTCAATAGATAGTTTTTCCTTTAATAACTTAACTCTGGATATACACGATATAAATCACGTCCACAAGATTGCCCTTATATCTCACCTCGATCATATTTATAAACATTTATACTATTTAATTTTTATATGTACTATTTTATTTGGAAATTAAATAGAGAAAATGAATTGTAAACAATTTAAACTTTATATGAATTGATATAATGTTGAATTTATTAAATAAATGTGGATATGTATACTAATAATAACGACACATAGAATTGTAAAAAACTTTAAAACCCAAGTTTTTGAAATTACTTTTCTTCCTCATAATCTAAAAATTACAAAAAAAATATCAATATTACATCTTTCAATTAATCTACATTCCGTAAAATTTGTTATATTTTGTTCTAATTGATGGAATTATATTCTATCTGAATTTGATTTGAGAAGTAATAACCTACCGCAATTTAATTTTGGGTAACATAACATCAATTTAAACATTAACCCAATTCTTATGGTACATGCTCCTCCAAATGCCGATTATAAAATAATAAAATTTGTACAGCAAAAGCAAGTTAGGTACAAACAAGTACATAAAAGTTCAAAATATTTATACATGCAAAAACGAAATGTAAGATTTTTAGTTTATGTGCACAAGCATCAGTATTTAATAAAACATGAGCAAAAACATGAATCATAACGCTAATAGAACTGAATGGAAAAGACTTACCAAAAAGATGTAATGTTGTGTATTCACTATGCGAAAATAATAACTACATTTATAATTTCACAAATGATTAAACAGGGTGTGACCCAGATAACGCCCAAATGAAAATGCTAAGTGCACAACTGCCCACACGTCAAAAACAAGGCAGACATATTCGATTTTGAAATGAGAAAAGTTGACAGTCGTCAATTGATAATACAGTCTCCTATATTAACAGTTAAAAAAAGGTAGAAGCGGGATTAAGCAATTTTAAATTATTTTTCTCTTTTATCATCAGAACTACAATACTTGAATAAAATGTCTTTAAATGTGAATATGATTTATAATAATATAATAGAAAGGTTTGTGGATTTAATACTTCTCTTTGTTATAATTAAATAAAATAATTTCCATAGATACAATAGTTTGGTATCAGAGTTTGAAACATTGACAACACAAGATGTTTTGGAAAAATTAAATATTAGTGAAAATAATATCGATAATTTACTCAATTTTGAATCTTCAGAGTACAATTTATATTTTGTAAGTAACTTTTATCATTGAATTTCGATATTAACCATATTGCTTTTAGATTGCGCTTGCTAACATAAAAGAACAAACTCTTATTAGCATCTCACAGTTGAAAGAATTACTCGCCAAACCTAAGGACTTAACAAATGCAAATACTGCTGTGAAATATATTGAAAAAGAATCGAATAAAAACAGTGAATATACAAAATTTAGAAATGCAGTGAAGAATACTGAAGTTAAATTAAAGACAAATGGTTTTTGTGATATAGCGGGCTTAGACAATATTAAAAATACATTGAAAACCTTTATCATATCACCCATTAAGCAGCCTCAATTGTATAAAGGAATAAACTTTAGTAACTGTATTTTATTTTATGGACCACCTGGTACAGGCAAGACAAAATTAGCAAATTCAATTGCAGCAGAAGCAAATGCTACATTATTGTCTGTTACATCCAGTGATATATTATCACAATATGTTGGGCAAAGCGAAAAGTAAGATATTCCTGTTCAAATTTTATATTAAAGTAAATGTTTACATTTATTTTTAGAATGTTGCAGTCACTTTTTCAATATATTTATGAAAATGAAAGACAGACAGTCTTATTTATTGATGAAATAGATGGTTTATGCAGACAGAGGAATCAAGATGAAAGTGAACATTCAAGAAGGTATGTAGTACTTTCATCTTTTTAATATATTAATTATTTTTTTAAATTTCAGATTAAAAACAGAATTTATGTGTCAGATATCAAATTTTGAAAACTCTCAAAAAGGGTTTCTCATATGTGCAACAAATTGTCCTTGGGAATTAGACACTGCTTTTGTACGGCGCTTCCAAAAACGTATCTATGTTCCCCTTCCAGATATTAATGAAAGATACAGTTTATTTAAACTGCACACAAAGAACACTCCATTAGAACATACTGCAGATTTATTGGCCCCAATATTACTAGGAACTGAAGGCTTTTCTGGTTCTGATATTGTACAATTGATACAAACTGCTTTAACAATCCCTATAATGGAGTTACAGAAAACTAAAGTATGGAAACTTGTCAATGATAAGTACTATGAAGCCTTTTCTTCAAATGACAGTTTCGAGGGAACTTACACAATTCATTTTCATAATTTTGAAGATTTGCCTCCAAATTCAGTAAGATCAAGAAAAGCTTGTATGGAAGATTTAATGATAGCATTAAATGAAGTTAAGAGAACTGTTAGTGATGAAGTTGTGAAAAAATATGAATGTTACATTAATAACTAAGAGTTTTAATGTGTATTTTTAAGTATTTACATATGAATACTAATACATGCTTTCATAGTTATACAAGATAAATATTGTTTATTATAAGTTAAAGTAATCTACAACACAAAAAACAATAAGTACCATTCATAATAATCCTGTTATCATCTTCTTACAAATACACAATCTATGTAAGGTGAACTAATTCAGTTTTAAGAAGGTTCATTAAATAATCTCTCATGCAGGATAAAAAACTATTCAAATATTATTCATTTTGTTTAATATTATTATTATCATAATAAATATGACAAAACAAAACATTCCTTGTCTATAAATTACTATTAGTAGATCTATCATGAATCTATTAAATTTTGTAAACACAGTAATTAGTGCTAGCAGCAGTGTTTATAAGGTTGTAAGTTAATGAGATCAAGAAGAACAGTCAGCATGAATTTAAAAATATTTAATTTGGTACTGTAAATTGTAAAAGAACTGAAAACTAAAATTTTAAATCGACGGTAATAACAGTATATCTTTGGTATCACTACCTATAATAATTTGATTAAATAGTTGTATTATAAAGACTTTTGAGTATTAAAAAACTGATTTTGATATGAAATTACTACTAAAATGTGGATAATTCTATTTTATTTCTAGACAGCCAGTCCTTTGCAATCCTTTACATTTATAGATATTAATGTTATCTACCTGAACTCCTTGCAAAAACCTTCACTATTACTAATTCACTATAGTAATTTTTTATCTGTCTGACTCCTTTACATAATTCCATCACCTTCCAACTTTGCTTTAAAACTAATGCTAATCTTGTTGCTTTAGAAAACATAAAAACCAATATTTGGTCTGGATTCTTATTCTTTCCGAATAAGAACTGTTTTTATTACTATTTTTATGGCAGAATACAAAAAAGTAATTTGAATCAAACTTAAGACCAGTAAAATAAAGGAGTGTTACATTTTGCAAGTTATTTGTGAATACACTAAATAAGATTACATTTCTGTACATTTAGTCTTCAAATTATGAATTAAATGTCATACCATGTTAGGAAAAGGCATTGATAGATGATTAATGTTTGAATCTTAGGTTATTAATTAAAGACGGCAGACTATGTGCCCCACACTTTTAAATTTAATAATACACATAAGGTGTATTAGATAAAAATGTAGATTTTACAAAATTAGGGCAACTTTTTACCAATACTGAAGATCCATTGTACAGATACAAAGAGCACTTTAACTATGCAAATATAACATCTCTCAACGTCGAACAATCCTTCTCAGTATATAAACATATTATTATTAAATTTGACAGTGTGGGCACATAGTCTGCCGTCTTTAGTTATTATCATAGATATTATTAAATCGGGGATATTTACAGCTAGTGCGGGTGGCGAGCGAAGCCGGTACGGATGTCTACGCCGTTACCGATGTATATTAGGCGCTGCGATGTCAAAAACGCATACATGGCGAGACATATGAGATATATAAAATAAATACTGCAATAAAATATTAATAAATAGTAATAAGTAATATATTTTATGTTATTAAAAAAAATGTCGCTCGTCGGTCATACATGCTATCTAAATATCTCCGCTTTAGTTATTATTTATTTCTTCATGGATTGTGTAAAGAAGAATTAACTTAATATTAAATATACAGAGATGGGCAAATGTGTGAAACCATGTAAATATCTGTTAAATTAAAAAAGATATTGTAATAAAATTTTAATAAATAAAAGAAATTGTAGTACTTAAAATTTCGAATTCTATAGATTTTTATTTAAATGATCATATCTGAGTATCGAGCTATACTTATGGTTTTGAAAATATCGAGATAAATATTCTATAAATTCTGATTTTCGTTTGCATGTAAATCTCAAGCTAAATACTTTAGACCCCAAGTGGTATAGTTTCTTAAAATCGTGTTATCGAGGAGAATCCTAAAATGTAAAGGAATACAGACGTTCAATTTAAAAAGTATAACTTTAGTAGGTTACATTCATACTTCAAATGATGGGCTTGATCCCTAGTTTCCGTGTCTAAAATTTTATTACAATATCTTTTTTCATTTAAGGGATATTTACATGGTTCCACACAATTGCCCACCATGTATATTAAAATGCAGTAAACTATAAAAAAAAAAATAATTTTTTTTACTAACGTTAGTATGAGAAAGGATAAAAAAAAGTAAGACATAATTTAAAATTATGTTTAATATACACATACTTACACTAAAATTAATTATAAATGTACATTACATGTAATACATAAAGCTATTAAACAATATTCAATTTAATATAAATTAATCAATATTTATAAAAACATGGCAAAAATGCACAGACTTTCCACTTGTTTATGCATGTATTATTGTTTTCGTTAGGCGAAAATATATCTAAAAGCTAATAAAAATATTCTTAAATATTATTTACAATCACTTCCATATCTTTTTACAAATGTGCAAATGATAGCACCAAAATGCTTAATATAACTCCAATTTTAAAAGGAATGTTTATTAATAATTTCGCACAGCCGAAACAAAAGCTTTTAACAATGTAGTAGAGGTACATTCAAATCAAATAGTGTAAAACTAGCATATTATGAATATACTTTTTGTAAGTAAGCTAGTTTCAAAGTCATTAAAAAGCGAAAGCATTGGATAAGTATTATGATATAAAATTATTACTTGTGCTACCAAACTTCACGTTTAATCGTCAAAAAAAAATAACGCAGCAAATAGTCAATATGTGTATATCTTCACCAACATCAGTGATTCATATATAGCAATTTGAAAAATCAAATAATTTAGAACCTTTACATTTTTTCATATGTCCGTAGTTAATAATAGATGTTTCACTATCCATGCTGCAATTACAATAAAAACTCTTTAATAACAATATGTGCTTATTTTAGGATTATTCAAATTATTCCTGTGGAGCTGTAGCGAGAACAACCACTTTAATTTAGGAAAAATATTAAGTGTAAATAAAAAATCGGTACCATGATGATGTTTAAATTATTGTGTTAAGTCTCGAATATGCCTGCTGGTTTGAATAATTTATACATTTTGGAAACATTCTGAAGGCTAGTCTATATATAATATTACAGTTAAATTAGAATACATCATAATAAATAGTATAGTAAAGAACATAAAAACACTTAGGTAGATACTATATGATTTGTTTACTCTTAGCTTAAGTACAGTTTTTCTTAGCAATAAATATTAAAAATATATTTTAAATTTTATTTTAATACAAATATATGGGCTTGCTTCAGACACTTAAAATATATTTACAATATTTTATTTGATTAAAATTAGTTTTTTTATTTTTAGTTACCTATATTGTAAAAATAAATCTTCCTTTTTAAAGATATTGTAATGTGAGTCATGCAATGACATCACCCGCCGTATGCACGTTCGAGGCCGTTCTCGAAACAGTCGCTGGAGGATTCTAGAAGCAGAGATCCGGAATTATTCTTGAAGGTGTATAGACCTATATAAGAACTCGAAATGGAGGGAGACCATTCATTCAACGAGTGATCGCCGTCGTGTTGATATATAAATGTGAAATAAATACTGTTATTATTATAATTAAATGTTATTAAGTATGTTTTATTATTAATATAGTGTTTTAAACTACCGTTAGTTTGATTTAAACAAACCTGAAAGACAAGTATTTTACAATATAATTGCAAGTACAGGTTGTTTTATTAGTTGAAATTACATAAGCAGTTTTTAATGTATATTGTAATATGGTTTTTAATAAATGATAAACCGTGTAATATTAACACTTAATCGGCGGGTTCGGTAAAAATACCCGTTTAAAAAACTTACCGGCAACGGCCAATCTAGTACTAATACCCATTTAGACTTTGTTGTAGATTAAAACCATTTTTAAATTATTTTTTTATGTAAATTTATTTATTAGACAGTAGTAGCTGTCATAAAACGATAATAGATGTTTGTTCTGGGCTCATATACTGATTATTACTTAAATATTCGAGCTACACGAACTTTAAAAAAATTGTTTTTCATATAAAATTTCTTATTACCTATTTTGGTATTCAACGATGAAGAGTCTTTCTTTGAAATTAAAGCTAAATGAAACAAAATTCATGCAGTAATCAGTGCGTTTGCCTAATACATATTGTGATGAATTTTTCCCCGAAGAAAATATTTAAAGAAACTATAAAAGACTATATATTTATGTACATTTTATTCCAGCAAAATATTTAAAAAATATTTAATATTTATTTAAATTTTGATTATAATGTGTATTTATGTCCACGCCTGTAGGTTATTCGAGCATAGTCTTGATGTATGCAGTCCCGGTCGAGCGGAAGTATATTGTTGTAGCAGGTCTGTTGATTTTGTTTTAGGTAGGGGTGATATTTTCGTTTCCGAGAAGAAGTTAGAGATTTTCCATCATTTAAACAGATAGGTCTAGTTAGTTTTTGCTGAATAAAGACTTCCTTTTTATTCAGGATATTATAGTAATTTCGGTTTATGTTTTTAGTTAAGTGTTACTGATGTGTTAAAAATAATTCTCGATTTATTACGAGTCTCTCATACTTGTAATTTTTTGATTTGTGGGACCTATCTGAAATCTCTTTGTTAGAATTTTTTTTGTGAAGTGTGATTACTACATTTATTAATGTACGTATATTTGCAAGTATATTTTATATATTAATTTAGTTATGTTATTTGTATATTGTAGGAGCTCGTAAATTCAGTAGTTTATTAGTTTATAATATTTTTTTATATAGTCAAATAAATATCAAGGAAAATTTTCATACTTTTTTTGAAGTATTTTTTTTATCAGTAATATATTCTAGAAAGGTAGGATTTGGTGGGAAAAGTACATTTTTACCATGTTGAATGTGCGCATGGGTCAAGTTTGATGCGCGCGACAGTTATTTTGGCTGTTTTGACGTTTGAAGTTGGGAATAACGTAATTGTTGAAGTCTGATAGTTTTCCTGAATAATTAATGAGTTTAATTTTTGCTCGTGGTCATTAGTGAGGTTTTTTGTCTAGTATAGCAGTAAATATTTATACAAGTTTTCCTCACACTGTGGCATATTTTATTGCCTCAGCACTTGTTTATATTTGATAAAGTTGAATTTTTGTTTTGTTTTTTTTGTGCAGTAAATGTTTGTGTTGTTAATGTGAGTTTTATTGCGTTGCTAATACCTTTTGTTTTAATCGCCACATACCCTTTGAGGGTAACCCTGAAGATACAAGAGCTCCTGGAAGGCTGTTCCGATTTGAGTTAGACTGGGAAAGCTACTGTGTATTGTGAGCCAATTTAAATAAGTAATCAACACCACAATACATAGCAATATGTATAGATAAATACTCGAACTAAGTAAAAAATATTCAATTGAATTGATTCGGCTTTTACTTGATGAAGATCCATAATTTAAAATAGAAATAACACTAATGGTTTAAATCTTCACTTTTTTAATACGTAATCGTGAAACGACAATTGTTTCGCCAGCATAGTGGCTTCTTCAGGTACTTACAGCTAAAGAGCACGTTACAAACTAGAGTTTGTAACGTGCTCTTTACTTGTTTACTTGTTCCCGCAAAGCTCTATATATCTTAAAATTTGTATTAAAACACCTAGCATGCATGCAACCTGCATGATTTTACGTTTTTGTACGGCATCGGTTATCTGTAAGGAACTTATCTGTTTCGATACTATGACGATCATTGTATATATCATTTTCAATAGTGTTTTATAAAAAACAAAACTATATTGTTTTATGTGTTTATATAATTTTATATGAGAATCTGCAAAAACAAAATGATCAAATCAATATATTATAATAAAGTGCTTATTGTTGATAAGAATATATTATACCGTCTGGAAACGTGGTAAGTTAACGACGCTGCTGTGCAAGTCGATTCCCCGCCAACTTTACTTCCCCGATATGTTTATTCAATGTATGGTGTAGCATTTGATTGGATAAGTAATAGGGATAGGCTAGAAGTAGGTGTGGTATACACATACGTATTACGTATGTACTCGTATTTCTATCGTGTTCATCGTCGACGTATCTGACCAGACTGGGCACAAACACGCCTGACGCCTGGTATGGTACCTCCCTTCTCTCTAGTGTACTGGTGGGGTATCATCCACGTCTCCGCCGTTAACTTACCACGTTTCCAAGCAGTATAAGAATACGAAATAAAATTTTTAAATATCTTCTTCACATAGATATTTGTAGGTACATTATACATAAAAATGATCAGGAAAAGTACAATAAATTATATTTTTTTTTATCGCAAAAAAAATGAAATATGTATAATGTACAAGGTGGTCCAAAAAGTTGTTTATATTTGCTTGTGATGTAGAAAATTTTATACGCAAGGTAGAGAGGTGGGGTCGGTCTTAAATGATAGCTCGGCTCTGGGAAACTTAGTCATCATGCAGCGCTACACAGGAGAGGAGCGCTCGTTTTGTGTGCGCCACCATGTGTTCTGCCACCATTGTGGGCCGTAGATATCGACAACACTTCAATTTGCACGATATTCAGCAATGTCCAAGCATTCAGCTGATTAAGCAATGGGTTAATAAGTTTGAGGAAACTGGTTCAACGTTAAATAAGCGCGTTTTAGGACGTCTAAGGTCGGCGAGAACCGCTGAGAACATCGAGAGAGTGAGTCAGTCTGTGCGCGACCAACCAACCGTATCAACTCGAAAGCGCGCAGCTGCTTTAAATGTGACGAGAACATCGGTGCTTCGCATTCTTCACAAAGATTTAGGCATGCATCTGTATATGGTTCAAATAGTGCAAGAACTGAAGGCTACAGATCCCGCTAATAGAGTTTTATTCGCTAACGAAATAAGGAACCGAATTCCAGCAGCAGTCGACATCTTATTCTCCAATGAGTCCCATTTCCACCTAAATGGCCACGTCAATACTCAAAATTGTCGCTACTGGAGTAGTGAAAACCCTAAACGGAAACATGAAAGGCCTTTGCATAGTCCGAAGGTCACAGTATGGGCTGCAATGTCGGCATTCGGAATAATTGGCCCTTTTTTTTTCGAAGACCAACAAGGTCGCACAGTCACTGTAAATTCTCGGCGTTATGTAGACATGATTCAAACTTTCCTCACTCCTGCTCTTCAAGAATTTGAAGGATACACTCAGGACACCTGGTTCCAACAGGACGGAGCCACCTGCCACACTTCCAATCTTTCTTTGCCTGTCGTTCAGGGGCTTTTTCCGAGAAGACTGATTTCTCAAAGAGGGGATATTGAGTGCCCCCCCCCGAAGCCCTGACTTGAGTCCCTGTGATTTTTTTTATGGGGTTATCTCAAAAGTAGAGTGTACAGCAACCGCCCTGCCACTCTGGAGGAACTAAAGAACAATATTCGACAAGAAATCGAAGGCATAACTGCAGACACTTGCCGCCTCGTATGGAAAATTGGAGAGGTCGTCTTCAAGAGTGCCTGGACACAAATGGGGCACATTTAGATAACGTAATTTTTAAAAAATAAATTTCCCGGAATTTTTGTAAGCCTTAAAAATAAATTTGTTCAAGTAGATCAATTTGTATTGTTTTTAATTCTATTCAAAAAGTTAATATCTTTATGGACCACCTTGTACTAGAAATAACAAAGAAACATTTTTACACAATTGAAATAAGTAGTTGAATTGATTCGGCATTTACTTGATGAAGATCCATAATTAAGAATAGAAATTACGGTTTTAATCTTCACTTTTAATCATTACTCGTAAAACGACAATTGTTTCGCCAACACAGTGGCTTCCTCAAGTGTTTACATCTAAACAGTACGTTACAAACTAAATAAAAAATAAATAATATATCTATAAAATCAAGAAGGATGGTATTTAAAATATTTTTAAAGAAATCTATGAATTACAAGTATTGTCGGTAGTGAAAGAATGTGGCGCATCTGGTCGGCCCTAACTGTATATTATAGGGTACTAAACGTGTTTACGCATAAATTTGTTTAATAACCTACATATACATTTGTATTATCGTCTAAACAGATTTTAAGTAAATAAATTTAATAAAGGCGAGTTATTTAAATCTAATTTATCATTTAATAAAATTTGTGACTGTTTTAATTTATTGATTTCTAAACTTTCCAGTAAATTTAATTTCTTGCCTTTATTTTCTAAATGCAGAATTTGAAAATCTTTATCGAAAGTGTGGTTTTCTTCTAATAGATGATTCGCAAAAGTAGAATCTTGTTTTTTATTTTTAAACGAAGAATAATGCTCGGCAATGCGTTTTTCAAACGATCTTCCTGTTTGACCGACATATATCTTATCGCATCCACACATTAACGTATTGACTCCGGATTTCTTATTTTTGTCTGTTTTATCTTTATTGTTTTTGATGTGCTTGGATAACTTATTATTAGTTTTGAAAACCGTGTTAATATTAAGTTTTTTTAAATCACTTGAAATGTGCTTATTAGGTGTCCCAATGTACGTTTGTAATCTAATTTTGAATTTTCTTTATCCTTTATTGCAGGGTATACCATAGAGATTGCTTTTTTGAAAAGTTGAAAAGATATGTAGACGATATTGTACTTTGTTTCACTGGAACACAAAGACAATTAAACTTGCTATTAGAATTCGTCAATTCTATTCATAAAAATATGGAATTTACTATGGAACAAGAAGTAAACAATAGTATTAATTTTTTGGACCTAACTAATAAAAAAATAAACAATAAATTAGAGTTTGATATTTACCATAAAGAATCTCATACTGACATAACTATACATAATTCATCAACACATCCCATACAACACAAATTAGCGAGTTTCCATAATTCTTTACACAGATTAATTAATTATCCACTATCTAAAGAAAATTATGAAAAAGAATTAAATTTAGTCAAACAAATAGCTATCAATAACGGCTACACAGATACTTTAATTGAAAATATGCTGACAAAAAAACTTTTCAAAAAAGCAATCTCTATGGTATACCCTGCAATAAAGGATAAAGAAAATTCAAAATTTAGATTACAAACGTACATTGGGACACCTAATAAGCATATTTCAAGTGATTTAAAAAAACTTAATATTAACACGGTTTTCAAAACTAATAATAAGTTATCCAAGCACATCAAAAACAATAAAGATAAAACAGACAAAAATAAGAAATCCGGAGTCTATAAGTTAATGTGTGGAATCGGTAAGATATATGTCGGTCAAACAGGAAGATCCTTTGAAAAACGCATTGCCGAGCATTGTTCTTCGTTTAAAAATAAAAAACAAGATTCTACTTTTGCGAATCATCTATTAGAAGAAAACCACACTTTCGATAAAGATTTTCAAATTCTGCATTTAGAAAATAAAGGCAAGAAATTAAATTTACTGGAAAGTTTAGAAATCAATAAATTAAAACAGTCACAAATTTTATTAAATGATAAATTAGATTTAAATAACTCGCCTTTATTAAATTTATTTACTTAAAATCTGTTTAGACGATAATACAAATGTATATGTAGGTTATTAAACAAATTTATGCGTAAACACGTTTAGTACCCTATAATATACAGTTAGGGCCGACCAGATGCGCCACATTCTTTCACTACCGACAATACTTGTAATTCATAGATTTCTTTAAAAATATTTTAAATACCATCCTTCTTGATTTTATAGATATATTAATTATTTTTTATTTAGTTTGTAACGTACTGTTTAGATGTAAACACCTGAGGAAGCCACTGTGTTGGCGAAACAATTGTCGTTTTACGAGTAATGATTAAAACCGTAGTTTTATTTCTATTCTGAAATAAGCAGGCTTCTCAAAATTTTCCACAAGAAATAAATCAAAAGATCCTTCTACCTAGAAATTATGTAATTATAATACGGATGCTGGTGTTGAAATACGTTCACTAGATAATCTTGATTTCAAGAAATTTATCGTATGAGTGTATCTATTTAATAATATTAACTAATATTTTAACAATTAACCATTAATTATTAATAAGTAAATAATAAATATTTCTGCATTATGTTTGCTAAATTGATAAAACTATCTTGTTAGTAATTATTAATATACCTACTAAGACAAGCAGAAAAGCAATAATATTAGCTTTACAAAATCAATAATCTTACAGTTAAATTTGATCATAAAAATATTTGTTAAGGCAATATGTGTTTGTTGTGTACCTGGTTAAAATGTATATAGAAACTAATAATGGATTTCTTGTTATCATTATATAATTTATGTAAGCAAATTTGTTTGTGGTATTGAGTCAAGATTCATTTAAAATTTCCATATTTAATGTGACAAATAATTACAATCTGGCAAAGTACCGAGTTTATAATTGTCTCGAATTTCTATATGTTCAAAGTGATACAACAAACTATCTGAAATGTAACTATAACGAAAAATGCTTAATATTGTCAGCTCTCAATCTACAATAAACAAATTATAAATAATAAACAATAATAAATTAGATACACAAAATCAGAAAGTAAAAGAAAAATATGGAGTTAAAAATCTAACTTCAGTATTCATCAGAACAAACCAGAGAAATTGGTCTATTAAAATTTAGTATTAATAACCTCTTCAAATAAATTACTTAATGTTTTCTGTTTAAACAGTCAATTGCGAATTCGGAAATTGGAACATAATATAATTGTTAATTTGTTAATAATTGTACATTTAATTTGAAACAATCCTAATGGAAATTACTGTTTTCCGTAAATAATGGGTACATGTATAAAACTGAGAAATCAAAATTGATTTATAAAGTATAGGTATACATGTTAATAATAATTAGTGTCATTATTAGAGCTGAGGATGTTTGCGGTATAACCATGGTTATATCATGTAACCATAGTAATTTACTTATCATGTAACCATAGTAATTTACTATGGTTACATGATATAACCATGGTTATACCGCAAACATCCTCAGCTCTAGTCATTATAGTAGTTGAAAGTAATGAAATTAATGAATGTTTTTTTAAATTTATAAATCTTATCATGGATCTAACCATATACTTATCAATTATTTTTATTGATAAATTATGTGCCTTTTGATTCTTCTTGTAATTAAAAGTGTTGGTTTATTATAGGAATAAAATATATATCACATACATATTATATAAAGTAAATTATAGCAAACGCCAATTAAGTTGGTGCGAGGAGGGGTAAGTTCGCGCAGGATTAAAAGTAGTGGGGAGATTTGTATTTGGTTTTACATCAAATGTCAGATAATTCTAACCTCTGAGCGTGTATCACTTTATGATCCCCTAGCAAAGACATTATGTTCCGTCAAACGTCAATGACAAATGTATTCTGTATTCTGGGGGTGGACGTTTTTAAAAACGGCTTCTGCGCACCCCCTCCTCGCGCCAACTTAATTGGCGCTTGCTATACGTTGTTAATACTCAATCTTTAATCGACCATTTTGAAATTAGTTCTTCTTTTAGTATATCGTCGTGTTTAGTTTGTAATTCAATTAACCAAATGCGATTGTAACTTGAAGTCCAAAAAGTAATTTTGTTTTAATATTTAACTTTTATGGATATTAAAAAGAATTTTGACTAAATCCATTTTTTCCTCATTCCTCATCTGAGTCGACAATTATGCCTAGATAGAATAAAACTAATGCATATTCATTGCTGTGTGATTTGCTTTTTACAATAACGGTGAGTATCTACTTTCAAAAGAGCTGACGCGAATCAACAGATGAAATGCCGAAATATAAAGTATACTATTCAAACATCAATACAACGTAACGCAGTGATGCCAACCCTACAAGAGTAAAAATCTGTAGATTTAAGCCTGTATTACATCTGTCGATAAATTATCCGATAAGTTGACCGATTTCTGGCTTAATAAGTCGCCAATTTATCGAAGATCGCGTTACGTTTTACATATACCAATTTTTACACTCGATTTTATATCGAAATTTACTTTTCGTTCAACTGTTTTGTTAGAAGGCTGGCAAAGAAATTTGTATGACAGTTGGTATATATTTTATTTTGATTATTAATTTTAAACATTGATTTTAATCATATTCACAGGATATTTCCAAAAAAAATAGGAAAGGCTCTTCGTTTTATTTTGTACTTTTCCTTAATACTAACCTACACGAATACTTTAACAAATTGACGTAGTGACTATTAAATTTTACGGCTATACGAACAACATGTTACTAGAAAACACTAAAAAATCGAGGGTAAAATAGAACATGTTTTATTTTCCCCGATTTATCGACGATCTTTTTTGCCTCGATAAATTGGCGTAAAGATGATATTTTACATATGCCAATAAATCGAAGATCAACTTGTACGATTTATTGACGACAAAATCGACAGATGTAATACAGGCTTTAGTCTAAAAATTCCGTAGAAATCAATAGGTTTATATGTAGTATTATTTTTTAATATAAACTAATAAAAATTAGTTTTTTAAGTAAATATAATTTATTTAACAGACTATTATAAAGAAATGAACTTATCTACATATATAAATACAGTGCGATCAAAATATACTGATTGTGTTGGTACATCTGAAAAATTAGTATTAATGTTAACAAATTTCATGATTATTTTCAATATGTCAGTGGCGTCGCGCGCGTGTCACGTCGGAAATTGAAAATGCACTAAAATCTCGCAACAAAGCACTATGTACGCCAATGATAAATATAAAAGGGCAGATAATGTCTGTCAGTACACAGTGTTGTAAATTTAACAAACTAGAAATCTTTGCCTTCGAATAGCCAACCTAATCAGCCTTTTCTGAACGCACTGTACATTAAATAAAATTTATATTTCAGTCTTATATGAAAAAATAAAATATTATAAAATAGTATGTATGTTAATTTTCGATCTCCTCTTCTAAATCCGTCTTGTTTTTTTATAAATTTGTTTTGCTTTAATATTTTCTATAAAGTCCTTTTCTACATTAAAGTTATAGCAGGAATTGTAGTTAAAAAACTTTTTTGCGTACAAAATTCCAACTAAAGTATTGGTAGCTAATTTATTTCTGGTTTTAGTTTTATTCAAATTTATTGTTGAAAAAATGCGTTCAACATTGACACTGCTATGAGGTAATATTGATATAAAATCAACCAATGTTTAAAGGTTAGAGGAGATGTAGGTTTATCCAAACCAGTTTTTAAAGATCTAATAAGCCATCTCCATTCTTTATTTAAATTAGTTTTTTCTCTGAGATTATATGGGGTAATTCTATGACAAGTGGTATAATTGAAGAATACATTTTGTTTATCTCATTTTCTGGATTTCAATGCATTATTTGATTGAATGATTCTTGATAAAACTTTAAACAAGATAATTGAAATGTTTTTAATTCATTTTCTGGAATATCAGTATGTTGTATGAGATATTAGGTGATACTACCTAACGGCTGCAAATTATCAGGATGCATGTACATTAATATCTTGTAGTGGATATTTCTTTAAACATTCGGGAAATATTTCGAAAACACTTCTATATACTAATTCTATTATAAAGAATATATATTTTTGGTTTCTCTAACGGCATTTCTGTATTTAACTCTGTAAAGTAAGACAAAGAAAGTATGATCTAAATATTTTAAGTACGAGTGATTAAAAACATTGTTTAGTTTGTCATTTATTCATACTGCAGAATCGTTTTTACTCTCTTAGATTTCCAATGAAAAGTACATTTTTAGTGGATTCCATTGCTTTAGCACATGTCTAACAACCATAATCAAGAACAACTGCAACAAGTGTTGGTGCGTGATGTAATAATCGATGAGGTTTTACATTTAAAAAAGAAATTCATCAAATTCGCCAAATTTTTTGGAATTGTGTTGAAAATATTTTCATACCACTCGAACTAAAGATTCAGGTTCTTCAGGTAATGTCTTATATACATGCGAAATAAATATGGAATATCGTTTCTTAACATAGTTTTTACAGACTGGTTTTCACACATCATTACAATTGCACTATCAGTTGCAAATGAAATGAAATTGTGATTATATGGAATTCTATTTTTTCAAAACATGTAGTTAATAGTTAATTGTTTCTGATTTTTCATAAATGACTGGTATAAGCGTTAACAACTCATCTTTAGTAACACTATTGTTCTTGAATCTCAAGTAAATCCGCAAGTAAAGTCAACTGCTTGTGACAACCTTTATCTGTTGACTTATCGACGATTAAATAAAATTTATTAAAGATTCCCAAAGTTCACTTTCTTTAGACAACCGAAAAACATTTGCAATTATACCCTTGCAATTGGTTCTTTTACATGAAATTTTCTTTACTATCTTTGAATCTGATCTGAAATTGATTGCCTTAAATTAGTTAAATGATTAGCAACAGTAAATGGCACGTTGTGCTCTATGAAACCGACTATTCATAACAAACTTTCATTACGATGTGTATCTGAATTATCAATTTTGGGCATTACGTCACCTAAAGCCTAGTCCAGACCTACATACATTTGCCAACAAACATTCAAACATCTGTCTAAAAACTGTATAAAAGCTATTTAACTCTTTCCGGCATAGAGTGACACGCATTGTACCACATTGTAAAGTGACTTTGAGTTATGGTGGTACTCTAAATGTACCACTTGCTAATACATTCGTAACTTAAAGCACAGTGGTGCTGTAGCAGGTCTCTTCCCTGAAGTGTATTAAAGCCATGCTGGATGACGCAGCGTTCTAAAATAACATTAACCTGAAATATTAAGCCACGAATGTCACAGACGCTGTTAGGTGGTGTTGACAAAGTGCTTGGATAGCTTTTCATTCCAACTTCTACACATTGTACTCCGTTTCTGTGCAAGTGTGACACCAACTACATGGTAAGTAGATTTATATATAAGTAGTTTGAAATTTTACAATCATTTTTCTCTTGTTATCAAATTGCCGGTGGTACTTTATGCGTACCACCATGCCAGATAGGAGTTGTCTATATTTCAAGTATTTTTTTCTTTTCTCAACAGGTGTGATAAAAAAAAGGCTAGTCATGGAACATTTACCATTTCGGTTGGTGGGTATGACTTGTGATGAGCTGGAAGATGAAATTAATAATTTGAACGTTATATACGAAGGCATTCCGTCTTACAGTGAATCGCTTGATCCGAATTTTATTGATTCTGATGATGAAAATGTTGTTCCACTAATGGCTGAAGCTCTTTTGGACAGTTATTCATCTGATGATAACATCCCTTTGTCCAAAATAGCTGCTAGTGTACGTAGAGACAACACCACAACTATGCAAACTGATAATGTGTACACACCTCCCATTTGGAATCATGCGAACGTAATTGAAGATCCTGTTCAGTTTACTGAAACGTGTGGTGTCTCCAATTTTATCAAAATTCCCGACAGTCCAAAAGCAAGTGATATATTCAAACTATCTATGACAGATAATTTGTTTGAACATTTCAAACAAATTTATATGCGCAACAAGAACTTCAAAAATCTGGGAAAAGATATGCACTAAAACGAAAGATTAAATGCATGTCTTTATTGGAATTAACATTCTAATGGGGATAAAGCGTCTTTCAAGCTACAGGGATTGTTGGAGTTCTTTTCCTGATCTACACGATGCTCATATTAGTAGCAAAATGACCCTAAATCGGTTTAGCTGGCTGCTTGGCAATATGCATTTAAATGACAATCAGAAGATGCCGAAGAAATGCCATTTCTCGACGATATCCAAAAAAAAATTTATGCCGACTGAATATGTCGCTATTGACGAGTCAATAGTGAAATTTAAAGGCAGAAGTAGCATCAAACAATATATGTCTAAAAAGTCCATCGAGCGTGGTTATAAAATATGGATGTTAGCTAACCAGTCAGGTTACACCTGGAAATTTCAGATTTATACTGGAAAAGAAAATAATGCAGAAAAATTATTCGAAGCCAGAGTTGTGAAAGATTTGTGTAATGATTTGGAAAACAAGAACCACCGAGTACTTTGACAATTATTTTACAAGTGTCCCCAAAAAAATTTTTGCTTGCGGAACAATAAATATTAACCGTAAATACCTTCCAAAGTATTTATGCGATAAACAAATGAGTCGGGGACAATATGATGTCCATACAAGTAATTCAAATTTAGTGGCTGTCAAACGGAAAGACAACAGATCCGTACATCTTCTACCAAATTTCAACCAACCTGAAGATGTGGTACAAATCAGACGTAAAGATAAGTCTAGTAGCATATTAGAGGTTCCATGTCCGAAAATGGTATGTGATTATAATGTTCATATGAATGCAGAGGATCTTTTTGATCAAAAAAAGGCTGTCTATGAAATAGATAGAAAGAGTCGCAAATGGTGGCATAGGCTTTTCTCGTACTTTATAGGTGCTTGTGTAGTAAATTCCTATATTATCATCTTTGGACATACCGAAAATGTCTATGAAAGATTTCAGACGAAATATTTGTTATGGTCTCCTTTCCAACACACCTACAAAAAAACGAAAAACAAGTGTGTGTATAGAGAATCATAAACCGCATGTGCCAGCAAATATTCGCTACAAAAATTCAGATCAACCTGTTATGGGAACAAGAAGACGTTGTGCTCTTTGTAGTACCAAGACTCACCAAGTAGAGATGGTTGCTCTGAACCGAACCTGTTCCTTTGAACCTAGTTCGCGTGCCGGAGCAGGTGCACCTAGTTCGCATTTTTCAAAAGAGTAGATCCGATTGAAACGATTCCGAGTCGTACAATTCTGATTCCGATCGTTCAAGTCGGAGCGCCCGAGAGTTGATCTCGCAGTTGCACCTACATATTCGCATCGTATTATGTAAAAGAGTAGGTCCGCCTGGAACGAGTCCGACTAAGCGAAGCGAAATGTGAGAAATAAACGACGCAACTACTCCTATACCTATGTATAAATAAATACAACTGGCAATTGTAGTTGCTGCGATTCCGAATAATTGTATATAGAATTGTGCAACCAAATATGTATATTTATTTTTAAATAATTAGTATGATTTCTAGTCATAACAAAAACTAAATTTTTAGCTACACAAAAAATATATAATAAAAAGTAAAAATAATAAGAACTAATACATAAAAAATAGTTTTAATTTTTGTATTTAAATCTAAATGAAATCATCGTTCATATTCAGGAAAACTAGTTTTTCTACTTTACTCGCACTTAACCGTGTTCTTCTTTCATTTAAAATATACCCCGCTTTAGAAAAGAGTCTCTCGCATGGAACTGAAGTAGCCATTGCACAACATATTTCCTTTACAACGATACTTAGATTCGGGAATAAATATTCACTGTCCTTCCACCACTGAAATGGATCCTGATTTCGATCAGCCATTTCACATTCTAAATATCGTTGCACTTCCATTATTGCGCGAGAATTTGCAGACCCTGGGACTTCAACATTAGATAACATTTTATCTATTGAGGTATTATTGGTATTATTTTTGTGATTAGTCTAACGAATGTTTCTTTTTTTCTAACTTTAAACATTCTTTCTAACCGCCGCCGTCAATAAATTAAATACATTCAACACATTGCATATTAGAATGACATGGGATTTTCTAGTGTTGCATTGAAAAGCATACAAAAATTATTTTAAACCTATGTATGTATGTATATCGTATGCACTTTAATTAAAAAAAAATCTATAAATTGCAATCTGACACCTCATTTAAAATGTAATAATTTAACTGCTATTTGTATATCCAAGCTGTGTGCCTAAGTAAACATAAAGATTACCCTGACTGATCGGACGCAAAATATGACTCACAATCGGTCGGAGTCGGAACTGATTTGTGCACCTAGTTCGGAACTGGAATCCTGGTAAGTGCACCTACTCCGCTCAAGGAGTAGGTTATATCATCTCTATCACCAAGTGCGGACCAAGTGGCAATGCATAATTTGCAATGTGCCACTTTGTCTCGACACTAAAAATTGTTTTTCATTATATCATACATACAAATTTCTTATGCTATTATCATCCTAAGTGTCATGGTGGTTCAAAACAACAGTTCGTTAGCAAATTTGAGACAAAAAATTTTCCTGTGCCACTAGGGATATATTTTCAGATAAATGTCTGTACCGGGAAGACATAAAAAGTGTTTCCAAACATTTGTATAAAAACATTTACATAAATGCACCGATGATTTTTTGTTTTCCGCCGGTGTTTTTAAACTCGTAAACAGATAAGTTTGGATGCGTTCGAGGCATGCGCTTTGTTTGCAGGCAAATATTTAAAAACATTTGTTTGCAGGCAAGTGTATGTAGGTCTGGACTAAGTTTAAGATTCTCTGTCGTTTTAAGCCGAACAATTTCTGTTAAACCACCTAAATAATCCGATCTACAAGGTTTACAATAAAAATATGTATTATCCTTATTACTTGAAGCTATACGGTCGTTTTCCCATTTTCATTGTATTTTTGTGTGTAACGCTTTTTTATTATAGATGTAGTATCATTAGAACATCCCGGCTTTTCCCATAGTTCCTAAACCATATAATCATTAATTGTATACTATTAAATTAAGCAATTACCTTTACCGATTAAAAACACCAAATTCAAAAATATAAGCAAGTAAATAAGTCAATAAATACAAATTGCTCATGCAAATATACAAAAAAATGTGTAATTCCCCGAGTAAAAGTAATGCCATATACCGGACCGTCCTTGAAATAAAAAGACAACGTATGAAAAATGGAAAAACTAAATTATATAGAATATATACCCAAAATATTTTCCCAAAATTCTCTCTCATAAATGTGAAAAAAAAAATGAAAAACATATTTCAAAAAAATGTGTTACGCTACTGAATATTTCATAAATACTATTGAAGACGAAATCTGAAAGGTGACGCACAATAAAAAAATGAATAGTCTTATTATTGTATATCTCGCTATAAGTTCGTTCTGTTGTCGATATACAATTTTTCGATTAACGGTAATAGTTGTAACTTAAATGCACGTAAAGCATACATCTTACATGTTCTTTTAATATATCAGCTTAAGGAATTTACGAGTATAAATTTATATAAATAAACAGCTGACTCAGGTTATCGAACCCTTGGCATTATAAAAATTATCGCTTGTGTTTATAATCATTGCCACCTTTGAATACAAAGGGGCGTTCTGATTCCGATATTCGTATTTAAATTTCTCTAACAAAAAGAAATATTCTCCTAATACACATGAAATTTTAGTATAATTTTTAAAATGGGTTTGTAAATAAATTAAGGCACATCTTAATTTTTAATTATATATTTACTTAAATGTATTAAAAAGCTGATTTTATACGAGGTATTGACCTTAGCATCCAGGATATTATACGTTTTATAACACCGACAGCAAATATGCAAATATGCGGGGGTGTGTGTAACTTCAATAGAGGTACATATTTACATTCTGAATATCGTGAATACATTGACGGCACATATTAGAATTTTCAAGAGGTTTTAATTTTGAGGTTCGCGTAATTGACTTACAATATTTTGGATTCATATTTTATATAAATACATCTTTCCATTTTTCATAAAGTGGTCTTTTTATTTCAAGGACATCCTGCATATTCGTGCCATCTGTTGACAATATACACAACATTCCGGTATTCACACTTACTAATCTAATTACTATTACAGTCCACTTCAGCGAGATAATAGAAAATCTATTATGAAAACGCATTTTACATTTCACAATAATTATATACACGTGCGTAAATTGAAAAAGCTGTAAATTCCAAGGAGTTGCTAAAAATCCGAACAACTACGGATTACTCCGTAAGGTTGGCAACGCTGACGCAACGTTTACTATCCTTCATTCAAAACTCTACTCTTTCACAATATATATAATCTGGAAATGTTGAAGACTTTGTAAACGAGGTTAGATTTTAATGTTTACAAAAGTTGGGGTGAAAAAATAAACTATAAGAAATTGACATTAAACATTAAATTATTTTTTATATAATATAAAACTAACGCTTGCAGCACCAACTATTGCATTTTTTTATATGGAACGGACTATAAAATATTAAGAAGTATAATTAATACATATTCATGCTACTATTCTGCTGTACTATATATATATATATATATATACATGTTATGTTTGATTTGCAGCTTAACATTTAATTTTTTGTTTTTGATGTTCAAAATTCTTAGAAATGAAAGTTAAATAGCAAAATAGAGGAGCGATGTAAGCAAAATTTAAAAAAAACGCTTAATACAGTTCAAACATATATGTATACGTGCTTTATTATTTCAGTAAAGAAAGCTAGAATTTTTATTACAATGTTTTAAATTGTCTTGTAAAAAAATATACATACATATGGATTTAGTATAGTTTTTGCTACATGTAGAATTTCTCGTCGTACTTTTGTCATTTTACAGTAGTTTTAAATAAATTTTCAATTTCAGTGTATGTATTCTTAATCTATATTTTAAAAATTAAATATTTAACTAAACCCACAATTAAATAATAATTGCGGTGTATAGCTAAAGTAAACCGTTTAAAATTGAATTTTTGATTTTATGAATATTTCTTTAAGAAAATATTGTCGACAAAGTGTGTAAATTTACAATATATTTTACATAGGTGATCAATTTGTCTGGAAATTCAATTGGTATTAAACTGAAATTGTAAATTTTTATTACATGTGGAACTCCTAAAATTAAAGAACCAAACCAAACTTTGCGTTTTGAAAATTTATTGTTCCGTCTATGCTTTTAAACAAATTATTTATCTCTAACAAATACGCAATGAAGAAGTAAACCTCAGTTGAGTGAAATAGGAATATTTATGTGTATTAATTAAGTAGAATAGAATAACTCGGCCAAAAAAATCTATTAACATGAATGCCAGTCGAGTAAAAATATCCCATAATTCTAAAATCTGAGGGTTAATTATGTCCGTTATGTACTTCGTGGGACGATATACACCGATAGATAAAAACATAAGAATTATATATTTTTTTAGGGAAAATATTTTTAAAAAATGGTTGAGAATGTATAAACAAATGCCTATTTATCTAATTCTTTAAAATGTGTGTTTGAGTCTAATATCTAGTTTAATTGAATCATACAAATTATAGTTCATTCGCAAGACGTACTTATTAAGAAATAATCAATTAATACAGAAAGCTATGTATTTTTACATATGTGATAAGTGATAAACTAACCACAAATTAGGAGTTGTGTTTTTCCTTTTGTAGTAGACGCACGTGTTTTCGCTGTTCTATTAAATTTTCTACAAAGTTAGTGTAGTTTATATTACTATTATGAGAATCGATGTAATATAGACTGTAGTAGTAAAGACCGTAAAGGTGTTTTATTTGGAACTATAGAATCTGAATTGCGTGCCATTTGTGTTCTATGAAATAGAGAGCGCTAATATTTAGCAATTGTCATCTACAAATCGTAAGACGTCAACATTCAACATAGTGTGTTCAACTTAAACAACGAATACTTTGTGTACAATTATTCTATGAAAATGGGCGATCATTTACGATTGCATTAAGAAAAATTCGCACAAAGTTAGGATGAAACGAAGCACCTACAGAGTTAACAGTTCGTGCCTTAATCAAGAAATTTGAAGAGACGGGTTCTGTGTTCGATAAGGCAACACGGATGCATCCTTGTGTTCCCCCAAATGCTAATATTGCTGCAGTGAGAGAAAGAGTACTTGAGGATCCAAACACATCAATTCGACATCATTCACATCACCCATCGGATTTTAAGGAAAGATCCGCATCTGACAGCATACAAAATTCAATTAACTCAACAATTAAGTGTTACAGACCATTTGCAACGTCGTACATTTCTGAATAGGGTGTGACATTTTAATCTTGATGGAAGAGTCAATAAACAAAATTGTCGGATTTGGGGTGAAGAAAATCCGCATGCTCTTCGCGAAAAAGTAATGCATTCTCAAAGATGCACTGTTTGATCGTACTTTTTTTTTAATATGAAGCTGGAAATGCTGTCACAGTAAATGGGGAACGCTATCGTGACATGTTAAACTATTTCTTTTTTTTTCACCAAATTGAAATTCCAGATCGTGTTAGGTATATCTCGGAATTCTGACATCAAGCCTGCAAGATCATGTATCTAACACTACTAGACTTTTTCCTCTGGGGTTATGTAAAGAGAAAATGTACCCAAACAAGCCGGCAACAATCAATGACGTATTATGGAAAATTTTGCTAAATGAATAAGATCATGGCAGACCAGTTGAGGCGGCCATATGAATGATATTTTTTTCCATTTGTAACCGTAAAGTCTAGAATTTGTGTTACAAATATTATGCTTTTGATTCAAAAATCAAATCAAAATATAATTCCAAATGAGACTCCTTTATATGGGTACCCTCGGGACAATCCTATAAAATAGGATGCAATGTCAAATAAAATTAGAGTGCAGCATCATATTAGGGTGCAACCTCACTAAAATATTTAGACAAACGGCAGTTTTTCATTCATAATCGACTAATTTTAACGATTGAAAATAAAAATGAAGAAGCAACACTTTTGAGTAAGTAAGTCACTTCGGTTCCTTTAAATTGGTAAATGTTAAAACATGTTATTTGAGTGTTCTTTTTCCCATTTCAAAAGAGGTGAAATATCAATTGATGACTCTCGCTCGCTCTGATCGTCCTTCCATGGCCCGAACCGATGAAAATGCTGAAAAAATTCGCAAAATCATCCTGGAAGATGGACGACACACCATTGAAGAAGTTGCGGAGCTGCCTGGAGTGACTTGGAGTTCAGTTTAGCCAATTTTAACGGAAGATTTGAGAATGAAAGGGATGGCTGCTAACTGATGAACAAAAACAAAGTCGCGTTGAAGCATGCTGTGCTTTGAAAGTAGAGTTCCAAAATGATCAAAACTTTTCTCGAAGGTCATCACAGGTGACGAATCATAGTGCTACAGTTACGACCCTGAAACTAAACAACAATCAAGTCGGTTTTGAAAAGATTGCACAATCGTTTGCGGCAGAAGAGGCGTGATATATGGCAGTCGCACGATTGGTTTTACCACCACGATAACGTCCCTGCTCACTCAGCCCTGTCTTGGCGCCAATTTTTACAAAAAAGGCGTTAAGACCTGACTTTGCCGACTACGACTTTCTTTTTATTTCCTCGAATGAAAAGAGACATGATAAGAAGGTGAAGAAAAAAAAAACGACGAAGGGCGCTTTGGGCATCACAGAAGACGAATTTAAAAAAATCTTTTGAGCAAGGAAGGAAAGATTGGACAAGTGTATTAGTGCCAGTGGGGAATACTTTGAAAGGGTTTAAAGGTATTTTGTTTAAAAATTAAATTTAAAAAAAATAAGTTCTGTTTCTCTCACTTCGTACATGCGATAGCCGTATGCAATGAAATGTTCAGATCGTTTAATTCGGCGTAAATTATGTTTTCTTTTTTTAATTTTTTTTATTAGCTTCATTAGATTTTACTAGACAAAGAGTGTGTATTGAGTTTAAGGATAAACTGAAAAATATGTTCTCTAGATACGGTTTACTCCTTCATTATCAAACGATAAATTCTAAAATTTCCAATAAATTTTTAAACGTAATACAATCCATCCTGACTTAGTTGTACATTCTTTCATTTCATTATTGTATATCCACAACAATATTACAATAAAATTTCGTAAAAAAATTTCAATTTTAAAGTCTAAGCTATCTTTACATTAGTCTTAATGTACTAATATAGCTAACAGTCTATTAATTTATTACACACTTTCTTTGTTCCATTAAATACCACTTCCATTTTTTGATTAAATTATTACTCTCTGCTTAAAAAAACAACGAAAGAAGATATATTTTAGCACACTAAATAAGGTACAAACTGTAAATTCTGTTCAAAGCAAATATCTATTTGATTTTATGAAATCTAATTATTTTCTAATATAAAAAATATATATTAAACTCAAAACCCTGAAAAGAACAATATAAAATTACATCAGACAATTACTAAATATACCGGGTGTCCTTGAAAGAAAAAGACAATATATGAAAAATGGAAAGATGTAATTATATAGAATATGAATACAAAATATTTTGCGCTAATTCTCCCGGAGACGTGAAAAAAATTACAAAGTTATTTATAAAATATTTACTTTGTCAGCGCATATCAAGAAATGCAACTATAACATAAGGAGTAAGGATAGCGTTAAGTAGCGAAACAATTGTGCCACCGATTCAGTCAGTTTTGATCGTTCCATGTGTACGTTCGATATGATTTACATTTACGTATCCTGATTACAGGTAGATTGCTACCAAATTACGTAGGTTGTGGACGTAAAATATCCCGTAGAGCACACATCTTCATTTTTAATAATTCACTTTACATTACAATGTAAAAGCATACATTTTTAACAGCTGAAATTTTTGTATGTAAATATATTGAGGTTATTGAACCCTTAGCTTACAAAGTTATTTAAACAATTTTGTCTTATAGTTTTTATAACATCGACGGCTGTTAGGTATGTAACACATGCTTATACGCTGTAGCGTATGTGGTGTAATTTCAATAAAGGTATTATTTACAGAAATTCTGAATTCATAGGCGACACATAATACAATTTTCAGTAAGTTTTTAATTTTTGAGTTCGCGCCGTAATTAACTCAAAATATTTTGGATTCATATTCTATATAATTGCCTTTTTTCATACGTTGTTTTTTCCTTTCAAGGATACCCGGTATAAATACGAATCTGAATAAATATAAAATCAACATCGGTTTATTGAAATTTACAATGACGGAATAAATTTGTAAATATATAGAATATTAAAATTTGATGATAACTAAAAGAAAGATTATAGGATAAGTTATTGCTATTAAACTGCATTTTTATTTTAAAGCTGTGTAGTATTCATAATAAAGGTGGTTCGAAAAAGATTCAGTTTCAAAGTACGATTTAATTTTGAACGTTTCTTATTTATTATTTTATTATTAAAAGTCCCGGCCGTTTTTTATGGATTCAATAGAAAAATAATTTTTATAACGTACTTTGTTATTATGTACTTCTTATAAAAAGTACAAAACTTCCGGGTACAAACGTATGAAAAGAGAAAATGTAAAGGTACTTTTTATCAATAATCTTTTATTTACCTCGACACTGCCGATAAACGTGAAAAGTATGAATACTACAATAGGTGGGCCCATCCTCCATGCATAGGCTGAAGAGTTTGCAAAATTGTTTAATGTTTCTGGGTTTTCTTGTGCTTTGAGTTGGTTACATAGATTCAAAAAGCGCCACAATATAAGTTCCAGTCAAATCCATGGGGAAGCTGCAAGTGTGAATATAGAAACTGCGATGGATTGGGTCAAATTTGACATTAGTTCCACTTCGTATGAACTATGATGGTACTGATGTTTTCAATGGTGATGAACTTAGTCTTTTTTACAAACTTGCTAAAGATCGTACAATGAACTTTAGAGGTGAAAAATGTGTTGGGGGAAAACTTTTCCAGGAAAGAATAACAGAACTTGTGTGCGCAAATATGACTGGTACTGAAAAACGAAAAAAATTGCCAGTTAATTATAGAGCAAACAAGCGTGCGTGGGACCGCTGATATTTTCTAAAGTGAATATGATTATGGGACAAATAATTGATAACGGAGAATGGGCGCATATTATTGCTTGTTGACAATTGCCTTGCTCATCCGCATCTTTCGAACCTGAAAAACAACTATAATTTTTTCCACCAAATCGTACATCTGTGCTGCAACCAATGGATAAAGGTGTAATAGCAATAAATTTGCGCAATGCTATTGAAATGGTTCGAAAGCATGGCAACAGGTGTTACCCAAAAAACAATTAGGAATTGTTTTAAACATGCATGGCCCTCCCTTTGTGAGTTCAATAAGGAATATGACTTACCTCTCAACCAGTGGCTTAATAAACAAACTGAGGCGGGTGAGGACAACTTGCCCTTAAGTGTGTGGTTAACCAAAAATAATTTTAACTTGGAAAAAACAAATATGCTTACAGTTAAGGAAATTATTGCCCAGATTAGTCAAACTGAACAGCTTGAAAGCGATGAGGAAGATAAATAATCGGAATTATCTCGTAAAGCATTGTCAACCCAGGTCAACCTTAAACAGAATCAGATCAAACAGTGGGAGGTACGTAGACAGTTAGATGGTACAAGGTTGCTAACCCGGAATATGACTGCTAAGCTGCGCGTCAAATCATACGCCATATTGTAGAGGATTTTCCACTTAGGCGCTTTGGAGGAAAGTTTGTGGAAGGCTTGAATGCGACGGAAAATGCAATATTAAATCCTTAGATGTTCGTAAATAATTTATTTGTGTTATATATTTTTGATTTTTGTGTATATTTTTTATATTTACAGATGTGCCTAGATGCCATACGCTAAATAAATAATAATTCGATATGATTCTTAAAATTGAGACGTCATTGAAAACCACTCCAAGATCTTTAAACAGTGTCAACCTTAGATATAACTTGTCCATTAATATGATACTCAGATGATATAGCTGTATCTTTCGAGTGTACGTAACGATTTAACATTTGTTAATGTTCGATTTCAAATTATTTACTTGACACCACTGAGATGTTGATATTATACTGTAGTACTCGAACATCAAGGTCGCACGAGATGGCGTTATGGATTTTGTTATCAACATAAGTCAGTGTAGGACATTTAGGGATACCAAGTAGCTCGTCTACATATAATATAAGCAATAATAGACCTAAATTTTAAGCTTGAGGTACACTCGGTGTTAAAAATTCAGCAGAACAATTGTCAAAAAACCTGATTTTGACTATTCGATAGATTACCTTTCATCAACTTCAACCAAAATGAATGAAAAAACCCGAAAAGTCGGTGTAAACGACATCGAATTGGCGTTGAGCGTCAAGAGTTTCACTAATATACTAGGTAACAGTAGTCAAATTTGTTACAGTAGATTTACCAGGCATAAAACCGTGTTGGATTGCGAACAAATGGTACTTAAATATGTATATCACATTTGCAAAGTTTGATAAAATAGCAATCGGTCTATCATTGCTTTGCAATGAATAATTACCCTTCGTATGCACCATTATAAACCTTGCCCTCTTTCTCAGATCAAGGAAAACTCCATTAAAAATTAGCAAATTTATAATTTTTGCTGGAGGCTTCACGAAGACAATTCTGGAATTGTGAATAGCAGGTTTTTCAGAAAATCTAGACATTATCTTAATCTTCTTAGATATGCAAAATACAGTCAAATAAAAAGGAAGGAAGTGAATTTAAATAAATATAAATTATATTTTAAATTAAGTGATTGGCAATGATTTTACAACAAATTAACTAAATTTACCTTGCCAGGATGTATTCTGTATCATTCCATTATTAAATGTATGAAAATTATTTAAATTGTGAAATTATTATATTATTTGTTTGGAACAGAAATTACGAAATTACAGTATTTAATGTACTGGACTAAATTTCTTTAAAAAAATTATATGATTAACTCTAATAGAGTAATATGTAATATATCACACCTTCGTTGAGTAGGTAATGGTAAATGTGGAAATTAACAGACTACTAGTAATTTATGGCTGCAATTATTAGATAGATATAAAAACGCAGCATAAAGTAAATACACTTCAAATACCTTAGAATTTTTTTAACATAAAGTTATGAAATAAACAATACTGGAATTAGATGAGTCTTTTTTGCAACAAAACGCATTTTAAGAAACCTCATCATTACAACAAGAGCGATTACACCACAAAAGTGTAGTGTTACTAGTAGAACAAAAAATATTTTTTATAGGCATTTCGAATAAAATTTTAATAACGATATTAACATAATAAATTTAAAAAAATAACAATACATATTTGCATGTATTGACTTCTTACAGTAGAATATAGATCTAATGAAGTCAATACTATTAATATTAGAGCTCCTATCGCCCATTACTTTTTTAATATTCATTATTCCGCTCTTGTTATAAACAAAAGTGTACTCAAACAATTTAAAAAAGTAGATGTGATATACAGCAATGCCTGGCATAGCCCGGATTCACTATAGTCCGGTATTAAATAAACAAATTACGATGTTTCAATTTTTCTGGGGTTCCCCGTTGCATATACTTAGAATGTAAAGTCAGCATAAACAGTGGGCGTTCTATTATTTATCGACATGTAAAGTAACATTGATTTGTGGTAATTGTGTGTGTTATGAATTTCATTAAAATAAAATAAAAGCTCGATAAAATCAAACTATACGAAGAAGGTGCACCCTTTGCTAAAATAGGCTAAGAAAAAGGAATGGATGAGTCATTAATTCGAAAACTTATCAAAAGACAAGATCAATACACATCGTAAGGTATCCCTTCGGCTTCTTATTTGCAAGAAAAGTGATTAAAACAAGAAGAATTCGAATGGTAAATAATGGCTATTATCCATATGGATCGAAGACTTAAATCAAAAGCGAGTTCCTCTTAGTCAAATGAAAATTTAAACTAAAGCGCTAAGACTTTACAAAGATTTAAAGACTATGGATGAAGTAGAAAGCAAGAGTGAGGGAACAAGTGAAACTTTTACAGCAAGTCGTGCATGGTTTTTTTTTTGTTTTAAGCAACGAACTGGTATTCACAATGTTTGTACTGTCGGTGAATGTATCCACAACGTTTGTATTGTCGGTGAATCTGTCAGTGTAGATAAAGAAGCTGCTTTAAGATATTTGAAGAAATTGATAGAAAGGTTGTCATAAAGCCAATTAAAAGTCATGCCCTGGCTATAAAATTTCAAAGGACCATCTCACATTGTTATTAGGCGGCAATGCAGCAGGCCGTTCTATCAAATTAAAACCCATGCTTGTGTACTGTGCGGAACATCCTAGAACTCTTAAAAATGTAGCAAAAAATAATTTGTGTTGTGACGTTCAAATAAGAGAGCATGGATCACAAAAACTTTATTTCAAGGCTGGTTCACCAACTATTTTTGCCCCGCAAGAAATCATTATTATACTGAAAAAAAGCTAGACTTTAAAATTATATTTATCTTAAATAATGATCCCAGGCCATCCGACTAGTCTTTGCGATTTAAATGAAAATGTGCAAATAAGTTTTCTTGGGACAAGGTGTCGTTGCGACATTTAAGGGATATTATTAGCTCGCAAGCTATAAAAGTCCTCCATGAGAAAATGCACTTACTTTAACAGAATTTTGAGAAACCTGTAACATGAGAAACGTTATAGAAAATATAAGCGAACCTGGCATGAATTAACACTAAGCAATATGAGAGCAGTAAGGAAATCTTGCCACACTGTGCAAATGGTTTCATTGGTTTTGAAACTAGTTTTGCTGAAGTACACAGCTTGTATCAAAGAGTTAGATTCCGTCAACATAATTAGGTGCATTGAATCGAAACTAACCAATTGGATAATGAATGTGTACATACACTTTGTCCGTTTTCAGTTTGCAGTCACATGACTAACTATGTCATACTATCTCAGACACAGAATCTATATACTTTGTTTTTCAGATATATTGAGCTACAAATATTCAGAATTGAAACGTATGTCATTTGATACAAGACATACGTCGTTGAAATTTCTTCGTAGCAAAGACAAAGAAAAATAATATTAGCATGTCTTGTATAATGAGATACCGACAACTGTTTTAGTCAAAAGAGAAAATACGTATTTATCGACATATACAGGTTATGTTTAGTGCTTGTTTGTATTTTTCCATTGATATTTTAAGATTTCTTATTTATCTGTTCTTCTTGCAACAATAATAGTCAGTTTCGAGTAATTAATCGTAAGTATTTAACGTAATATTTCTTAATTAAATTATTTTACTTTGACACTGACAAATTACATTTTTTGATAAATTGATATGCATATCGCAAAATGTAATTTTCATAATATGAAGTGATATAAAATTTCATGTTTGTGTTCTTTTTGTTGTAGAATATGCCAGCTAAACGTCTAGATTCACAGGCACAAAATCTAGTTGCCAACCTTCTTCATTATTTTGAAGAAGAGAAATATAATAGAGGTCCATTATTGTCTGTTGATTCAGTTTATGAGGTAAGATAACACCAAATTAATATCTTTAGATTAATGAGGAAAAATATTTTTAGAGAGTAGCAAGTGCTCTTAAGATCTCTGTCCGAACCGTTTACAATATCAAGAAACGTGGGACATCATCACCTGGAAAACAAATACCCCGACGTAAACCAAAAACCAAAGATTTGCCAGAAAGCTTGAAAATGGAAGTCCGAAATACTTTATACGACATGTTTCATCAAAGTATTCTAAGCAATTTTATTTTCATAAATGATTTATTTTTTAATGATATACTTTTTTAGAAAAACATGTTACATTGAAAACATTGAAGACTGAACTGGAAACTAAACAAATGGTGCAAATAGGAAAAACATCTCTTTCCATTTTACTCAAACATATCGGTTTCAAATATAAAAAAGATGATAATAGAAGAGCATTAATGGAAAAACTTGATGTTAGTATAATGCGAAGTGTATTGTTAAGGAAGTACATTGAGAATACAAATTCTGGTTTGCGTCAAGTTGTCTTTTTAGATGAAACATGGATATTTTCCAAAGGATCGAAACCGTAAAGAGAAAGTTTATGAAATTGATGAACTGTTAAGAAATGCAGGACATGAAATTCTTAGACTGCCACCATACCACTGTGACTTCAATGCTATTGAGCTAATTTGGGCAAAAGCAAAAACATATTACAATGTGCACATCGGTAGGGCTGGTTACACCTACGAAAAGGTGAAAGAAATGTGGAAGGAGGCATTACATACATGTGATAGTAATACATGGAGTAACTGCATAAGGCATACTGATAATTTAATAAAACAATGGTATGAAAGAGAAAACTGCTTGGTAGACTTGGATATAAATCCAGTAATAATCAATGTTACAGAATCAAGTACAGAATCAGACTCTGATTCAGATTAATATATGTAATTGCAACTAAAGGTGTCATATTTTATGTTAGTACAAGACAACATTATTTTCTGTCTATGATAGTGTTTTTATGATTGTATTAGAAAGATTATATATTTAAGCTTCCATGTAAATATGTTTTATTCAAATAAATATTTCTTATTAGACCGATTATGAATTAGATGAATTATTTGCTATTTCTACATACTTCTATTTTCTAATATGCTCAGTTAATATATGAACAACTCAAGAGTTTGCAGATACAATCAACATAAATTGCGAAGATAAAGAAAATAGCTTTTGTCACATACTGCACTACTGTTGTTCATTGAGTTTAGTATGCTGTATGGCATTTTAAAATCAGGTTTTAATAGTCTTATGCAGAATAACATTAAAAAATATCAGCGCTCACTTGTGCAGTCACATCCATATCTGTTAACACTAGAATAGAATAATACAATTTCACTATTTTGTATTTATTGTATTGATTAAAGTATCTGCATTTTATTAAGTTGAATAGTTTTTATATGAGCAAGTTTAACAACAGTTATGATAATTTTTTAACATACTGATTCCAAATGAAGTTATATCTTCAATGGTTTTACTTAGCGTAGCAATGTAATAATTGAACTGTATAATTAATTTATACATAATACTAATAGTTCTCTATAGTTTTTGTAAACAAATGAATTATTCGTGTAATTATTATTAACCATTTTCTTGGAAATAATAATACCAATATAATCAAGGTGAGCTTTTATTTATTTAATTTCTAATGCAAAAAATTTGATTATACATATGAAACAATCAAAATTTAGCTTCCTATTTTCTTATTTCCCAACCTTTCTGTTCTACTTTTTGGTTATATTGGATTGCTTTGTAATTCATTTATGTTAGTGAATTTCTTCTCGTATGATTTCTGCAATTTCCAGATTATTTCTTATTCCAAATTTATTTAATGCAATTAATGCTATAAGTGAAGCATCTGTTTACAATACATGAAAAGCTGCATTTTCTACATGTACCTTTGTCTTCTTTAAAGAATATTATTTTATATGCGTATTTGAGATTTAAAACTTCCAAAGTTACTGTGTTTATACTTCAAAAATTTTAGGTTATGTCATACGGCATCGTTCCAATTTAATTACCATTACATTGGTCAATAACATCGATTGATTAAACAGGAAAAACATTTAGAAAATAAATAGAAAACATTATGTATTGAAATAACAATTTTATATTTATAAAATACTTAAACCTCTTTTGACTCAAAAGTACCGACTAGATTCATACTACTAAAAATAAATGAAAATTGATCATGTGACTGCAAACTGAAAACGAACAGAGTGTAGATGAACGAGCTTATGAAGAACATGACGACAACTTACACAACGATGATTGTATTGAAGTTCCTACAAGAGAATTAACAGCCGAACAACTATAAAAAATATTAGAATGGTTGAAAACGATTATGGAAGTTGATTCTAATATCGAGCGTAGCCTTACAATTTTCCGAACGATAAACAATGCAATTCGTTGCTATAAACACACTTATGAAGAGAAAACTCAAAGAAAAAGGTGCAGACATCGATAATGTAATTTTTAGATAATAAAAAATTAATTTTATATACAAGACATTTGGATTTATTTACTAAGGAACTTTCTTTAAACAAATAACCAATTTTTATATATACATATTTAATTCCTTGATTAGTCCGGGAAGTCAGTGTAACCGATTATTCAGACTATGTGAGGTATTGCTGTACATATATACTAGGTAGTTATGCAATACTGACTTCAATATAAAGGGAAGAAAACATAAAAAATACTTCAAAATAATGTTGCTAGTGGGAATTAGGTTTTATTTTTGTTTTAAAACACAAATAAGTAGACATTAAATAATTTTAAATATTGAATACTGCAAACATATAAATAAATCGTCAGTTAGCAATGAAAATATTATAGTTCTTGTAATGTAAACTTTGAAACATAAAAAAAAATTTAATTTAAAAGTAATTTATTCAATCATTCGTTAATGCATAATCTATACTCGATTGCCGAGAAGTGCCAGTGATGAATATATTTAATTCAAATGGTTGCAACTTTACAGGGTCAATGAAAGCACCACTTTCTTTGCAAAAAATAATAAAGCAAAATAACATAGTATACTAATTTCTGCAATAAGTTAAAATTCTTCTTCTTTTGTTAAAATCGTTAATTTTCGCTTTTCATAATGTGGACAAAAAAGTTTAAAAGAATACCCGATGCGTTGGCTTGTAATCTTTAGAAAGTCCAGATGTATCTGGACGGGTATTCTCTAACTCGAGCTTCAAAACGTAATGTATCTTAAAACACGGCGTTTTCGAAAATGTCATGTGAACAACACAACGAAGACTCGAAGAGCACAGCAGTATGGTATTCAACAAGCTATATGTACGAGATTTGAAGAAAACGGGAAACGAAAGCTGAAACCATGACAGCTTCGTGGAGTTTAGAATACCCACTTTGTTCTTTTTGTCAAGATGTAACACAGTTTATTTCTATTAATTTGGTAAAATTGTAAAGAAGCATCACAAAGTGCAGAACTATTATAATATACCTGACGAATTTTATATATCGAAAGCAAAGGGCAATTATACGTTTGCACAAAATGCAGTGCTAATTGATTTATTTATTGATTTTATCCAAAATATTGTATTCTGTAACATTTTCTAAAATAATGTCGAATAAAACGACACCTATACACATTTTATAGGTTATGTTTTGTTACTTATTTTGCTGGGTAAAGTACCGAGATATCAAAAATACTTTAAATCTGGAATAAATGAAATTACTTGCTTAAAGTAAATAAAATGTAGAATTTTATCTCTTAATGTAATAAAATCGCAAATATTGCAAATAATATAACTATAATTCAAAATTTAGCTAATGTCAGAGTTAAACGCAGACATTAGCTAAATTTTGAATTATAGTTATATTATTTGCAATATTTGCGATTTTATTACATTAAGAGATAAAATTCTACATTTTATTTACTTTAAGCAAGTAATTTCATTTATTCCAGATTTAAAGTATTTTTGATATCTCGGTACTTTACCCAGCAAAATAAGTAACAAAACATAACCTATAAAATGTGTATAGGTGTCGTTTTATTCGACATTATTTTAAAAGTAGTATGATGTTGAATAGGGAAGTAAACCTATCAAGTAATTTTCTTCTATATCAAATTTTATTTTTTGATTAAATAAATGTCAACATGCATAGGTGAAACATATACCGAGATATCAAAAATTATCTTGGTCAACGGTGGCCATGTGGTGAAAAACGTCTGTCTTAATTTATATCATCCTTTTGAGAAAATTCGGATGAAATTTTCAGGTTAAGTGTCATGCTGACGTTAAAATTTGTCAATATATTAATCTTAATGTCAGTATGACACATAACCTGAAAATTTTATCAGATTTTTCTCAAAACGATGATATAAATTAAGACAGACGTTTTTCACCCCATGGCCACCGTTGACCAAGATAATTTTTGATATCTCGGTACTTTACCCAGCAAAATAAGTAACAAAACATAACCTATAAAATGTGTATAGGTGTCGCTTTATTCGACATTATTTTAAAAGTAGTTGGAGCAAAGTTTTATTTATTTTTGCTACAGGTAACTTATACAAATATAAATATATGTAATTTAAATTTTCTTGAAAAGTGTTGCCGTCATTTGTCACGTAGCATAAGCTCTAAAGCATATCAAAATACATTAATATTCGACGAATTACTATTAAGACATTGTTTTCCTCTTTCTAATACCTTAAAATGCATGTGCGATGCTCAACCAACTGCTTATATCCAAAGATAACACAATAATAATTCACCAAAACTTTTACCAAGAGCTAGTCGTTTTAAGAACGAATGGCGGGAATGTTAAGTATACAGGTAGTGAAAGTTACGAATAAAAAGTAGTGGAACATGAAAAGGACCTAAAAAGAAACAATTTAAAGCCGCGAACGTAATTTGAAGAGAAACAATTTTTAAAAAATTAACTTTTTACGAGGCTATTTAAACAAATTGAAGATTAATATAGCAAAAATACGTCATGTTTAATTAATACATTAAGGCATTTACAGAACACGATTATCCGCAATTTGGCTTGTTTTGCTTGTGTTGAAAATACACTCACGGACGAAATTATCGAATATTTTAAATTTAATTTTTTTTTTGTATACATATATAAATTTTAATGAAAGAAAAAGAATATACAAGAAAAAATTGTTTATTTTTTATTGTTTACTTAACGAATATTAATTTTTAATTAGCAGAAAATCATTAAAAAATTATTGATAAATTTTATGAAAATTTAGGATAATTATTTTAAACTTAAAAGCCACTCGGTTAAGCAAATACTAATCTTTTGATTGAAAGAAGAACATAGTTAATAACGAGTATTCCCACCTCGAGCTCTAATTACTGCTTGCATCCATCTCAACACGCTACCAATTAGAGTTTGAATATATTCTTGAGGAATTGCGTTCCATTCATATTGTGTTGCAAATCGAAGTTCTTCTATTGTATTTGGAACAGGATTTCTTTGTCGTAAGCGGCGTTTTAACTGATCCCATACGTGTTCAATGGGATTAAATAAAATTTGAGCGGCATCAAAGTAATTAGTCACTATTCCAGCTGCGTGTGTTCGAGCGTTATCGTGCACAAGTACGAATCTGTCATATCCAATGTGGCCCACATATGGTGAAACATGATCTTGGAGGATGTTTTCGATATACCAGTCACTAGTTATACTTCCATTGGCTTTCACAAGTTCAGTGCGTCCATCCCAACTTATGCCTCCACAAAGCGTTATGCCACCACCTTCAAAACTAACAGTCTGTATGAGATTGCAGCCGCTGAACCGTTCCCAACTCTTCTATAGACATGATTTCGCCCATCTGGCTTCTATAATTGGATTCTAGTCTGATCAGTGAATAGAATATTTTTTCAGTTTTCGATATTCCACTGAGCATGTGTTCTGGCAAATTGTAATCGACGGGTTTTGTGATTTTGGAGAAGACGTGGAACTTTGGCAGGCCGTCTTTGCTTTAAACCTACTTCTTTTAGTCTTCGTTTAACCGTTCTCGAACTAACATTAACATGTTTTAATGTTAGTAACTCATTTTTGATATATGTGGATGTCAATGTGCGATTTTGCGTGAATTTAGTGTCAAAAAATGATCATCAATTGCTGTTGTGCACCTTTTGCGCCCTTGACCGGGTCTTCGTATGAAATTTCTAGTCTCTTGATACATTTTTAAAATATTCGATACTGTAGATTGACCTCGTCTGAGACATTGTGCGATATCTTTTTGTCTATATCCTTCGCCATACAGAGTTACAATTTGTGCCGCTTCAGCTTCACTGCTGTAGCTAACGGGTGGCGGCATAATTCTTGTTTTTAAGAGCAAGCAACAAACGAAAATCACTAACACTTACTTAATTTCACCATGAATAAGTTAATTCACGTTAATTCTTAAATTATGTGAGAAGATTTTTAAATGACGCAACGCGCGATAGACTATATACGCCATTAAAATCATTAAAATGAATTAAACGTCAAAATATTTTAAAGCAATTGAATATATTCACCTACTAGATTAATAACATCAGCACATATTTAACTTTACGGCGATAATTTAAAATTATATTTGAGTAATTGAGATAACAAAAAATATTCGATAATTTTGTCCAAGAGTGTAGATGTAATGTTAGAAAATGATTTTTTTAAATTTATTTGTGGCTATAAGTTTATACTGAAAGTTATTCATTTTTAGGTCCTTTACATGTTCCACTAATTTTTATCCGATAACTTTCACTACCCGTATTCTTTGCAAACTCCCGAATGGCATAGCAGTTAGAGAATACTACATTGTTAAAGCGGCGAGTGAATATATGCCATAAACGCATAGCGTTTTGGTATTCGAGAATACCCGTCCTAATCGGATCGTTGGGACTAAATCGAAAATTGAATTTTGATAATGTAAACAAGAAGCATGCAAAGCGTGGAAAATGGAAGCTTAGGAAAGATATTCCCGTTTTCAACACGAAGTAGATAGATAACGATAAATTAGAAAAGAGGTTAACAGGAAGGAAATCAAAAATTGCGTTGGACTGCAATAAGTATGAATCATACAGAGATTTCCTACATTAAAAAAATACTTTCTACATCAAAGCCTACAATCTTATAATTAGAGACCGGATTATATGCAAAGTGCATATATTTTTTTATTTTTGCATATCTTTAAGTATAGCCCTTATGTAGACGTGTTACACTGATTAGAGTTAATTAGTATTAATTAGTGATTGCATATTTAGGCATTTCTATGCATATTTTTACAAAAGTTGCATATTTGCATATTTAAGCTTTTTCATTTCTATCCACTAAAAATTCCTAGTAATTGCTAATGCAGGCGACAATTCCCAGAACAATAAAATCTCTTACATCCATTTCACTAATGATATTTTCCAAGAATTGCACGTGCAAAAGGAATCGGTAAATACGTTTTAAAACTTTTATTATTTATTAGTTCCCAAAAAAAGAAATAAAAATAAAATCTTCTCATTCACCGAGTAGCTCTGAGCAGAACATCTAATCGTGTTACGTTTTTAAATATTGTGCATTCATACAATGAGTACAATGAACAAAATTTCTCCATGGATTAAGCCATATCCTGAATTGGTAAAGGATGGCAACAAAATATTTTATCGAGCCTGCAGCAAAGGGGTAAGTTAATCACAATCAGTTTTACTAAAAGCTTTACAAGTTTTTTAATTCTTTAACTTTTGATATGAAACGACAATTGTTGTTGTAGGTGTCTTCTGAGAGAAGATACCTGATTGATCAGCACGCTAAAACTCCTTCACATATTGGAAAATGTGAAAAACTAGGGCGATCCGGATGTTTGCAGCAATCTATACGCCAATGTGTAGCATCAAATACACGAAAATTAGAACAAGAAGAATTTAATACGGATCTACGTAAAGCATTAATTTTGTCTAATGTACCATTAGTAAAATTAAATAATGTCAACTTGAAATCGTTCCTAAAAAAATATTTGAAACTTAATGTACCTGACGAAAGTACCTTACGAAAAAATTATGTCACGTCTTGTTACCAGCAAACATTGTCCGAAATTCAACAATTGGTAGGGAATAATTTTATTTATTGTAGATGAAAGTGCGGATAACTGTGGCCGTTATATTGCCCATTTGTTGATAGGAATTCTTCATGAAAATATTCTAAGCATATCATATTAAATTTGTTGTAAATAACTTCAAAGATCAAATAATGTGACTATTGCCCAATTCATTGAAGACGGTTCATCAAACATTTATTTACCTGGACGTGTACCTTGTGAAAAAGTTTTACTTATGTTGTCCGACGCTGCACCATACATGATAAAAGTTGCGAAAAATTTAAAATTTTTTTATAGTAAAATTATTCACACCACTTGTTTAGCTCATGGGTTCAATCGTGTAGCCGAAGACATTAGGAATCAATTCCCGTTAGTTAATGATTTAATTAGCAATGTCAAAAAGTATTTCGAAAAGCACCTTTGCGAATTCAATTTTATAAGGAGCAACTTCCTGGTGTTCAGTTGCCTCCTGAATCGATTATTACGAGATGGGGTACATGGTTGGAAACTGCAATTTTTTATGCCGATAATTTTGAAAGAATAAGAAATGTAATTCATGAAATGTAAATGTAAAAAGATAATAACATCAATAGAATTGCCACAAAACCTTTTGTATATTAAGTCAAATTATAGCTTTGTTTCAAGTTCCATTCGTAAACTAGAAACGCAAAGGATGTCGCTCTCAGAATCAATCGAAATAGTAGACGAATTTGATATGCTATGTAAAAAGGTTAATGGTATAATAGGTAATTATATATACGAAAAATTAAAAAAAGCAATAAACAAAAATGGGGGTATTTAAAATTGAACAAAATTAACAAAAGTTTGAAAGGTGAGACAGTAAATGATTTCGACTTTTTTTAGTTTAGAATGTATTGCAAAGTTTAAAAATGCACCAGTTACGACTGTGGATGTTGAAAGAAGCTTTTCAATTTCTAAACATATTGCTATAGATTTTTCCCGCAATATTTTGAAAAATTTTATTATTTATGAATGCATATTTTATTTTGAACCATTAATATTTTTGACTTGCGTAGTTGTAGTACGCCGATTATTTTGATATTTCCGTAGACACTAATGTACGCTGAGTTTAGAAGGTCGTGTTTTTGAGAAGATAAATCTTTATCTTTGATAAGTAGCTTCGTGATTTTGATTAATTAGTTTTGGTGCTTGATTTCATTACCGATATTTATACGAGTTTGTTGACCTTGTTGTTTAATTTTTAGGCTTTCTAACTCATTGTGTCTCGAGAAAAAATTTTTTTTTTTATTTACGTAAGTAAATTATTTAAAAGATATTATTCTGATTATCATTATTATTATTATCTTGTATGTACTGATTTGTGTATCTTACCATTGTGGTAATATTGATATATATATTTTATTTTTAGTTATTTGAAATAAATGACAAAGAACGTTTTTTAAAATTTCAAATATAAAAAATTTCTTTAAAGTTAAAATTTTGTTCGCTTGGGATATTCAAGGGCATTTTTTTCATGTGGATTGCACATGCGTTAGAGTCTGTTTCGGACTGTCATATAAGTTGTTTACTTTGTTTATTGTGGGAGAAATTAAAATACATCTTTGTAATTTATTAGTTTTAATTTTGCTCGGTTGTCACTAAGGAAGTTTAATTGTACGCTGCGGTCAATTTCCGTACGATAATTTTACCTTAATAATAATGTTTAATGACGCAATATTGATCTTTATACTTCATAAAGAAATGTTTTTTTAATTTTTTTTTATTTTTGTATTAAAGTTTCATTTAAATTTATTGTGATTTTCTTTTTACCTTTGTTTGTACTCTTTTACTGGCGCATTATAAATTTGTAGAAGAGAAAAACCACGTTTTCCAATTGGAACCTTGAGGGAAAAGCAGTCTCATCTTGAAAATTAACCGACTGAATATCTAAGCTGGACAGATTGGTTGTGAATTGTGAATAAGCAATATATAAAATCACAATTCATAGCAATAAAGTTCATATTTAAATTTCTGCTTTTATTTATTTTAGGTCAAATTTTTAGATATTTTCAGTTTTTTTTTTTTGCATATATGGCCGAAGTTTATGCATATTTCTTGAAAAATCGATGCATATATATGTGCAAATATTTCAATTTTTCTTTGCATATAATCTGGTCTTTACTTATATGTATATGAAAAACATTAATTACATATAATTAATAATTACTTCCACAAACTTCAATTTTAATATATAAATCATGCTTCTTCAAATTTTAAAATAAAAATGAACATAATAACCATAAAACTAAAAGTTTTCTAATAATAATTAACTTAAAATGGTACGTCTGATTTTGATTGAATTAAAAAGACTTCGAATAAACATTTATTTCTATATGGAATTATAGTCTTTTCGAAAATAATCTCGTTACACTTTAATTTCTTCACAGCCTTAGTTAGCTCCTAATCGTTTACTTTAGTAATTACGATTTTTATTATATTTTAATATTTGTAACATTATTTAGGCCATGATGGTCTAGTGAGTAGATGATTTCAAGTTCGAGGCTCGAATCATCTCAAACGCCTATGACATTTCGGCTCACAAAGGGTATTACAAACGCCGGTCGTGTTATCATCCTAATGTGCCGAAGAGCTGTAGTCATAATAACTCATGACAGACCAACCATTTTGATCGTTTTCAATTTTTTGTCTTATCGTAATTTTAGTACATTTGAAATTAAATGGGTAATACTATCTACATTAAAGAAAAGTCAGTCATACTACCTTCCGATACCACACTTCTAATATTAAAAAGTATTCGTTACCATATAAATAAAATATATATTTTTATATATTACATAACTACCTTTTTTATTAAGTATTAATATAATAATTATAATTAACCAATTTTATTGATTAGTATAGCTAAAATTAAATTAAAAAAATTATTATAGTGATTAGACAATATAAAATTACTTTTAAATTATAACAAATAAATACGTACAGGTTTGGCAAATATGTAAAAATAAAGAACCATCACATGTTTTTGGTACAATATACAAAGATCTTATGTTTTAAAAACTACTTACACTATCTCTATCCTGTAAATCGTGTAATTGAGGTGGTTTTAAAGGTTCCATTTGGGGTTCAAGGTCTGGGGCACTGCCCCATTGACCATGAGTCATCATTCTATCATCGTACAGAGAAAATCTAGCAGATGATTCCTTGGCAGCTTTACCCCGAGTCCGCCTTACGGATGGTGGAACATCTCCTGGTGTTTTAACCCTTTGCGATGGATCCTTCAATCTCGATAAATCCGTTGTCGACGAGAATACTTCTGCAAATTGTTCCAACGACCGTTGTCGCAACAAAGAATTTTTATTTTTTATTATTTGACTGACGCCAGCTAGATTACATTTATTGTCTGAGGATTGCACATCTTCTGCTTTAACTACCGTTAAAGGTAAAGTGGATGGTCTCTTTATCTCGCTTTCTGTTAAAAGGGAAGTTGTAACACCGTTCTGACCAAAGCTATTTACTAGTTTACCAGGTACAATTTTTACCTAAAAAAGAATACAATTATAAATGAAATACCAATAAAATAAATATAATGGAGTTACAAAAACTCCGCATAGCAAAACATATGCAAAGAAGTAAAATATTCATTAATCATATAATTCATAATAAGGATAACAGATGCATTAATATTAAATTAAATAACATTTTTACTTTTATGGACGCAATACATAATTCACCGACGTAATTGACGAATATTGCTTCTTCTTACAGCCAATTTCTTTGATTCTTATTTTCAAAACGGCAGACAAAATTATTCACAAAACTTTAAAAATGCTTATCAATCCATTTTTCTTTTCTTTTAAAGTTAGTTTTTTTTAATTTTTAAGCTTTTATAAATATACTTGATGTAGTTATATTTACTATCAATATATTATTATTATTATGAATATTTAAAATATAATGGAAATTTAAACATCAATACTGCAATTAATAGTTATTTTACATTACACTTTTACAAAAGTTACCTTTCCTCTAATAATAATCATTCAATTAAGTTAAACTTGTAATGGTTTAACTTAAATAATAGACGTATGTCTATTTTCTAACCCTGTATAATTTTAATTTATTTCAATACATTAAACAGAATGCCATTTATTGTAAATGTATGCCCTCATGTATACTAGCTGTCTTTGAAATAAAGAGACAACATATGATAAATGAAAAGATGTAATTATATAGAACATAAATCTAAAAAATTTCGACGCGAACCCCGGAATAAAAAACACCCAGAAAATTGTATTATATGACGCCTATGAATTCAAAATGTGTATAAATAATAAATACTTCACACACACATACGCTACAGCGTATGTTTACATACGCAACAGCTGGATGAGATGGGCAATAACAAAACTATTCTTTTTGTTATTGTTGGTTAACTTTAATACATCGTCTTTTATAATATAGTCGATCGCACAGCGGCGTGACAAAATTTTTTAAATATCTTTGTCATTTTTCTTTCGCTTATGAGGGAATTCTGGGAAAATATTTTGGCTTTATATTCTATATGACTATATCTTTCCATTTTCATATGTTGTCTTTTTATTTCAAGGACGCTCGGTATATTGCTTATATTTGGAATATGTGAAATGTTCCTTATCTGCCCGATAATTTGCCCTTGGACTATTATTTATGTGTATTGTTTTGTCTTAAAACGAAATTAGTTAATTTGCATGTGTTAAAATGTATTGTCTCGGATATACAATTCAAACAATAAATACGTGCAATTTTATCAATATTCAATGTTCATTTCCATGTTGAAACCATTGTGTAAACAAAATTCTATTGCAATTCTATTTAATTGTAAAACTTGGTCTATATTCTAGGAAGCGGTGTCTATTATATTTGCAATTTTATTACCTTATTCATTAAACCGCTTGTATTTCTACCTAGCTTTATTAGTGAACAAATTCAATACATAGGCTTTAATCTGGCCATGGTTTTAAGCTAATGTTTCCTAGATAGGCATCAATAAATTCCATAAATAACAATAGAATTTATTCTAAACATTTTAATTAAATTTATAACTAATACTTAATTAAAATACTTTAAACTTAAATTGTAAAAGCCGTATAACGTGTATTATTGCAAGTAGGTACCATTTACAAACAATCGGTAACTTTGGAAATTTTCCGAGTTATGTCGTCATCTGGCCGTACACAAGCCGCATGCCTACTTGCAATAACTTTGAACACTAAGAAAAGTGGTCTTGTTTTTAATAACAAAACACATCAGTCTTATCATAAGCATCAAGAGACATACAGGTCTCATTTTAACATTAAAATAAACTTTAATGTCAAGGGTTTCGATATACACCCATACCTCGCTTAGCGGTCTAGATACGTTCCGAAAAAGTTGTCCGTAAAGCGAAAAGCCGTTTAACGAATCAATTATTTTCATGCAAATTTATACAAATTCAATCAGATCGGTTCCATTAAAAAAAATATATTTAAAGGGTTTAGTTCATCAGGCATTTTATTCTTTTCATTTTCTATAAAAATACATTACTTACTTAAAAATAAAATAACAACAAATAAGAATACATACATAAAATGAACACATTACATAGTCCAAAAAAGAAAAACAAAAGAAATCATATTCACATACAAAAATGATAAAATGTTTGGAAGCTTTTTTAATCTGATAAAATGCTGCCGTCGTCAATTTCCGTTGTTGAATGACTTAACTTAAAATATTCGTTCAACTTTGTCTGCTTCGCCCTCCTTTCTGCTTCTTTTTGCAACGTTTTGTAACATCTAATGACTGAGTTTACTTCTCGAGATACTTTATCGCTGCGTCCTTCGTCGGGATTATTTTGAAGAAGGATGTTCATTCCCTTCTCGAAATAAGAAAGCGCATTTGTCAAGGTTTTTGCTGTTAACTGCCTGGATATAGCAGGCTCTGGCTCCTCATCAAGAGTTTGTTCGGTTACTAACTGGATCAGCGCCTCATTTGAAAGAGGTTATCTGTCAGCATCGACTGAGTCAATCAAATCACCTTCTTCTAAATCTTCAAAACCAAGATCTTTTGCTAAACTCTAATGTTTTGTCGAACTTCAGGAAGAGAATTAACTTCAGACTTATTATATTTTATGGATTCTGGCCATATTTGTTTCCAAACATGGTTCATTGTGGTTGATTTTAAGTCTTTCCGTGATTCGCTAATGTTGTACATGGCATCTTTGATGTCGTAGTTTTTCCAAAATTGTTTTATCGAAGATTCGCCAAAATAATGCTGAATAAATTTACGAAAAGTTCTGCATAAATAATAAGCCTTAAATGTTGCTATAACACCCTGATTCATTGGTTGTATCAGAGCTGTTGTATTTTTGGGAAGGTACTCAATCTCCACATCTTCTAATAATTCTGGTAAATTAACCGGGTGCCCTGAATCATTATCCAAAATGAGCAATGCCTTGTTGCTCAAGTTCTTTTCCTTTAAATATTTTTTTACTTCTGGCCAAAAGTTATTTTTAAACCAGTACTCAAAAAGGATCTTAGCCATCCAACCTTTCTTATTGGATTTCCAAATGACGGGCAATTGTTTCTTGTTCAGCCCTTTATTTTCTGAATTCTTGGATTTTCTGAATGATATACTAACAGTGGTTTTAGTTTAAAATCCCCTGCAGCATTTACACCAAGAGGCTCGTTCTTTAGAGACCTTATACCCAGATGCAGACTTTACCGATTTTGAAATGAAAGTTCTTTCAGGCATTCGCTTCCAATAGCTTCCTGTTCGTGTACATTAAAAACTTGTTCTGGTTGGTATCCACCTCTTTCTATAACTTTTTTTCAAAGTGTTGGGATATTCTTTGCCTGCGTTATCATCGGCACCAGCTTTTTCGCCTTTCATTTTCAAATTATGCAAATTGTGGCGATTTTTTAAATTTTTTTAAACCAACCTCGGCTTGCTTCGAATTTTTCATTTTTCGCAGATTCATCATTATCCTCTCTCTTTAAATTTATGAAAATATTTTTGGCCTTTTCTTGGATAGTCATCTAGCTCATTGGCATCCTTCGTTCATTATTGTCTTCAATCTACATAATTCATAATTTTTCCATATTTTCCATAACACTGCTTCTTTGGCGAGTTAATTTTGAAACACTTGAAGGTGTAGCGGACAGCAAATGTATCTCAATTTCTTTTTTTCTATCACGAATAGTTTGAACGGCAGACTTCGCCAGTCCAATTGCATTACAAACTTGAACAATTTCCTCACCAGCTTCAATACGACGTAGAACTTCTAATTTGGTCTCTAGCGTGACAGATTTTCGGCTTCTCTTTTTATTAATTTTGTCTGTACGTTAACGGAAAAAACAAATCAACACATGTACAGTGGTGAGTATTATTTGCCAAATTTTGATCCAAAACTTCAACTCACCACTCTTCAATAACAGTTTTATCAAAAATATTATTAAGATCAAAATTAATAAGAACACAATTTCCTATTAAATAAGACTCGACTCAGGTTCCTAGATTAAATGGTTTCGATTGTAAGGACAAAGAACTATGATTTTTTGTGAAAAATCGCTCTTTTTCCTAACTTTAACCTCAATAAGGCACGTGTTAACATTATCAGATTGACCTGAAACTTTGTCAATCACATTTTCTAGCCTATTGGCACATTTTAGGGGGGTGCCCCAATGAAAAAACCAAAATTGATTTCTTGTAACCAACCTAATGCACATACATACAAAAATAAAGCAAATACAACTAAGCTATTGGCCGTATAATGAAACATTTTAAGCCGTAAATCGAAAAAATGTCATAATTAAAAAGGCCGTTATGGCGAAATGCCGCCTTATAGCGAGGAATGGGTGTATTTTGTAACGTAAATAAACCATTAGGATAGGAAGATCTGTGTTTTCTTTAAATAATTACCACATGTACCTGTATACTGGTCCTTGGAGTATTTAAATAATAAACACGAGCTACCAATAAATACTTTGGAACCGTCAAGACCATCAGGTCATAATATGTGTGGAAGTGCGTCTTATGAGCTCAGCATCGATACTGTTGGAAAGGCGATAATACAGCTGATTCTGCTTTGGGGATTTTTAGTAAAGACATTATTCGACTGCAATTAACTGAAAGGTTGAGTTCAATGATGGATTGGTATAACGAGCTGTTTAAAAATTGTCGGCGGATTACCATAGAGAATGGTTCTAAAATCTGCAACGAACCATCACAAAGTTCGGTCTTAAAAAAATCGGTGAGAGCGGTCCCAATTGGTGATGGACGATCATAGACAGAGGTTTTAAAAAAGAGCATACGGACCATAGCAAGGTTCGGTCTATACCAGAAAGTAAAATTGGCATGTGTGTTTGGCCAACGTATAAAAAATAACGCGTACTTTGATCCAAGTGTATGTATTTGTACCAGAAGCGTTAAATTTGTAAGTGTATGAACTAGCCAAATACAGCCCACCAACTAACAGTATTTAGAATATTAATCAAATTAAGAACCATAAAGTGAATTGTATATACTTTTCCAAAGAATAGAAAAATATGCCCGTGTTAATACTATGTGAACGATTACAGAAAAGAAGGAATCCTCCTACGCTGCAGATGACAGTCGATGCCAAGGCTGGTTTGGGAAATTATTAGCCGTTTTTCAGATAAGTGAATATATATGTTTTTCGCAATATGTACGGTATGCGCCAAAATAAATAACACTGAAATGCGTGCCATTGTTATGCGCATGTCTGCTTTTTGACGTATGATACTAGCAGCGTTATGTGTTTTTAGTAGTGCAAAGAACGTTGTTATGTGATGTTATAGTTGAGAATGGGTCTCACGACTGAGGAAAAAGTGTTTATCGTCGAGCATTATTTTCGATCGTACGGAAAAGGCAAACAAGGTGGACCGAGTTTGAAGTTAGTGACGGAAACATATCGCGATCAATTTCATAAAGAGGCACCTACCAACAAAGTTATGCTTTCTATTGTTGAGAAATTTCGTCGTTCTGGCAGTGTGTTGTGCCAACGGAAGGGAGGGTCTGGTAGGCCAGTAACTGTGAGAACGAATGGGAACGATGGACGTGTCCGCAATCAGGTTTTGCAATCACCGAACGGAAGTCTTCGGCGAACGGCATTTAAGTTGAATATCAGCAGTACGTCGATTCGGCGTTTGTTCAAAGATGTAGGTGGATTTCCGTACCGAATTCAAGTTGGACAACGATTGTCAAACCAAGATATGAATGCCAGGGTTGCGTATTGTGGACAATTTTTGGCTATGTTGTACGAGGATCCAGATTTCTTGAATAATGTGTGGTTCTCAGACGAAAGTCATATTCACTTGGAGGGTTACATCAATAAACAAACAACTCGCTGCCTTGGTTTCCGTAAGCCAGATGTGATTTTCCAAAAACCGCTACATAGTGCCCGTGTGACGATATGGTGTGCAGTGTCAGCACACGGTGTGATTGGTCCGTATTTCATTGAGGATGATGATGGCACACCTCTTACTGTTACCCAGGAACGTTATAGAAACATTGTGGTAACGCCATTTGTCCAAGATCTCAGAGGGTTTTTTTCGTGCCAGGGACCTTCGGATGGAAGAGCAGTGGTTTCAACAGGACGGGGCGACCAGTCACACTGGTCGACAATGGATAGCATTGCTGCAGGAAACTTTTGAAGGACGCATCATTTCCCGCAATTCTAATTTCAACTACCCATCACATTCCCCCGATCTTACACCACCGGATGCCTACGTATGGGGTATGTTAAAGGAGCAAGTCTTCAGCGGTACAGACCCACCCAGAACTGTTAATCATTTACGTGAGAAGATCGTCTCCTTTTTCAGGAATATGCAGCAACCTGTGTTCTTGAATATGTTTGACAATCTGCGTAACCGTTATGAGCAGTGCCTACAACGCCATGGCGCACATTTTGAACATGTATTCTATAGACATAATAATGTATAAGTAATAAATAATATACTTCAGTAATTTCAGTGTTGTTTATTTTGGCGCATACCGTATATATAACGGGTGCTCATTTGAAAAGTCAATCTAGTAGCATGTGATTTACTGAGAACATTTTGAAGTATGTCGTAAATTAAAATTTACTACTTAACCTACGAAATCGTATATTTTGACAGTTTCATACATACAAATAAATAACAAATGTGATTGACATTATCAAATGTCATTTGGATTTACGTTTACGGAACAACAAACGCATACTAATATATATGCGTCTTATTCTATCAAAATTTCAAAGTAACCTAGATTGACTTTTCAAATGAACACACGTTACATAAATGAACCTTAAAAGAGCTTGTCAATTAGATTTCTAAGACACTAAATGTATTATCTAACATATAGTAATCTTGTAATAGTTACTGATTTTGTTTCGTTTGTTTTCTTAAACTAAATTGTTTATTTGTTAGTTTTACCATCTTGTTGTATTTATCGCATATACCGTCACATAACAAAGCCTTTTAGATTTTATTTAAACGCGATCATATACATTGTTTGTCTCTATTGTATTTGAAACGGGTGTTTTTATATTTATTGCACCTTTCAAAAATCTGAATCGCCCTGAGAATTTAATTAATCAAATATGACCAAGGATGGACATTTCTATGTAATGTTAGTAGCATTTTATTTATACCTTTTATACCTACAGCCACCAGTCAGGTGTTCACACTACCCCAGGTACTCTACTTTATTTGTCAATATATAAATTCCAATTATCATTTTAAGGCGTCCAACTAAAATATTCGAATTTTAATTATAAATATATTTTACTTAAAACCAAAATATAAGAGTACGGCAACAAGCTCACGCTTTTTAATGATGAATTTATAAGGAAGTGGTGAGAGGCACAAGTTACTAAAAAACTAATTGAACTAAAACCACTGAAGATGTTTACGAAGAGGCGAAACGTTGAAGACAGCAGGCGTGCTTAAATAAGAGTGATAAACGCTTTCCTTTCATCTCCAAATAGCTTAGAGAACAAAAAATAATAGCATGGAACTAATTCGAGTGAATACGGAGATTGTAGAAGCAAATAATTAATTTTTGTTTAAAAGTCGGTGAGGATTGATGAGGTGTATTATCTTGCAATAGTCGCTAACTCTATCTATTTCTAGATATTCAAAGGGAACATAACGAACTTCAATACATCAAGATATTATCTTGATGTATTGAAGTATTTAGTGTTTCCCACTTATGCCGATATCCATAATTATTTTACATCGAAAAGAAACAACTTCGTATCGCCAAAAACAATTTGAAGAAGGCTAGAGCTAACACTGATTATGTCAAGGTCAAACTCTACAAACACATTCCTGAGAGATTAAGAAATATTAAACTTACGAAACCCACGCTTGGATAAAAAAAAATGCTGCCCTAAACCATCAATTGAATTTAAACCAATTATTTAAATATTTTAGTAGTCTAAATACTTTATTTAATTTGTCTTATATAGGTGAAGCAGAGTCAACTGACATTTTTGATATTGTTATATATTACATACCGAAGCAGGGAAAAAATAAATAAAAAGTTCTTTGAATACGACCAAGTTTGCCATTTGTTTACCACTGCGAATCCTTATCAATGGCTGCAACTTCGTCAACAATGGCTTGCTTGAGTTCTTGAATACTCATGATACGCCTATGGAACACACGGTCTTTCAGGAACCCTCCAGAAAAAAATCTGGTATTCGGAGGTTCGACGAAATATAACCATACTATTTCGCGCGGTGTGCGCTGTTGCTCCATCCTGTTGGAAATATAGGTTTTCAAATTGTCGTAATATGGGTTCACCAAAGCCTTCCAACATAGTCACACAACGTTCTGAATCAACGATCACTGTTCATTGTCATTTTCAAAGAAATACAGGTTTACAATTCCGAAGGTACCGACTTCACACCAAACCGTCACTTTAGGAGAGTGCAAGGATATTTCATGCAGTTCCTTAGGGTTCAGTGCTGACCAGTATCGCATGTTCTGTTTGTTTACGCCGCCAGAAACATGAAAATTCATTAGCAAATTATTCAGAATGTCTGGGTTTTCTCGTAACAACCCACTCATGATGATGCAGAAAGCAAGTCGTGCTTCCTTGTCTCTTTCGTTAGTTTGTTGCATAATTTGCAGTATGTAAGGGTGAAATTTTATCTCTTTTAGCATTCGAAATAAACCTATTCTATACTGCTGCTTAAAATACGAGATTGCTGGCGGCCTGAACGGCGAGGACTACGTTCAAAAGCTTCCCTGATTGCTTGCAGGGTCTCTGACGTCCGCACTGTTCGTGGAGCGCCATGCTTCACGTCAAACACGTTACCAATTTCCTCACCCAAGTCAACATGGTATTGCGAGATGGTAGGTGATCAGATCATGTCGATCAATATTGAACTGTCGTCGATAGACATATAACTACGAACGCAGTAAACACGGTGTTGCACGTTCCAACGCTCAATTGTGACTGACAATATGAAATTGCGTTCTCCCCTATACCGTTCCCCTTCCCGCCCTCCACGACAAACCATCGCGGCGACGCACTATTCATATTTGAAATATGTGAGTTGGCTCCGCGCCACCCTGTATTTATATTAGCTCTTACCGTATACCGCCTAATTCTGAGCAAACGCAACGATGCGAATGTATGAATATTTCTCCCGCTTCGAATACAAATCCCCTGAACGCGTTTAGCCAATCACAAAACAGTCTGTCGCGCAACGACTTGACAATTAATGTCACAAATTAGTGTCACCACTGTCATCCTATACGGTGTCTCTTAGGCGTTTGAATAGTGATCATGCCGCGTTATACACTAGAAGAGAAAGCCGAAATGATGCAATGCTACCACGCTGATAATTCTTATCAAAGAGTATGCGATTTATTTGCCGGAAGGTATCCTGACAGGCCCATCCCGAACAAAACTACAATTTTTAAAAACCTACAAGGCTTAAAAACTACAAAACTACAAGGCTTAAAAAGAAAATAGATTTTACTGGTTCTGTACAAAATTTAAAACCAATATTCCCAAATCGCAGAGTTCCTAATGATACGTCCATTTTAGTATGCGCTGCAATAGAACAAAATTCAAATTTGAGTCTTAGAGATATTTCCAACGATTTAGGCATATGCCGCTCTTCGGTTAACCGCATACTAAAATTAAATGGTTTTCATAATTATAAATATACCAAACATCATCAATTATTTTACGGCGATGAGTTTAAACGGATGAATTTTTGCGAAATGTTAGTTGACTTAATTAACACAAATAACAATTTTGCTGCAAATATTTGTTTGACTGATGAGTCTTCCTTCCCACTTGTGAAAAGTCATAACTCAAGTGTAACTAGGTTCTGGGCCAAAGAAAATTAACATAGATATTTAACGTCCAATAGCCAGCAACGACAAAAGGTAAATGTTTGGGCGGGTTTGTTAAACAACCATATCGTTGGACCGTTTTTTATTGAGGGAAACTTAAACGCAGAAAAATATTTAGAGCTACTTCAAAGACAAATTCTTCCTAGTATTCAGCAGCTACCAGATATAGATTTACGAACCATATACTTCCAACAAGATGGTTGTCCCGTTCACAACTCGTTGGCTGTTCGAAACTATTTATCAGAACAATTTCCTAACCGGTGGATTGGAACTCATTCAGAAAATATTAGCTGGCCACCACGTTCTCCAGATTTATCTCCACTGGATTTATTTTACTGGGGTTATTTAAAACAACAAATTTATGGTGCGGAGAACGTTAGACCAACGAACTTGGACCAGTTGCGGCACAAAATTTTGGAGGCTTCGAACACTATTAGGCCCGAAATGTTAGACAATGTCCGAATTAATTTCTGTGACAGATTGGGATATTGTCTAGCTAAAGAAGGGGCTAACTTTGAATCTTTTATTTAAGGGCAGTGCATTTTCGAAGAAAATTAAGTTTATATTTTCAAAAGTAAATAGTTGCCTACCGTTATTAATAATAATTAATTTCTCATTATGAACAATTTATTTTATTATTTGTAAGAGTCAATTTTGCTTTACCTTAGTAGAATTTAATTTAGTTTATATTTATTTCTGAAGTTTATTTAGTTTTCTATGAATAGTTTTTGTGACCTTTATTATTAAAATTTAATTTATTATAACTCTTGATGCCTTATTTGCTATTTTCTTAACCGCTTATTAATAATTTTATTACGCTTTGTGTGACCATCGTCAGTATAACGTATTGCAATTTACTCATTACCATAACACAGGACTAAACAATTTATAGTCCTTTAATAGTAATTTGGTAATCAGATAATTTTTCTTACGCGGCTCCATAATATTATTAATAATTTTATTACGCTTTGTGTGACCATCGTCAGTATAACGCATTGCAATTTACTCATTACCATAACACAGGACTAAACAATTTATAGTCCTTTAATAGTAATTTGGTAATCAGATAATTTTTCTTACGCGGCTCCATAAAATGTACGTATGTATGACATGACATCGATGTTGACACGCCTACAGCATTCAGGGGAATTCTATTTGGAGCGGGAGAAATATTCATACATTCGCATCGTTGCGTTTGCTCAGAATTAGGCGGTATACTTATATGTTCGTTTATAACAAGTGTTCATTTGAAAAGTCAATCTAGTAGCATGTGATTTACTGAGAACATTTTGAAGTATATCGTAAATTAAAATTTACTATTTAACCTGAAATCGTATATTTTGACAGTTTCATACATACAAATAAATAACAAATAATAGGTATTTATTGAAAACTATAACAAATGTTGAAAATGTTGTCCTTCAAGATCAATGCACTTTAAAATCCTCCGTTCAAAATTTCTGATAATATTCTGCAACATTACAGTATTGTTATAATTTCCTTGCATTTCTGTTCGATTCTCTGTAGCATATCATTCAAATTCAATATAGGTGTTCGATATATGTTATTTTTTAGATAAGACCACAAAAAGAAGTCGCAAGGTGTTAAATCGCATGAACGTGCAGGCCAGGCAATTTCAGTATTTCGACTAATTATACGCTCATCAAAAAATTCTCTTAAATAATCCAAAGATTCTGCAGTACAGTGACAAGGTGCTCCGTCTTGATGGAAATATGCATTTTGAAGTTCATCATCATGCAACTGATTGACAAATTGTTGTAAAATTTCCGTACGGTACCTTTGAGCAGTTAACGTTCCCTGAAAAAATATTGGTCCAATGATTCGCCTTTGGCTTATCGCTGCCCAAACACCAATTTTCTCTGGATGTAGCGCTTCTTCATTAATTACATGTGGATTTTTACTACTCCAAATTCTTGTATTTTGTGAATTTAGGTATCCCGTTTTATAAAACCATGCTTCATCAGTAAAGATGACTCTGCGCAAGTTCTCCATTATTGTTCATATTTACAAACCAATTACAAAACTGTAGTCTACGTGAGTAATCATTTCTAACAATTCTTGTACTGCTGTGACACGGTATGGATAAAGTTGCATATCTTTTTTTAATAACTTGTGAGTTGTACCAACAGAAAGGTTTATTTGTTGACTCAAATGTCGAACAGATGTTTGTGGTTCATTTTCCATTATTTCTTCAACACGATTGACAATTTGAGGTGTACGTTTCTTAACTGCACCGCTGCCTGATTTTCTTAAGAGACTACCAGTTTCAGAAAAAAGGTTTAAAGTCCTATCCAAAGTATTCTTAAATTGTATATAATCTATTACAAAATGTGGAAACTCAACTTGAAATTCTACCATGCAATCTTGAACTGAATAAACCCATAAACCATCAATTTTATTACCACTTCGAAAATAAGCCTGGACTAAAAAAAATTTATGTTCTAAAGTGAAAGCCATTTTAAAACTGAGAAGCAATTTATTTAAACCAGAATCGACGCACGATTATTTTATGCACTAACTGATATTTGTGATTGACATTATCAAATGTCATTTGGATTTATTTACGGAACAACAAACACATACTAATATACATATATACGTCTTATTCTATCAAAATTTCAAAGTAACCTAGATTGACTTTTTAAATGAACACACGTTATAGTTTTATTAAGTTATGTAGGCTGTTTATAACCATTATTCAGGTGTAAACTAAATATGCCTACATATTTTAATATGTAATAGCTATAATAATATTAAGCATAAAGTGCTAATGCACGAAAAGTCTATCTCGAACGAGATCAAAGAAAAAAAAATTTAATAAATGCGCGTGGCTCGACCTCACTGTAAATTTAGTATTCCTTTATAACTGCAGCGCTACCCCTACTGAAGCGTAATGGTGGGAATTGTAGATGCGATGATGTAACTGTAAGTCAGAAGTCAGTCTATTATCAACAGGTGGAAATGTTAGAGCTACTAGACATATTTAGAAAGGACGATTTCCGAACCGAAGATTTCCATCAAATGATTTGATTTAACAAACCCTGTATAGATTGAGAGATCGCGGTACATTGCATCCCAGATATGAAGGCCGTGGCCGTGAAAGACGATCTTCAGCAACTTATTTTCCCCGTATCCGCGAAGACCGAGCCGTGTTAAAGCGTGTATATACTTCGAACGTTAACCGATCGGTTAGAAGCTTGTATTTCTATTGTATTACGCAAATGACAGCCACATTGAACATCTCTTTTAACCATTCCACCTGTTTCACACAAATTTGTCTTTTTTAGGACAAAGAAATTGTCATTAAAAGAGAGGCAAATAGAACAGAAAAAAATATGAACATTCAATTAAAATTACAAATGTATTTTATTGTTTCTCGACGTGAATTTAATATTAAGACACAACTAAATTACAAATTCCATCACCTCCCCATATCACCTCTAAACTCTTATACCGTTTAAAATTTTTAAAGAAACCCGATATTGTATTTTTTTCGGGATATTACAAAGGTCAGACCATTGACCTACTTATAAATAACAACAGAATAGCTGATGCATAAAAAAGTTATGAATGAATATATGTCTATAAAACTTTTCACACAAAGACGTATTATTACATTACCGAGATGTGAAGAGGATTTTTTGGCGAATTTGATCAAATAAATATTTGTTTGTTGAATCGACAAAATATAAACATGTAATTTCTATTTTTATTTAGAGTCAATCTGAATACAGGGCCGTATTTGAAAAGTTTGTGTTCCTAAATTTCTGCAAAAATAAAAGTTTCGATAGAATAATTTCTTTTGTAGATTTGAATTAAATTAATTGAAAAATTATATATTATGACGTATGTACGTAAACATTATCTTACTACAACTAAAGACTGATTGATTGATATACCATTTGGAACAAATTCATTATGGCTAACCCCTTTGGAACCGCAAAAAGCAATGGCAGTTTTGATTTTTAACATGTACAAACGGGATTATTTTAAATATTCTTAATCTGACAACAGCCATTCAGAATTTTGATGTTTGGTTTCTGAATCGTACTGAAAACACAAACATTTAATGATGCCTTTCCAACATCCAACAAAGTCCAATTTTTTGTTATCCGTCAATTGATGTGAAATAAACTTAGAATTTAGCTTCCGAAGACCAAGTTTCTTGATTGAAATGGGATGACTTATTGTCTTGGGCATTTCAAGTTCATTTTTCTTCGAAATTTGTCGGAAGGGTTATAATCATCCACATTATCTCTTTTTATTTAGCGTTTTTAACATACAAGTAGAAGTTAATTTTGATTTTGTTTTTAAAAATTAATGGGGCAAAATTAATGAGCAACTCACATGCATGGAAATGACAGAAACGTATTAAATATCATTAATTGTCCGTTCTCTATTCATTAATTAAATTATCTTCGACTTGAGTATTTATCATTCACTGAAAACATTGATTAAGATTATGACCATGCAATACTTGTGATTCAGTATTCGCAATATGTTAAAAAGTTAGAGAAAATATAAATTTATTTACCTGTGTTTCCTTCCAAATATTTGGATTAGTCTTCTCCTTTTTACCATGAAATAGTTTCTTAAAACTGCTCCATTTGAATTTACTTTTTGGTGCGAGATTTACATTGTTAGTTTGTTTGGTGTCTAAAAACGTACCATGAACTGCGTTCTGTAAATATGGAATCGGCATTGCGCCTCTATGGTTTACGTGAAAATTTAAATAATCGTTAGTAATTAAGTTTTGAGATTCCGAACTCATACAATGTTTTGAGGATTTATCAATTAGAAGGCTGTCAGTGGAACCTGTTAACAAGTTTCGTTCCAAGCAGGGGTTCCTTCCCTGATAAGGTTGAATTGGTGTAACACAAACTGCTAATTGATTCGAATTTTTGCAGTTTTCTTCTGTTGGCGATAGCAATATTTCCACAGTTCCAACAGAAGCGTCAATAATGTGATCATGTAAATGATTGTTATTAATTAATGGTGTCGGACTGGCTGGTGGATGCATAGGATGTAGAACGCGCCCTCTAAGAGTAGGTAATTCTAAAAGACGTTCTTCTACACATAATGAAGTAAGACGAGCCTCTGCATCCTAAAATAAAAAATTGTTGAGACGTAAATTGTAAACTATTAATGTAAAATTAAATATTAATAAAAAACGAAACCACGACTAATAATTACTTGATCCCAGCAATCTTCAGCAGTTTCACATAACAATCTTGCGGCGGCAGTGTCTTTCCAAGATATCGGCCACAAGGGTCTGGCTTTTCTTCTACTGACTAGCGTCTGCATTTGCTCCAATGATGGATTTTCACCGACTTCTTTGCAAAATGGTGGCATATACGGCTGAGGTTCAGCCGCTTGCATATCGACACATCTAGTTCCTAACTCCCACAGTACTAATCCTAGCGCGTATACATCTATTTGTTTCAAAGCACTTTCGCAATCGCGCAGATTAACTGCGCCTTCTAACACTTCAGGCGCCATGTATCGCAGAGTTCCTAAACAATATCAAATTCGTTACTAATACTAAATTTATTGCAATGTACAACACAATTCAAAAAAAAGTTACACAGTTTGTACTACGACTATTGTTATGATCCTTACGAACTCCCGTATCTTGAAAAAAACTTTTGGAATCATCAAAGAACCTCAAAGGAACTCATTTGCCTTATAAACTAATGGGTGGAAACGTACTCTTACCAAAAAAAATAATAATAATTTAAGCTTGAATTTTGTATAATATCAAAGCAAAACATCTAAGACACGCCAAATTTAGGATAATCGTGTTATTTATATATGCCAATGTTTAACTTAAACATCACTTTACAGTATTTATGCTATAAAGTTAGTTAAATTATTTATTTGGGGGGTTAAGAGTATGTTTCACCCCATTAGTTTAAAAGGCAAATTGGTTCCTTTGAGGTTCTATCATGATTCCAAAAGTTTTTTTCAAGATATGGGAGTTTGTAAGGGTCTTAACAATAGCCTGTAGTACCATTACATCATGAACAAAACCGTCAAATTATAATAAATTTTGTAACTAGTTTTCGTATTACAAAAATTAAATTAATAGCCTGTGGAGTCGATCAAGAATTTTAGTATATTTAGTCAATCAAGAATTTTAGTGTGTGGAAAATTAGTGAAAGAGAATTTTGTATAGTGATCAAATACTGTACATTTTTGAAAGTCAAAATATCACAGGAATCAAAAGCCAAGCTGAATAAACATTATAGTGTGTTGTTACATTAATTAGAGCTAAGGACAAAGTACGTTGAATATTCTGGTGTGTTTATGTCATAACCACAAAAAATATTGTGAAAATTCATAGTATGGTGGTTGAAGAGTGCAAATACAGGAAATTTCTAAAGCTGTAGCGATCTCAAATGAGGGAGTATACAATATTTTATGCGAATATTTATATAGTAAGACCTCTTTAAACCGAACTAATAATTGCACTGATTGATCCGGATTTTAGAAATGTTCGGATTATCGAAAATTGATCCAAAATACGCATATATATATATCTATAAATGTTATCATTCTTGTGAGGAAAAGCCTTTTATTTTCAAATAAGAAAGTAATTACACCACTGCCGCATATGTATTTTCTTAGATATTAGAAGTAGATACATTTATATGTATAACATAGTATATACATAAATCTAAACAAGTAAATACTAATGCTAAGAGAATGAGAAAAATTGAGTAATTTTGCTCTGTTTAATGCTTGCTTCTTCTGCCTTTTGAGCTCTTTTTTTCATTTCATATAGAATTAGAATGTGATGTTCTGATTCAGTATCTTCCTGAGCCCAGTTCAAAGGCGTTTCGAAAGTTTTTACGGCTTCTGTGTGCTTTACAGATCTTGGTATCGTTTCTTCTTCATCAGAGCTCGATTCATCTTGAACATACTCCAAAATATCCATATCGTTCATAGATTTAGATGATTCTGTTTGTCCGACGGCCCAGTCAACAATTTCTTGTCTAGCTACATTGCCAGAAATGTGGTTCATCAGCGCGCTAACTTCCTCTATTTGTTTCTCTGTACCCTGTAACTCCATTTTATTCTTCCATTGGGGCAGTGGAAGATTATCATCTTCACTCCAACCACCATCGTCAACATCATCATCATGCATTAGGTTTACTCCAAGATTTTTTAATGAGTTCTGGTCATTTTTTCAGGCTCTTGCTAATCCTATTACAACATCTTTTAGGTTAACTTTTTTAGTTATGCAGAAAGATCTACTTGTTCAGAAGAAACAATCCGTTTTAAAGTTCTTTTCTATAATGCAACTTGATTGCTTGAATTACATTTTGGTCCATTGGTTGCACTAGCGGTGTTATATTTGGCGGCAAAAACATTACGCGATTTTTTTTATCATCTGAACATAAGTCTTCTGGGTGTCCTGGTGCGTTGTCTAAAATTAACAGTGCTTTTAAGTCTAAATTCAGCTGTTGCATTCTTTTTCGAACTGCCGGAACAAAATCTTCATAAAACCAATTCTTAAAAATTTCTTTGGTAACCCAGACCTTTTTCGGTCCTTGGCACATCACTGGTAGTGATTCATTTCCAAAAGCCCTTGATTTCTGAGATTTACCCAGAACTAACAATCTCATTTTATGCGTTACAGAAACATTAGAGCAAGGCATAAATGCAATTCGTTGCTTACTAATTTTTCTGCCTGGGGCTGATGCTTCCGCTTGGTGAGTAAGTGTTTTTTGAGGAAGTAATTTATATAAAAGTCCGCTTTCGTCTGCATTGGGACACCTAGAATAATTTAAGCTTTACGTACATATATATGTTATTCATTTTGGTACATATCTCTAGATCTTTCCTGGATAAACCAGGTATAAACCGCTTTATCAACGTCCGAATATGCACTCACTTTTAACGATTTACGTTTATTGGATAAAGAACTGGAAGTGGCGCTATGTGATGAAATTTTTTCTTTGTTCTTTTTGACGTCGCAAATTGTTGATTTTCCCACATTGTTCTTTAATGATAAAGCAGTTATTGTATGACCCGCATTTAAATTGTTAATAAGCTCAATTTTTTCTTTTATCGACACAGCAACGTGTTTTCTTTTAGAACTCATTTTGCAAACTGAACATGCAACTGATAGTCACCGGTCTACTGAATAAAAAATCTAAACAAAGAAAATCTTAGAACACATTAACACCGGTAATTCCCCTATTTACGCAACAGGAATTACTTCGATGTTCGGATTAAAGAGGCGTTGTTCGGACTATAATTTCAAATATCTGTCGTTCGGATTATTGGTGGCTCGGATTAAAGAGGTCATACTGTATATATATGAAAAAATTATCAGCAAGATGGGTATCACATTTATTCACAATGTAACAAAAACATGAACGAGTAAACCTTTGCCGTCACGATTTACACCTATTTCAACGTAATTCACAGAAATTTCTGTGTTGTTTTATAACAATAGTGAAAATTTGGATATGTTATAATCAACAACAGTCTAAACAATGAGTTGCGGTCGGGAATTCTGCTCCAAAGAAGGCAAAAACTGTTGCGTCATGCAAAAGCGATGACGACTGTCTTTTGGGAGGCTTTCGGTATCGTGATTGACTTCCTGGAGAAGGATGATATTACGCAATATTATGCAACCTTGTTGAATCATTTAAGCGACCATATTTAGTGAAAAAGAACAACATCGCATTTTGTGATGAAACTTTGATTTTTCCATTGAGCTAGTGCTTCAAAAAGGAAATGATCGGTGCAAATTTGCTCAATCACTGGTCATGTGACTAGTGTTGTTTTAAGAGGATCGAAGAACTATTAATACTGATTGATATACAACAATTTGTTTGTCAGAAATCATTGATGAATTACACAAAATAAACTAAAATTTTCTGTAAGTTCACGTATCTGTACATTACATACGCTAACATTACGCTAATGTACATGAAAATATATAAACACGTTCGATATTTCAATTTGTGATTATATGCCTTATACTAGGGTATTGAATATTGCGATGTGCGTCATACGACGATCTAAACGATGACGTCACCGGCTGTGAACTTCAGCATGATAGACTAGAAAGCGAATGCTCGAGAACTAGCCTAGGAGGATATAAGGAGTCAAAGCATTCAACCAGTAATCGCCGTCAAGTGATCATCGTAAACGAAAATGAACATAAATACTAAATACTACATAAATACTGTTAGTTACTATTTAGTGAATATTAATATAGTTTATTTTTAATTACCGTTGCTTTATTAAAACGACCTGAACAGAAGAATTATCACAATATCTTATTATGAAATTGGGTCTTTCAGGGCAATGAATACAAGTATATGTTGATCGCAAACACTTATTTTTACATTAAAAAGTTTTGTATTTTAAAAATATAAATAAGCTTGAACAGTTTTTAATTATAATATAACGTTGATTTAAAAAAAATATATATATAAATATAATATGCTAACCAACCTGCTTCACTCAATGACCTATTTTCAGTCTTTCTGGGAATCACAGCCAATCCCAAATCACAAATACAACATGAAAGATCATGCCTAACTAAAATATTTCTTGTGTTGATGTCTCTGTGTGCAATGCACAGCTTGCCTAAATCAGAATGAAGGTGTGCAAGACCTTTTGCGATACCAAGACTCATTTTACATAAAATTGGTAAATCTACGGTGTGGTTTTTCAAATATTCCTGCAGGCATTCTTTTTCTAATCTGAATATTAAGAGGTACTCTGGTGGCCCGTTCCCAATAATTCTTTCGCCACCACCATAACATTTTAATAAACATGGATTTTCGGAGGCTTCTTTATAAATTTCATGTTCATTAAGAAAATAATTCCTATGAGAACCAGGGAAGACTTTAACAGCTACCTCTTGTTCGTCAATTAGGCCTCTCCACACGTTACCATAATGACCCTTTCCTAGATAAAAAAAAAAGAGTGGAACAAAATTTTAATTCAACTATTAGAATTAAGTAATGAGCGAATTGAAGTATAAGAATAGATTGAGATCTACCTATTTCATTCAACATGATGAGTTTGTCTAGACTATAATCAGGAGGCTGCGCAATTGGATGTGGTCCCATTTCAACGTCACTTTTCTTAGGCTTCATTCGCCACCAGAAACACACTACTAGAGCAATACAAAGTACGAGAACAATGAATAAAACTGCTACCAATATCCAGGTAATTGGACTGAAGCTATCTTTAAGAACACTTTCTGATGCGGACATGGATGTTTCTTCTTTCGGGACATAAGCGTCGGTAAAATTAATATTGCACATATCACCCAAACAACAGCAAAATTTAGCATTCATGGCTTTCGGAGGCTCTTTATCAGAAATACATTCTGTACGATCACAGTCGTGGCTTTCTCCACTTGAAACTTCCCAGCAACCTGGAATTAAATGTTACATATAACATTAATTTTACATGTCAAAAAACACATTTTGTTATTTCAAAGGCACTAATGCATAGACATGGCGGCTATGGTTCATTTTAAGCAGTATTGTTCAATAAGAAAACTAGATATACCAAATTTTACATAAAAATTCAATTTAATAGGTTTATTTACGAAAATTATTTATATTAAAACTATTACCACATACAGCTGCGGACGTATAACTAGTCCACACCCATCTATAAATTTGAAAATGCAACTCATTCTTTACATCTATTTAGTACGATACTTTTCAGCTTTAATAACCGCTACTTTTCAGCTTTAATAACCGCTGCACATATCTTTGACACCGATCCACTAATGTTTGCGTTTTGCTATTTCAATTCTCAAAATTAGCAAAAAGTTCTGGATCTAGCTTAGATCGGGACAACGCAAAGGCCACTAAATAATTGTAATAGCATTTTGCAAAAGTCATTCATTTTGAAATTGTTATATGGCAGGTAAATATTCTAACCGGATGAAAAAATAAATTAAAAATCTCTTTAGAAGTCAAAAATAAAAACAACGGCCATTGCCTTTTACGATTTCAAGGGTATTACCTAAAAATAGTTCCTTCCAAATGGCACTACAATTATTGCTAAGCATTACATTGATGTATTTAACCGTTTGATAGGCCGTATTCTTCCGGTTCCCTCTAAATACTGAGATCCAAGCAGTTGCTGTTGTCATAATTTTTTTATCAAAAATCGAATTTCTTTGCTTCTACATTCCCCGTATTCATCCTATTTAGCTCCGTATGATTATTTTTTTCCTCTAAGCTGCGGCTGGCGATAAAAGGAAATCGTTTTCTATCAATTAAAAATATTCAACGGCAATGTGGTATAACTCAACACCATGCAATCAGCGACATAAAAAGATTATTGGATACACTTCTTAACCGTGTAAATCGTTTTACATTTGTGATTTGACGAAACTTTTCAATGAAAAACTTATTTTAGAGTAATAATTTACTTATTTTATTTTTGAACATAATCCCCATCTAATTCTCACAATTAGCCCAGCAACTTTCCAATTTTATTTTAAACTCTCTGCAAAGTAATCCATTGGAAGCTCATCAAAATAAGTATTCGTTGCGCCTATTACCTCTTGGATATTTGAGTATTTCAACTGGTAATCAGAAATACATACATGAGGACAATTTAACGCGGACTTTTCAAAGAAATACTTAGTTTAGGATAAAATATATATTTTATTTTTCAACATTATTCCCATGCAATTTTATAGTTAAAATTTTTACGAATTTGTCACGAATTTCTTTCCATAAAGCCATTTTTCAAGTTTGAGAACAACAAAAAAACACTCGGAGTCAGATTTGAAAAATTTAGTGGACGAAAAGTAGGAATTCGTACCGATTGCGATAGAGATTGTGAAGGAACAATTTTTTTTTTGAATAAATGTCGTTTTCTCCTCAGTTCAGTATCGACACGTGTCACTACGCATTTGGAATCCCAAGAAATCGTAGCCATAGTGTTATTGGCCGAAAAAACGTCTTTTGCCTTCCTTGGAGCACGCTGGGGAAATTCATTGCTTGACTGTCTTTGTCTCTGAAGTATAGTGATGTAGCCAGGTTTCAGCTACTCTCGGATTTCGTTTGAACTTCGCCATACAGTCATTTGAAATTGTAGTTTGCAATTGCTCAACAGTAAGTAAACACTAGATCCATCTTGCGGTTACCTTTAAAGTGCTGATACAAAATAATGTGTATCCGTTGGGTTAAGATGTTGCGGCATTGACTATCTCAAACATTATTCGGCGGTCGCTCTTTATAATGGTTTGGACTTTAATTAATAATTTCTGGTAAAGTTACTGTAAATGAAGGCACCTGACATTCAGCATCTTCTGTGCTCATATGACCGTAACATTGAATGGTACATCCTAAATTATATACCTACCGTTAATAAACATATAGTCTACTGAGCAAAATAGGATTAACGCCCGGTTTCATAACCAACTTAAAAATACTTAAATATTAAAATGTACTTTAAACATAAAATGCGTTTCATAACCCATATTTATCACTTTAGCGCAACTTTAAGTTAAAGCTGCCGAAGGTGTCGCTTTAGCGTTTAAAGAAACTTTAAAACGTATTGACATGAACATATTGACACTTGTTATCGATTCTCACATAATGTCTAGTTTTGTTATATAACTACTAATTACTAATTACCTATAACAAATACCATGTCCTCAACAGATTCTTTACTTGATTCATCATCCAGCAGTAGTTCAGAGGATGAATTAATTATTATACGTCAACCAAAAGTATATAGGCGTCGAACTACAAATTTTAATAGTAGGAGGAATAAAAATAATTTGGATACCATGTTAATAAACAACAAATATAAAATTACAAATTCGAATAAATATGGTGTACCATTGACGACAAAAAAAATGGGTACACTTAAGTTGCTCTATTGTAAAATGTAATTTTTTTTGAAATCGGAAATTAATTTAATAATTGTCATTGATTGTCATTTTGACATCTGTATTTAATTCCTTGTGTCTATTCGATTTGAAAATGCCTCAACATTTAAGCACAGTTAATAAACCTAGAGTGGTGACTATGTTGGAAAACGGGTGGTCAATACGAGTTGCCCAAGAGTTCAATGTGGGTAAAAATACTATCTTGCGAATTAAGCAGAGATGGGTTAATGAAGCAAGATTAACAAGAAATGTTGGATCAGGAAGAACAAAGATTACTACTGCGGTTAACGATGCAGCACTTATTAACTACCTCCGGTATAATCCCTTTTCTACCGCTGTAGCAGCAAAAGAAGAAACTGCATTTCCTGCATCTCATAGAACACCTCTTCGTCGAATTAAAAACTCTAATTTAAGAAACTATTCTGCTGCTAGAAAAGGGTTTTTAACTCAAGCGCATCAACAACGACGTCTGGAGTTTGCAGAAGAATATGTAAATATGGATAATAATTTTTGGGAAAATGTCATCTTTTCTGATGAAAAGATTTTTCAATCCTGTCATAACGGTCAAGTAAGATTATATAGACAACGCAACAGTAACGGGTATTCACAGGAATACGTTCAACAAGTAAAAACAAGTGGACGTTTCTCTGTAAACGTTTGGGCTTGGATCAGCGTTCACGGACCAGGGATTTGTTGGAGAATAGACGAACGATTTACAGGAAATATTTACAGAACTATATTAGACAATGTAATGCTACCTTCTGTAACACAAATATTTGATGCAAATTTTATTTTTCAACAAGACAACAGCTCCATTCATACTTCGCGTGTTGCTACGGAATGGTTTGAAGAGAACAGGGTGCCTGTATTACCATGGCCAGCAAACAGTGCCGACACGAATCCTATTGAGAATGTCTGGGCTAGTATGGTTAAAAAAAATTATAATACCAATTTTAGACCTCACAATTCAGAAGAGTGGTGGCAAGCAATCGAAAACTGTTGGGAAGAAATTACACCAGAATACACACAGAATTTAATTTATTCAATGCCACGACGTCTTCAGAGCGTCATTGATCAAAACGGTAGTTTTAGAAAATATTAGTTTTATTTATTTTATTTTTTATTAATTTATTTTATGAATCATGTTAAAAACGTAATATAAATAAATTAGTTTAGAATATGAAGAAATTATTTCACTTGTTACAATAGAAACAAATACATGAATATATTGAAAGTCCCATTCACAATAGTTAAATAATGCTAAATTCACTATTACAACTTGTCCCCATTTTTTATGTCGCCCATGGTACTTAAAATAAATTGTAAACAATGTGACGTCATATATATCGGACAAAGTTGTAGAATATCAAGTTAAAAAAACATAAAAAATGCATAATTCAAGATAATAAACAGACAGGATTTGCAGAACATTGTATAATTAATATTCTTAGGAAAGAAAAAAAACAAACAAAAATTTCTGGTGAAGTTACTGTAAATTCAACATCTTTTGTGTTATATGACCACTTTTAAAAACAGGGAACCACTTAAATTAAATCATTCCATAGGGAGAAGCGGATTTATCGTAACTTTTCTTCAGTTTCTCCACACAAAAATAATGATTAATTAACAGACGAAATCCTTTTTCCATATATTCTTAAATATTCTTAAAGTATGTGAAGTAACACTCACTATCCCCGCCACAAGTACGTCTGCAGAACGTTTTTTTTTCTCCGCTTAAACGAATAAAAACTTTTGTTAGGAATTCTAGGATTAATATCAGTTGAAAAGGAATTAGTGCAAGAATATTCTCGTCAAAATGTTTTTATGATGACGCAATAGATGAGTTTGAAAAAGAAAATAGACGTATGGCATTTCATTTTAAATAAGGTAGGATTCTATTGCAGTTTGTAACAAATTTTATCTTTTTGCGCCTCCACAAAAAGAAATTGCTTAGGTGTTATTTGACTCTATAGCTTTGTGAGGTTCTGAACACGCCACTGATATATTTAATTTTATTATGTACACTGTTGAAAAAAAGTGACGAGCACACCCTGTATAATCTGAAGGAGTGGTTCTAACGCAATTAAATTTGGTATTGAAGTAGTACTAACGTAGCATAACTTACCCTCACCTAGAGAGCGGCGCAGCCCAGCTGGGAAGGTATTCATTAATAGCGAGAGTATCCCCCGCGAGCGGCGCGTACCATCGCTACACAACGAGGCATGGAGTCAATAAGTCGTTGTATGATAGCGGGAGGGATGTCCAACCATGCTGCTTCAACTCGCCTCCATAGCTCCTCAACGTTACCCGGGGGAGCCAGATAATGTTGAAGTCTCTGACCGATCATATCCCAGACATTGGATTGAGATCCGGAGAACGAGCCGGCCATGAAGCATACGGTCCTCTTCCACAAAGGTCTGGGCAACACGTGCAGTGTGCGGTCGGACGTTGTCGTGCATGTATAGAAGACGTGGGCGCCGTCGAAATAGGGAAGCACAACGGGCCGTAGCACCTTATCTACATAGCGGCGAGCCGTCATAGTATGCTGTATACGCAGCAGACGTGTACGTCCACCATGTGTAGTAGCACCCCATACCATAATGCCCTGTTGGCGGTGGATAGGGCATGGTTGGATGCACTCCTCCAGGTGACGCTCACCACGTCTCCGATGAACCAAAATTCGAGCGTCACCGGTGCTCAATTCGAATCTTGACTCGTCGGAAAACAAAATGTGCCTCCACTCGATAACCCACTGATGTCTAGCCTCCACCCACTGGCGCCGTGTGCGCCGGTGCTCCCGGGTCAGTGGCATCCGCTGCAACGCACAGCGCGCTCGCAGTCCACTTTCTAGCAAACGCCCCCGTACAGTGCGCGTAGTGAGTACGCCTTCCCTTCCTACTGGCCAAACGGCTCCAAGTTGCCTTGAGGAAGACGTACGCGAAGCTAAAGCGCTGTGCACAAGGTCGCGGCTGAAGGCGCGTACGTCCTTGCTCCATCCATTCTCGCCATGCCTGTTGCACTGCCGATAATGACCGCTCGAGACGGCGCGCGATATCACGGAAGGATACTCCTGTCATGTGCATCCCCACAACCATTCCTCGCTCAAACTCACTCAAATAACGCCAACGGCCTTCCATCACGCACACAGTACGACTACAACTACCCGCTTCCACAACACTAACAATAACCGGTTCCTCCCTCCCCGCATCTGTCTCCACGGAGACAACATATTGCAGCTGTCGGAGGCACTCAGTAAAAAATGCAGCGATAGAAAAAGTCAAAACTCGCTGCGCAAACTCGTCTAGAGGAAACCTTAATGCTCCGCTAAATCTACGCATTTATCTTGACGCGTTCAGATTATACAGGCTGTGCTCGTCACTTTTTTCCATCAGTGTATATAATTTATTAATATTTAATATATATCTTATACTTATAGCTTCAGAAATTCCAAATACGTCTGTCGACAATGCTTCAATTAACGGCATAATGTGTAAATTTACATCAGTTAGCTGTAAAAAACTGTATGCAACGATCCCATTAACTATAAGTTTATAAACCCCATACAACTTAAATTATTGCTCACTTAGGTATATTGTGACGTGAGTCAACCGACTCATCAGGCGAACGGATCACGGGGCGAATATGTCACCAAGTCTCTCCTAGAAAAGAACTTCTCGAAGGCCCTCGAATAAGCTATCTAACTATACGAGGTCCATTCAAGTTCTAAGGCCTCCGATTTTTTTCTCCAGACTGGAAAGAGATAGAAGCATGTGCATTGTTTTAAAATGAGCGTGCGTTCGTTGTCAATACGTCACAGAGATGGCAGCACTGTACGGCAGATGGAATTGTAGCGGCAACGTCGAGAATGAGAACTGTTTTAGATACTTAAAATGGCTACGTTTTCCTTACTTGAACAGCGTGCAATCATTCGTTTTCTGAATTTGCCTGGTGTGACACCAATTGAAATTCATCGACAGTTGAAGGAGACATGTGGTGATGGAGTTATGGATGTGTCGAAAGTGCGACAGTTTAATGAAGGCAGAACATCGTGTGACAACAAACCGAAACAACCTCGGGCTCGCACAAGCCGGTCTGACGACATGATCGAGAAAGTGGAGAGACTTGTTTTGGGGGATCGCCGAATGACAGTTGAACAGATCGCCTCCAGTGTTAGCATTTCCGTGGGTTCTGTGCACACAATCCTGCATGACGCCCTGAAAATGCGAAAAGTGTCCTCCAGGTGGGTGCCACGAATGCTGACGGACGACCACAAGGCTGCTCGTGTGGCACGTTGCCAAGCAATGTTTACGCGCAACCAAGGCATGAATGGGACTTTCTTTTCGTCGATTGTGACAATGGATGAGACGTGGATGCCATTTTTCAATCCAGAAACAAAGAGCCAGTCAGCCCAATGGAAGCACACAGATTCACCGCCACCAAAAAAATTTCGGGTAACCCCCAGTGCTGAAAAAATGATGGTGTCCATGTTCTGGGACAGTGAGGGCGTAATCCTTACCCATTGTGTTCCAAAGGGCACTACGGTGACAGGTGCATCCTACGAAAATATTTTGAAGAACAAGTTCCTACCTGCACTGCAACAAAAACGTCCGGGAAAGGCTGCGCGTGTGCTGTTTCACCAAGACAACGCACCCGCACATCGGGCTAACGTTACGCAACAGTTTCTTCGTGAAAACAACTTTGAAGTGATTTCTCATGCTCCCTACTCACCTGACCTGGCTCCTAGTGACTTTTGGCTGTTTCCAACAATGAAAGACACTGTCCGTGGCCGCACATTCACCGGCCGTGCTGCTATTGCTTCAGCGATTTTCCAGTGGGAAACAGACTCCTAAAGAAGCCTTCGCCGCGGCCATGGAATCATGGCGTCGACGTTGTGAAAAATGTGTACGTCTGCAGGGAGATTACGTCGAGAAGTAACACCAGTTTCATAGTTTTCGGGTGAGTAGTCGGGAATCGGAGGCCTTAGAACTTGAATGCACCTCGTATAAGGACCGTTCGCAAGAAAAACATTCCACGAGTAATTGTCGTCGAGTGCTACTATATAAATGTAAATAAATACACATTGTGAAATAAATCCTCTAATGGTTAGTTATTAGTTTTTAAGTGTTATATAGTGTATTTTGTTTATTTGGTAATATAGTGTGTGTTTAAATTACCGTTAGTTTTATTTAAAAAGGACCCAGAAAGACAAATATTTTACATTAGGAACAGTTCTGTGCAATAAATTGGCGTACACTTAATATACGATAATTCAAATCAGGCTTTTGGTTTCCATAATTACGGGATAAATATAAATGTATATAGGCTTTGACACTTCCATTTGTCATATTGCGTCAAATCAATTTGTCATACTTGACTGACAGATATAGATCGAAATATGCCCGTGCATTTAGATTTGTTAAGTAAGGCTCGCATTATAGGGAAATTTGAAGATAATTGGTCAATTAGAGCAGTAGCTCAGCAATTTGGCATTAATAAATCTACTGTGCTAAAAATTAAAAAAACGGTGGGAGGAGGAAGTAACAGTTTCGAAAAGACGTGGTTCTGCTTATCCACAAATATCGACACACAAAGAAGACGGCGCTGCTTTTGCAGCATTTGAGGGAAAACCCTTTTAATACCGTTAATAATGCTAAAATTGCAGTAAATTTTCCTGGATCACGATCCACAGCTAATAGGAGAATTCAAGAATAAAACTTGAAAAGTTGTGTGGCAGTTAATAAATTATCGCTGACAGAAGTTATTTTCCTTAAATCATGTTTATATGGAATTGCCTTTTTGGCAAAATGTCATATTCACCGATGAAAAGCTATTTCAATCTACGTATAATGGTCGTATACGTGTGTATAGACCACCACATGCACGATTTAATGAACAGTATATACCTACGTATATATCCAGTACAAAAGAGTGGACGGTTCAACGTAAATGTATGGGGTTGGTGCAGTTATAAGGGGCTAGGAGTTTGTTACAAAGTAGGCGGGCGGTTCAATGCTGACAACTATAGCCATATATCAGAAAATGTAATGCTACCGTCTGTTCGACAATTATATCCGGAAAATTTTATTTACCAACATGATAATTGTCCTGTACATACGGCTAATATTGTTAGAACATGGCTATATATCAATAACATTGAAACGTTACCGTGGCCCGCTAACAGCCCAGATTTGAACCACATTGAGAATATCTGGGGATTATTATCTAAAAAATTATATTCTCAAAATATTAATTTTCTTAATGTGAATCACCTTTGGGACTCTCGAAAATGCTTGGGAAGAATTAGCGGCAGATGAAAATTACATGCAGCAATTAGCAAACTCAATGCCCCATCGATTGAATACAGTCATTGAAGTAAATGGTACTGTGACGAAATATTAATGTTTTCTTGTGATGGTTTTATATTTATTTTTATTTGTATTATATTTTTCGTGTTAAATATTAAACAATTATGTAATGTAGTAAATTTTCTTTATACGCATACCTACATAAGATCGTACCAAAAATTACTAACCTTGATAGTTGTATAGAAGATGAATAGAATCAAGCATTTTGACAACTAATGTCAATAATGAAGGCATTACTTAACCTTTTAAATATGGGAAAAATAAGCCGTTTGCAGAGTAATAAAATAATGCCAGAATGAGTAATAAGACGTGTACGCCAATTTATTGCACAGAACTGTACATCCAAATATCTCTGTAATATAAATATTTGAGGAACGATCATAATACACAATCAGTCTTTAAATTTAAAGATTGCAAGATAGGGACAATTTAATTTGTTTATTATAAAAACAAAAGATATTCTAATTATTTTTAGATTATTGAAATTTTCGGTAGATTGCAGGACCTAGAAATCAGCGAAGAAAATATTCTTGATAATAACATAATAATACCTAAAGTTTTAATGTCTTGCTTATTTAAAAGTAATTATAAAATAAAGTAGTTTAATTAATTAAGTATGATTAAACACATGACTAAGAAGCAATTTATTATAATTTAACTATAAATTATTTGCCTATAGTGGAGTGTACAGAAGTAAAATGAGCAAATGATAGGGAAGTAAAAAACAAATTGAACACATACAATATGAAACAGAATTATACAGGCTGTGTATAAATTGGTGGATAATCTGCACGTGGAGTGTTTCTTTATAACGAGCCATCGAAAAAATTCATAATTGGAGTAGACTGTGAAATTGGGTTGGTACTTGAGCCACTTCCACATAATGACATTTATTATTTGACATTGAAACTATAAGTTTGTCAAATTTTTCAAAACTCTTATTAAGAAAATTAAATTTATTTAAAAAATGGTATTCAACATTCAACAGGTGTGAAAGTAAATGGCGAGTGGCAGTATTCAATTACGGAATACATGGTTGATTTTAGTGAAGAACATCCTGAATTAGTGTTTGACTACAATGATATTTACAATGTTTTGACAAATTGTGTAAAGTTATTTAGAGAGACTGGTAGCGTCGGTCGAAAAACTGGAAGTGGACGGCCATCTAAACGTACAGCTGATAATATTGAAGTGCTTCGGCATATTATTAATGAAAATCCAAAAACATCCATTTCAGTAGTGACCCAACAAACAAATTTATCATATGGTACGTGCCAATTCATTCTTAAAAAAGTCTTACATTGTCATCCATACAAGCAGCAATGTTTTCAAGAACTTTATCCAGTGGATTATTTAAGACGAGTGGAATTTTGTCAATGGTTTCAAAATAATCTACGCAAACAGGATTATCCTTAGCACAGTTTTTTTCACTGATGAGGCCTGGTTTTATCTTTCTGGATATGTTAATTCACAGAATATGAGGTGTTGGTCCTCCGAAAATCCTCATTTTTTTTGTTGAAAAAACATTGCATCCCCAAAAAGTTGGTGTTTGGGTTGGAATGTGTCGAAGAAGATTGGTGGGTCCCATTTTCTTTGAAGGTACACTTACTGCTGCACGATATCGCAATGAGATACTCGGCTCATTCATAAATCAACTGGATGATGAGGAATTACAAAATGGGTATTTCCAACAAGATGGTGCAACAGCACATACGACCAGAGAAACACTTCAATATCTCATAATTTTTTTTTATAACAGAATAATAAGCAGGAACACTGAAATCCCATATCCAACTAGGTCTTGTGATTTAAACATATGTGATTTTTTCGTATGGGCATACATCAAAAATTCGATTTAATCAACGCCAATTCATAATCTGGAACAACTGAGAATTCGCATAACAGAAAAGTGTGAAGAGATCAACAACTCACCGCAAATACTGCATAAAGTTTTTTCTGGATTGCGGAGAAGAGTTGGTTTGTGTTTAGATGTAAATGGACAACATTTTCAACAACTTCTGTAGCTATATGTAAATTTTGATTATGATTTCGATATTAAATAAATTATTTGTTTTCTTTTTTGTTGTAGTATCATTTCAATGCCATAACCTTTTTTTACAATGAAACCAAATGAAACTGTCAAGCATCAAGTAATGTGTCATTATGTGGAAGTGGCTAAAGTACCAACCCAATTTCACAGTCTACTCCAATTACGAATTTTTTCGATCCCTCGTTACTTATTCTAAGCCATTTTTTAAATCTAAAATGCACATTCGATTTTAATTTCTTCCTCCTAACACTACTGTATACAAAAACTGATGATTTTGCAACGTTCCATCAACTTAATATATAGGAAAACGCACGAAGAAATCCACTTTCGTCATCAACTAAAAACAATGACGCCTGTATTGCCAGTCTTATAACAACGAAAATAATAGTCTTATATATTACTATATACTATATATATACTATATTATATTATATATACTATATTATATATATTATATATACTATATTATATATACTATATTACTAAATTTATAATTTTATTAATCTAAAATATGTTATATGTATATAACCGTAATTGTCGAATTATTTCGATGAATAATAGTAATTAAAAATTTAATTTTGGTATCATTTCAACTAGTTTTATTAAGGATATTAACATTAGATGTTGGTCATCATGAAAAAACCTGATGACCAACATGATACTGTCGAATTCGAATTATTTGACAGTATCATGTTTATAGGTTATATTGATGTCTAAATTTGATCAATCTGGGCATAAATATACCTAACCTATAAACTTCATCATAAATTTTATAAGTCGACACAAGGCTCATATAAATGTACTACAACTGTTACGTCATGGATTTTAATGACGAAAGTAGATTGCTTCGTGCATTTAGTAATAAATAGTGCAATTCAATAATATATACAACCATAGCAACATAAACCTAATTTAAATGGTAACAGTTGTCAGTTTACTTTGTTAATATTGCTGATTAATACTTTATTGTAACGCTACTGTATTGTATACAAACTGAAAACTTAGTAAATTACAATCAATGTCGAAAGTGAAAACCATCTGCTGCTAAGCATTGTGCAAATCGGATTCCTGTACTTTTTGTAGCAAATCTGACGTGATTAACTATACCGCTGCGTCTATTGTTTCTCAAATCGTTGGCGTCTGCAGGTTGCATACCATAATCATGATGCTTAATGAAACCCCATACAAAAAAGTCAACGGGATAAAGATCTGGTGCTCTTGGTGTCGCTACGGCAGTAGTTGGCTATTACGACCAATAGATCGTTCTAGCAAGTTAATATTAAGCCATTCCCTTACAATACGTGCGTTGTGAACTGTAGCCCCATCCAAATAAATATTAGGTCTCGAACGACAGCTAATGGCAAATTATCAAACAAATTTTCAAGGAATTGTAGAAGATTTTCCGCATTTAATCGGTTTGGAAGATAGAATGGTCCAATTGATAATCCCTATCCAAACTTTCAGTAAAAATCTACGTTGATCACCAAACTCTCTAACGACCTTTGGATTTTCATCCGCCTAGTAATGTATATTGTGGCTGATCAACGTACCGTCTCTCGTAAAAATAAATTCATCAGTCCACAACACTTTCTGATGAAAATTGGGCTGATCTCATGAAATATTTAGAAATTGGTTGCAAAAATTATTTATTTGTAAATTGTCATTATCATACACTTTTTGCACTTTTGTAAAATAATAAGGATACGAGAGATTTTCTTTTAAGACAGTATGAACAGTTTTATTACTAGAAACATTTAACTGTCGTGCGATTTCTCTAATACTACAAGTCAGCTTCAGTTCTATTAGTTCCAATATTTGCTCCTCCAAATAGTGCGTCTACTACGGATTCTACCTGCATCAGCATGTTTAGGAGCAAGCATACTAGTTTCCCATAAACGCTGATTTAATCGTCTAAACGTGTTAACGGATGGTATTCTGCGGTTAGGAGAGCGTGCTTCATATTTAATTTGTGCATTATATGCGTTACCTTCGCAATAACCAAAAAACATATACATATCCGCATACTCCTTAAATGTAAATTGCATTTTATGAAAATATTGTGGCTAAAAAAATCAATGTAAAAATTTAACAACTTTTAAATTAATACGTCGCAATGGCATGTGTCAGTCAAAATATTGACAACTATACTTATTCGTCTGTCTGCCTGCATCCTATTAGAAACAATTGTGTACTTATGTAGAGTAAAATCATTTTCGGATGAGACTGGCGCAGAAACACATTTTAGTAATTAGAAAGAGACCCACCTCATAAATGAGAGAAACAGCTAGTAGTATAAATCCGTGTACTATATGAGCCACAAACGTTTATCGATTATTTGTCAGTCGGTACCAGGCATTTGATCGGTGTGTTTCGCAGTGGTGTTGTACGTACATTGAGAGTTTTCCTATTTGTAATATTATTGTTGTGTTTTATCAATTAATTAATTTTTTTTCAAAGCTATTCAAGAGTAAGAATGCATCCTCTTGTAAGTAGAAATATACTTATCATAAAATTCCTGAAAATTTAGTTGTATTTATTTACACAGGGTAAAATGTCTGATATGGCAACAAACTCTGTCCTGGAGGAAGTGAGCCCTTGTTCGAAAAAGAGAAAAGTTATTCTTGAACAATCTCGTTAAATAATTTTTAATGTATATAACTATTTTAAAAAACAAGGTGTGACAGGTAAATATATTTACAAATTAGGTGGATACATAATATTTAACCTGTAATAATATTAATTTTTTAAATCACATTCAAAATTATAATTTAAGTTGTTCATCATTTATAGGTCAGCTGCTAGATACAGTTGCAGAAGCAACAGGTATTTCTAGGAGCACTGTAGGTCGAATAATTAAAGAAGGTCATGCTGTTGAAACAAGAAAAGTAAATTCATTCTTATCGACAAAAATAAAACCACCAAAACCATCACCAAAATCTACTGTCGATAACTGTGGGGAAGAAATTATTCGCAGAATTATACATAATTTTCATGTGACTGAAAAGAGAAGACCCACAATAAAAGCCGTTTATAATAAAATTCACGATGATGAAGGAATCGGTTTTGCAGGAGGGCTATCATCTTTTAGGAAATTATTGCTGCGAATAGGATTCAGGTACTTTTTTTATTATTTTTAGTAATATCACCCTAAACTTTTTATTTGCTAGATGGAAAAAAGCTACTGATAACCGTAAGATTTTAATGGAGCGGTTTGACATAAATAAGAGAGCTGAGGTGTTCTTACATCCGCAAAATAACAAATAATCGTATCGTACCCAAGGACGTCCAATAATATTTACAGGTATAAAAAGCATTTAGAAAATCTATTTAGTACATATTTTAAGTACATAAGTAATTTTTAGATGAAACTTACATGCAGGGCATACATCTCCTTTTGGATGGGTCGATCAATCTAATGAAGGATTAAAGTGTCCAATTTCAAAAGGGAAGCGTTTAATAATTGTTCATGCTGGTTCTGCAGAGGTTTTGTTAATGATGCGTAATTAATTTTCAAATCAGGTCAAAAAAGTGGCGACTACCATGACGACATGAACTTCATAAATTATAAAAAATGGTTAGAAACATCTTTAATTCCTAATTTGCCTGATAATTCTGTGATTGTTGTGGATAATGCCAGCTACCATAATGTTATGTCATATAAACATCCAACATCAGCCAGTAGAAAGTGTGATATGATACAGTGACTAAACGAAAGGGGCATAACTTACGATGCAAATTGTACTAAACCGGGGTTGTAAAATTTAGTAAAACTTCACAAGCCAAAACATATACAGTACAGCATAGATGGTATATTTGCAAAAAAGGCCACACCGTCCTGAGATTGCAACCATACCACCCAGAACTAAACCCGATTGAAAAAATCTGGGGCATTGTAAAGAATCGGGTTGCATCAAGAAATGTTACATTTCATATAAATGATGTTGAAAAATTGGCGAGAGAAGAATTTTCAAACATCAAGGAATGGTCAGAAACTTGTCGACATGTGGAAGGTGTAGAAAAAGATTACATTATGAAGGAGCACATAATGGATGATTTTTGTGAAGAATTTATTATTAATGTCAATAATGACTCTGAAGATGATTTCTACGATTTTTCAAGCGATGAAGACTGAAGATTTTAAATGTTTCAAAATATATTATATTAATTTTGTCATCAGCGAAAATAAATATTTGATTATACATTGTATGTATGTATATTTGTTTTAATAAATACAAAAATTTTTCTAGGCACATGCTTGTGTATTTATCTTCTTTTAATGTCTCTAAAGTGAGATTTTGGTTAGGAGTAAAATTATAATGAGAAAAAACAAAATTAAGGTTAATGAAAACCATATTACAAAATATGGATTAATATAATAATAACTTGTAAATACAAAGACTTAAATGTGAAAGCACTATAAAAAGAAATATATCATTGTAAAATACAATTTATAAAAAATTTGTTACATAATACCAATTGATTTAATAATTATTTTATTCTTCGCGAAGTAATAAGTTTATTTAAAATCGATAACAAAGCATAATTATTATGGTTTAATATAACTAAATATTATTTAAATTTAAAACTGCCGCCTATATTGTTAAGACTGCTTAATGTTTTTAAGGGGTTCAGTATTTTTGTAACGTCATCGCTCGCGCATCTTCAGTCTCATCCGAAAGTAATTTTACTCTATTTACAAATTTATATATTGATGTCACATCAAAACATTGTAGAAAAATGATGTAAAAAATTAACATATTTCTTCAGTTATTTATTTTATTAGAAAGATAATTTTGAAATTATAATAATTTACTATTTACAACAGAATAATAACGAAAAATTGCATTTTTGTTAGTAAAAATTCGAAACTTTAGCGACCTCGTGTTATTATCAACCGTTACAAGTTAATTTATAAGGAATATATTGAAGAATAACAAAAGGAAAGACGCCACGTGTAGATTATCTGCTAATTTCTACACACCTATATTTCCTCTGGAATACAATTTACTATAGAAAACATAATTTGTTACATTTTCTAAATACAATCCTTTTCAATTATAATTCGTAAGTAACATGAGAATATAGGAGAAACTAAAGTAAATGACCATAGCTTGATCCTAATTATCTAATAGTCCAAACGTATGATCTGCCAAAGTAGCAAATGTACGAGTTCTGGCTACAAAATAACGAGACTGATGCTGTAAAATTTATTTTAAATTTATACATATTGAATTATTATCCTCTTCAATATACACCCCTCTTCTATCCCTGTATTGCTCCATACGAATTTTCTATTGTGCAAAACAATGCTGGAAGTCATTGAACTCGATCTGGACGTGTGCAATTTCTTCTTTCACAGCTTCAACTGCCTGAAAACTTGTTCTTTTTAATGCAGATTTGACTTTGCGGAATAGATAAAAGTCAAATGGTGCCAGGTCAAGTGAATAAGGCGGATGATTTAACACTGGGCTGTTATATCGGGTGTCCGTTTAATACTGAAGCTGACGTCTGTCAAATTTTGGAAATTTCTTCGCTTTGTATTTTCCATACTATGAATTATAATTATTGTCAATTGATGTTTAACATCTTTTGCCATAGTCGTACATGCCTGCTTTCCGTTAGCTTTTATTTATCACATTTTTTGTTTGGAACATGGCACAATCTATTCCATTTTCTTAAATAATTGTAATTAGTAAATTTTGAGAACAAACATTTCGAAAGGTAAGGGTATGTGTTTGATTTTATCAATTTTTATATTTACGTCAAAAGTGATTACCGTATATTCATTGTTGCGGTCGAAATCAAGTACAGTAGTGCTAACTTAACCAAAATTAGACACAAACTGTCAGCTTCAGTATTACACGGACACCCGATACTTTCTTGCGTTGTCCTGATAGGGAATCTCATGACTTTTCTTATGTAAAATTTGCCTTACGCATTCTGTCAATTCCTACAGCAATCGCACGAATAGTTAACCGACGGTCAGATCATATCAGATTAGCGATTTTTTCAATATTTTTATTCGATTTTGACATGGAAGGGCATCTCGGACATGCGTCATCTTCAAGGGTTTTTTCAGCCATCTTGGAAACGCTTGAACCACTCAAATACCAGGCACGTGATATATACGTCTTTTAAAAAAAGATAAGTCCCAATGGCGGTTTTCCTAATTTCATATGAAATTTCACGACAATTCGTTGCTCTTTTACAACCCTCATCATTTTTTCGGTAAAACAAATAGATCCAATAGATCCGTAGACTATTACGTCTATGGATACGGGAGCGGCAGCAATCGAAAGGGTTCACGTTACATAGCTGTCAGTCGTACGACTTTGGCGCATGTGTAGTCCGTTTAGAGTAGCATCTGTCTCGTTATTTTATAGCTACACCACGTTTAAGACATGTAAAAACGAATCCAAAAGTGAATAATATGTAGTTAACTACCTATATCTTATTTTTGTTTTGAATCGAAGAAATTCTAGCAAATTTCTAGTCACGGGATATAAAGTTCTTGTTATAACTAGAGTGGACCAATCCGGAGCGATATTGGTAAATATTTCATATAAAAGCCGAAAAACTCCAATAATTTATCAATTAATATATATATATATACAGTGAAAGCTCTCTTAACGGACATCTCTCATGAGCGGACATTTCTCTTAAACGGACATTTCTGTGGTGACCAACCTGATACATACGATTTTCTTGAGACGCCAAGCTCTCTTAAGCGGTCGCCCTGTAGAACGGACGCGGACACCGTGAGACACTCCGTAATCGGCAAAAAGCTCTCTTACGCGGACATGACGCTCTCTTACGCGGACATGACGCTCTCTTGAAGTTGAACTGCATATTTTTTCTAAACACTGAGTAAATCCCCGAAACGCTGGGTAAATTCCCGTTTAAAAATATCGTTTTTATCCCGTATTCTGCACTTTTTTCACGTCGCGTCGTTAGTGTGAAGTGTGCCGCGTATGTATGCAAAATGAGCGCTAACAAGAGAAACTTTTTAACTTTAAAAGGGAAAATGGAAATTATTAATACATATGATAAAGAAAGAGTTAGTGTACGTGCATTAGCCAACCAATTTAAAATTGGAAAACCCCAAGTTGGTAAAATAATAAAGCAAAAAGAAGAGTATAAGGCAAAATGGCAATCAGGAAGTAACATTAACAAGAAAAGAAGATTCTTCAAAACTGAAGGTCTCAATGTGGATAAATTATGTTACGATTGGTTTGCAAAAGCCAGAAGCAAAGTCATTCCAATATCTGGACCTATAATACAAAGCAAAGCTAAAGAAATTGCAGAAGGGCTTGGTTATCACAATTTTCATGCGTCTGATGGGTGGTTACATAGATTTCGTACACGTCATAATATCAGCTTCAAGTGCATATCTGGGGAAGCAGCCAGTGTTAATGCAAATGATGTTACTCAATTTTTTTAAAAGATTCCATCTTTGTTACTAGGTAAGAAAAGTTAGTTCAAATTTAAAACAAAAAATAAAACATCAAAAATTAAAAAAGATAAAAATCTTACTTTTGTGAATTTTGATTGGGCTTGTAGGTTATCAGTCAAAAGACGTGTACAATTATGATGAAACAGGACTTTTTTCCGAGCTTTACCAGACAAGACATTAGCTTTGAAGACAGAAAAGTGTTCTGGGGGAAAGTTATCAAAAGAGCGACTTACTGTCTTGCATTGTGTGAGCATGTCAGGCGAAAAAGAACCGTTGCTGGTCATTGGAAAAGCAGCACGACCACGAGCATTCAAAAAACTTGATTTAAAATTGTTACCTGTGGTGTGGAAATCTAATAAAAGAGCGTGGATGACTACAGATATCATGATGGACTGGTTGTCAGAGTTTGATAGGAAAATGGGCAGACAAAAGAGAAAGATTTTATTATTTATGGATAATGCAGGTTCACATCCTACAGGTATGAAATTGAAAAACATTAAAATATTATTTTTGCCTCCCAACACTACAGCTTGTTGCCAACCTTTAGACCAAGGAATCATTCGCAATTTTAAAGTATTTTATAGCAGTGGCGGCTCGTGCTAAAAATTTTAAGGTGTTCTGCAAGTTTTACAAAAAAATTTACCTTGCACGGGCAGTAAGAGGTTGTCCCCCATCGATCTTATCGTGCTTTCTTCGCCTTCCGCACTGAAGTAATGGATTTCTGGAACGATTGTCAATTGTCACACCAAAAAATAAGAGTATCTAATATTATTGTTTTTACGTTAAACTCGCCGCACCGTAAAAATAGTCGCGAAAATATTAAATACCGATAGGTCCAACTCGCAACGGGCCATAGGCAACAATATACGTATGGAACGTAATGCGGTGTGGCAACGTGTGTACGATGCCTATATTGAGTGACTTTCTTAAAATTTTAATTTATTTTGCAGAATTATTGATTTTTTTACTTTTATCTTTTAGAAAACGTTATTGTTTTTTTATTACTTAAAATTACTTTATATGAAAAATAGTATACCATAAAAGTGTAAACAAAGACAGTATACATTGAAACGAATATTCATTCAATGTCATGAAATTGAATTTGTCAATCGTTGTTAAATTTGTTAGAATGAATAGATATTTATATTTATCGGAAAATACTAATACTTAAAGCAAACAAATAAGGTGTAGTGTTTTGTTATAGGAATGTATAATATCCATTTCTTCCTGCATATTGATTATGCAGCTGATGCTTTCGTAATATGCTCATATTTGTATTATTTCAACTTATACTTCGGTCGATACATACCTACTTCCTTCAAACCAGGAGGAAGCTACAGTTGTAATTAAACTATACTTCCTTTTTTTTTATTACCTACGGATATTCACAATTCCAAAATACGTTACAATGTTGCTTATTTTAGATTGTAATTAGCTGAATGCTGTCGCAAAACTGATCTCTGCATTTTTAAAAATGCCAGAATAAAATTAACCCCTGCCCTTATTATAATTTTACAAAGGAACAGACACGTACTTCAATTTCTACGAAAAACTAAGCCTACAGTTCATGTATAATACAGTGATAATGAAGACTGGAGCGTTTGTCGACCTACGAAGTTGTACTTTACTTGTTTATTGTTAATAAAAGGCTGATGGAAATATTACGTGAGATTTTGGTATCTGTATTATAATAACATCACGATAATAGTAGAAATACAAATATGAGCATATTACGAAAGCATCAGCTGCATAATCAATATGCAGGAAGAAATGGATATTATACATTCCTCATTCCTATAACAAAACACTACACCTTATTTGTTTGCTTTAAGTATTAGTATTTTCCCATAAATATAAATATCTATTCACTATTAAGATAAAATTTGTTTTATTTTATCTTAATAGTTATAATGGAATTTCATCAAGTAAAGGCCGAAACAATCATATAAATATCTATTCATTCTAACAAATTTAACAACGATTGACAAATTCAATTTCATGACAATACAATTGAATGAATATTCGTTTCAATGTATACTGTCTTTGTTTACACTTTTATGGTATACTATTTTTCATATAAAGTAATTTTAAGTAATAAAAAAACAATAACGTTTTCTAAAAGATAAAAGTAAAAAAATCAATAATTCTGCAAAATAAATTTAAATTTTAAGAAAGTCACTCAATATAGGCATCGTACACACGTTGCCCACAGCATTACGTTCCATACGTATATTGTTGCCTATGGCCCGTTGCGAGTTGGACCTATCGTATACTGAATCATATCGCCTTCCGCGCTGGAATAAATGCACTACATTTCGCTGCATTTAATGCAGCGACCAGGCCTGCTAAAATGACGCATTGGTTTTAGACACTCGCGGGGGTAGCGGGGTGCGCGCGGGTGTTTGACAGAGCTCTGAGCGCACGCTCGTGTGGACCAGATAAGGAACAAGTGAGCGATCGCGCGAATTAGGTTGGTTATTCCACTGGTCGCCTATTGAATATTATTTGGAATTTCGGAAGCGAATATCTCGGCTTCTAATTGTCGGATTTTGATGATTGAGGTGTCAAATTGTAGGGTTTGATGTCCTCTACAGGGGATGTAGAAAAATTGCAAATTTTTTGATATACAGGGGGAGAATTTTCATAACAATATGTTACGCTTTTATAAACATCAGAAATGTCGGAAAAATTATGTAAAAGAAAACTAGTTATAACTAATACAGGTTCGCCCGCCCAATTTTTTGGGAGCTCTGCAGCACTGCAGCGCTTATGCGCTAGCCGCCACTGTTTTATAGACAACTTATTTTAAGACAAATTTTATCTGTAATGGATAACATTAATTCTGCAAGTGAACTTTCAAAATCGATAGATTTATTAGAAGCTATCTATTTTATACATAATGCTTGGCAGAAGGTAACACCAGAAACAATACGAAATTGTTTTTCAAAGGCAGGATTTAAAAAAAATAATATGCAACAATATGAGCAATGGGAGGCAGAAGATGATCTGTCTTTGTCCATACTATCGGAAATGCAAAGGATTGCTTTAGAAACTGGAATAACAGAAATCAATTTAGAAGATTTCATAGCAATTGATGCAAATTTGGCAATCGAAGATAACATATTGGAAGTCACTGATATGACTGAAGAATATGAGGCTAGTAGATCAGAGGAAATCTCAGATGATGATGTGGACCCAGAAAAAGAAAATGAAGGTCAAGAAGTAACTACGTTTGAGGAAGTTTTGAAGATAATAGAAAAGATAAAATTGTTTGCCAAGAACCAAGATGATTTTATAGGTTTTCAGATGATTAAAAATGTAGAAACACATTTTCAAAAAAAATATTTAGAACGTAAACAAACTAAAGTAAGACAAACAAGCTTGCTTGAATTTTTTAAAAAATAATGTACATATATGTATATGTATTTATGTATCTCTTTAAAATGAGAGACATGTAAAAATGAGCTGCTTCTCTTGAGAGGACACCTCTCTTGTGGGGACAAAATTTAGGGAACCGTCGATGTCCGCTCAAGAGAGCTTTCACTGTATATATATATATATATATATATATATATATATATATATATATATGGTAAACCTAATCAGTAGGCGATTAAAGGTCTGTATATTACTTCAAAATATATGTATTTAAAAAACACTACATGTTTCGGCAGTACGCCTTTATCAAGAGAATACAAAATATAAATTATATATTTTGTATTCTCTTGATAAAGGCGTACTGCCGAAACATGTAGAGTTTTTTAAATACATATATTTTGAAGTAATATACAGACCTTTAATCGCCTACTCAGCAAAGCAGTCGGCGCAAAAGCGTCAATACAACGTTGAAACCTGCTTATGTGCAGTTTGGTTGTGTTAGTCGTCGTGCTACTGTGTCCGCGCGCTTGTTGTCTTCGTTGTTGCGTATTTTAAGTGTTCTATGAACAATTCGAATAACTTTTGTTATATCTGTGGTAGTTATGTCGTAGTAAAGCAGAGACAAACTATAACTTCGTTTGTGAAAAATGTATACCACGCTTATTTTGGTGTAAAAATTGGCGACCAAGACAAGTCCTGGGCTCCTCATACTGTTTGTTGCGTTTGTGTTGAAGCATTAAGAAACCGGCAAAAAGGTAGGAAGAAATGTTTAAGCTTTGGTGTTCCTATGGTATGGCGAGAGCCTAGAAATCACAGTGATGATTGTTATTTTTGTTCGTGTAATGTTCAAGGATTCAACAGAAAAATCAGAAACAAATTGTATATCCCATACTTGACTTTGCTATTCGACCAGTTCCTCAAGGACCAGATGTACCGATACCTACCGCCCCAAAAGCTCTAGAAAACGTCATATCGTCAGAATCAGAGGAATCTAATTCCGACCCAGATGACTCAGATTTCACACCAGATTTCAGAGAGCCCGAAGTGTTTAACCAAAGCGAACTAAATGATTTAATTAGAGATTTGCACTTTCCAAAGGATGCATCCGAATTGTTAGCCTCCCGACTTCGTGAGAAACATTTACTGGCACCTGGCGTCACATCAAGCTTTTACCGGGATCGCGAAAAAGAGTTATGTCAATATTTTACTCAAGACGGACCGCTAGTGTATTGCAACAATCTTCCTGACTTAATTTCAAAATTAGGAAATGGCGCCTGTTTATTGACTCAAGTAAGCGTAGTTTAAAATGCGTTTTATTGCACAATGGTAACGAGCTGGCCTCCGTTCCCGTTGCCCATTCGGTACATTTAATGGAAACGTATGAAAATTTTGAACTTCTTTTAAAGAAAATAAACTACCAAGAACATCAGTGGATGCTTTGTGGTGACCATAAAGTGCTGTGCATGCTACTAAGACAACAAGGAGGTTATACAAAATTTCCATGCTTTATTTGTGAGTGGGATAGTCGAGCAAGGGATAGACATTGGACTCAAATAGAATGGCCCTCTAGAACAAGCCTTACACCTGGTAGCAAAAATGTATTAAGAGATAGCTTGGTTGACCCCAAAAAAGTTTTACTGCCCCCTCTCCATATCAAACTTGGCTTGATGAAGCAGTTTGTTAAAGCCCTAGACAAAAATGGACAGTGTTTTAAATATTTGTGCGAGACATTTCCAGCCTTATCCGATGCCAAGTTAAAAGAAGGTATTTTTGTTGGGCCGCAGATAAGAACATTATGCAAAGACAAGGATTTTCAAAACACAATGACCAATGTCGAGAAAAACGCCTGGGTTTCATTTAAAGAAGTAATTGATACGTTTCTTGGGAACTCTAAGGACGAAAACTACGAAAATATTGTTCAAAATATGTTACAACACTTTCATCGTCTAGGTTGTAATATGAGTTTGAAAGTGCATTTCCTGTTTTCACACTTGAACTATTTTCCTGAAAATCTCGGAGCAGTTAGCTAAGAACAGGGAGAAAGGTTTCACCAAGACATTAAGAAAATGGAACGGCGATACCAAGGCAGATGAAGCATAACGATGATGGCGGACTACTGCTGGATGTTAAAACGGGATATGCCCTTAAAAACATACAACCGAATGTCCGGACAACGCAGCTTTCTGGCAAAAAGACAAAGATTTCAATTAAAAAAGACTGAGTAAAGTATTTTTTTCCACTTTTTTAACTTGTATTCCACCTTTTTACTCAATAAACAAATAATTTTTTTAGAAATATCGTTTTTTGTCATTTAATATTTGCAAAAAAATCTTACGTGATACAAATAAATGCATAGAATTTTTGAAATCAGCCTACCAAAATTATATAAAATCAGTTTTCAAAATAAAAACATCTGTCAAAAAGTTTAATTTTGTAGACCTGTGTTATTGGAGTTTTTCGGCTTTTATATGAAATATTTACTAATATCGCTCCGGGTTGGTCCACTCTAGTTATAGCATTATACGAAGAGGATTTTGTTTATACAGCTCCGCACTTCTTTTTATTCCGAAGCGAAATCGCATCCTAGGAACTTCAGCACTTTTAACGATCTATTTTTACATGAAATTCTAAATTTTTCGACTACTCGGTGGCCTTTTTTTTAATTAGCTTGATTAGCAGTTAGAGTACAAATAATATTCTACAAGTTAATGTACTGTTTCCAGAATTAAAATGCTTTGTGGTGATGTAGTAAGAAATCTCCCAGTGACGAATCCTCAGCATCTTTCACTAAGATCAGTTTCTTTTAATTTTTTTTTTTGATAATAGGTGGGCCCTGTAGAGAATGTGATAGAGCGTTTGGAGGATTTTCCAGCTTTGTTATGTTATATACGAACTGGTTTCCTAAATCACGTTCTCACTATATTGCATTCTTAAATCTCCATGGTGAGTTTTATTTGACCAAGTCTGTGACCATTCTCAGTATTTTAAATTAAGTTCTTTGGAGGATGGCTATATGTGACTTAGTGGCACATCTCCAAAGCTTTATCCCATATGTCTAAATTTGTTTAATTTCTTTTTCTTCATAAATATCTATATTATTTACAATGTAATTTTTCAGTTTAATTTGCTATTCATATTTACACCTAGATATTTGTGTTCGTAGGTATGGGAATTTGTAAATTGTTCAAGTGTATTATGGTGGGACATTATTCTCTCCTGAGAAGATGATTTGCACGGATTTTGTCACATTGATTTGATTTAACCTTTCACTCTTTTTCCATGTTTCCTTTTTTCTCAGATGAGTCTGTAGACAGCGCAAAGCCTCACGTTGCGGCATTCAGACTGGCGTGTATTCACTCTAGACGAATTATAAAGACTTAAATAGTACTGGAATATTTCAAGTGTGAAGATAATAGTTAAGGTCATAAGGATGTTTAACGATTTATATATTCTTTCGCATTGTGTTCTTTCCAAAGAAGTTTATTTTTATTTCATGAGAAAATAAACAAAATAGGAGAAACTATGTTCAGAGCTGAATATGAAAAATATTCGTGTTACGATGATATATTAGGACCGTTCTGGCATGATTTAAAAACCCTTAATTTGTTTTTGATGTAATGCTGAATTTTAAGCAACATAGCGGTATTTGTGGTAAAGCATACCGATCTCTTGTTAGAAACACAAAATTGTGATCCGCTGATAGATTGCTATCGAACATGTACAAGATGAATATTGGAGTATGGCAGTATAATATACTGTTTATACGAGAGATGCCTTTTATGTTTCGGGAATAGGCGATCCTGGTGCTGCCATCTGACAACCGATGTCTCTATCGTAAAGTTCGACATTTTTTACAGAATACTTATTCAGAACGTTTTGGCATATAAGTGTTATTTCAGTTATTTCATAAGTGCCGTTTGCAGTGACGGCTTGAAAATGGAATTAACTCGTGAATATTTCCGTGCGATTATTTTTTACAAATTTTGACGTGGATTATCACAACAACAGTGCATCGAGGAACTTACTTCGACTTTTGGCGATAAATCACCATAAAAAAACAGCGTATATCAGTTGTATACTGAATTCAATCGTGGCCATGCTTCGCTCACTGACGAATTTCGTTGAGGTTGTTATTTCGAAAAGCATTGCCTGTGTGTAAACTGATATTGTAAGATTGTCATGTGACTTGTGAGTATTAGTGGGACCAGCATACATTCAATTTTGCATGAACGTTTGGTTCCTAAAAAAATTGTTCACGTTGGATCCCACATAATTGGACAATCGCTCAAAAAAAAGGCTCGTGTCGATTGGTCGAAAGACAATCTGACAAGCATTTGCTTGCCAGAAATATTCGGATAAATAGGGGAAACCAACCGCTGAAAACGGATTATTCTCCACCAGGACAATGAAAGCTCTCACACATCGGCACAAACAAGAGAGTTTTTGACAACTGAAAGAGTGAAATTGATGGGCCATCCACCGTACAGCCCTGATTTGTCACCCAATGATTTCTTTCTATTTCCGTAAATCAAAAATAAACTACGAGGTCAATGTTTTTCGAAGCCTGTAGAAGCGGTTGGTGCTTTCAAAGTGCAAGTCTGGAAGGTACCTCAATCGGAGTGGAAAAAGTGCTTGGAAAATTGGTTCAAGCGTGCATGCAAAAGTGTATTGAGAAAGTACTGGCTCGACTTAAGTTTACCCAGTACTACTAGGTAAACTTAAGTTTTATGCGTAAACATAATGAGGTCCTAGCGAAAGAATATATACCAGTTTCTACTATCCGAATTTGGTTTCAATAGCTTAGACTGGCTTAGAGGATAAACGCACATTTCCACAACTCTTTTTTACTTTTAAATTTGTTAACGGCCTCATAGAAAATCGTGTTAGCTCTCCTATTCAAGTTTCTCCATTCTCACTCATCTATTGTTTCTATTGTAGCAATATACAAGTTTCTGATAATACAGTGTAGATATATTTAACATAAATTAATCCATTCAGAACTGCAGTTACTTTATGAATTCAAAATTCCTCATAATTTTCGTTATTATCTTTTCTTGTCTTTTATTTCTAGTATTCCTGTCATTAGTCTTTGCGGCTGTTGGGTATATATTATTATTATTAGTGTATATCAGTGAATAGTATCTATTTAATTATTTGATGGTATTACGAACAAATTCGCTTACTAGAAGAAGATAATATCTTTCAGTAAGGCTATAATCCAAAACATAAAGCATTAGTTATGCTTGGTTAATTGGTTAGTGAGTACGTGATACCCATAAAAAAATCTCAGTTTGTAGAACATCTGAGAGTCAAACTGAAACATGGAATAGGTAAATATTCAGTTAGAAAGCGACGACACGTATAAATATCAATTAAAGTCAAATTAGTTCAGATACGCTAAAACGTGTTTCATGGTTCAAGCCCGCCCAGTATTAAGTTAAAAAAATATATTTATGATTATTTTTGTATACATGATTTGATTGTATGTTTTTTATTCCTTTTATGATTTATTTCCAAGAATTTTGAGTATTGATTGTCCTGTTTGTTTTGTTTAAATAAATTAAGTCAATCTTATTTGCAATAAGATTGTTTTGTTTTAGCCCGCCCTGCACAAATAATTTTGAGAGCAGCTACCTATGCATTGAATGCATTCTACACCATAAGAAACATACATTATTATTTTTCAATTTATATACATATTTACCTGTAGTAAGTACAATAAAATTGATAATATAAGCATTTCTTGTTTAACGTTTATGCGATAGTTGAATATTTCATAACGAAATTTGCAATTTTTTACCATAAAACATTGATGAGAATATTGCTGTTTGTTATACAACAAACACTAACTATATAATTAATATATTTAATAACTTTATAATTATAAAAAGATAGACGTAATGGATAAAATAGATTCTTTGTAGAAAACAATTTTAATTGCGGCTACTTACCCTAAAAAAAATAATAAAGCTGATTTATTGATCTTTTCAAGTGCTTTTTTGCCTTCCCTTAATCGGCTAAATAATACATTTCAGTAAGTCACTAAAAGCTTTTTTGTCCGCTAGAATTACATATGTAACACATGTTTATTTTACATGTCAAGTGGACATTCTTCGGCCACCAGCAAACAACTAACGTTTTTGTCATACAACATTTGCTGTTCACAAGTTTCTTGAGTGTTTTGTTTCGTTGAGTTCGTCTTGTGTTCTATTTTTAAAATATTTGTCACAGAACTTTCCATCTTACAGAAGCTCTATAATTGTTTGCAAAAAAGCTATTTCAACGTAAAATCTAATAGAGACCAAAATAAAACGATATAAATGAGACAATACCAGAAAGCCCAGCTTGGTTTCACTAAATAACAAGATTGACATCTTAGAAGAACTGTAACTCATATTAATTAAACAGTGTTATTTTGAACCAGCAATAAGTAATTTACATAAACTAACGTATGCATATATACATTAGTATTACAATATATTTAACAATTTCTATTATTCAAGGCGTTTTGTTTGTTGATCCTAAAATACTATAAAATAATCCAAAGTTGATTGTGTTTGTAACGCCGATTTTTAATTATTTATGTCCAAGATATTAACTTATATAATACATAACAAATCTTTATAGTATCATTAATTAGATTCAAATTGTTTCCAATATAGGACACATATTGTTATGTTCTTGTTACACTATGACTAAGGTATTCAATCAAAGGTTAAAATGCGCTTACAAACTCTTCAATGTACGGAGTTAGGCGATATATACCATATAATGTATAATTTCAAAATATTAATATGTCAAATTATAATAAAACACGTTTATACGTTTGTTTCAAATACGTTTTAATAACACTACAATTGTTTCGCCAAACATTGGCTTCATCAGGTGCTGATAGTCTGATTATACAATAAAACAACTTAATATATATAGTTTCACACTCATGTATGTAACACATTAACAGTGGGGATGTATTGTAGATACATATTAGAATTGTAGGAAGGGTGAAAAATTAAATTCAGTTTGTTCATTTAACGCTACGCCTAATTTGTTGTATCTATTGATTTCTAAAGGCTCCAATAAATTAAGTTTTTTGCTTTTATCCTGTACATGTAAAATTTTATAATCTATATTAAATATATGATTTAACTCTAAGCAGTGGTTTGCGAAAGTGGAGTCTGTTTTTTGGTTTCTATAACATTTTTCGTGTTCCCTTGTCCTCTGTTGGAAGGTACGGCCCGTCTGACCCACATATATCTTATTGCACTCACAAGTCAACACATAGACCCCCGATTTTGACCCTTTATCCGTTTTATCTTTGTCATTCCTAATATATTTTTGGACTGAGCTATTAGTTTTGCAAGAAATAAACCCATTGCTAACTTTTTTTGATTAGTTTACCTGTTTTAATAGATGTATTTCCTATACAGGGTTATGATAAAGTAACGCACAAAATTCATAAAACGTACAATGTCCATTTTTGAAAAAAATGCAAAAACACTTCAAACAGTTTATTTTATTCCGCGTCTTTTAACATAAGTCAAAAAAATAAAACGTCAAATTTGTCAAAGTTATGACGTCATCAATATTTTTTTTAAATATGAAGCTTGTTTTTTTTTTACTTTATTTGATAAAGCTTGTTTTTCTGCATTATAAAGAAATAATTGAAGTAGGGGTCACATAAGAAAAAACTGAGAGAATTAATAAAAAACAAAATAAACTTTATTATAGTAATAACATTTAAATTAACTAAACAGTCCATTAAACCAAAACGATTTCTTACAGGAATTGTTCAAACTGTGTCCCGTTCACTATCTGACATAGGCCGAGACGATGGTAGACCTGATTTACAGAGTCTTCGATCATCTGCGGAGTTATACGAGTCATTTCATGTCTAATTCGTTCCATTAAGTTTTCTAAATTGTCTCGTCGGTTAACGTAGACCCGACTTTTTAAATGTCCCCACAGAAAGAAATCAAGGGGGGTGAGATCAGGTGACCTAGGTGGCCACTCCATTGGTCCACGTCTTCCAATCCACCTTCCTTCAAACTGGTTATCCACAAACCTTCGAACATTAAGACCATAATGTGGTGGTGCACCATCTTGTTGGAACCAAATACTGGGATCCAAGTTTTCCCTATTATTTGAATCCGGAAATGCAGCAATTAGATCCGGAAGCACTGCCATACGAAGATGTTCCAAATATCGCTCAGCTGTTAAATTTCCACGAAAGAAATAAGGACCAATAAATTTTCCCCTGACGATTCCTACCCATACATTAATTTTTTGGGGGAGCTGGGTGTGTTTTGTCTGAATCCAGTTGGGATTTTCCCGAGCCCAGTAGCGATAATTGTGTCGATTTACTGTACCACTTAAATAAAACGTTGCCTCGTCTGAAAATACTACACTATTAAGCAAATTTGGATTTTCGTCACAATGCCTCATGAAGATTTCACAAAATTCCAAACGTCTGTCCGGATCATCTTCTGAGAGTTCGTGAACAAGTTGAACTTTGTATGGGTGCAGTTTTTCTTTTTTTAAAAACTTTACTACAAACGACTGACTAACATATTGTTGTAAGGCAATTTCTGCTGTAGTTGCGTGAGGGTTGTCTTCTAATGACAGCAAAATATCTAACTTTGTATCGTCGCTTATTCCCGGTCTTCCAGATTTTGGAGCATCACTTACGCTTTATGTTTCATTAAATTTTGCAACAATTCTGCTTACTGTGCTTCTAGCAATTGGAGGTCTTTCAAAATGTGTTTCGTTAAATAAAGCACATGCTTCTTCATGACTTCGAAGTCTATCGCCGTAACCTACCATCATTAGAATTTCTATCCTTTCTCTTTCCGTTAAAGGAGCCATCATAATAAAATTGGTATGACACTAATTGTAAGACTGACACTGACAAACAGTTGTTTTATTACTAGGTAACTTTAAGTTTTAATTCTTTTAATATTTAGTTTCTTTTCATAAATTCAAAAACTAGTTTATTTTGTTTTTTATTAATTCTCTCAGTTTTTTCTTATGTGACCCCTACTTCAATTATTTCTTTATAATGCAGAAAAACAAGCTTTATCAAATAAAGTAAAAAAAAACAAGCTTCATATTTAAAAAAAATATTGATGACGTCATAACTTTGACAAATTTGACGTTTTATTTTTTTGACTTATGTTAGAAGACGCGGAATAAAATAAACTGTTTGACGTGTTTTTGCATTTTTTTCAAAAAAGAACATTGTACGTTTTATGAATTTTGTGCGTTACTTTATCATAACCCTGTATATGTAATGGTGTTGTACTGTTTTTTTATATTAGACGGTATTTTAGGGTAGATTAGAGAGAGAGCAAGTTTTTTCTGTTTTTGTTCGAGAATTTTATTAACTAAATTTACTGTATATCCATTATTGATTGCTATAGTATGTATATTCTATTTAATTCAATGTCAAAATTGATTTCGTTCATAGGTACGTGAATTAGCCTATGTATCATAGATTCGTATGCTGCTAATTTATGTGAAGTTGGGTGAAAACAGCTCGCGTGTATTGTTGTGTCTGTATGTGTAGGTTTGTGGTATATTGCAAAATCGTGTCTACCTGTTTTGTTTGAAATGGTTAAATCGAGAAAATTAATAGCGAGATAACATCAGTTTGCAAAAGATTCCATTGTTTTAATCTCGAGTCTAATATTTCTGATTTTTCTTTGGTCAAATCTAAATTTCTGAGGTCGTTTAGTTCTGATTGACTAATCAAATGTTATATAATTGTTGATCTCGAAATTCCTCTTCACTAGAAGCGCCTGCTCTGCTGTCTTCTACCATAGAATCAATGAACGAGACGAACTGGAAAATATTTCCGGTACTGAAATGTCTGAAGAATGTGGTAGCGGCATTGAATACTGATGACTAGAGCAGACCAATTTCCGTGCGCGCCATGAGCGCCGGTATCGGAGTGTAATTCGTAATATATTAGAATATGCGATAGAATAGGGACGCAACATGAGCTTGTTACCGATATAAGTATAGAAGTAGAGACATTTATTCTATCAGAAATAATTAAATATACATTTGGTTTTCTACTATTAAAGTAATATGCATAAACACACGAAAAATAAGAATAGTACATATTATAGCAGCGTTGTATGTACCTATAAATAAAATGGAAAATGTATGAAAACAGTGATTGTGTGCACGACAGAGGATTTAAAAAAACACTTTTCAACCTGTTTACGCACCGATGGTAAATTCCTTCGTAACGTTGTCGTGTTCGGTAATTGTTGATTCGCGTATTTATTCCAAAATGAAATAAATGAATCATTACTTAACAAGGTAAACGGCAGTGTACACACAATCATAGTTACACATAGTTCATGTATAAACTGTTGTCGATTAATTTTGTTATTATTGTGCTTCGAACTGCTTACGTGTTGTTTACAATGTGTTTTTGACCAACACATTAGATACGTATTGCACACTAAACATTTAATTTTTGAGCCATCGTATATTAAGTCCGGGAAATCCATAATAAACTTATTCACTTCGTCTGGCAACGGTCGTTTTCTCGATTTATGTGTCGACATTTTATTACGTATGCTTACACTTACATGCAGTCCAAGCAAGTACCAAACACATACTGAATGCTTTTTATTAGTTCTGATGCAATACAATCATCCTCACATCGGCGCACATGGCGCGCAACGGAAATTGGTCTGCTCTATTGATAACACATTAGCATATTTCCCCGAGTATTTTGATTTTTTTGAAAAACCCTTACAGTTGTCAAACAGAAGTAATGTCTTCTACGTAATTTTCGGGTTCATGCCACCGCATTGGTGCACCAAAAGATATCTATTCTATATTACCCTTGCGCCAACCCGTTAAATATTTATAGCACTTCAAACAACACACTTTAGGCATACACGATTTGTCTTGATTTTTAAGTGCATTCTTAAAAAAAGCTTCATAACACTTTTCAAACAAAGGAGACTTTTTGACTTTTTTTACATTTAGGAGTAAATTGACGACAAACATAACAAAATAAGTTATGAGAATTAACACAAACACGCAGAATTTTGTAGATTTATGAGTAATCTAAATGTTTTGATGACTTTTGTATACAGCAATGATATATTTTTATAACTAACCTCAAACAAGTGTAGCGGAAAGTAAACAAAGTAAGATTTCCGTTATCTATCTTTTGGAACGTGGTATCTAAATATAAATTTGTTTTCTGTTGCTTACTAGGTATACTTAATACGGGATATCGGTGATTTTTTTGGTGTTGCATAGTGATATCTTTCCTCAATGTTGCCAAGTATGTTAATGTTTATTAATTATATTTTATTTAACTGTAAGTTAAAGCATTCTGAAATAATATTTTTCTAGGTGATTTTATTAAGCCTTTTGCTCCATATAATATTTTCTTACTGTTTTCATACTGTTCTTGTGTAGCTTAAAAGTAATTTTGCAATGATTCTAGAGACCGGGCGCAACGGGCCGAAATTACGAATGACCATATAAATATAATTCCACAACCTTTTTCTGAAGCAAGTAACAAATTAAATTTATAATACACAGTTGGAAAAAAGGGACGAGCATATCCTGTATAATCTGAAGAAGAGGTTGTAACGCAATGAAATTTGGTATGGAAGTAGTATTAACGTAGTATAACTTATCCTCACCTGGAGAGCGGCGCAGCCCTGCTGGGAAGGGATGCATTAATAGCAGGAGTATCTCCCGCGAGCGGGGCGTACCATCGCTACACGAGGCATGGAGTCAATAAGTCGTTGTATGGTAGCGGGAGGTTTGTCCAACCATGCTGCTTCACTGCTGCACAACGGGCCGTAGCACCTCATCTGTAGCGGCGAGCCGTCATTCTATGCTGTATACGCAAGTAGGTTCGATTAACCGGTACGGGGACCGCCACCGCTAATGAGCGGATTTAATTAATTAAAGGGTTAATCCGCGGTATTCGCGGTTTAATTCGCGCGATTCGCGGAATTTGTATAATTAAATGCTAATTCGCGGAATTCGCACAATTAAATTAAAAGCTAATTCGCGGTTTTATTCGCGAATTCGCGGTTGAAGTCGCGGATTAATTTGTGGAATCCGCGGTTTAATTCGCGGAATGTGTACAATTAAAACCTAATTCGCGGATTCGCGGTTTAATTTGTGGAATCCGCGGTTTAATTCGCGGAATGTGTACAATTAAAAGCTAATTCGCGGTTTTATTCGCTAATTAACTAAATTCGCGTAATCCGCGGGGCGCCCCGCGACAGAAGCGAGTAATTCGCGGGGTTCGCGGTTTAATTAGCGGGTAATCCGCGTATAAATCACTAAATTCGCGGCTAATTAAACCACGAACTTCGCCGAATTCGCGACCAATGGACTAAATCCACGTAATTCGCGACATAATTCGCGGAATGCGCGGGCAATTCGCGGAAAATTAACCAAATTCGCGGGGTATTATTCGTTAAATTCGCGGTATTATTCGCTAAATTCGCGGTTAATTCAAACTCATTTACATAGAATTACTACGAATTAAACATTTAATACGCAATATTTTTGAACGATAAAATCACATGCGGTTTTGAAAGCGGGCTAGCGAACACTGAAGTTATATGGGAATTTAGAATTACTTGCATACAAAATACAGTGGGGATAAATATATCGAAACAGGTCTGTACATGTCTCAACAGATATCGACCCGTAGTTTTGTGTGTAACACGACCTACTTTAAAATAAAACATCATTCCACATAGAAATATAATTTTATTTATACAACATATATTTTTACATAGATATTTTTATTAATCTCTCAATTTCATTACTTCGAAATCAAAATGCAAAGTACTATAATGTCAATACAATATTTCTAACATATACAGAGCATTTAAGGATGTCTCATTGCAAGACAATAATGTTCTAATCTATGTCGTAAGTCACCGTCCATCTGCGAGCATGCCTGAAGTGTTGCATTATAGAAGCGCACAAAGTCGACACTCTTGAACGCGGACAGCTTTTGACTAATTAGCTGCATCAAATGAAAGATATTGTTGTACGTGTTTTCAGAGAAAACGATTGTGTCCGATTGCGGCTTTTAAGTCGTATAATTTCTATATGTTTATACATACTAGCTTCAATATGATGCTACGAACTGCAACCTTCGGTTTTACAAAATTCTTCCCACTCATCTACAGTAAAGAAGATGAGTGCACTAGATGAGCGAATTTGAATGATGGGTACAAAGCCGGCTGCTGGACCTAGACCTATCGTAATAGATTTAGTGCCGGCCTTATTGAGTAGATATGGCGATTGCCCAATAAGCTGCTTTTCACGAAAGATCGCATCTTCCTTCATTTTCAGAGAGGCGGTGATGAATTTGTTGTAATTATTCGTATTGTTAACTGAAACAGAACAAAAAAATAGTAAAAATAAACTAGTAAGTATAAAATCTAAGTACCATATTCCATTGCGATGACGCAGCTTTACAGCACTAGTAAAAACTTAAAACTGAATCGTTCTGCTCTACATGCTTACCTAATAGCTCCGACCTGGTTAGGTGGGGGAGGAAAGGCATTCTCAGCGCAGGTCCATAGATGTAATGGAGGGTGTTAGTTTCTACTTAAACATAAGAATGTTCTATCGAGGCATAATTCTAATATGAAATATAATTGGATTGTCTCTTAAGGCGTTATCTCGCTATCGATGTCGCGATGGCCCCAAGCTAGAGTATGTATGCTATCAACAGCAATCCACCGCTTGTCGTCGAAAGGAGATAGAGCTAATTTATTTTGCGTAATCGAAGAAATCTCATGCAGTCGCGATTTGAATAAATTTTGAGATTTAAATAGCAATTTTAGATCGAATAAACACCTTTTATAATCCTCTAAAACGATTTCGTTCCTAACAATGTTTTTTTATGCCTTAAGATTTTTTTACTTGTCTACCCTCCACATTAGTGCGTAAACTTTTGAGCGCAAGCCAACAAATTCGCTCATTAGCTTACCTGCGTTCTCATCTTTAAATGGTCCGACTGTAGCCTTATTTCGGAGGGGGATGTTGAAAACATTATTGACCGGAAAGTTGGATGTATCAAATTTTGAAATATTATTTTTCATGTCACAGTAAATATCATCTGCTTTAATTTGTAAAATAAAACTATCGGTATCCATATAACATAGATTTACGTTTTCTTCATATGTGCGTTTCAAATATTCATAATAGAAATCATACATATGAAGTTTTGATAGCTCCAACACGGAGAAACCAATGTAAATAGGTTGATCGTAAATAACTCGCAATTTTTCCATTTGTATCGCTACAAAATTTTCAGAAAATATCTTAATATTTTTAAAATTCAATTTAGAAATCAAACTAGCGGCCCCTCGCCATTTACCAATATCTTCCCAATGAGATATTAATTTTACATCTACACGCTTGTCAACATTTTCCATTGTTTTGCCAAAAACTGAGTTATTCATGAGTTTATAAAAATCCCTTTCAAAATCATTTCGTGCTGTCTTCCGATAGCCTGTATTTAGATCGATATACTTTTGAAGCCAATTAGATTACTTAAATTCCAAAACGCGAGTAATTTTTATAATTTTAAGTCCGTTATTTAATGCTTGTTTTAAATTTCTATAATGTACAACATAATTTTGCTTTTTTTGTAAGTTTGCAATTAATTTCTCATTGGAAAATTTAGTCGTGGGGGCACCATCTTCTCAGGAAGAAAAAGTAAATCATTATGTCTATCGTGTAAGACTTCTGGATACTCGATATCAACCTCTAAAAAGTATCCAATTTCCGAATCATCAGCGATCTGTAATACGTTTAAATTTAGAATTTCTCGATTTGAGAGCCAGCGGAAACCTCCTGATGGTAAATACTGTGACATAGCCCACCCATATAAATTGTTCGCATCCCAATATACTAAATAAGAAGTTGGAGAACTCGCATCATATTCTGGTAGATATCTGTTATTTGCTGTAGCATGTCTTAAAGTAGCCTGCGATAACCCACCCCTAATATTTTTCTTAATAAAATAATGCATATCTATATCAGTGAGTAACTCTAATTCAATATGAGTATATTTTAACATAGCACTCCAAGATAGGCCGGGACTAGTAAAATAGTGAGCGGGATCCAAACCGTATATTTTACAGCAAATTTTGCGAAAATTTTCGAAAATGTCTGTCAATAATAATACATCAGTTTTTAAATATAAATTAGAATAATCCAGCAAATGTTGGCATTTAAATGCTCGCCATACATTTTGCGCATGCTGATAATCGATATCGGTAATATCTTCCCCGGTCAAAGAACTATGGAACTGTTCCTTCGGAAGTAGAAGCGGTTCAAGCAATCGTTCAAAAGTATCTACATATTCATACGGAAAGACGCCTTTTCGTTGAATTAAATTAAATTGTAAATCGTCAGCATAATTTGATCTAATATGTTTAAAATCTTGTGTAGATAAATGTTTTGCTAAGTTATCGATAGAAGATGCCATGAAGTGAAAAGAATCTAAAAATCGCAAGTTTTATATATACATCTTTCTCAATGTTAGAATTATCTATTAACTTATCAACCAAAACTTTTTTGCTAAAACTAATATATTTTTCTTTGTTAACTGGAATAACTGAAATATCCGAATTATTAATAGCTAATTCTTTTATAAAAATGTGACTATCATAAGCGCTAAGACAATGAAAGAACACAGGAATATAATTAGGGATTTTGAAATTTAAATTACATACCGAATGACTTGCACCCCGAAAGTTGCCCGTTAAATGACAATGATCTGTCACTTTGTCTCCATCTAGAGTTTTTTCACATATATGACATATAACAGCATTAATAAAACTACATACTACCTTCATTCGCGGTTAGTGGTTTCATAGGAACGATAATTTTTAAATACTTAGTGTATATCGCTTGAACATCTTCTAACAACCGCGCTGTAAATACTGTTAAACAATCTAACCTCGCATAAGTGACAAATTTATTTAACTTTGAAACATGAGAGCAAACTATGTTATAAGCAAAACTGTAGGGAATGTGTTTATGTGTTTCGCGCGTATGTGAAACGAATGGATCGCCGCTACACGAGAGAATCGGTCTAAGTAGACACTCGAAGTCTGCATATACAAGGTGTCCAGAAACTCTCCTGACAAACGAAGACCGGAGTTTCCTCAGATAATTTTAAGACAATTAAACCCTAATTCACCTAGTCCGAAAATGCTTCCTAAGGGAGCTAGAGTTCTTTGAAGATGGCGCCTTGTATTAATTTTTTTTTTTAATTCCTCCAGAACGCTTCTATTTAGAAAAACAAAACTGGTATGCTTATTTATCCTCCAGAGATGAATCGATTCCATCAATTGCGAATTTCTAGTACCGGTCATAGGCGTCCGTTTTGGGTAGGTCAACGGTTATTTTAAGGCATAACTTTTTTGTCTTTAACTTTTAAGCATTTGACACTAGATTATTAAATTTTCAGGTATTCCAGTACTAAAAGGTACTCTTACTTTAAGTCGGTAGGATACACCGTTTTCTAGAAAAATCGATTTGTAAATTTTTCGTTTCTTCTTCATTAAAGTTCAATTTTTTATTTTTTGCAATAGTTAGCTCTGAACTGCCAACAGAAGTAAAACCTACGTTTTTCATTGTCAAATTGTTGTCAGTTCGCGAAGTTTATCTTTTCATTTTTTACTTTGTGTTATTCAAACACGATTTCAATTTAAAAAAAAATGGTTTTTACTAATGAGGAATACGCCGATATGCATTTAGTTTATGGCGAAATGAGGTGTAACGCTCGAGCAGCGCAACGTAGATACGCTGAAAAATTTCCCAATCGTCAGCATCCCACTCACTCAACATTTACAGCTCTTCATCAACGATTAAGAGATACAGGTTCAGTGGTCCCAAAAAATAATGAAACAGGGAGACATAATGATGTAACAGCAGAACATGAAGATGTTATTTTAATGGAAGTTGAGGAAAATCCAGAAATTAGCGTTCGAAGACTATCTGCCATGTACCCCACAATTTCAAAATCTTCCGTAGGAAATATCTTACACAAAGAAAATTTATATCCTTTTCATTTTACAAAAGTGCAAGCACTGCTAGAAGAAGATTTTCCTGCTCGCGTAGAATTCGCTAGATGGTTACAAAATCAGAAAAATCAAGATGAAGATTTCTTCAGGAACATTTTGTTTGGTGACGAAGCTACATTCTCAAAAAATGGAATTTTTAATGTACATAATGTACATTATTATTCGTACGTTGGTGACAATCCCCACGTTGTTCAAGAATTTAAGCATCAGCATAGGTTTGGCATAAACGTCTGGATAGGAGTAGTTGACGATTATCTACTTGGACCTGTGGAATTACCTGCTCGTTTAAATGGTGCTGATTACTTACATTTCCTGCAAAATATTTTACCTGATTTGTTAGATGAGGTGCGTTTAAATATTCGGCAAAACGTATGGTTTCTACAAGGTCGCCGGATTTGAATCCTTGCGATTATTGTATTTGGGGATACATAAAAGCATTTGTTTATTCCGTTCCGATACACAATCGCGCACAACTCTGGCTAAGGATACAAGATGCTTGCAACGAATTTAGAAATAACTTTGGAATTTTTGCAAGAATTCGGCGTTCTCTAAGCAAAAGGGTAAACTTATGCATAGAGACTAATGGTCATCACATCGAGCAACTTTTGTAACAATCTACCTTTGATACTTGTTCTTTTTTTGTTAGTTTCGTTCCATTGTAATACATAATTTTTTTTAATTTATTAAATTAATTTTCGTCCATGCCTTGATAGTCCAAGCCAACTTCGTCGCTAAAAATAAGTAGGTACATAATAAATTGAACTTTAATGAAGAAAAAACGAAAAATTTACAAATCGATTTTTCTAGAAAACGGTGTATCCTACCGACTTAAAGTAAGAGTACATTTTAGTACTGGAATACCTGAAAATTTAATAATCTAGTGTCACAAATGCTTAAAAGTTAAAGACAAAAAAGTTATGCCGTTGACCTACCCAAAACGGACGCCTATGACCGGTACTAGAAATTCGCAGCTGATGGGATCGATCCATCTCTGGAGGATAAATAAGCATACCAGTTTTTGTTTTTCTAAATAGAAGCGTTCTGGAGGAATTTAAAAAAAATAAATACAAGGCGCCATCTTCAAAGAACTCTAGCTCCCTTAGGAAGCATTTTCGGACTAGGTGAATTTGGGTTTAATTGTCTTAAAATTATCTGAGGAATCTCCGGTCTTCGTTTGTCAGGAGAGTTTCTGGACACCCTGTATAACGAATGGAACAGGTATTTTCTTGTCATAATCATTGAATTGGAAAATGTTTTTAGGTAACATATTTCCTATTCTAGTTTTAACCGATTTAGTTGAAGGTAGAATTGCACAAACATGATTACAATCATGCGATTGATGTCTGTTTAAAGCTGTGAGAGAGCTAAAAGAAACCAAACATCCATCGCACAAATGTAATCTATGTTCGCCTTTACTTATTTGAGATGAAATCAATCTGGAGATTTTTTATTAAAACATAATGAGATTTCACTCGTTCCTCAAGCAACAATAAATTAACATGTCTATCTTTCCTATTCTTAGTAAAATAAATTGGTCCTACTACATCATATTCACGAGTTTTCGAATTTAAAGCTAAACCATAAACATTGATACTTAAATTATTCAGTCTCTCAATTTTTTCTAAATCTTTTAATTTTGCAGGAAATTCGATTTTATCAAAATTTAGCACGGTGGAGTAATGTGGATACATACTAACTCTATGCGCTTTATTATTGGTCGGATGGAGCGCAGCGGTTAGACACCAGGCGAGGCAAGCGTCATCGTTATTTTGTATGTTTATACATGCCTCTCTATTCTTAATCGAACGAGGTAATTCCAAGTACGATGAACCGGAGAGGGGGGGTGTTTCTAAGTGTGAAACTGAAACCAACCCGCATCCAGAATCTCGTTCTTGAAACACTTCTGATTTTGTTTGAATTATGTTTGCCAACTGATCGTAAATATCCTCAACATTCGAAGATGTTATGATAACAATGTATTGAGTGTAGAAGGATTTTAGTTCAGCGATTTGCTTATCTGCGTGAGGCTTAACGTAATTAGCAAACAGCTCAAACTGTACCTTTACACCCGATATCGTCTGTTGAATGATATTTTTAATCAGTCGACATGACTTTAATTTATAATTTACTAAAAATGATTGAATATCACAATTTCTAGAGCTTAAAATTGAGTATGACGCAACGCGATATCTAAAACTGCTTGATATTTCATACACTCCATCTCCCAATAAAGAAGCACTAGTACACACATGCTGTTGAGAACGAAGATGCCCCCTATATAAATAGTTGTTAGGAAAACTTCGTCCGCAACAGCTTGGTATTACCTGAGGCACATCGATTTTAATTCTCTTGGAGGAAGACGCATCTTGTTGAGCTACATTCCTTTTAAGCAATTCAGCAAGATGTACATTTCTTTGATGGCGCTTTAGAGAATCCTTCCTCGAAAACGTTCCTTGACAAACATCGCAAGTATGAACTTCGACATTAGCACATGGATGCCTTTTGAGTAGGTCTAAGCGTCTGAATACCTTTCCGCATTTCTCACAATTCATTATTAAAACTGAAAGTAAAAAAAAAAAACTAATTAATATGAGGTCAAAAAATATATTAATCTTAGCAATAAGTAAGATACCGAAAGAACTTAATTTCAAAAATCACGCAAAACACCTTTTGGAAAAGGGTGTATATTCAAGTCGGATTAAAAATAATACGAGATCCGTTTCCAAATAGATAAAAAATATTAATAGGTAAGAAAACGTAACAGATATATTTTAACTAGGTTTTAAAAATAAAAGCGAGACACATTTAACAAAAAAAAAATGTGAACAAATTTTAGGCGAATATTGAAAAATGTATTTTTTAAAAATAAAGCAAGACCCGTTTAACAAATAAAAAAAATGCAAACGAATTTTAAGATAATATTAAAAAATGTAGGTGTACTTACGGTAAGAATAAAAACAACTAACACCGCACTAATAAAACTTATAATTAGATGCTCACCACGAACGTTGCGTATATAATGATAACATTCAATTAAAAATGATATATTATATATTAGAGTTAGCGCAGTCGCGTTAAACATTATATTGTACATATATCCCTACGCGTATCTGACAAAAAAAGAGAAAAAAATTTAAGAAGAAGAGATATATACAATATACAATTCGAAATAGCATATATAAATTCTATTAACTTTTGCGAGATCTATCTTGTTAAAAAGTCTCACGACCACTTGAACGATATTCAACAAAAGAACCCTTTCAATACAAGATATATATTGTTCTCTGAACAGGTGGATGACCGTGAGACCTATTTTTTGAAATACTAAAATATCTGTAGGTAGACATACGTATTAATCATTGGCGTCACGATCGTATTTAGAACTATATATCCATCTATTGTTATACATATGCATTATCTTGAACATAGTAAAGTAAAAGTGTATACATTTTTTTCTTACATATAAATAAAACAAAAATTAGCATATAATATATTTTATTTTTTAAGTTCCTACATATCTATTAATATAATTTAATAACAATTTAACATTGTTTTGCGAACATATGGTGTCATAATTACTATGATAGAAACATGCATTAGTTTTTCTATTTAAATTAGGTACATTTTTAGTATATTCTAAATTTATAATTTCTACATCAATATATTTCTTTAGGAAATCAGCTTTCTGATATCCTTTAACATATATTCGGTTGTAAGTCCTACATACATTATTTAAAATCGAAGGTACATATTTTAGATCTACAAAGCCAGGCTTCATACGGAATATGAAAAAAATTATGCATCAGCCACCGCGCTTCTTTTTGATTTTTTGATAGTAATTGACGAAATGGTATCATGGATTTAAATAGCAAATGTATTGAACGATCTCCATCGGTAATCGACATCTCCTTCGGGGTGAAGTCGGGTGTATTAAACCCCTGGATATCAATAATTAGAGCTGGGATAAAACGATGTCTAGATATTCGATCTCTATGAACGCGTGATAAAATATGTTTGATAATATTCTCCACTTTCCTAATTCTATTTTCGAAACGACATCTGTTGGCAGCTATAGACATCCAGTCGGAATTTCTATCTTCATCATCTAACCAAAAATATTGAATCGGAAGTTTATCGAAGGTAACTTTCATACTATCGTTTTTAAATACACAATTTAATAATAATAATTATACTATTTTTTTCACTATTCCAGTAAGCGGGGCGTATTCTACGACGCTGTCGTGAAGAATCAAACAGTACGCGGTAGAATTGTTAGGGAAAGGAGTGTCAGCCTAGAACTCGATTTTTATGTCTACAGTACCAGATTTTATACTCTCGCTTTGTTTCGAGACGTCTAGGACTAGGAAGGAGTAATCATTGAAAGCGTTATAATCTATTAGAAGTTGCGCGACCGTTCTCCCATAATATGAACACTGAAAGGATGCATACATTCTATATGCTAAAGCGTAAAGCTTAATATCCATTTGCAAATTCAGATTATTGTAGGGATAGCTCTCGGAGTTTAAGTGTAATTTTATATTACTGATTGACACATGATCAAATCGACTAGCATCAGCGGTTAAGTTATCCTTTCTATTTGTTTGGAAGGCGATTATTACGAAGCGAGGTTTCTCTAAATTGGTGCTAGTTTTAACACTCCACACATCTTTTTTATTGTTTCGTAAAGATGGTAGTTCATGCAAATCCCTTTTCTAAATGGCATGTAGATAGGTTTATTAGGGTTTAAAGTTTTTAATAGATTTAAACGGATTGAGTCGCTCATAACAATATGTGGAACATGCCATTCAACTTTACTGATATCTATTTTAGCTTTTTTCGTGCCACCTGCTTGAGTATTTTTATAGCAATTAATATCTAATCGGCTTCGTAACAGTATCAGCTCTTGAGAGGTATAGGCAACCACTTTTCGATAGTCCTCGAAGCACCCGACTATAAATCTTAAGGGAATACACGCATTAAATTTTTCAGCTGATAGTGTCGGCTGGTTTGTATCTTCAAAAGGATGCCAACCCGCCATTTGTAGAGACTTACTCTCATTATCGCTTAAAGATAAGAAACCTTTGATGGTAGAAGTTATTCCAGGTTTATTACAACGATCAATTTCAACGCCATTTATCTCATAATCGCACTTGATCGAACAGGAATGCGTATGCATTATTTATGAACTCACAAGAGCCAGTCCCATCTACGTTTGGTTCAAATGTACCTTCGATATATATGTAGCTGTCTCCTGGAATTGTGTACACATCTTGATTATTTATTGGTATACGTATTTCATCGTTCGCATTGAAGTTATTAGCGCGGGGATAATATGTATGATATTCCTCCTTAATAATCGTTTCATCGAAGTTTAACTTTGCATAAATGTCTAACTTTTCCATTGTTTACAACAAATCCTAATGATTGAAGGAATGCTTGATTTAGAGGTGTTAGCAAGTTAGCCGTCGGAGACTGAATGACCATCGCCGATTGATAAATGCTTTCTTTATGCGTTCCGTTAAAATCTAATCCCATTATAATCGCTTTAATTCTAAACGCACAACGATCTGCTCGCCCCGAAAATCTACAGGATCTCCATCTTGATCTAACAATGTTAGCGTAATATTGCTAATGGTTTTTGTTGCTCTTGGTAAATAAACTATATTCTTCGGCTCTATATTGATGCTGTAACCAGGTTCTACTGCAGGTGAAAATTCGGAGAGTGTGTGTGAAGGACGTGTGTTATAATACGCAGAAGATACTATATTACACTCGATTCTAATTGTAACAACCTTTATAATCTGTACTGGAAGGTCAGATTCGTAGGTTCTTTTAGCGCGCCATTTACTTTTTCTGAATCCTAGCATGCGACCGATTGAATCTTCCTTCGTAAAATCTATAGAAAAAATACTATGTATCTCGCATCGTAACTTGTTGGTGTTAGGCTTTATAGACAACCATTCGCTTTTATCTAATATGTCGTTGCCTGTAGACGGCAATCGGTTTTGTATATAAGCCTCTAAATCACCTATTTCATATGAGCCAGTGGGTATTTCTAAGACCTCACTATCATAATAAAATTTATTATGTCCCTCGTAGACATTCGGTATAGTATTGTAAGTGTGTAGGCCTATAGGACCTAATCCATATTCATATCGATCATCTAATTCTATAGGAGGATAAGAATCTGCAGTAAGCACGTGGCTCGTGCTTTTGAGTGTGCAAGTGTTTGACATGATACTAAACTCACTATACAATCTACACGCGACTATATAGAAATTCTAAACATAAATGTCCACAATTCTTTTCGTTAAACTTCTGATATCGGGAATGGTTGTATTCGATTTCACATTTTTTTAAGTATCGAACGAGTTCAAGCGGAGGCGACAAATTTCCATGCGAGTCGAAATATTGAACTTTCAGCTTTCTCTTGAAATATGCAACCCAATGCGTACCTGACCCTTCTTTCGAATAAAGATTAACGACTGCACACTCATTGCTTTCTGGTGTATTTGGTAAGCTATTTCTCATAAAGACGCCTCGGAAGTAGGGTAAATAATCTCCATACTTTAAAATGTCTACGTCTGTGAGAGCTCTTCGTGGCAATCGATTTAACAGTTTTTTGTTTTCTTATTTGGTTCAAGATATAACCCCATTCCCCTTTTATATGGCTTCAAAAACATCTCCTCACCTTTTTTCCCCATAGCAACTTCTTCCATAGCCTTATTATGACGTCGCGTCTCTTCTAATACTTTTTGAGATGCCTTAACCTTATTTACCGCTCGTACAATTCCAGTCACGCCCCCGGTAAGATCACCTAAAGCACTTAAGCCAGCAAATAGAGGTATGAGAGGAATTATACCGCCTGATTTCGGTAGAGGTATAACTCTAGGTGTATTGATATTTTTTTTACCTCCATTTTTCTTTATCGCGATTTTAGCAGAAGCGAGCGCTATTTTAGCTCCTTCAACAATATCCTTAAGTTTAGACTTTTTTAAGGCTACCTTAGCATGATCGACAACCCCCTTTCTAAACGGGATTTTTCGTACGATGCCTCCTTCTAATCTGTTTTTTCATTATAGATGTTCTACGCTTCATCTTAATTTGATTTAACCCCATACCTAATTTTCTTTTAACTTTCATACTGTTAGTGACCAGCCAAGCTGCTGCTTTTTCACCAAAACTTGCGTCCTCAGATTTGACTCGAGTCCACGCTCTTTCTTGCAGTATGTGATCGGCTTGATGACGTTTTGCAGTATCACCGTCCTTCGAATAGGCGATATCGTGTTCTTTACATGCAGCGTCAAGCGGATTAATTCCTTGGTCACCACGTGCTACACGTTGTTTCAGTTTCGTACCATGAATGCAGTATTGGTAGCCGGGCAGATGTAATTCTACCGGCAACTTATTAATGAGTGAATTTAATACACCTCTACCCTCTTTGAATGTAGACATTTGAGTGAAAGATATATGAATAGATGATCGTATTATATAGCTTCATTATCACGAAATGCGTATCGTTAAGCAGAAGGTTACCTTAAAGTTTAAAAATTTGGATTACGGTTTGGTAGACAATAATTCGAAACGAAGACATGGCGCAATATTACCCAATACTATCAGAGGTATAATATGTGGACCATCTAACTGTGGAAAAACCAATACTCTTATGAGTTTGATTACCGAAGAGAATGGTCTAAAATTTAACAATATCTATGTATATTCCAAGTCACTTACTTTACCAGCCTAAATATCAATTTCTAGAGGCAATGTTGAATAACGTAAAAGACGTTAAATATTTTAAGTATTCAGAAAACGATAACATCATAGATCCCTGTGAAGCTTTAGAAAACTCTGTTTTTATTTTCGATGATGTTGCTTGCGAGACACAGGATAAAATTAGAGCATATTTTAGCATGGGTCGACATATGTCGGTTGATTGTTTCTACTTATGTCAGACGTATACTCGAATACCAAAACATTTAATGCGAGACAATGCTAATTTTATTATTTTATTTAAACAAGATGATTTAAATCTTCGGCACATATATGCCGATCATGTCAACACTGATATGACTTTCGATGAGTTTAAAGCTGTTTGTGCTGAGTGTTGGAAAAATAAATATGATTTTCTAACAATAGATAAAGATAGTAATATCGATGAGGGTCGCTATAGAAAAATATTCGATTGTTATATATATTTGTGAACACGGGCATATTAGTCAATAGGTTGATAATACTCATATGACTAAGAAGCACAACAATGGAGGAAGAGCAATCGTCAGTCGATATCAGAGATATATGTTGTGATAAATATTGGACACTCTGTGAATGTATTTCTTCACTTATAATAAAGGTTTTCCGCTAGTTATGAACACAATCTATCGTATTAAAGTCTGAAAACAGCTTATCTGTTTCAATAGCCGTTTAATATCCGTTCAGACCTGTTCATTCCTGTTCCAGAGCTGTCTATTATCTGTTTTATAACTATTCAGACTTGATCATTATCAGTTCAGACCTGTTCGACATCTGTTTCGACCTGTTCATTCCTGTTCCAGAGCTGTCTATTATCTGTTTTATAACTATTCAGACTTGATCATTACCTGTTCAGACCTGTTCGACATCTGTTTCGGAGCTGTTCACTATCTGTTTACGAAGCTGTCTTGATAATGCCACCGAAGAAAAGGGGTAAACGAAATGATGAAGATGAAATTACGTCTGAAATCATCCGAGCTAGCGCTTCTATTACAAAAAAAACATTTGGCATTGAAATTGGGCCGTTCCGAATTTGATGCATTACTAACCCAACATTTCAAGCCGGTCACCGAACCTCTTCAAAAAGTTTTGGAAAAAGCATCCACACAGGCTAAAATAGGCCAGAAGAGTAAGATGGAGCCAAAGGAAGAGCCAGAAGAAAATATAGGAATTCCTAAGATAACATCAAACACAATGTCACATGGTCTATCTATGGAGAGTTCTGAGACCCAAGATGGCTATCACAATATAACTAATCGTCAGCCTGAAAATTCCGATGAATATCTTTTACTTAGAATCTACTTGGAAGGATTATTAGGCGATGTCAGCGGAGACTATGATTTAACTTTCGGCGTTCATATGGATCCCGTATCAGATAACTTTAAAATAGGCAAATCCCGTGTTAAGCCCGATGGCCGTGATATTATAATCGACAACGTACGATATAGGGGGACGCGAGGACTATGCGATTTAATATTTAAGTCACATCCAAGCGAGTATACGCAAGAGGATAAAGAACAGTATAGAAAAATCTTAAAACAAACCAGTGTACATCATCATGACTTCGATCCAAAAAAGCAAGTAAAAGGAAGCAGAAGTTACAAATATTTATATATCATTAAACCTTTGCTGAATCTAGAGACTTCATCAATGAATCTGAGCACATCGTCTACAAGTGGCCACATAGAGAGGAGTGGACATGTGGGTGAAGAATTAGTAGTGAGAAACGAACCTTATCAGTATGTGTACTGGGATGATATAAATGAGCTAGTTGATCGGCTACGCTTACTCATAGCATCAAAAACGGCCGGGCCCTCCAGTCATGTAAATGAATTTGCATCCATTGTTGAATAGCTCAGAGAATCCGGCGTAATTGTATAATTAATCGAAACCGTTTATTAATACGGTAGTATACCATTACTGCAAAAGTCGGACATAGATAGTATTGATAAATTGGGACGACATTTAAGCAAAAGCGAAATAAAAAAATCAATCGCACCGTATAACCTTCAGTCTATTTTGCTTAGAGATATCGAAGGACATTATGATTTTAAAAATAAACGACTACGTAATATTCTATCACCCGTAGAAGCTGATGATTCTGTGAATATGGATTATGTATATAAAAAGATTAAAGCACTTGACGAGCTTATTAATAAGACTACATCCTCATGTACGAACAAAACCTATGTAGATACACAGATCGCAGCGGTTGATGAGATTATTAGAAAGAGTATATCTGTATGTGCTGTGATAACGTAATGCAGCTGTGTGTATGCAATCAATCTCAACCAGGTCACAGCCTCGTCCCAGTAACGCAAGTGTAACGCGTGTTACAAATACGTCCTCGCTGACGCAAGTTGTTTCCAAACACAAGCCAAACACAGCTACATGTCAGGGTCTGTATTACATTCCCTAAGTAGTCCGAGGACCTTCTCTTATGTATATATACTGTAGTGTAAGAAGCATCATGATCATTCTAGTCTCATTCTCATTCAGAGTCAGAGATTCAGTCTACATACTAGTTAGTAAGAATGTATATATTTGTTATGCAGTTTTAAGTGTTGTTATGTATTAAATATATGTTACCCGAACTATGTGTATCATTTAACGGGACAACGATATCTGCATGACGGCTCAACGATGTAGCCCTCAGGACCAGGCTAACATCACGTGGCGTCCTGCCACGAAGTGCGCTAAACGGCACTAATACCACATGCCGATCCTCCAGGCACATAGGACCTTATCACGTAAGGCCCTAATATCACATGGCGATTCTGCCTCAGGGCTTAAGGCCCCACTAGTATTACATGGCGATCCTGCCAGGATACCACACCACTAGATGGCTCTGCCAGCCATCTAAGGCCGAAAAAGACCAAGTGGAAATTCGGAACGGACCAGAAAAAAAAAAAAAAAAAACCTACGGTTTAGCAGGCCAAAACCAAGAGGATGGCAACAAGGAACGGAGGAAACAGAAGCTCCACAAGAAAGAAGAAATTCAGGTATTCCTTGTAAAATAAATTTAAACAAAGACAAATATTACGGTGTATAAAAATAAAGTGCAAGGCGTTCATATCTATTAATTACGTACATTTCGCGAGTGAAAATGTTTATTTGTTTTATAAGAGACAATAATATTGATTTAATGCATACCATGTTATTTATGTCTAGTTACGCAAAAATGCAAAAGTTGCAAAGCGCGTACCATACGTTTCTTTATGTAAAGGTCAAGTTTATTTAAAAAAAAAAAAATTAATATGTACTACGTAACTTAGAGAGATTTCGGCCGTACACTTCGCAATTTTGTTAGTAATGCAAAAGTTTAAATATATTTTTTGTTTAGAAGGCGCACATATGTATATATATATATATACAATTATGTTATATTTCTTTTAACAAGTTTAATTACGTGCATAAAAAATGCATGCGTTGTACTTTTTAATAAGCGCCATATATTGCATAGTTTACAAACAAAATTAAAAACAATAACTTGTATATTCAAACGAATCACCAGTAAATAAACATCGAATTCAAATTGAAAATATGTATGTATCGACAAGATAGTTTAGTAATACGCGAAGTCAAGGTCACTGATAAAATGCAACACAATGTTTATTTTGTAAACGATCGGATAAGTGACATTGAAGGAAATATTGTTGACATATTCAAAAAAAAATTTCTCGCTAACAAAAGAAAATAATTTTAAATTAAGAAACCAATATACGAGGAGTAGTGTATTAATTTTATTGGTAAAGATTCCGAAATTTTTGTCACAAATGCCTTAGAAGTTGATTCCAATGCCATAATGGTTAGTAACGGGACAATACGATAGCATCCTAATCACGTCTGGAGCTCTATAAGACGACAGAGACCTATCGATTGTACCTTTACGACACCAACAACAGGGCAACCTACAGGACAGATCATCCTAGAGTTGTGGACTTGGCGAAAACGTTAACCAACCGAATCAGACGAACTTCAAAGTAGGAGAAAGGCAAAAAAGACTCCAATTCGCCCCTAGGTCGTGACGAAGCAAGCATGCGCTTCCAGGGAAGTGATCCTGCACGACAAAAAACGCTCTCAGAATTTTTTTTTTAGAGACAGTTATAACAAAAGTGTGTTTTGTTAACTGGTCTCAAGTTTTTCTAAATTGAAGAAAAGGCTTACAGCATAAGGGATCAGCAGCACGTGCCACCTTACTGTAGCCAGAATAAGCTTCACAAGATAGTTCTGCGCAGGAACATGACAGACACGAAATATGTGCTGTCCAGGGAAATACACGAAAGAGTGATTTCCAGTATAATTTTTTCCATGGAGGAAAATAGATAGAAAAACGGAGAGTCGATTTATTTTAAAGTATGGTTGGAAAGGGAGAATAAGAATTGGGAGCGCACAAAATTGAAGACAAACAATCATGTATAAGGAATCGAAAACGAACAATCAAGACAGAGAATCGAATGCGAAAAATTGGAAATTAGAAGCAAGAATTGCAAATACGAAGTAAGTCAACTATTAGATATATAAGAACACATGATATAGAAATAAAATACTAAAAAGCGAACAGACTAACAAGATTGAGACAGTGTACAAATTACAAAGGCCAAATTAACGATTATTATCAATTACTGATTATTATCAATTAACGATTATTATCAATTAATGTTTATTATCAATTAATTATTATTATCAATTAACGATTATTAATAATTATTATTTTTGCAACAATGTAAAAATGTACTATGAAAATTTATTTAAAGTTTTACAATCTATGCTATATATTGATCATTACAGTTTATTCGTTTATATATTTATTCGTTAAATATCTAGTATTGTATTATTGTATTGTATTGTATTATTGTATAGTATTGTATTATTGTATTGTATTGTATTGTATTATTGTATTGTATTGTATTATTGTATTGTATTGTATTATTGTATTGTATTGTATTATTGTATTGTATTGTTGTATTTTATGGTATTTTTGTATTGTATTATAATATTGTAGAATAGGAATAAGGAAGGTAACCGGAGAGAAAGGTCTAACGTAAGAAAAACAAACACCTCAGCGTTATTTTTCTTAACCCCAGGAAGGGTGGTGTGATAACGTAATGCAGCTGTGTGTATGCAATCAATCTCAACCAGGTCACAGCCTCGTCCCAGTAACGCAAGTGTAACGCGTGTTACAAATACGTCCTCGCTGACGCAAGTTGTTTCCAAACACAAGCCAAACACAGCTACATGTCAGGGTCTGTATTACATTCCCTAAGTAGTCCGAGGACCTTCTCTTATGTATATATACTGTAGTGTAAGAAGCATCATGATCATTCTAGTCTCATTCTCATTCAGAGTCAGAGATTCAGTCTACATACTAGTTAGTAAGAATGTATATATTTGTTATGCAGTTTTAAGTGTTGTTATGTATTAAATATATGTTACCCGAACTATGTGTATCATTTAACGGGACAACGATATCTGCATGACGGCTCAACGATGTAGCCCTCAGGACCAGGCTAACATCACGTGGCGTCCTGCCACGAAGTGCGCTAAACGGCACTAATACCACATGCCGATCCTCCAGGCACATAGGACCTTATCACGTAAGGCCCTAATATCACATGGCGATTCTGCCTCAGGGCTTAAGGCCCCACTAGTATTACAGTGCGAACAAAACTCATGTAGATAAAAAGTTTACAGCGGTTGATGATAATATTAGAAAGAGTATATCCGCATGTGTGAACAAAAGCTATGCAGATAAAAAGTTTACAGTGGTTGATGAGCTTATTAGAAAAATTATATCCTCATGTGTAGACAAAAGCTATGTAGATAAAAAGTTAACAGCGGTTGAGGAGCTTATTAGAAAAAGCATATCAACATGCGCGAACAAAAGCTATGTAGACAAAAAGTTTACAGAACTTTTGGAAATTAAAAAAAAACATCACCACTAGGTCGTGCTGAAGATCTCTAAAAAATTCGGACCGAGGTTGACACATTAAAACATTTAAACGTTAGTAATTTTATACGAGTTGACGAGCTGAGACTTCATTTACGAAGATATAGTTCAGCTGGAAACATCTAAACTATATCGACATTAAATATTTGAATAGAGAAATGAGTGAAATTAAACGTGACGTTGTAAATTAAACGTGACGTTGTGAACGAGCTACATAAACCTGCTCGTAGAATGTTTGACAGACATGTTATTATTAAGGGGTTCGACGACTTGTGGCACGCAGATCTAATGGAATTTCTCCCATACGCTAGAGAGAATAACGGCTATAAATATATACTTACGGTTATAGACTGCTTTTCCAAATATCTTTGGACGCAGCCTGTTAAGACTAAGACTGGTCAAGATGTGAGAAACGCAATGGAAATAATCCTTAATGGACCACGACAGCCTAAAAATTTACAGACCTATGCTGGAAAAGAGTTCTATAATATTAAATTCCAAAATCTAATAAAAAAATATTATATAAAACATTATTCCACATATAGAATAATGAAAGCATCTATTGCTGAGCGTGTAATTCGAACGATCAAGGAAAAATTGTATAAGGAATTTAGTATGCGGGGTAAATATAAATGGTTAGATATATTACCGACAGTTACTGAAAAGTATAACTACACTAAACATAGAACGATTAAAATGCGATCGTGTGATGTTACCAAGAAAATTGAAACACGCTTGCTAAAAAGTGTTTATAATAATAGAAAAATTAGCGGAGTTCAGAAATTTCATGTAGATGACGTTGTTCGTGTAAGTAAATATAAAGGTGCATTTACTAAAGGACACACGCCAAATTGGTCAACAGAATTATTTAAAATAGTTAAAGCAAATATTACAAATCCTTCAACATATGTGCTTGAGGATATGTCCGGTCGACCGATACTAGGCAGCTTCTACGAGCTAGAATTACAGAAGGTTAAACATAGGGATGTTTACCTTATCGAAAGGGTATTGCGACGGAAGCGTAATAAAGTATACGTAAAGTGGTTGGGGTTGAACAACTCACACAATTCATGGATAGACAATAAAAATGTATTATGATTTTATTAACATTATTTTTATATTATACCTTATAAATAAAACATCAATGATATATCTTTTTTTTTATTTCTAATTTACATAGCTATATACATTTAATATTTTAATATACAAAAACAACAATTTATTTTGGCTGGTGAAAATCCGTCTATATGATCGCCTTGGTTCGGTTGATTGTAATGATTATCACATGGTAAATAATCGTTTAGAGCATCTTTTTTCTCTATAGGAATCTTATGCCAGTTTCGTCTCAGGGATTCTGCCTTCACCTTTGTTTGAAGAATATGAAACAGTATGTGTTGGATTGTCGTTTTAGTTATTCCATCTAACATACCAAAATTTTCATCTAATTGTCTTATAGCTACATCTACTTTATCTTCTCGACTTGCCATTTTACAGTTTAACTGCATCGATGTACACTCTTTAGTATCTTACATTCGAGGCGAATGCGAAAATAGGACTGAGGTTGTAAATTATTTTTCATAGCCGTATGCAACATAGCCCCCTCCATCGCATATAATGGTTTTATTATAATCGAATTTGGGGTACCTGTGTATAGGATACTGAACTATAAGTGTCTTCGGGTATTGTCTACGTAAACTTAACACTCGTGAAGTCTCTATATCGAAAACATATACAGTACAAATCTCTTCCCTATAGTCACCTACAAACGTGTATTACGTATGTGTGCGTTCGAGATGCGAGGAGTGGGGACGCACATAGCATGTATGTATGTATGTATGTACTGTAGATCAGTTTGGATGTAAGCAGTAAGCACATACTCGTACATAGTATAAACGTCGATGAATGTGGAACTACGTCAATAATAGGGACTTTATGTAATAATAAACACAAATAAGTGTGGGCTTTTTGGAAGATTTTAATATTTTTAACGTTTAAAACAATGTCAGATATACCTATAACAATAACAATAAATAAAGCGGTAAATCATAATAACTTCTATATTCTATACATAATAAATAAACCTAGAATTAAAAAAATAAAAAGTAAACTATTTAATATTGTATGCTCAAAACGGTCTCCTAATGCAAACAAGCAATGTCCTAATCTGTCATAAAAGTTTCTCTGAACATTTAAAATCGTTTGCGGTTGAATATTTAGGATAGATTCAACTTTTTCGCCCGTAATTATCGTTTCAAACTCAATTTCTCTTATGCTGCGACCAAGGTGATACTGTTTTACGACATATTTTTTTTGTTCAAGGGTAAAAATATCCATCGTGAATACGGACTATTCGCAAAAGTTGAGCAAACCATCCAACTTCACAAGTAAACTGTAACTAATGACATGTATGCATCGCTTCGTGCGTCCCCACTCCTCGCTTCTTGAACGCACACATACGTAATACACGTTTGTAGGTGACTATAGGGAAGAGATTTGTACTGTATATCTGCTAGGCAATCAGCTTCTGGTTCAAGCAAGAAATAATATTCTTCATAAATTTCTGTTTTTTTCTTATGATCCACATTAGGATTGCAATATTCTAACACGTCTATTAAGTCATCGATATAAAAGTATTGTCTATTCTGATAGCTGAATGCCGCTATAAATACACAATCCCTAATTGTTAACTGTGAAGAGAATAACCAACCACTCGCGAATTTCGTTCGGTAAATCTTCTCCGATTATTTGTAGAAATTGGCGATATTTTTCCATCGGATCTAATTTCAAACACATTATACTTGGTTTATATTACCCGACAAAAAGCCACAGATCGAAATAAACACCAAAACCACTCTATAAATTTTAAAGTAGGAATATTACTTATATATATCCCTCCCATATTGATCGCCTGTAATGCGCAGAACTTTAAAAATAATATTTATATGTGGAATAATGAGTAGGTCATGTTACACACAAAACTACGGGTCGATATCTGTTGAGACATGTACAGACCTGTTTTGATATATCTACCTGCACTGTAATCCTTAAATGCTCTGTATATGTTACAAATATTGTATTTACATTATAGTACATTACATTTTGATTTCGAAATAATGAAATTGAGAGATTAATAAAAATATCTATGTAAATAATATTAGAACCTTATTGTCTTGCAATGAGACATCCTTAAATGCTCTGTATATGTTAGAAATATTGTATTGACATTATAGTACTTTGCATTTTGATTTCGAAGTAATGAAATTGAGAGATTAATAAAAATATCTATGTAAAAAATATATGTTGTATAAATAAAATTATATTTCTATGTGGAATGATGTTTTATTTTAAAGTAGGTCGGGTTACACACAAAACTACGGGTCGATATCTGTTGAGACATGTACAGACCTGTTTCGATATATTTACCTCCACTGTATTTTGTATGCAAGTAATTCTAAATTCCCATATAACTTCAGTGTTCGCTAGCCCGCTTTCAAAACCGCATGTGATTTTATCGTTCAAAAATATTGCGTATTAAACGTGTAATTCGTAGTATTCTATGTAAATGAGTGTGAATTAACCGCAAATTTAGCGAATAATACCGCGAAATTAGTGAATTAACCGCGAATTTAACGAATAAAACCGCGAATTACCCCGCGAAGTTAGTTAATTACTCGCAAATTTCGCGAACTACCCCGCGAATTTGGTTAACTTTCCGCGAATTGCCCCGCGCATTCCGCGAATTATCCCGCGGATTACGTGGATTTAGCCCATTGGTCGCGAATTCCGCGAGGTTCGTGGTTTAATTAGCCGCGCATTTAGTGATTTATACGCGGATTACCCGCTAATTAAACCGCGAATTAGCTTTTAATTGTACACATTCCGCGAATTAAACCGCGGATTCGATGAATTAATCCACGAATTCCGTGAATAAAACCGCGAATTAGCTTTTAATTGTACAAATTCCGCGAATTAAACCGCGAATTGGCATTTAATTGTACAAATTCCGCGACTTAAACCGCGAAATCCGCGAATAAAACCGCGAATCCCGCAGATCACGAGAATTAAACCGCGAATTAACCCTTTAATTAATTAAATCCGCTAATTAGCTCATTAGCGGTGGCGGTCTCCGTACCGGTTAATCGAACCTACTTACGCAGCAGACGTGTACGTCCACCATGTGTAATAGCACCCCATACCATAATGCCCTGCAGGCGGTGGATAGGGCGTGGTTGGATGCGCGCGTCACCGGTGCTCATTTCGAATCTTGATTCGTCGGAACAAAATGTGCCTCCACTCGACAACCCACTGATGTCTAGCCTCCACCCACTGGAGTCGTGTACGGCGGTGCTCGCGAGTCAGTGGAATCTGCTGCAACGCACAGCCCGCTCGCAGTTCACTTTGTAGCAAACGCCCCCGGACAGTTCGCGTAAAACCGCGAATTGGCATTTAATTGTACAATTCCGCGACTTAAACCGCGAAATCCGCGAATAAAACCGCGAATCCCGCAGATCACGAGAATTAAACCGCGAATCCCGCGGATTAACCCTTTAATTAATTAAATCTGCTAATTAGCTCATTAGCGGTGGCGGTCTCCGTACCGGTTAATCGAACCTACTTACGCAGCAGACGTGTACGTCCACCATGTGTAATAGCACCCCATACCATAATGCCCTGCAGGCGGTGGATAGGGATGCAAACACCCCCGGACAGTTCGCGTAGTGAGTACACCTTCCCTTCCTGCTGGCCAAACGGCTCCAAGTTGCCTTGAGGAAGACGTACGCGACGCTAAAGCGCTGTGTACAAGGGCGCGATCCTCGCGTGCTGTGCTCACGCGTGGCCGTCCCGCTCGCGGCTGAAGGCGCGTACGTCCTTGCTCCATCCATTTTCGCCATGCCTGCTGCACTGCCGATAATCACCGCTCGAGACGCCGCGCAATATCACGGAATGATACTCCTGTCATGTGCATCCCCACAACCATTCCTCGCTCAAACTCACTCAGATAACGCGAACGGCCTTCCATCACGCACAAAGTACGACTACAACTACCCGCTTCCACCGCACTAACAATAACCGACTCCCTCCTCGCATCGCTCTCCATGGAAACAACATATTGCAGCTGTCGGAGGCACTCAGTAAAAAATGCAGCGATAGAAAAAGTCAAAACTCGCTGCGCAAACTCGTCTAGAGGAAACCTTAATGCTCCGCTAAATCTACGCATTTATCTTGACACGTTCAGATTTTACAGGGTGTGCTCGTCACTTTTTTCCATCAGTGTATTAATACAAGCCACACTTTGATGGTGTCAAAAATAATACAGATCGTGGTTGTAATTTTATTAATTTAAATATTTACTTGTCTCAGGCTCTGTTGGTCTATTCAACGTGACTAGAGATCGGACGCATAGGCGAAGATAGCGTGAGTTTTTAAAAATTATTTTAATTATTAGTTTATATTTCGTAAGATAAATAATGTACGGTGAGTTAGTTTCCTTTTTCATTGTTTTAACTGTTGGTTACATAACTATATACTTCGAAAATTTGGGAATAGATCTTGTTTAACATCGTTTCATTGAATATACTTCCCCAATTATTTCGCCGTAAGTGTCCGGTGAATTTCGTTAAGTTTCAATAACTTCCGCGTACATTTTTAATTTTAATTTATTTTGATCTAGAACATTGTTCAGTTACTCTTTCAGATATGATATGGAATAACGTCGAGAATGGCATCGTGAAAGAATGGCGAGTTGGATTAAGGGTCATTGTATGTCCATTGCCAGTGATTCCGAAATTTATTGCAAAGTCTGTAAAATATCGTTAAAAAATTCCAATAAATCGCACGTAAAAAGGTCCTTAGCATCGCAAACACATGCAGAGAAATTAGACCCGTTGGAATCTGACACTTTCAACGAAGAAGTCTGTGCAATTTTAATGGCCGCAAATATTCCATTGAATAAACTTAACAATCCCACCTTCAAAACATTTCTCCAAAAATATACTGGTCAAAATGTTCCTGATGAATCCACCTTGCGCAAATATTATGTTCCTAAGTGCTACACGAAATCAGTAGAGCGCATTAGAAGCCATCTTTCAAATCAGTGCCTATGGATAAGTGCCGACGAAATTGTGGATAAATTAGAACGCTGTGTGGTAAATGTTGTAGCTGGTGTACTACTTCCAACTATTCCATATAACGCATAAAAATAGCAACAAAAGTTATAAATACAGGTGAGGTACGAGAATATGCACCGAATGCTTCATTCGGACGACAGGTACAAAGAAAAAATACTTTTATTTGTCAGTGACAGTGCCGCATATATGTTAAAAACAGGCAGACACTTTCAGAGAATTTCGATAGTTTACAAAATTTCGTTACATGTTTAAATGACGATGCTCGAAGTATTTTTGAGTGCAAGGAACTAATACAAATTCCAAATTTAAAAAATCAGTTGTACTATCTTCAGAAACACTTTGGAAATTTGCCAAAACTAATTACTTATTTTGAAAATCAAAATCTCAAATTAAATGATGGACTAACCATATTAGATGTGGGAATTAATAATTTAAAAAATATTCCAAGTGACTTCGGAGGTGGCCTTCGGCAAAAGTAAGACGCAGTTTTTAATAGAAATCCAGATTTAATAACATTGCGGCAATTTTGTATGGGGACAATGTCTAAATCCCAAAATCGAACTGCTAAATACGCTGAAATAAAAGAATATTTCGAGTATGCACCTATAATCAGTTGCGATGTAGAAAGGACGATTTCTATCTACAAGGATGTATTTCATTCAAAGAGAAATTAATAGTCCTTTACTCAATTTGAACTATAAAATGAACAAATAAAAATGTATTTTGTATTTTATAGATCACCACCCGCTGTTTATTAGAGTTTCTGTTTATTTATTGTTACGAGTATATAGTTTATTTTGTTTTATTGCAAGCATATTGCATTTTCTTATATATTTGTTGAATTTTAAATATTTATTTTTCTTACATTCAGTTTAAATTTATTTTTTAACAGAATTAATTTTTATTTATATGCACGAAAATATGTGTCTGTAATTTCTATATTTGTAGATATATCGCACTGATGCGATCAAAAAAGATCGAAACATGTATTTACAGCATATTTAGACAAAAAAACATTAATTTAAAAATGCCGCCATCAAGGTTGTTTACGAATTTACTACTACCATATCAACATCAGAGGTGCTAGCGTAAGGGTCTAATTTTTAACATGGAATGTAGCACTCTTATATTACATGCTCCTTGGTCTGTAGTAACCAGTTAGTTGTCTTGCGGTAATTCCCCGTGTTTTATTTTGGGCTAGGATTGTTCACGATGAATATTCAGCGAGAATTCATTCTTTCATATAAAGAATAGAGTTCAATGTTGTATAATAACTAGAGACCGGACACGAGAGGCCGATGACTCATCGCCCACGGGCGTACTATTGAAAATTTGTATTTTTAAAGAGCTTTTAATTTTAGATATATGTATAATTGGAAAACAAACGGGTGGTGATCTATAAATTACAAAATACATTTTTATTTGTCCATTTTATAGTTCAAATTGAGTAAAGGACTATTAATATTAACTAGCAGTACTTTCTCAAGTTCTCTCCTGTAAACTTTTTTCTCTTTGAATGAAATACATCCTTGTAGATAGAAATCGTCCTTTCTACATCGCAACTGATTATAGGTGCATGCTCGAAATATTCTTTTATTTCAGCGTATTTAGCAGTTCGATTTTGGGATTTAGACATTGTCCCCATACAAAATTGCCGCAATGTTTTTAAATCTGGATTTCTATTAAAAACTGCGTCTCACTTTTGCCGAAGGCCACCTCCGAAGTCACTTGGAATATTTTTTAAATTATTAATTCCCACATCCAATGTGGTTAGCCCATCATTTAATTTGAGATTTTGATTTTCAAAATAAGTGATTAGTTTTGGCAAATTTCCAAAGTGTTTCTGAAGATAGTACAACTGATTTTTTAAATTTGAAATTTGTATTAGTTCCTTGCACTCAAAAATACTTCGAGCATCGTCATTTAAACATGTAACGAAATTTTGTAAACTATCGAAATTCTCTGCATAAAAACTAGTAGCTTCCAACCATGTTCCCCAACTAGTTATTACTGGAGAGGGAGGCAGTAACAAAGATGGAAGTTTTTCCCTGTAAAGAGCTACTCTCAACGCTGCTTTTCTGAAAACTTTCTTAAAAGCGGATACAAGTCTATCAACTTCCGGAAAGATATATTCACAGATTCTGAGGAGAGCATGTGCTACACAAGTAATATGCAGCATATTAGGATATGTTTCCTTTAATAGTCTGCCCGTTTTTAACATATATGCAGCACTGTCACTGACAAATGAAAGTATTTTTTCTTGGTACCTGTCGTCCGAATGAAGCATTCTCGTAAATGGTTTTAGCTACTGTTTCCGCATCAACTGTATTTATAACTTTTGTTGCTATTACATATGCGTTATATGGAATAGTTGGATGTAGTACACCAGCTACAATATTAACCACACAGCGTCCTAATATATCGACAGTTTCGTCGTCACTTATCCATAGGTACTGATTTGAAAGATGGCTTCTAATGCGTTCTACTGCTTTCGTGTAGTACTTAGAAACATAATATTTTCGTAAGGTGGATTCATCAGAAACATTTCGACCAGTATATTTTTGTTGAAATGTTCCGAAGGTGGGATTGTTAAGTTTATTTAATGGAATATTTGCCGCCATTAAAGGTTCACAGAGTTCTTCGTTAAAATTGTAAGATTCCAACGGGTCTTATATCTGTGTATGTGTTTGCGGTGCTAAGTGACGTTTTGCGTGCGATTTTTTGGAATTTTTTAACGATATTTACCAGACTTTGCTATAAATTTCGGAATCACTGACAATGGACATACAATTAGTTTGACCCTTAATCCAACTCGTCATTGTTTCATGATGCCATTCTCGACGTTGTTCCATATCATATCTGAAAAAGTAACTTAAGCAATGTTCTAGATCTAAATAAATCAAAATTAAAAATGTACGCGTAAGTTATTGAAACTTAACGAAATTCACCGGACACTTACGTTGAAATAATTGGGAGAAGTAGATTCGATGAAACGATATTAAACAGGATCTATTACAAAAATTACGAAGTACCTATGTAATTAACAGTTAAAACAATGAACAAGAGAAACTAACTCACCGTACTTTATTTATCTTACGAAATATAAACTAATAAATAAAATAATTTTTAAAAACTCACAATTCAACGACAAAAAACAGATGTGCGGTTAACCGAATGAATAGTGCTATTCAATAACTGCGTGTTGTACTTAGCGATGTTATAGTCTATTTATATGGTCCATCGTAATTTCGGCCCGATGCGTCCGATCTCTAGTCACGTTGAATAGACCAACAGAGCCCGAGACAAGTAAATCTCTAATTTAATAAAATTACAACCACGATTTGTATTATTTTTGACACCATCAACGTGTGGCTTGTATTAATATTATAAATTTAATTTGTTACCTGCTTCAGAAAAAGGCTGTGGAATTATTAAACTTGGATAATACTGACCAACACGATTTTTGCTTACTTCTAAGCGAGACTTGTTTTTTACTAATTTGGGTGTGCTGAATCCGAAAATCATATTAGTTTTTTCGTATCACATCAAAATTAAACTGTATATTGTATTATGCTCTCTTTGAAGAATCACTAATGCGGCTAAGTAGTTATTTATATAAGACCTGTTACGATTACGATATAAAGAAAGCATAAAATTTAATAATTCATTTATTTATTTCAATACAATATTAGTCAGGAGTATAGTGCAAGTATTTACGCAATAATTATAAAAAAATTGTAACAGTATTTGTAAAAGGAAAAACAACAATCAGGGAATAAATTTTCGTTTGTAGCACTTTCTGCTGTGTGCTTAGGTTTGGCAGTCCCTTTGAATACTTCAACAGTAGTTGGCCATCATACGAGGATCCCATCTTCCTTGGTACCGAGTTTCCATGATTTTTAAATCTTGATGAACTGTCTCGCTTTGTTCATCGCTTACAGCATCTAAATTTTCGGGAAACCTATCAAGATGACTATGAAGGAAAGGAAGCTTTATGCTCATGTTACAACCTAGGCGGTAAAATTTTTTAAGCATTGATTACACTAGTTCTTTATAATTGCAGGCTTTTTTGTTTATAAGAAAATTATTCGCGACCACCGTGAATGAAGTCCAGGCTTCTTTCTCAGCTTCGTTCATATTGTTGACGACATTTGAATCTCTCATTAAAGTTCTAATATGAAGTCCGTCGAATACCCCAGCTTTAATTTTTTCGTAACTTAGTCGTGGAGACTTTTCACATATGTACTGGAAACAGTTTCCTTGCAAATCTAGAGGTTTAACATATTGCTTCATAAGACCCAATTTGATGTGAAGAGGTGGAAAAATTACTTTTTCTCTGTCGACTGAAAGTTGACTTACAATATTCTTTTCCCTATATCTAGGGATATTCTGAGAAGCCGATGTTTCTGAATCCAGTGTTGGTTTCTAGCTCGACTATCCCACAGGCACAAAAAGCACGTAAATTTTGTATATCCTTTTTGAAATCCAAGTAAAAAGTTTACCAATTTTAGATCCAGTTAAGGTCTGTAAATTTTAGTAACTTTATAACCTTCTCAATTTCGTCACATGTTTCTTTTAATTGAACGGAATATCCAATAGGAATAGAACCGAAAACATTCCCATTGTGTAGTAGGACAAAGTTGAAGTTTCTGCTGGAACTGTCGATAAACAAACGCCACTCACTTGGGTCATATTGTACAACGCCTATTTTAGTTAGCAAACTTGGCACATTGTTGCGATAAACAAATTCACTCTTCTTTAAAATATTGCACAAAATCACTTGCTACGATAAAAAGTTATGTTCGTACTTTGATCGAGTAATTTCTTTCTCTGATGATTCCTTTGATTGGCCCAAATCCCTTACTAAATCATTCAATTCTGCTTGAGTAAAACGTTGTGGTTTATCATTAGGAATTATATCTCCATAATCACAATTTACATCTGAATCTTGCTCCTCAATAGCATCTGCTATGTCTTCAGCATATGAGTACTCAAGTGAAGGAAGCTTTTCATAAACTGGCACGGGTATTTCATCGCAATGAGGCACTGGTCGAATCGCGGAGTCGATATTAGGATATTCAATTTTATTCTTATTCTTCTTATTATAACCGGAGGTCAGAACTAAACAAAAATAGCAATAATCTACGTGGTTTTTCGGTTCACGGCATATTATTGGAACGCCAAAAGGTAATTTCTGGCATTTTCCCTTGCTCCACTTCCGCAAATTTTTCACACACGGTTTACACACATTATGTGGAGCCTATGACTTGTCCTGATCAGCAAGTTTTACGTCAAAATAAGCCAAATACATTTTCTTAACGGAAGCAGTAATAGTTAATCTATGACTGGCAACGGTGAAGCTGCCACAAATGTAGCAGAACGAATCGGTATTATTTACACATCTTTGAGTAGTAGATGTGATGTTTCTTCCCTAACAGCTAACATGTAACGTTTTATTATCACCCTTGTTTACTTTTAAATAGTCCTAGGTGATCAATACTTTCTAATAAAATCTCATTAAACGCTAATATGTTCACTTAATGAACATGATTAGCTTAATACACTGGCATTTCTTTATTATTGTTTATTACTTACTTAATTCATTAATACTTAAATATTATCAGGTACAAGTGTACATTATGCTAATGAGATGAGTGTATTCGGAATGTCTTTCAATTCTTTGAACAATTAAGAATTTGCTGCATTTATTTAACGATTTTTAAGAATTTTGATATCAGCAAACAAGAAGTTCCGTGGAAAGAAAACTTGACGTGATAGGGACAAATGGGTTTCATGTTTGACATTAGCTACCAATATTAATTACTAGAATAATTACTAACAACTGTCAGACCATAGTCAGCAGAAAAAATGGATAGTACAACATTCTTTCTAAAGATTATAATCTACACATATAAATAAGTATGAATATCTAGATTAACTAAAATTTGCAGAGGAAATACATTATTCATATTGAATAACACCTTCAATGAATTCTTATTTGCATGGGCTTGTTATTTTTATTAATATAATGTTGGCGACATTGAATAATGTTAATGATATTCTTGAAGTAAAATTTTGGCAGTTATCTTCAAGTTAGTACTACGTGACTATAAATGTTTGTAACAAATATTTACTTTGGCAACACTGAAAAATTGGCTAGCCTGGTTATTCGTATATAGGTACAACTTTATAGGTTATGTCATTTGTATCATATGGATGCGTTAAAAATCAGGTGTGCTAACATAAAATTACAGAAGTGTTTCCAACTTAAGTCGAAAATTTACAATCATTTATAGTCTCGTTGTATATTAAAATTAGTAATTTCAAGAAAAATATTTATTACTATGTTAAGATTAGAACACGAAGTTTTTATTGTTGAAAATTATTTTTAAATTGGGAGATTATAAAACAGACAGATACAATGCACGACAGTTGTCAAATTATATGTATATGATAAAAAGAAAGTTTTTTCTCATATATATTTGTCAGTGTATAGCCTATAATTTAATTTTTGACTAACCATAGATTTTCATGTCTATCTACAATATATAAATTAAAGATTTTCTTATAACTCTTCATTTGTTTTTCATTTATAACGGGTGTTCAGAAACATTCAAAGTCAAAGTAGTCCTTGAAAATATGAAGTCATGTCTGATAGATTGATTTTTGACAGACAACAGTTGACATTTAATAATTATTACAAATCAGATATAGCAAACGCCAATTAAGTTGGCGCGAAGAGGGGGTGCGCAGAAGTCGCGTTTAAAAACGTCCACCCCCACTACTCAAGTAATTGTCAGAATACATTTGTCATTGACGTTTGACGGAACATAAATAACATAATGTCTTTGCTAGGGCATCATAAAGTGGCACACACTTAGAGGTTAGAATTATCTGACATTTGCTGTAAAACCAAATACAAATCTCCCCACTACTTTTAATCCTGCGCGAAGTTACCCCTCCTCGCGCCAACTTAATTGGCGTTTGCTATACTTAAGTAAAGATATACGATTTTTTGTTCAGAGCCCACTTGACTGCGAATGTTTCTGAACACCCGTTACATCATCATCATTCAAGATATTAGAAATATCTTTTGAAAAAAGCTGCTTGTTTAACATCCAAAGTTCTAAATATAAAAAATTTATTCACAAATTTGAATGGTAAAAAAAATTTACATAGGTATGTATAGACATTAAACAACTATGTATTCTAATGGCTCTCAGAAGTACTAGATGAAAAAGTGAATCTACATATTAATGAATACTTACAAAATTTTGTACAGTATTGTCAATGTAAATAAAGATTACCAGTGTCAAGGTTATTGGTTATCTTATCTTCTTAATTTTGTCTCCGTTTTAGAACACTTAAATATTTCTTTTATTTACTTAATTGTATATAATAAATGTACTGTATACTGATATTTAATTATTTCCCTAAAAAAAATTTAAAAACAAATTCTTTTTTATAAGAATTCATATATGTATCTTTTAATGTACAAATATGATTGATCATGAAAGTAAATATGTTTGTGTATGTATGTGTATACGTTCTTTAATCTTATTAGGTGTAACTTTCTAACAGTAAATCTTACCCTGTCCCATAAGAATAAGACTACCATTAACTGGATCTTCTCTAAATAATGCATAACAATGATTTGTGTCACGGTCACAATCTGTAGAATTTACTATTGGAACAAGATGACCATCTTCATTGACATGAGATATACCTTTACCACTTTTAGCACATTTTCTCACACTTGTTTTTGACACATCCACAATTTCAAATCCACCAGTCACAAATACAAAAGTTAAAAGAACACACAAGAGGAACATGTTAATTATATGTTTTATTCTATACCATTTCTAGAATAAATAAAATAAAAATAATTTAATGCTTGTGTTAAAATCTACTAAGTAGTGTAATTGAAATTAATAATTTTGGAAATTATAAATGCTATTTGATGCAGATGTTTATATAAAAGTATGCACTTATATATTTTGCACAAATAATAGAAATTGAATAATCTTATTTTCAAAAGCTGTCACACCAACAAAATATTGATTAAACAACTATTATAATGCATAATCTTATAAATTATTAAATTTAAAAACTACTTTATTTTGCATCTTCTCAAAAAAAGGACACTAACACATAAACAATAATGACTTAATAAATTGATTATATGGAAATATTTTAAATTCATGCACTGTAAGTTTTACACAATTATTAAATTTTAGCAATTGTAATTAATACTTAACGGAATCACGTATTAATTTAAATTTAATGTATTAAAATTGATAGATTGCACTAAGTACGCAATAGTTGTATAACCAAACATTGCTACTACTTTGATTATTTTTTAATTACAACATTGTTTTGTCGCCGCCTTCGAACGGTCACATGACCAAAAAATGACAGATGCCGTCATCAGGGCGCCACCACAAACAGCCAAGTACATTCTGGAGAAGAAAATAAAATATTATTTAATATATATTCAAATTTTCATATAAATGAACAAAGAAATTCACATCGGAATGACCAAACTTTTATATTTATGTCAACTAATCACCGTCACATGTGTTAATTAAAATGAAATTGTTTATCAAATATAAGCATCCTAAATTAAGTATCTTTCCCAGATTGTACAAAGGAAATAACATAGAAATTACATAAAATATGCACATGCATGCTGGGTTTGAATACATAATACTCTATATAAAAAAAAAAGACATGGAATTTAGTTAATAAATTGGAGAGTTGTTGTTTCAAGAAGAGTATTAATTTGGGTAAATACTAAATTTGTTTTTTCGATATTGTAAATAGGAGTAAAAATTCATGAATACAGTAATTTGAAATTTGTGGTATTATGAATAAGTCGATTACTCCACGTTTTTTAAAAATTTATCGGAAATTTTGGTCCAAAAATAAGTAAGTTAAAATTAACCGATTCTTGATATTTACATAACTTGAAAGTATATTTAGGGCATCATTTGGAAATTATGAAATAGTTGAGCCTGCAAATGTATCACCTATAAGAGTTGTGCCAATGCATATTAAAATTCCAAATTATATTGCTGGTATATCAACTGATTGCCCAGAATTTCCAGAAGTTAAAAATGAATCTCAAATTGCTGGTATGAAAGAAAGCTGCAAATTAGCTGCAACTCTATTACAACAAATTGGAGATTTTATTCAAGTAAAACTTTCTAAGCAACTACTATGAAAAATTATATTAGAAATAGGAGTTTTAGATAGGAAAAACAACAGAAGAAGTTGATAACTATGCACATCAATTAATTATTGGTCATAATGCTTATCCATCTCCTTTAAATTACAAAAATTTTCCAAAATCAGTTTGCACCTCTGTAAATAATGTGGCATGTCATGGTATTCCTGATGATAGGCCTTTAAAATTAGGAGATATTATAAATGTAGATATAACAGTAAGTTTTTTTAATTGTGTAAATAATTGAAAAAAGTTATAAATTAAAATTAAATTTTAATTTTATGGTTCAAAATTTTGAATTGGATGCCTTCGAGCTGTAAAATTAAAAGTTTATTATTTTTAAGTTTTTCAGGTTTTTTATAATGGGTATCATGGTGATTGCTCAAAAACTTTTATGGTTGGAGATGTAGATGAAATTGGAATAAAATTGGTAAAAGCAACAGAAACTTGTTTAAATGAAGCTATTACAATATGTAAACCAGGATTACCTTTTAGATATATTGGAAGACATATATCGCAAACGGCCAGACAATTAGGATTTACAGTAGTTCCATGCTTCATCGGACATGGTATTGGAAGTTATTTTCATGGTCCACCAGACATATACCATTTTGGTAAAACCATATAAAATATATAATATGATTTTAAGATAAGATATTTTAGAAAATGATTATCCAGGCAGGATGGAGCCAGGTATGACATTTACTATTGAACCAGTTTTGACTCAGGGGGGCAGGGAAATAGTAATATTAGATGATGGTTGGACTGCTGTTACACTTGATAATGCAAGAACAGCTCAGTTTGAACATACTGTACTTATTACAAATTCTGGTGTAGATATATTAACAATACCAGAATAAATATTTGTGTTTGCCATTATTAATTTAATTATAAATCCTGCCAATATTTCATGAAAGTAGTTCAAATTTAAATTTCAACTATATACTAACAGTTGGGGTTATTCATTACTTTCAAAGATTTTCTAATCACTTGATAATAATGCTCACTTCTAGCTAATATCTTGGTGTGCTATCAAGCGAGTCACAAAATTTGTCACGCCTGAGCTTAGAGAATTGACGAAGTGTCATTTGTAAATAATCATAAGTCAAATTGATAAGTTATGATTTATCCTATTACTAAAAGTACCACATGTACGTTAGATCACTTAATAAATCTAATACATAACTGATTTAATTCATGGCATACTCAAAACTTTTTTTTGTCGCTGACTCAATATATGTCCACAACGTTGACTACTAGAGAATATATCTTAGAATAGAAGAATGAGACAGAACAGTTCTATCAAAAATCACCAGATGAGCTCCTTAATTGTCTGTCTGGACATAGAACGCCTTAAAAAATGGGAAGAAATGACAGGTAGTATTGACTTTAAAAGCCCTAGTAGGAAAGCTCCTGAAGAAACTGGGTAGCTCTAACTCGCCCGCTTGTGAACCGCTGGACGTATTAGCTGACCAAATTCCTGCACCAGGTATAACCCCCTTTAACGTCCCAAGTACAAAACAAGAAAATGCAGACATTTAGAAAAAACTGACACTCCGTCGTTAAACATCAAAAACCCATTTTGAATACTCTAGGCCATTCATGGTAGAGGAGGTAGATAAAGCACTGAATGACACCAAATCTGGCAAGACATCTGGATTCAATGGAATTCATCCAGAATTCCTTGAAAACTCTGGAAAACACACCAGAATATGGATGAGTAAATTCTACTCCGACATCCTACTGACAGAACATGTCCCAACAAAGCTCAAAAAATCCAAAATAATTGCAGTCCTGAAACTGAACAAACCCAAGAGCCTACCTGAAAGCTTTCGTCTGATAGCACTATTCAGTTCATGTTATGAGCTTCTGGAAAGATTACTATTAAACCGACTGGGCCCATTGATATTGGAGCATGTTCCTGTTAAACAGGCTGGGTTCAGGCTTTTGATGTAAACGTGTTTTAAGAACAGCATGTGGGTTCTCTTCACTCTAAATGCGACAATTGTAGTTATTCACGAAGCCATTTAACAAGAAATGAGCTTCATCGTTGAATATGATGTTTCTATAAAATAATGGATCTGTTTAGAAATGCTGTAAAGCACAATCTGCGAAATTTCTACGCAATACATGGTCATTTGGTTTAATTTCATGTGTCAACTGAAATTTATACGCCTTGAAATGCAAATCCTTATGACGAATATTCCATGTGATGCAATAACAAAATTGAGGTTTTTGAAAACGACGTCTAATTGATTGTTCTCGATTTTCATTCACACTTTGGCTCACGGCATCGATATTATCAGTAGTACGTTTACATTTTTGACGGGTCGGATCCTTAATATCACAAAAACTACCATTTGTCTCCAATTTTCTAATAACGTTGCGAATAGTAAGCCTGTAGATTGATTATGTTGACCATAAATTTCACATAATACGCTAAAGGTAACCCAAATAGACTCATTATTTTTGTAATAAATTTCTAAACACTCTACAACCGTGCATCTTTCCACGTTGATTTGTCAATCAATACTGAACACAAATGTCAATTTTGAAGAGAATCTGAAAAAAAATGTCCGCTATAACGTTTATAATACCTAGTTATTTATTGTACAAGTGTGTTATGTTACAAATAAGTCACGCGAGAAAATGTTTACTTTTCTCAAGTGACTTATTTGTAATTAATACACGTGTGCAATACAAAACTTTATCCAACACCTCTTAAGATCCGTTCAAAATGGCTTTTAATGTTTTATAAATTTGACGTTCCATGTCAAATTTAAATTATAAATTTGACGTTCCATGTCAAATTTAAAACATTTAATTTAAAACATTTAAAAAATTTAAAATGGAAATTATAAACGACTAATGCAAAAAGTTCATATACAGTAATGCAGTTACTATGGAGAATAAATAATGCAAATCAACTAGCAAACAAAATTAGTGATTGATTAATAATAATGCAGTTAAAAGTTGATGGTAATGGAAGAGTTGCAAGAGGCTGTTTTCATTCCGCTAGAAGTTAAGAATGAAGCTCAAGCAGCATGTTATAAATTACTGCCAAAAAAATCGAAGGATAATTACGACAAAGAATTTCGTCATTTTGAAGAATGGAGAAAACAGCAAAGTATCACTGGAATTAACGAAGAAGTTATGCTGGCGTATTTCCATATTTATAGAAGGAAAATAGCACCTTCTTCATTGTGGACGAAGTATTCCATGTTAAGAAGTACTTTGAAAGTGTATATGAATAGTGACATACCGAAATACGGAAAACTGATTTCCTATTTGAAGAGTGCGGCAAGAACCCACAAGTCCAAAAAGGCGAAAATCTTGGAGAGGCTACACATAGAGAAGTTTCTGAATGAGGCTCCTAACAATAAATATTTGATGATGAAGGTATTATTTATTTTCTTAAATTTAATTCAAAGTATTTATTCATTATTCGTTCGTGTATTCTATGCAGGTTGCCTTAATAATGGGTATATCAGGTGCGTGTCGTTGTGATGAAATAACTAAGCTGAAAGTTGACGATATAGAAGATAAAGGGGGATACTTGTATGTTTCGATACCTGACACAAAGATAAACGTATCCAGAAGTTTCACTGTTATGGCAGAAGGATTTACAACAGATATTCTTGACCTCTACAGAAAATATGTCTGTATGAGACCAAAATGTATTCCAAAAAATGCACTATCCAGCCAGTTGGAATTAAACCCATTTCTAAGATACCTCAGAAAGTTGCATCTTTCCTGAACCTACCAGAAGCTCAATTATATACAGGACATAGTCTGAGACGTTCTTCAGCATCTCTTCTGGCAAACGCAGGAGCTGATATTACAACAGTTAAACGACATGGTGGGTGGAAATCGTCCACTGTGGCAGAAGGTTATATACAAGATTCAGTATCCAACAAGATTGATATAGCCAGAAAGATACAAGGTCCAGACAGTCTAACGTTCTCGACTTCTGGTCATCAAATTTCTGTTCAGGATACTTCAAATACGTCTTCTAGTATAACTCTAAATTCGAATAACCTGAATGCAGAGTCAGATACAAAGAGGATTTCCTTCAACTTTAATATTAATGTAAATGTTAATTAGTTGCTATTGTTTACCCTTTAGAATTAATATAAATGTGTTAATACTATAGCAGTTTGAATGTCTCTATGCAATCTAAATTTCACCTTGTTTTATCTCACTAGTGAGATAAATTATGTTTTTAACTCACTAGTGAGTTATAAGCTACATAATTGATTTAAAATCGCCATAGTTATAGGTCTATTATTAGGTGTTGGATAAAATATATAATACTTATTTGATAACCCTTTATATGTGACTTCCGTAAATAACTTGTTATTAGATATAGGTAGGTACTCTAAATGAAATGTCTATTATATAAATGAATAAAACATTCATAACTGAACATTTTTCTATTTAGCTTCCTAACTGCAGGGTATGGGTATCTCACCCTAACAGCTGTGGCCATATCTCTTGGATACCTTAGGAAAGATGGCCATGCTCACCTTTTTTTAAGTCAATATTTTCAAAACAATAAAAAGGACTGACTTAGATCTGTTAAATAAGTATAGTATAACTCTATCAGCAACACTGTACCAAAATTCAATTTTATTAGGTATGCTGTTGGTTTTCATACAATCGCAAAAATAAAAAATTATGGCCATCTATCCTAGGATTCCCCTAATCATGATGCATTGCGATTACATTACTTCAAATCATTTTCATTATTTTTAAGACGCTGCCGCTAGCCCGAAACAAAATCAACACCACCCACAAGCATTTTTCTTTTAACAATTTGGCGCTCCCAAGTGGAACAAAATACAAATCAACCAGCGTCTATGAAATACTTTTTCCATTCAAACGTGTGGCACCAAATACAACCCAACTAGCGTTCTCATATGACAGATTTTCAAGTGGTGTTAATACACTATTAGTATATCTTAAGAAAATTCTGCAGTATTAAAAAAGTAAAGGTTTTTATTATGCGAGCCTACAACTTTTTAGGCATTTATGTTTTTGAGGTTATAAGCTCTTAATGAAAGTAACGGTCGTTGAAAAACTCCTCAGCTATGGACTACTAAACGTATTTCTCAACGTGAAATTTATTCAATGGAATCTTAAATAAAACGTCATTCAAAGACACACAGAAAACTGATATTTAATATGATACAATTAATAAATGTTAGATATATGAATATTAAATATTCAAGGACAATATGTTTTATTAAATTTACCACAGCAGATGTTGACAATATTGACCATTAACATTTAAACATAAATTAATACGATGCTTCATGTTTTCAAAGACATGAATCGGCATATCTTCATTAATTCGTTGATATTGTCCCTTAATGTTGTTTCGTAAATCGTCTTATGTTGCGAACTACAGTTTTAAAAATTAAATAAGGAAGCACAAAATAATCTAAAGGTGTTAAATTATATGATCTTGTGTTACTAGTAAGTCTGTTATCGAACAATTGTTGCAGATATGCGACTAGATTCTTTACAACCATTCATAAAATAATATCAACATTTTTATTGAGTTCATCATTGTGAAAATAACGTTTCAATATATGTTTTATGACTAAACATTTTATTGAAAAATAATTAAATGAAATAATTTAACTTAAACTTGACTTATGCCTAGGGATAGGTAGTCAGGGGTACATTCCAGGAGGGGACTTAATTGAATTTGTAGTGGGCCTAGCTATTGTTTAGTTTTATTAGTTACTTGAGTTCTATTGCGTAAACATGTGATGGACAGTGGTATGACAATGCCTACACTTCTACTTGCATCTAAAAGAATCGAAACAACTAATACAGAATTTATGTCATGTAACATAGCTTCGTGTTTGAAATCGCAATAAGGTGAAAAGCACGATATAAATACAGAAAAAATGTTTTTTTTTTGTAATAGTTGGAGCTGTATATATGAAGGCAACTGGTCGTATCTTACAACAAACAATTGTTAAATATTTCGCAACATCGCTAGGAATTCTTCCAATTTTGTTTAAGCCGACAATTTGACGGGTTCTTTTTCTGATAATTAATAAAAAAAACAATTTCTGGTGTTTTTGAGTATATTTTCTGCAAAATTCCAAATCTTCAGTGATTGCAAATTTTCTTATTTTTAATTTAAAAAAGGTATATAACCCCTTACCACAATTATTAGTCGTATCCTAAATACGTATTTCGACAACTAAGTTGTCATCATCAGTAGGTAAAAACTACTAATTAAAGTCACACGGGGCACAGTAAAGTAAGATAAACGCTTCCGCACAACTACTATACACTGCAACCCTGTAAAGACTAAATTTACCATGCACATCTCAAACTACGAGACAAAACACTTGCCTCTTAGAAAAGGTTTTAAACATGTGTTAAAATATCGAACAAAGGGACGGCAAAAATTCTTCTCTAAAGAAGGCGCCTACTAAAAACGATTTTAAAGCTACGGTGACCTACTAATAAACTAAATGAAACACCTTATATTTCCACAAAACACTAGTATATTTAACTGTATGAGCATTTCATGTGCAATGTACAAATTAATAGTTATTATTTAAACGTGTTATTTCGAGTACGCAGGTAGTGACAAAATCTATATTGGGTAGGAGTGTAAAAAATTTTCCATTAACAAATGGTTAAAAGTCGTATATATATAGTAAAGGCCGAACTCTCATTGCAAATTCTGAGAAAGACAAAATTAAGAAGGGGCGTTACATGTGAAAAACCAGACATCCGGCTTGTTGTATTATATTAAATGAGAATCAATTCTCGTGAAAAGGGTATATGAATAATTAGATATTGTAGGTGTATAATTTAAAAGTTAATTATAAATAGGTGACAATGTGTTATATTAAATGAGAAACCATTCACGTGAAAAAGGGTCTAAGAATAATTAGATATTATAGGTATATAAATTTAAAAGTTAATTATAAATAGGTGACAATGTCATAGTTAAGAGTTAAGCAATTTAATATAATGTATAGAATTCACGGTAGGCTCTGGGTGTGTTAAAGAGGTAATTTTTTTGCATATTAAATGAGAATTCAATTCCCGTGAAAAGGGTCTATGAATAATTGGACATTGTAGGTATATAATTTAAAAGTTAATTATAAAAAGGTGACATGTCCTAGCTAAGGAGTTGCGCTATTTAATATAATGTGTAGAATTCACGGTAGTCTCTGGGTGTGTTAAGGAGGTAATTTTTGCATCTTAAATGAGAATCACTTCACGTGAAAAGGGTCTATGAATAATTGGATATTGTAGGTATTTAATTTAAAAGTTAATTATAAATAGGTGGCATGTCCTAGTTAAGGAGTTAAGCAATATAAAATAATGTATAGAATTCACGGTAGGCTCTGGGTGAAACATGATAAATAATTTAATAAACAAAACACCCGGTACATCTGTTCCATAAAAACGCGAAACATTTTACGTTTCGTGAAACAAACACACCGAGTGCTTCATTCAACAACCATTGTTTAGGAGGTACTTGCATTATTTCACGTGTATGGATTCCCACATGTCTATATTTCTGATGTTACATCCCCCACCCACTTATAAAAATGTGAATAGATAGCTGAACGGTATTGGAGATTTATCGCTATTCAAGGAGGTATGTTTATTTTTCGCGATAAATATACTTTCGTAAGCATCAAGTTCATGGGGTTTATTAATTCCTTTTATCAATTTCAAACCTGTAATCGGTACATTGTGTAGTGTGTTCAAAGCGTGATTTGCGACATTTGATTTATCCGGTCTATTGTATTTGATATGTGCTATGTGTTCTTTAAAACGTGTTATTATAGGTCGTTTAGTTTGGCCTATATATTTCAAATTACAATCCGCGCAACTAATTTCATAGATCCCTGATTTCGAATTGGAATTAATTTTATCTTTAGTATTCCCTAGCAGACTTTTGATGGTGTTTTCAGACCGAAATGCTACCTGGAGACCTCTTTCTTTCACTTCTCTTCTCTTCTTTCACTTCTTTCACTTCAATTCTATTAATGTTTTTCGTGACAGGGTGGTATGGTAGACATATGTACTTTTTCTCTTGGTTATTTTGGGGTATCAAACTCGTGGATTCGCGGATCGTATTTTTTATTTTAGTTTTTCTAATTAATTTATTGATTATTTCTATGTCAAAGCCATTGTATGTCGCAATATTTTTAATGAAATCTAGTTCTGTTTCATATCTCTCTTTTGTTAACGGAAAATTTAGTAACCGATTGACTAAAAAGTTAAAGGAAGCTGTCTTATGTTGATAACTATGATTTGAATCCGCGGTGATGAATCTATTAACGTTGGTTTCTTTCCGGAAAATATCGATTTCTATTTTATGTTTATTTCTAATCAGTAAAGTATCTAAAAATGATATCTTGCCGTATTGTTCCTTTTCCACCGTAAATTTAATAGTCGGATATTTCAAATTTAATTGATTAACAAACATGTCTAATTCGCATCTCCGTGTGTCAAAAATCACAAGAATGTCATCTACATACCTAATCCAGACTCTAGGGAAATATTTAGCGTTGTTTTTGAATTCTACTTCAAATTGACTCATGAATAAATTGGCTATGAAAGGAGATAAGCAGTTACCCATAGTTGTGCCTTGTTTCTGTTCATAAAATTTTTCTCCTACTTGGAAACAATTCTGCGCCATGCACAGAGTTGTCAGTCTCATGTATTCTCTTATTTTTGAAGGTTCAATGTTGTTCTTGTGGAGCAAGCTTTCTAAATATTTCATAGTCTCTGGAATAGGTACCGAGGGAAATAACGACGTCACGTCGAATGAAACTAAAATTTCCCCGGTTTCCAGTTCAGTCTTTAATTAATATAACAAATTCTAAAGAATTGCTGACTGACAAATTTTCTGGTTTAACGGGTAGATTTTTAAATTCATTCACTAGCCATTTGGAAATCAAGTAAGTCGGTGAGTTAATACCTGAAACTGTAGGTCTCATCGAGTTACCTGGTTTATGTATCTTCGGTAAACAATACATTCTTGGTACTACAGGATTACTAACATTCAATTTATACTTTTGGGTAGAAGTTATTAAAATTGGACATTTCTTAATCGCGTCTTTTGTGTCATTAATCATTTTAGGTAACGGATTTTTCTTCATTTCTACATACGGACCTTCGGCAATTAAATTTTTTACTCTTTGAAAATAGTCGGTTTTGTCCATAATTACTAACTTGTTCCCTTTATCTGCTTTTAGATAAAAGCAGTCCTTCGACCCTGTCACGAAAAACATTAATAGAATTGTGAAAGAAAGAGGTCTCCAGGTAGCATTTCGGTCTGAAAACACCATCAAAAGTCTGCTAGGGAATACTAAAGATAAAATTAATTCCAATTCTGATTTCGAATTGATCTATGAAATTAGTTGCGCGGATTGTAATTTGAAATATATAGGCCAAACTAAACGACCTATAATAACACGTTTTAAAGAACACATAGCACATATCAAATACAATAGACCGGATAAATCAAATGTCGCAAATCACGCTTTGAACACACTACACAATGTACCGATTACAGGTTTGAAATTGATAAAAGGAATTAATAAACCCCATGAACTTGATGCTTACGAAAGTATATTTATCGCGAAAAATAAACATACCTCCTTGAATAGCGATAAATCTCCAATACCGTTCAGCTATCTATTCACATTTTTATAAGTGGGTGGGGGATGTAACATCAGAAATATAGACATGTGGGAATCCATACACGTGAAATAATGCAAGTACCTCCTAAACAATGGTTGTTGAATGAAGCACTCGGTGTGTTTGTTTCACGAAACGTAAAATGTTTCGCGTTTTTATGGAACAGATGTACCGGGTGTTTTGTTTATTAAATTATTTATCATGTTTCACCCAGAGCCTACCGTGAATTCTATACATTATTTTATATTGCTTAACTCCTTAACAAGGACATGCCACCTATTTATAATTAACTTTTAAATTAAATACCTACAATATCCAATTATTCATAGACCCTTTTCACGTGAAGTGATTCTCATTTAAGATGCAAAAATTACCTCCTTAACACACCCAGAGACTACCGTGAATTCTACACATTATATTAAATAGCGCAACTCCTTAGCTAGGACATGTCACCTTTTTATAATTAACTTTTAAATTATATACCTACAATATCCAATTATTCATAGACCCTTTTCACGGGAATTGAATTCTCATTTAATATGCAAAAAAATTACCTCTTTAACACACCCAGAGCCTACCGTGAATTCTATACATTATATTAAATTGCTTAACTCTTAACTATGACATTGTCACCTATTTATAATTAACTTTTAAATTTATATACCTATAATATCTAATTATTCTTAGACCCTTTTTCACGTGAATGGTTTCTCATTTAATATAACACATTGTCACCTATTTATAATTAACTTTTAAATTATACACCTACAATATCTAATTATTCATAGACCCTTTTCACGAGAATTGATTCTCATTTAATATAATACAACAAGCCGGATGTCTGGTTTTTCACATGTAACGCCCCTTCTTAATTTTGTCTTTCTCAGAATTTGCAATGAGAGTTCGGCCTTTACTATATATATACGACTTTTAACCATTTGTTAATGGAAAATTTTTTACACTCCTACCCAATATAGATTTTGTCACTACCTGCGTACTCGAAATAACACGTTTAAATAATAACTATTAATTTGTACATTGCACATGAAATGCTCATACAGTTAAATATACTAGTGTTTTGTGGAAATATAAGGTGTATCATTTAGTTTATTAGTAGGTCACCGTAGCCTTAAAATCGTTTTAGTAGGCGCCTTCTTTAGAGAAGAATTTTTGCCGTCCCTTTGTTCGATATTTTAACACATGTTTAAAACCTTTTCTAAGAGGCAAGTGTTTTGTCTCGTAGTTTGAGATGTGCATGGTAAATTTAGTCTTTACAGGGTTGCAGTGTATAGTAGTTGTGCGGAAGCGTTTATCTTACTTTACTGTGCCCCGTGTGACTTTAATTAGTAGTTTTTACCTACTGATGATGACAACTTAGTTGTCGAAATACGTATTTAGGATACGACTAATAATTGTGGTAAGGGGTTATATACCTTTTTTAAATTATTATTTAACCACAGTCTCCATTGAAAGAATTTTCTTATTTTTGTTTTTGTGTCAGAAATAACTACGAGAAAGGTTATTTCCAAATCTTGAATATCATCTGTTGTTAGTTTGTAAATTTCATCTCCTCTAAGTCCAAAGATTAAAATGACCTACTCTTAAAGAAATGAAAATTTTGTACTATTTGCCAATGCCGACTTACTTTGCTTAATAAAAATGTATCATCAGGTGCTTCCTTTAGAAACTTGAGACTATGTTGCCTTTCTTCTTGTTCTTCTTTGTCCTACTCCTTATCAGGCATCGGATTGGGAGTCCCAGGTCTCCTTTACCTATTTCTTCCATTCCTTTCTATCTCTTGCCATCGTTCTCATTTCTTCCATCGTCTTTCCTTACTTCCTTCCTATCTCCCCTATTTGGTTTATCCATTTTATTCTTGGCATTCCTCGTTGCCCTTTCCTTATTTCTTGGTTCATTCTTACTATATGTCCATGCCACTTCAGCTGTTTCTTTTTTATTCTTCCCAATATTGATGTTTGTTTTGTCATTTCTCTTATCTCTTCGTTTTTACACTTATCCCATATCGTTTTCCCTGATATTTTTCTTAAGGGTTACATCTCTATTGCCCCTATATTGACAATAGAGATGTAACAGTAGCAGTAGAGATGTAACGGTGTATTCTTTGTATTACCCAACACTCTGTTGCATAAGTTTATTATTGGTACTATTATTTTATTATGGACTATTCTTTTGACTTCCAGATTTATATTTTTATGGCCCAATATTGTTTTATTTATTGAGTAATACAGTATTGATACTTTACTGCCTCTACTTGTGATTTCTGCGTCTATTTTCCCGTCCTCTGATATTTCTAATATTTCTTCCTCACATTTAATTTTCTTGTTATTTTGATCATTTTTATTTTCGTTAGTTATCATTACTTTCGCCTTATTTACATTAATCTCCATTCTGCTTCTTCCAATTTCGCTTTTCAATATATTTGCCAATTTCTGCATTTTATTTTTGAAGTTTATCATCAACACTATGTCATCTGCATACAACAGGCTACTCATTCTGACCGGATGCAAATTCCTATACCTTATTATTGTTTCAAATTGCTTTCCTTTTCCTTTATTCTTTTAATTATTTTATCCATAACCAGTATGAATAGCAATGGACTTAGACTATCCCCTTGTTTTATTCTCTTACTCAGTATAAATTCTTCAGATCTTTTTCCTCCAATCTGTATCTTACATCTTATTGTTTCATATGTTTTTTATTATTTTTATTAATTCTGTGGGTACTTCCCTTTCCTTCAGGCATTTCCATATTTCCTCTCTATTTACCATATCGAAGGTCGACTTCAAATCTATGGCTCAAATATAATTCTTTTCTTTTTTCTATCTTCCTTTCCATCAGTCTCCTTAGTATATATATATATATATATATATTGATGTAGGTCAAGCCTACTCATAAAGGGCCTGGAACATAAATATAGGGCTGAGTTTTTTTAAAAAATGTTAATTTTTCTTTTAAAAAATAAGTCATAAATAGAACTGTATTTTCCACATGTCATATTAATTAAGTTAATACCGCGTTTTTAATTTATCAAATTAGTATCACTCTTTTATTTAATTCCTTGTAATCATTAACTTCAGTCATTTTCTTTTACATTTTTATCTCACCGAGGATATTTAACTTAATTGATAGAGATTATATGTCACCTTTTATGATCATAATCTATTTGTAATGTTAAACGTTTGGGTATAGTGATGTATGTTATTTGAGAAAATTGTTGTTATGAAAAAATGTATATAAACAACATTGAAATTAAGGTGCCTGGAGATTGAATAAAAAAATGATGATTATTGAAAAAAAATTGGCATGACACGTCGAATTTTCATTAAAAGTGTGTGAAGGAATAAAGTCGATAAAGTGATTAAAATTTATAATAAGATAGTCAAATCTTACCATAAAGGAAGCCTATAAAATTCCTGAACCACTAGTTTTTTTTAAAAAAATTTACGAAGATTACCTTATCTTGAACCTGCTAAGGACGATAAACCAAAACTCCAAATTCTAAAAGACGCTATGTAGAATTTGGAACAAAACCAGACTTTCCCCGGCAGCATCAAATTACCTTATCCTGAACCCACTAAGGACGATATACCAAAAACTTCAATTTCATAAGGACGTCTTCCAGAATTTGGTGCAATACCAGCCTTTTCCCGGCACTTGATCCTTTTGGACTTGTACATCAAGACTCAAGTTTTCATCATTCACATAGAAGAACGACCAGTATCAAGTTTGTGTTTTTAATTTATAATCTCCTATAATATTAGATTTTTATTAGTTACATTTCGAAAAAGAACGCTCATACTTCACTTAAATTCCTAAATTGTTAACAATAGATCACTATATAGTTAAATACCAGAAAATACAGTTCTTTCTACTTTGAATTTGAGTTACCTAATTTTTAAAATTTATATTATTAATATTTTATTACAATATTTAATCTTACCTTTGTATTATGTAACTTCATGTGACTTTTCATGCGAATATTATAGTATAGTACAGTTAAACATACCTTGTTGCATAGAGATTCTAATTAAATAGTGTTATTTACAATTCATTCTCGTGTTTTATTCTTGTAATAACATTGGTAGTAAATTTCACTTGATATAACTTAGTTTAAACCGATATTTGTTTTCTATCCAAATACCGAACCTACTTTTATGATTATCTTGTTCACCATAAACAGAGCTAGTCGGAAGCATAACACGAACAACCTGTAGAACTAAATAATAAGTTAAGCACTGAATAGAGACCTATCAAAGTAAAATATATATATTGGATATTTTACCTTTTTTTTGTATGTGTTATAGAATAACATTTGAGTCAACTGTCAACTTTGACAACGGTTAAATCTAATATTATTTTGCTTTATATTATAGGTTTCGTATTTATTATACAACTTTCTTTTTTGGTCTTTATCAATATATATATATATATATATATATATATATATATATATATATATATATATATATATATATATATATATCACTCGTTTGTCAGTAGAGTATAAAATGTTACTTCTGGACCATATCAATTGGCACATGGAAAAAAAATCCATAAAAACTGGTCAAAATCCAATAGAAATGACCAAAGAAGACCTAAAATCCTTCAAAAAATCGCGAATTTTTACTCACTCCAAAATATCCAAATATCTGAAGACCACTAAAAATTGGGCACACAAAAACCCGTTGAAAATCACCTAAAATTATACAAAATTACCTTAAAAACAGGAAAAATCTTTACAAATTCCCTTGTTTTTAGACACACCAAAAATAGCTTTTCATTTCTGGACCAAGCCAATAAAAAGGTATACCTAATTGTTCAAAGTCTACTAAAATATCTGAACACTCCAGAATGGATTTTCATTTAGAGATCACTATTAAAATTTTAACGTAACGTAAACATGCTCTATTTGTGTCATAATTATCAAAAAATATTACACCTGGCCAACGTATACAACGTTTAACGTTGATCAAGCGTTGGTAATTTAAAAAAAGACGCGAACGTAAACGTTGCCATGGTAAGTAAATATTTGTTTTCAACACCCCAATATTTACAGAGTTAATAAAAAAATGCAAAATATTCCCCGTTTTCGGTCCGACTACAATCCGACCTATTCTTACGGCATCTCCTCTTTCACGACAGCTTATACCGTTTACAGGTATTTTGGCAAGAATTGGAATTGAATTTGGGAATTTAATCAGAATTTTATTATAAACACTATAAACTAATACATTACCAGAATAAAAAATTAAATATAACACCTGTTTAATTTTTTAACATAAATACCTACAAATTATAATAATGTATCACTACAGACAGATTTACTTTTTCCTTCGGTTCCAACAGACATAATTGTCAATGCTTCACTATAGCAAAACGTTGCTGATATACTGGTTAATTTCAAAATTAGGTATTTTTAAAATACAATATGGTGAGTTATAATCTAATCATCGTCTTCCTCATCGTCTTCCTCATCCTCTTCCTCATCTTCGGTTTTTGTTTCTATTTCATATTTTTTCTCATCAAACGACAACGACATATTAAAGTAACCACTATCAGCCAAGAATTCTAAAAATAAGTCCACACTTTTCCCTGATATTTCATCAAACTCTAAAGAAATCAGTTCCTGTAAACTCTTTAGATGCTCGATATCCAGCCCTGTATCTGTTCTTATTTTTATTTCACGACGAGAAGTAAGTTCCTCAATTTTCTGTCGAATTAAAGGTTTTGCAAACAGGTGCTTCAGGTTTCTTATATGACTCGTATCAATCCAGAAAGATGAATATTTGAGGATAGCGGATGTATAAGCTGTTTCCAAGAAGTTTAAGACTGACCAGCTATTGAATATTTTCAAACTGCCACCAGACACCATATATCCACCATACCATTCCGCAATTTCTTCTAATGATACTTCCCCACAAGCAGCTTTAACTTCTGGAAGGTCAAGTAGCTGCTTTACTTCCTCATACGTAAATCCTAAGTACGGTGCGTATCGAACATCACTTAGGAATGGATAATGTTTAATAAGTCTTGTTGCATTCCCTGAGAAGGCTCCGGCCAACCGAACACAAGCAAATATTAATACGCGTTTTCTGAAGTTATTGGATTTCAGCGTAGCACCCATGAAATTTTGTAGAAATGCACTAACTAATTCAATTTCATCACTTTTCGAAAATACCAAGCCTATCGCAGGAGCATCATACTCATCGATGAGTAGGAAAACTTTTTCTTCATAATGTGTATGTAAAACTTCCGATAAAAATGTTAAGCTATCTTCCAAATCAGGTTCACTTAATGTGACATACTTTTCTTCATCGTAGTAGTGTTCGAAGTGTTTAACGCTAATGCGAGAAATGTTTAACTTCTCGCTTGTCCAGGCTAAGGTACCATCATCAGTCCTCTTCACCAGGTATTCATGTTGCCTGAATGTACGATTTATAGCCAACGCCAGTTGTTGCTTAACATCAGCCAAACTGCTACCTCTAACGCTTCCCAGATCAATATGAATGACCGGATGAGGTTTGCAGTGCTTTGAAAAAAATCGTGCTTCTTCAGTACAAATCTTTAGGTTCTCAAATAAACTGGTTTTTCCTAGTAGAAACTGATGCATCATATCCATGAGGGTAGTTTTTCCAAAAGCTCTAGGTGCTGTTAGTAATACTATTTTAGAAGTATCACTTAAAACACATTTTATGAACAGGGTCTTGTCCACAAAGGTAATTGTCTCTTTGATTTGGGCAAAATCATGACTTGACAGTTCGCACAGCGATTTTTCCGAATCCTAAAAACAGAAAAAATTGGATATCGTTACTAAATGTCTTAGCATAACTGTTATAAATAGTGATTAGGATTATTATTGTGGTTTTTAAATTAAAAGTTTTCTGAAAATGATGTACTTATTATTACTAACAATAAATGATTGCCACAGTCAATTTCTAATATAGGAGAGTTTTTTACTAATGATTGTGAATTCCATCAATAAACTTGACCGAATAAATATATTTCGGCTAAAGTTAAGATCCTTCCAACAGACCGTCAATTTTCATGTCATTTCAGAATGTCAATTTTTATGCGAAAATGGACCCTAAAAGGAACATCGTTTTACGAGATTATTTAAACAAAACCTAGATTGGTATAGCATAAATAGTTAAAAGCGACATTTTATTTGAACAGTAGCACACACAATTTACACGATTATCCTGTTTTGAACGTGTTCTGGACGTATTAAAAATATACAAAATGTAAGGTTAGTTTTTTTTTTTATTTTTTATTTGACCTAAGGGTACGTTTCCAACCCTTAGTTTATATGATAAATTAGTTCATTGGAGGTCCTTTAATGATTTATAAGGTTTTAAAAATTTTACGGTCTGTTGGAAGGATCTTATCTTTAGGCTATATGGCTTAACTCACCTTAGAATCATTTAGAGAAGAACTCATTTTTACTTTGGTTCGGCTACAATCTGTAATACAAATAAACATATAGATAATTAAGTCTTTTGTCAACGAGAACAGTTTACAAAAGAAAAGCATAGAAAAACTAAGAAAAAAACTTAATTTTGCATCAGAAAAAATCGAAACAAATAAATAAAACTAATTTTTTTTAGCCGGTGCGGTGGGTTAAAATTAGGTATCCGGAAAAAGACTGAGAAATAGTAAAAAATGTATCCAAATTTTAAAGCAAGTTGTTAGTCTGACATGAAATATAGAGTGTTATGGACGCACTAATTATAATTATTTTACAAAACACTATGTTGATACTATTGTTAGACTGTACTTGTCTCTCTACCTGCAAGAGGTTGTTCGGTCATCGAAGCGCACCCCAACTGAGATCAGTCACTCAACAGCAGCCATAGATAATTATAACAAGTATATAATGAAAGCTTAATATCCCTAAGTGGAACTGTCATGGCGTCTAAACTGAGTTCTCCTTAAACACAAGATGACCCTCCTCATTAATTACAGAAATCTAGTGGATACTTTAATTATGTGACACGTGATAGGGACTCGTTATTTTTGCAGCCATTTTTATTTTTAGTTCTTTCGTGTGTTTTTGTTTTGTTTTTATAATTTCTTTGTACATCACGGTTTATAATATCTACCATATAAAACATATTGTAGCGATTAGTATAGTAAGTAAAATATTGTTTGTGTATATACATAGTTTCTTAAAAAATTGTTTTTAGTTTTCGAAATGGGAAAGGCTGGTTGTGCCGTATTTGGATGCGTTCCCTCAAATTCAGATTCTCGGCATTGTTTCCCTAACCCTGATAAGTATGGGGAACTGTTTAGAACGTGGCTATCAGTTATTGGGAACAAACAACTACTTAAACTGACTGATGAATATATTTATAGACATTACAGAATTTGTAGTAAACATTTCTTGACTACCGATTTTGGACCTAATAAAATTTTAAAGAAAATGGTTCACCCTAAACTGTTTCTGACAAGTATCGAATATGTTTATATATGTAGATAATGATTTCTGGACCTTTGTATCTTACAGCTGATTTAGAAAATAGGCAATATAAGGTCTGTTTTACTTTAATATGTAGCAATTGCCAAAACATGGAAGAGATTATTTTGAATATATGCATATTAGAGTAAAACAGACTTTAAATTGCTGACTATCTAAATCTAGTGCTTTATTTATATTGATACTGTGCAAGAACTACAAATATAGATCAATTACGAATAAAGTGAAAATAGATAATTTAAAAATCATTTTCTATTTTTTTTTGTAGGAAACAAAAACACATGTGGGTCTAGTACAAGTGAGGTATCCTTAAAGCAAGCTTGTACATCTTTTGTAGGGACAGATACAACAGAACCAAAATATGAAGACAATCAACACACAGCATGAATCCATGTCAGATTCAGGCACAGAAATAATGGACAATAACTTTACACGGAATACATCACCATTACCTGGTAGTTATAGATATATAGCATATATATGTACATAAAATATCTAATATATATATATATATATGTAATAGGTACAAGTGGTTTAATGAATTTAGTTTCAATAAAAAAGGCAGCTCTTTTAAGTCCAACATCTAAAATATTATACACAAAAGGTACTTATTACAAGAAAAAATATTACCTTCAAAAAAAGAAAAGTCAAAAATATTTGAAACGTTTGTCAACTGCTGCCAAATTCTCGCAAACCCATGCTTTTCATAAATTGACAAATAAATTTAATGACACTGCCAGAAACTTTTTTAAGAGCCAAATCGAATGCTCCACAAAAAAGAAATCTGGTCGCCGATTTTCAACTGACGACAAAATAACTGCATTAGCAATTTATAAACAAACAGGTTCTGGGTACAAATTCTTGTCAGAGATAGTTTCTCTTCCATCCAGGGTTACAATAATGAAACTTTTGAACAATATTCCCATTGAACCTGGAATGAATGCGAGTATAATAAATAATCTCACAGAAGTAGGTAAAACTATGAAAGCAATAGATCGATATTGCTTTTTAATGTTTGATGAAATGAGCATCTCACCAAACCTTAATTACAATCAATTTAAAGATGAAGTTGAAGGTTTTGAACATTTCGAAAATAATTGAACAGAAAATATTACTAATCATGTCCAGGTAATGTTTTTTATAGCAATCTATTAAAAAAAAAGAAAAAAATGATTTATTTGTTTTAGGTTTTTATGCTACGTGGTGTTAATAGTAAGTGGAAATATCCCATATTATACAATTTTGTGAAAGGAGCAGTAAAAGGGGTTCAAATTATCAGATCCCTTAAAGAAATTATAAGAACCGTATTTAGGGCTGGATTTACTGTTTTGGGCACAATATGTGACCAAGGCACTAATAATGTTAGTGCCATAAATACATTAATCAAGGACACAAGATCCAATTACCTGAGAATTGGAAAAAATATGGATGACAATGTGTTTGAAGTAGATGGACTTCAAGTTATTCCATTTTTTGATCCTCCGCATTTAATGAAGGGGGTACGTAATAACTTATTGGGTAAAGACATTTGTTTTACAATGCACGAAGAAAAAAAAATTGCTAAATGGACAGACATCTACACAGCTTGGCAGTTAGACAGCTATAGTGGCGAATTAAGAATAATGCCAAAACTTACAGAACACCATGTTGCCAAAGAAAAGATAAAGAAAATGAAGGTATCTATGTGCACACAGGTATTCAGCCATACAGTTTCTTCAGCTATTAATTTAATGGCCAAAACTGGTAAGTAATGGCTTAATTTTCTAGAATATCAGTTTTAGTAATTTATTTACAGAATATGGTGAAGGTAATTTAAAAATGGACAGGAGAGACATTCAAACTGCGCAATTTTTAAAATTTTTTGACTGTTTCTGATAGTGTAAATGGCCATGCACCATTCCATTCTGGAGCAAAAATTTTAAAAACAACGATAAGTTTTACATCAACCGACAACATTCATGTTGACTTTTGGAAATCTGCCATTCAAATAATTACGTCTATGTTCACTATAGATAATAATGGTAGAAAAAAAAGTTCCCCCTTCTTTTGAAAATTGGGTCATTACTTTACAAAATTTTATTTTAATGACAAATAAATTAAGGACTATAGGATTCAAGAAATTTGTTCCACGTTGCCTTAACCAAGATCCACTGGAAAATTTTTTTGGAAGAATAAGGCAAAGAGGTGTGCGATACACAAATCTCACATATTCTTCATTTTGTAATATTTTTAAATCACTACTTGTTAATCAATTATTAAGCAAGCATTCCATCGGAGCTAATTGTGAAGATGATGAATGCAACATGCTGTTTACTTTGAAAAATTTCTTATCTTTCAGTGGTGTAAGTATATGACATATAGACTGGTATTTAGATAAACTTTTATTTTTTTTTCAACAGGATAATGCAAATCAACCGAAAATAATTAAATGTTTTGATTTGCCTATTGATTTTGATGCCATAAAACCTTTAGAGGAAAATGCGATGGCGTATGTAAGCGGTTATATTGCTAAAACTTTGAAGATAAGAAAGTGCATAATTTGCAAATACAATGTTTTAAGCAGAGGGGAGGAGGAAGATTTTAGTGCCTTCATTAAGGAAAAAGAATATGGCGGAGGAATTGCAAAGCGTTTGCAATACTGCAATAAAGATATGTTAAAAAAATATATACAGATATACAATATAGCAACATATATATTGAAGAATAATATTTCTGTAGACAATCTTCTGCATAATATTGTAAATTTAATAAATACGAATGTCCAATTTAATTTTGTGGAATGTGAACATTCTGGAGCCCTGGAACAAAAAATAGTAAGAAGCTTTACAAAGCTGTTGATATTTAATTATGCAAAAGGTGCAAATAGAATACTCAATGGAAAAGATCGTAGACCAGTGCCCAATAATGTGTCCAATTTGTACAAGCAAGCTTTTACCATGAACAATATGAATAAAGTCAGATAAAATATATATTTGGTTTTGATTTTATTTTTACTATTGCATTTGTATTAAATTAGTTTAAATGATTAAACAATACAAAATTTTAAGACTTGAAAATGTTATATACCAATTTTTTTTTACAACTATGTTATAGATTTATTATCACTGTATTAATTGGATTATAAAAATATATTGATACTAATTCTATAACTATGTTGTAAACAAAAAAAAGTTATGCAAAATATTTAAAACAAAATGAATAAATTCCGAATTCAAATTTTCCCGGGAAACGTTCTCCTTAACCGGTAGATGACTCTCTTTATGGGTTCATCATTTATAATGGGAGCTTACAATCTATACTTGTTATAATTATCTATGACAGCAGACTACTAGTGTTGTACCACAGATTAAATAGAATTTAATCTGTGGTTGTACCTTGTACCTAAATAAACAACTGTATTATTGTAAAGTGGAATTCTTTACTGCTCCTTCGAAGTTCCCCATACCCTAAAAGATTACCGTCTTAAATTTTCAGTAAGTTTAGTCTCTTTCAAGTCTCCTCTTGCCGTGTAAATAAAAATTTGAACAAACCTTTAATTTTAGAGCCTTGCTTCTGAATTTACAACTGCAAATGACAATCCAAATTTTTGTCTGTTCCTTTTACTTATTTCACGCTAGTTCACGTTTTTTGAGAACAATTTCTAACTAAAATTTAAATAGTTTTTAATGCTGAACATAAAAGCTTATCATATTATTATTTTTTTTGTAATGAAACAAAAAGGAACAAACAAGGTCATTGTGAATCAGTCTTTTATATGATAGGACAAAATTTGCTATACTTTATGAGGCGATTTGTTTAAGCTTCACTTACTTCACTAGCTTAACTGATGACGCCTAATAGTAGATGGCACTTAAGCAGAAGTAAATGCTGGAAAATACGAGGTGTATGTCCATGTGTACAGTTACAGACTTGTATATTGAATGTCTGTTTCATTTGTAACAAATGCGTAATACGTGCTTAACGTATTGATATACCTAAACCTTTTTTTGTATCTAATGAGTAATACAAAAATTTCTATAATAAATTAAAAAATGACCAATACTAGAGAAAAAATAGTGGCAGAATATTACACACCATTAAAAACAAGACAACAATCTGACCAACAATTTAAAAATAGTTACAAATCTTTTACTCAAGATAAAAACTAAATATACCAAAAATATCAATGAAGTAACTCAAATGAGAAATCGTAATTTTGCTATCAATTCGATTGTAAAACAAAAACTAACAAAGACCGATTTTTGCAAATCTAAAAAAAGTAAAACGAGAATTTTCATTCTGCAGAAGATGTGCATTAGGACTGTTTTTGGACTAAGACGAAGAGACACATGTAGACCAGTATTTATAGGGAACAGCATACTTACCTTGCCATGTATTTATATACTAGAGTGCGCGTTATTCGTAAAAGCAAACTATGACCTATTTGCAAGCAAAGAACTCACCCATCAGTATGACACAAGAGGCGTTAGAAACGCGTATATAGTGCCTCCCCAAACTAGCAAATCCCTAATAAGTAAAAGTGTAGTAACACAAGCGACGCGAATATATAATCATTTTCCAATTGCTATAAAAATTTTAAAAAAGACAAAATTTAAACAAGTTTTGTGCCGCCTGCTAACATCACAACATTCTACAGTATACAGGACTTTCTGGAACATGTATTTTGATCATAGTGCGCTGACTTGCAGTAAAATTTAATGTAGACTTTTGTTTTATATGTGAACAATTATTAATGTTAATGTGAATGTTAATTTTACTATTTTTACCATTTTTTAATGTTTCTTGACATTTTCCATACATGTATGATGTAATACGGAATAAAGTTGATTATTATTATAGAAAAAAGTCTAAAGGTGAGAGGTCAGAGAGTGAGAGGTGCTGGCCATTGAATTGGACCATTTGTACCAATCCACTTTTCGGCAAAGATGGTGTCGAGGTAGGTTTGCACTAGGTGATAGTAGTGTGCAGGAGCACCGTCCTGCTGAAAGTATAAATTTTGGCGCATCAGGTAATTGGCGTTATCAAGGAAATCCTCTAGAACGTTACGAATAAATTCCAGATATCTGTTTCCTGTCAACATACCATTGTAGAACAGTGGACCAACGACTACCGAACCAATTAATCCGCACCAAACGTTAAAACTAAATCGAACTTGTGCAGCATGTGGACAAACTATTAATAAATTTTCTTGAGACCAGTAGTGACTATTTTTCTTATTAAACATGCCTCTATTTGAAAAATTTGTTTCGTCACACCATAAAATACACTGTGCTCCATTCAAATTTTCATCACAAAAACTAACAACCCAATGACAGAAAGCTAATCTCCTGGCGGAATCTCCGGGCTGTAATGTTTGAGAGATTCTGAACTTAAAGGGGATATACTTATGCATTTTCAAAATTCTTTGAACTGATGAATAACTTAATGCCAATTCCTTAGTAGCATCCCTAATGGAAAATTCGCGATGGGCTTCAAAATATGCTATCACTGTAATTTCTACTTCTTCGTTGACGACGATATTTTTCTTTGTACTTTTCTTTCTAAATAAGCAATCATGCAGTCTAAACTAATTGTAAAGTTTTCGAAAGTAACGTCGATCTGGCTGCTGTCGTAAAGGATAGTGTTCAGCATAATATTCGCTAGTCCTTATTGAATTTTTACGACATAAAATGTATGCTTCCAACATATCGCATTTCTCCAAATGGGAAATACCATAGTGAAATATTGTCAAACATTAAGCAACGAAAGTAAAACCAAAATGTTTAGAAAAATAAATAGAGAACTAATGAACACAACACAAAATTTAAAAAAAAATATTTTTAATAACTAAACGTGCGAAAGATTTATATTCAGTACGCTATTGACATTTACAAAGGACATACTATGTATTTGTTCTGTTTAAAGTGAAAGAAGCCTACTACTGATTTTACAGAATGAAAGAGTATCTTTGACATCAACTAAATTCCACCGTAAATACTTTATTATTCGTTTTAGGACAATAGTGTATTAAAACTTTTATATTACAAAGAACATTATCATTCAGAATTTTAAAAAATATACAGGCTGTTCCATTTAAAAAAATTATAAATTTCAAAATTTCTCGAAAATGCGTTATTCAATTTTTTTTTCTTGAACTGCATGCTAATCAATGTTAAAAACACTAATATTTTGCTAATTTAACCTACTTTCTAGAATCAATAATAACAGAGATAGCAATAGTGCGCACTTAATTTGAATCAGTCTGTATATATATATATTAAAAATAATAGACTTTTTATTGGTTTAGCGACCTTTTATTGAATTTTAATGTTTTATTCTACGACGTTTCGACTTTTATTATTATTCAGTCTTTTTCAAGTAACGTTAGTTTAGTCTAAACTCTTATCCACTCTTTAAACAATAGAAGACAACCAACCCCACCCACACACACCAAAAAATTTTATTGTTTCCCATTGTAAATACATATACTATGTTTCTCTGACACAAGTGCCTGACCATTGCTAATTTTAAAACAAAATAAGAAATTTCAATTCTCCAACAAAGACATTTAGTCACACAATATATTCGAAGTGACGGTGAGTTTTTATATCATTCTATTATCCTTACTTTATTATTATTTTAATTTTAATATTTAATTCATTCATACAAATGTAATCATTTAATTTTTCCTTACTTTATTATTATTTTAATTTTTAATTCATTCATACAAATGTAAACATATTTTCTTACTTTTCGTTGTATTAATTTTTTGTTTCTGGTCACTTGAAAAGGACTTAATAATTAAAAGAGTCGAAACGTCGTAGAGAAAATTGAAATTCATTAAAGGTCGCTAAACCAATACAAAAGCCTATTATTTTAATATTAAGACACGGCCAATAAAATAAATAAGAAATCTAATTCTTATTAACACTAAATATATATATATATATATATATATATATATATATATATATATATATATATATATACAGGGTGTAACAAATATTCTATGCGAAGGAAGCTGCCGTTGAGGATACATTTCAGCATATCTTCTAGAAGCTTCTAACCCATTCCCCTGCGACAGACCGTAAACGTAATGCATATCAGCCATTTCCTCATTTGTGTATGCCATTTTAATAACAAGTGAATTATTAATCTAACAAATTAAGCACAAAACAACGACACACAATTATTAATTCAACTACGAAAATTTACAAACTGACAGCGTGATACCAATTTAATTGTCAATATCACTAATAGCGGCTTACTAGATAAATAAGTTTCGCATTTTCGTTTTATGACGATGTATCTCTGTAGTTGTTGGTAAAATAATTTTTTGCTGCGAACTGATTAATTTTGGGCAAAAAATTCAAGAGACATTTTTTGTTTAGAATGAAACAAGCTATTGGAAATAATTTTTTTAATGGTAAACAAATAAAAAGACAAAAAGTTACATTAGAAATAAATTTTAGTGGTTGCGTTTTCCACCCCTTACAACCATGGGGTAAACCAAAAAAATACATTTTTAATGTTTGTGAGAAAAATTGTAAAACAAATTTTATGTACCCCCTTTAAGGGGCTGTATCTTAACAAGGGATGCTCCAATGAAGTTTCTCTATATGAAAGACCCTATCTCTTTTTCGACGAGGAATCACTCCCTGAAATGTTTTACACTTATTTTGTGACACCCTGTATATATATATATACATATATACCGATAGGTCCAGCTCGGAACGGGCCATGGTCAGCAATGAGTGGCAACAGCGAATCCCCTCTACGCGCAGCATTGCAGTTAAGAATTTAGTAAGACTTAAACCGCGCAAGGATATAGTCGTTTGCATATTCGTTCTGTATACGTAATTTGCCCATTTGTTTCAAACATAATAAGGTCCAGTTTATTATTATTGTATTCTTAGCTGCTACGGAAAAGTAATTTTAAGTAATAAAAAACAATAACGTTTTCTAAAAGATAAAAGTAAAAAAATCAATAATTCTGCAAAATAAATTTTAAAGTCATTCAATATAGGATTCGAAAATACCGCCCTCTCTTCCCAAACAATAGCCGAGCCTATTGTAAAACTCCCGCCTCACTCCCTCGAGATTTCTAGGGGTTATTGTCTCGAAAATTCTAAACAGTTTAACTTGCAACTGTTGCAAGTTCGGTATTGTTAGAAGACCGTAAAGATTTTCTTTGACATAACCCCACAGAAAAAAATCGCAGGGATTGAGGTCGGGTGATCGAGGTGGCCATATGATCGTACCCCTCCCGGAAATAACACGATTAGGAAAAGTGTTTTCTAAAAACCCTCTTACTAATCTGCTGTTATGCGCGGGACAACCGTATTGCATAAACCAAATTGCATCAAAATCGACGTTTAGTTGACGGACAGCAGGAATAATGTTCGCAGCAAATCTAAATATTTTACTGCATTCAAATTGCCGTCGATAACAAATGGCCCTATAATGTTATCACCCAAGATACTCGCCCAAACGTTAAGTTTTTCGGGGTATTGAGTTTTAACATTACGAGCTAGATGTTTATTTTCTAGAGACCAATATCGCACGACTGAGGGATTATGCTTGCCATGACGTGGAAAAGAAGACTCGTCGGTAAACAGAATATTTTTTATAAAATATTCGTCCCTGTTAGCCTTTTCCATCACGGACTCACAAAACTCCATTCTTGCAAAATTGTCCTCGGGAAAAATTTCCTGGCACTTTCGAACTTTGTAACTTTTATATTTGTTGCGTTTTAGAATCCGCTTTACTGTACTTCTACTAACACCGATTTCGTCTGAAATTTGCCGTGTACACTTAAGGTCGCCCATTTTAACTAACGAACAAACCCTCACGTCTCTCTCCTCCCGATCGGCAGGTATTAGAGGGATATGAGGCTGTTCGTCAATTTGTTGGCATTTGCGGCAATTTCCGACTACACAGCCATATTTCCTAAACGCATTTACAATCCTCTCAATCGTCGAATGCGAAGGAAAAGGCCGATTTACGTACTCTACAGCAAATAAATCAGCGGTTATTCGGCAGGAATTGCCGGCAAGATACCACGAAACTATTTGTATTTGTACCTTCTCTGCGGTTGTATACACTGACATGAAACTACCTTTACGTATGCACAGCTAAATACGAATGACGGGCAATCTGTTTCGCTCGACCATCGGACTTATGTTGCGCACGCGGAGTGGCATCGTACACACGTTGCCACATCGCATTACGTTCCATACGTATATTGTTGCCTATGGCCCGTAGCGGGCTGGACCTATCGGTATATATATATATATATAGTAAACCTAATCAGTAGGCGATTAAAGGTCTGTATATTACTTCAAAATATATGTATTTAAAAAAACTCTACATGTTTCGGCTGTATACGCCTTTTTCAAGAGAATACAAAATACAATATATTTTGTATTCTCTTGAAAAAGGCGTATACAGCCGAAACATGTAGAGTTTTTTTAAATACATATATTTTGAAGTAATATACAGACCTTTAATCGCCTACTGATTAGGTTTACCATATCATACCAAGGTCACGAAGTTATTATATATATATATATATATATATATAAGTGTTTAGATAATTTCTTAGCCGTTCATTAAATATAACATTTGATAAATTATTGGAGTTTTTCGGTTTTTTTTTATATGAAATATTTACAAATATTAAATTAGAATGTATGTAATTGCAGAGTAAGTGGGGATGTAAACATTGCTGTCTACAAATTACAAAGCAAATCATACGAAATTTTTTTATTTGAAAAATATGGTCTACGTTGGGACTCGAACCCAAGTCTACAGCTATCCGGGCTGTCGCCTCTACCACTAGGCCACAATAGACCCAGGTTCAAGCCATATAGAAATGCATTATAAAGTAACAGTGTTAATGAATCAGATGTCAGTTATTGACATCTACATTCAATAACTGACATTTGATTCATTAACACTGTTACTTTATAATGCATTTCTATATGGCTTGAACCTCTTTGATAACCTAAGCAAAACAAATTGTCCTAAAAGAAATTCAACTTTTTCAGTCGTGCTCGAGGTCATTTGTATAAAATCACAAACAGAGCAATTTAGCAAATTATTTTTAAATAACGTTGTTCGTTGTTAAAAACTTGTCATTATTAGTTCTGTGATTGAAACTATAAATTAATTAGATTACTTAAATATTAATTTTTTTGGAATGCAACTAACATTGAGAGAAATTGTGGTGTTGATAGAATGACTAAGTTTATCTACGGTCAAGTTTATTTGCCTATAAAGGATACTATTATAAAGTAACTGCAAAAGACAATTATTAAGGATCTTGCTGTGATTTATTTTTTATCGCAGCTACTTATACTGTCAAAAAAACTGTTAACTTTAACAAACACGTTGAGTTTAATAAATTGGTAATCTGAAAATAGTTTTATGAAATAAGCTGGTATGTTTTGAGTGGCTGTGATAATCACATATACCCAGTGCCATTTCTATCCGAACACTCCCTCTCTAGTGCAAATTTTTGATGTACGTTCTTTTTGGAGGGGAAATCTAGTGTGAAATTACTAGATGCCAAGTGCGAAGTCGGATAATAAACTAAATTGAATATAGGTATGCCCTTTTTCCGATAAATGAGATTATTCACTTACTTCTAAATTTAAAAAATAGCAGGAGCCAAGTATTGTGTGGTTTGGACAACTTTTCTGGATTATGAAACTAGCTAACTAAGAATCTTTACAAAAACATACATTCAGAAAATTGTCTGACCTGTACCTAATTTTAGGTTAAGTACAACCCGTGTTACAACTTCATAGTACTAGTATAACATAATTATTCTAAAAAGCGTTCAAATAAGCTTTGCCTCTAGTAGGCCATTCCTTTAAAAACGTATGATTATTAATAATTTAAATTTGCATTAGTTGTCAATTAGACAGATGCATAGTTGACAAAAATTGCTTTGTAATTTAAAATTGATTTAACATGGTTTTTACTATACAACACAAATCATTCATGCTAGAATCTTATTTTCGAAACGGACGTAAGATTGACGGACAATGGCAGTATTCTCTTCAAGATTGTTTAGAAGAATTTAGAAATGAGAAATTTTGATAATGACCTTTTTGACAAAACCTTTTTTTCTGATGAGTCATGGTTTTATCTGAATGGATATGTGAACTCACAAAATATGAGGATGTGGACTAATGAGAAACCACATAATTTTTTTGTTGAAACCGCACTTCATCCGCAGAAAATTGGTGTATGGTGTGCGATTAGTCGAAGGTGAATTATTGGCCCTATTTTTTTTAACGGAACCTTAACAGGAGAAAGGTATCGACAAGAAATTATTATGCCATTTATCGAACAGCTTGACGACGAAGAAATAACACAGGGTTACTTTCAACAAGACGGAGCTAGAGCACACACAGCAGGTGAAACAATTAATATTCTGCAGCAATTTTTTCAAAATCGGTTGATAAGTTTAAACACTGAACATGAATTTCCACCAAGATCTTGTGACATTACCCCATGTGATTTCTTTTTATGGCCATTCTTAAAGAACTCAATTTATCAAGTACAGATACCTGATCTTGCAGGCCTTCAAATCAGAATTGCTGAAAGAATTAATGGAATTGACAATGCGATACAACAAAACACTTTTTCCTCCATTAGAAGAAGATGTGAGAAATGTTTCGAACAAGGTGGTGGACACTTTGAACAATTTTTATAAAATTTTGCTTGTTTGTTGGAAATAAACATATTTCATTCACTTAAAAATGTTCGTTTTATTATTTTGACATTTGTCATTTCAATCAAATATCTCATCTCATAACCAACAAAATTCCTATTAAAATTAGTAACAAGCTAAGACATAATCATAATTTCCAAGGGCTACTTTGAGGTAAAATTTATTTGAATTCTTTGTATTATTATTATTACCACATTTTGGACGTGAAAGCAATGTTTTTCTTTTACGACATTGTAAAAAGATAATGTAAAACGTTCGTGGGTTAGGATTCAGTTATTTGATTTACTTAAATTTTCGATACAACCGTTGAAAATGAACGGAAAGCAGACGAATTATATTTTTCTTATAATATTTAATAAATATAAAGACATTTTACTTACCCCGTAAAAACAATTTAATCTAGTAAACACTATACTCTATTTTTAAAGTAGAGAGACGAATTTCTGAACAGACCACTTTGACAGTGAAATCTCATTGGTTGAAAGCAATTTGGCCTTGCTTTCAACCAATGAGATTCACTGTCAAAGTGGTCTGTTCAGAAATTCGTCTCTCTACTTTGAAAATAGAGTATAACATAACTTACTCGTATAACTCACACGAATGGACCATTGGAATGGACAAGTAAAAATCCCTGCTGTATTATCGACCGAAGCAGCGCCGCGCGCGTGGCCTAGCGCACTGCGATACGTTTATCCTGCTCTAGATGGCGCTAACCTTATCGTTTTGCGTTTTAATTGAACTTTTAAGTAATTTGTAATTTTCATTTTCAAATATAAAAGTGTGCAACGGGTTAATATCACAAAATACAGAAAATAATATTTTAGTAAGTATAGCAAACGCCAATTAAGATGCCGCGATGGGGTGCGCAGAAGCCGTTTTTAAAAAGGTCTATCCCCACTACTCAAGTAGAATACATTTGTCATTATCGTTTGACGGAATATAATGTCCACGACATATGCACTAGATGCCAAGGAAGTGTGATATTCGTTTAATATTTCCCCTGGTCGAGTAGATGGCGGTAAATGTTACGTTCAAATATTCGCGGGACTAAATTGTAATATGCCTTTAAAGTAGACCACCAATTTACGTTCTTCTAGATAAATTCTAACATTTGCTCCTAAATACAGATCTTCTAATGCTTGATAATTATGTGGATTTTTAAATTCAATGTTTTCTAATGCTGTAGATAATAAATAGTTACGTTTTAGGAAACAGTCACAAATTATTCGAAAAATATTGGATACACTATTATATAAAGTGTAAAGTTTTGGCGATTCTGATTGCATTTCACGATTTAGACTATTAAAGAGTGGCCAAACATAATCTAGAAATAATAGAAAGACTTTGGTTAGCGGATTATTTAAATGATCGAGTATGTTTTCAGCTGTTGAGACATCGCCATCTGCAACAGCAGTTGTAAAATATAATCTGAGCGGATTGTATTGTTCTAGAATTCGTTTAATAGCTGAATCAACCGATAACCATCTGGTTTGGGACGGGTGTAAAATTTTGTGGATTTTAACATTGCAAAATAATTGATACTCTTGGAATTCGCTGATTCTTTTTGGACTAGAGTTGAAGTAATTAAAAATATTTCTTGTTAAGTTTTCAAGGAAATTTGGCAATTTTTCGCATGCGTATGAAGCGACTAAGTGAAATGAGTGGCAGATGCACTTCATGACAAATAAATTCGGTATATCTTTTTTTAGTAATGTTGTAACGGAATGATGTCTTCCCATCATTACATTTGCTCCATCAGAAGCATAGCCAATCATATTATCTTTATAAGGAACATAATTTGAGACAAATGTATTTATAACATGATTATATAAAGTTTCCGCATTCGCACTATCTAATTTCACAAGAGCAAAAAAAACAGTCTCTGATTAAATTGTCTTTTGCATACCTGACGACGAGACAGATGTTTTATCGTTGAGCGATCTGTAGACTCGTCTATAATAAGGGAAAATGTATTATATTTAATATCCTCACATATATTTTCAAAACATTCAGCACCTATGACATTTCGAACAATAGCTGTGGTTTTCTTTCTGGCGCACGATATGCCTTGAGCAATCTTTGAATCGGGACAAATGTTAGCTATTAATTTTGGCAAATGATCCATTACCAAAAATGGCAAATTATGTTCTGCAATAAATGCAGACAAGCGGATCTCGGCTAAAACCAAGATAATTGAAATTATTGTAAACATGAAATAATTTAAATAATCATACCTTCGGCAATATTATTCTTTATTTGCGCCGATTCTGCCATACCTGCTGAAAATTCGGTTAAACGCGGCTGTTTGCGTATCATCCTTGCTGTATGTTTATGAATTATCGAAAGACTGTGTTCCATTAGAGAATATTTTCCGCTAGAAATATTAATGTCTTTACTGCAGATCTTACATCTTGCAAAATTTTTTCCCTTTTTACTTCTAGAAAGCCATCTCTCAAAGTCTTCCAGCTTTTCCCAATCTTCCTTATAATTTTGGGAATATTTTATTTTTTTTGCTATATTACTTGGGCCAGCTTGTTCACAGTCACTGTCACTACCCATATTTTAACACTAGGTATATTAATTTAAAAAAAAATCAAGTGACACCTATGTATGTGTTCTTCTACAACCGATATAGGATACTGATTTCAAATTTTAAATGCAAAAACAGAAACAAACCCTTCACTCAAGATGCCCCACTGTTTTAAACTCATAGAAATAAGCAAATAACCAAATAGATATCGCTTTTATTCATTATTGAAGGATATGTTGTATTTATTTCATTCACTCATTTGTTCGAATGAAAAGGATTATTTCATTGTTGTAGTATTTTGAAATAATTATTTTCGGGGGAATAAGTATTTTTATTTGAAAAACAATGTTTCTTTATGATAATTTTCAACCAGAATAGTCCCCTTTGAATTCAAGCATTATATCGACTACAATCCATAGTAGCTTTTATTACTGTCCCTACTCATAAAATTGCTTGCCTGTTTTAATTTTCTATTTATTATAGTCATAGATTAAAGATGAATGCCATTATAGTAGTAATTTATTATATTGTATTTTTATTCTTTATTATACATTTAAAAAAATACCCCTATAAATATTTACATTAACACGTATTATTTACATGAATATAAACAGTTTTAGCACAATTTTATTTTTTTTTTCTCATTCGTTTAAAAATCGGTAGATATGATGGCTTCATCGGTAGATCGGTAGAAGTGTAGAAAAATCGGTAGACGGAACAACACTACCACAGAACATACTAAAGAAGAAGCGACATCCAAGCTATTATTGTTGTAGAAAATTAATACTGGTAGCCGTAACTTTGTGGTAATTCATTTTGAAAATTTGTTTAATTTTAAATCCAGGAAGTTAATACTGTTATTCTCTTCTATTTCTTCTATTAACTTCCTGGATTTAAAATTAAACAAATTAGATCAGAGCTTAAAATTTGATATATATCGTAAACCTACTTTCACTGATTGTATTATTCCCAAAGATTCACTACACCCTAAGACACACAAACATTCATTTTTTAATTCTATGATACATAGAGCATTAAATATTCCTTTTGTCTAATGAATCTTTTGTCCGTGAAATCAATACTATAAAACAAATAGCGGTAAACAATAGTTATAAAAGTAGCGTAATTGACAGTATACTAAAGAAAAAACAGTTTCAAGTGGCCCTTAGTTTAGTATAGAAAATCATCCTGATTGGTATCCGTCACAGAACATGGATTCATTACTTGTAAGAAAAGACTCATCAAAAGAATCTCTCAAAATGTTTTACAGCAGCTTTCCAAGTGAAAGCAACTGTAATTATTGATTGCTTTGAAGTATTTATTGAGAAGTCGAATTACAAACATCACAGTACAATAAAATTTTTAATTGCCATTACTCCTACCGGAATTAGTAGTTATATTAGTCCAGGCTGGGGTGGACATACTTCTGATAAGCAAATTGTGGAATTTAGTAATTATAATAATCCCATTATAAACATAATTTTATTTAAATGTTTCAATGACAGATGCTATAATTACTACAGAAAAGATTATTATTGGAGCCTGATTGAGAAAGGAGGAAGGTGAAATATATTGACTTATATATGCATTTAAAGTTTGAAAACATTTATGAACTATGTCATTAATGTTATTATTATACATCGATAAGCTTAACTTTTTCAGTATTTATCACATTACTATTAGAATTGATAGGCACTTCTTTAGACAAAATAAAAAATGCTGAAAATTGTGTTTCAAATAAAAACTGTACTATGCATATTGCGATAATTATTTGTAAAATAAAAGTAACTATTTTAAAAAACTTATCTTTATTCAACAGTAGTTAGCTTACACTATCTTCCACATAAAACTAATTATTTTTATGTCATTACATTTTTTGCATCCAGTTTTCAAAACAAGCTGATTCAAAATTCAAAGTACTTACAAGCATTAAGGCTTTTGAAGGCTTGTTCCTTTGTGTTAATACCAGGTAACTTAATATGTCCATGCTTGATACGAGTGGAATACCATCAGCAGCATAATTTAAATTATCTAATTTAAAAGTGAAAGGATCCAAATTGTCTATTAATTTGAATTTGATTTGATACCTGTTAAAAAATATGTTAAATAATACATAATTGATAATATAACAACTTCAACGTAATCTTTCCCCGTCTGGATTTTCACATAATTTCTTTAAATAAAAAAATAATATATTAAAGTACAAGTTGCATAAGACATGGCTTTTGCGCACGAGTTCAAGGTTTAGAAAACGAGCCGTAGGCGAGTTTTCTAATGAACGAGTGCGCAAAAAGGTCTTATGAAACGTGTATTTTATACTATTTTTTCTATTTCGGACATTAAAAGTTCAAAAAGACTTAAAATAAGAGGCATGTTTTGTACGAAAATTGTAGAAATTTTCTTTTTTTGAAGTTGGTAGCATTGATGTTTAACTAAGGCATTTTAAATATTTGAAAATCGGCGGTGTTATATGTCATTTTAAGGTTAAAATTTAGATTGATTTATGCAATGACCAACCTCTAAAAAGAAAATTTTGCGTGCGAAAAAGTAATACTTTATGCAACCCAAACGGGTGTCGAAAAGTGCTCTTTATAGCACCGAAATAGAAAAAGGAATTTATATAAGTGTATAGGGTACACGCGCAGTTGAGTTTCAAAGTATGAAATGAACGTTTCATTCAAAGATTTATGTTTTGTATAGGATTTCCATTTAAATCACGTGACCCAATATGGCGGCTGTGGGCAAACAAATCATTTTGGTCACGTGGTTTGGATTCTCTAATTACGTTGGCGCGAGGAGGGGTAAGTTCGCGCAGGATTAGAAGTAGTGGGGAGATTTGTATTTGGTTTTACATTACATTTTTGCAAACGTCTCGTTCACGGGATATGCACTAGATGCCCAGTTTTAAGATGCTACATTTTAGAGATGCGACTGCTAAAGCTAAAGTCTTCAGTTATATAAACAATTACGTAACCAGTATGCAAGCAACGATTGCCAGAACTGAGTCTTCCGACAGTTCTGACGAATCTGAAAAGGACGATAACATGGCACCTGACATATGGAGTTACCACACACAATTATCACATAAAAACCAGAACTAGCGACAATGACAAAACAAAAGTTGATTCAGAATTTCATATGTTTCTATCATCACCGGTCACTCCTATCAAAGGAGATCCTATAGAAATATGGCATGACATGCTTACAATGTTTCCATTCCTATTCAAAATCGTTATGAACTATTTGCCAATCGTGGCAACTTCAGTGCCCAGTGAGCGGTTGTTCTCTGAAGTTGGGGCAACAATAACCCAAGAGAGAAACCGCTTATTGGGCACCAGGGTATCAAAATTAATGTTTTTGACTTCCATTATTAAAAATCATACTTTCACAAATAAATTAAATTAATATTATCTGTGTTTTAATTCTTATACTAAAAATTCAGCTTCTCAATAATTTTTCAAAAACATCGATGTATCGTTAGTAAACGTCGATATTTTCGACATCGATGTTTTTATGAACGATGTTGCATCCCTAATTCTGACAATTACTTGAGTAAACAATAACCCAAGAGAGAAACCGCTTATTGGGCACCAGGGTATCAAAATTAATGTTTTTGACTTCCATTATTAAAAATCATACTTTCACAAATAAATTAAATTAATATTATCTGTGTTTTAATTCTTATACTAAAAATTCAGCTTCTCAATAATTTTTCAAAAACATCGATGTATCGTTAGTAAACGTCGATATTTTCGACATCGATGTTTTTATGAGCGATGTTGCATCCCTAATTCTGACAATTACTTGAGTAATGGGGGGTGGACGATTTTAAAAACGGCTCCTGCGCACCCCCTCCTCGCGCCAACTTAATTGGCGCTTGCTATACTAGTTAATTACTTTAAGCTGTAGTTAATGTCGTGGTTTTCTAATTCGTAATGCACAATTTTCGCCACTCACCTTATACCTTTTTTAGGCATTTAATAAATATTCTGTGAAAGAAATGTGCGTATTTTTAAACTACTAATACATATACAGATAGAACCACCGGCCATCTGCCTATAGGGAATTGTATGCAGTACACATTTATATACGCCTACGTATATATCTACGTACCGGCAATAATAATTTGTGGCGTAAAAAGAAATAAATACACATCCGTCGATAAAGCAAATTTAATCTTTAAATATGACACAGATATTGCCATTTCATTTCGTAGATATTTGTAAGAATCAATCATCGGCATAATGTTTCGTGTTGTAGAAATATTAGTAGTAGATTTGTAATGTAAACGAAGGTTTGAGATTCCAAAGAAGTAGTAACTAGTGATTCTGAATGTACCTAGTTAAATAAAATTAAATTGCAAATTACTAAACCAAGAGAAAATAAGAAAAATAATACTAAAAAGGAACCAACATGGAGAAATTAAAAAACGTTCAAAAAGTAATAATTGATGTCAAACAAAAAAAATTCTAGAGAAAATAAAATAGAATTCTAGAGGCTAATAAATATCTCTTTCAAACAAGCCTCCATTGTTTGCCTCACAGTAGCCCAGTCTGTTGTAAAATTCTCTACGTACATTAGAGAGAGTTACAGGTGAAATACTATTACAGAGTTGTGTAATTCGCATTCGTAAATCATCTAATGTGCGGGGTCTTTCGTTAAGTCAGGGGATCTAGGCGGCCAAGAAATATTACCTCTAGTGCTAATGGTATGTGGAAAATGCAATGAAAGACATTCTTTTACTATTCTGGCATTATGAGCTGGGCAGCCATCTTGCTGAAACCAAATATCATTAAAGTTTACAGCAAGGTCACGCACTGCAGGAACAATATGATTTTGCAGTAATTGTAAATATGACTGCGCATTTAATGTTCCGTTTAGGAAAAATGGCCCTATGATGTGATCCCCTAAGATTCCTGCCCAGACATTTAGTTTCTGTGGATATTGAGTGGTGACATCCCTGCTCAAATGTTTGTTTTTCTGAGACCAGTAGCGAACGGCAGATGGATTATGGCGTTTGTGAAGGGAAAATGTTGATTCGTCAGTGAACAAAATATTTCGTGTAAAATTATCATCATTATCACATTTTTCTCTAATAGCCTCACAAAATTCGAGACGTCTAAACTGGTCATCTGGGAATATTTCTTGATTTTTTCTAACCTTATAACACTTATATTTCTTTTTGTGTAATATACGCCTAACTGTGGTTTTTGGAATACCTAATTGTTCAGAAATTTGGCGGCTAGAGCAGGGCTCACTAGATTCTACAAAGGCGCATACACTGACTTCGTTCTCTATTCTTTCCTCCGAAATAGGATGGAAATTACTCTGATAGCATTTCGAACATCCATTAATGCAGCCCGACTTTTCAAAACGATGTATGATATCTAGTATCGTCCGACGGCAGGGAACTGGACGATCAGAAAACGAAAAAACAAAACGACCAATCACTTCTTGCGTCCCTCCTTGAGATGAGTAATACCATTTAATAATATTTATTTTTTCTTCTTTACTATAAACTAACGGCATAGTAAATACGTAAATGAATATCGGTAAAAAAACAGAAAGAAATACTGAGCTCTAAATAATTCTAAACCCTAAAGATGCAGACAAGAATTTGCGTATTTTTGCAAGTTCGACCAACTATGACTATAATCCACCGCAATCAAGACACGACTGACGCGGTTGACTGTCGATCCCTAGCGTCGGCATAGACAACGCTTCTGATAAACGGTAGGACTAGATACATATATGTACATATAAATGTGTACTGCATACAATTCCCTATAGGCAGATGGCCGGTGGTTCTATCGGTATGTATTTAGTAATATAAAGGTAGACAAATAAAACAAACAAATAAGAATCATGTTTTATAAATGATATTTACAGTGTACAGGTTTTATTTTAAATGTATTTCTTCTTTTAAATCTGAATGATTTTCACTCACCTTCAACAAAATATACAGATATTATCTACAATACGAAAATTAAAAGTGAGTGAAAAATATGAGAAAATAACCAAATTTTACTAGTAATATTTAACAGTTCAACAGTAAAAAATGGAATGTATTATATTTCAAATACAAGAGAGCGGATGGTGTTTGGTTATTTTCACATTGGAATATATTTACTATTTACATGGATTTTCTTTAATACAAATGCTGACATATCTGTAACACAATATATTTTTAATTTCTATTCAATATAAAAATATATTTTGTACTTTATCTATACCTAGAAGTAATTTAGACAGTGCCTGAGTTGATAAAATATATTGCATCTATTTACTTTTTTTACAGAATGGTATATATATATATATATATATATATACATATATATATATGATATATAACAAAAATTTGTTTTCAAAAAATTAAAATTGTTTTAAAATTTTCTAAAAAAAAATATTTCAGGGACGAGTGTTTGGGAAATTTGTATTAAAAAATTATAAAGGAAATAAAAGAACGTTAAGTAGAGTACACAAGATTATGCAACAAATGATATGTCAACATTAACAAAGATCAAGGAAAAATATTTTCAAAAATTAGATTTTCGAGAAATAACTTAAAAGAATTACGAGGAAATGTAATGGTTAAGCGCAGTACGTCATAACATAACCTAATTTTTGTACTATAAATAAAAAACATAGAAATTGCTTGTTGTGAAAAACGTACAACTCAAAATGAAAGAAAAAACAATGCCACCATTTCATATTAGAAAATTGTATTGCACTTTTTAAGATTTTCTAAATGAAAAAGTGGATCTGCGACCGATTCGTGTCTAGTACATAAGTAACTTACACTATTTAAAATAATAACTGTACAAAAAAAAGCAATTATATCTATTTTGGTTCTTAAATTATTTTCATTTTTAGAGAAAAAGAAAACGAATTGTATCACTTCCGCTTCATATAAAAAAGATTTTTTGAAAAGGAAAAAGTATTAAATAAATTATTAAATAACAATTCAAAAGTTTAAAACAATTACACGAATATTTAAAAAAATATATAAATATAAAACGTGGGTACGTTCTCTTACTTGTAAATAATATTAAAGTCAACAATAAAAAAAAATATTTGAGATTTTAAGAATATGGGAAACCATTTGGAGATCTTGCTAACTGCAAATTTAAAGAAAAAATCCCGCAAACTTCAATTTTTAATTCCATCAAAGGAACTTCTCACTTAACCGCACTTTTGTTAGTTTTCGACCGTTTTGGATTCTACATATCTCACGTGGAGTCTTCCAATCTTTCAACGCGATATCTATTGTACACAGCGTAAGGGGTTCGTGTATAATCATTATTAGTTTGTATCCTTGTCCTATTTGGTACAACATTATCACCGCGTCCCATTAACCAATCCGTACACTGTTTATTTTGTAAATCACTAACATTTGCAGATACCCATTTCTTCAACCACGTATGAAACTGCGCGGCTAAACGCTTTGTAACTGCAGGATGTGTCTAAAACGAAAAAGAGTAATTAGCAACACTTAATGGTCAATCTATAAAAATATCAAAATTACTTTAAACATCAGACTATAATTGTATTACTTTAATGAATATGCACTTTACATTTCAAAGTTATTTTCAGAGAATCTGTATGACAATACCTAGAATATTTGACTAGACAAAATACTCGAATTTTCTATTACTGAATTTTGTGTAAAGAATTACATGAATGAGAAAAGAATAGCGAAAGCACAATTCAAGTGAAATTTGTAGTCAGATAATCATTAAAAATAGACCCAAGGTGACTTAAAACGTGTGAATATTATATCAATGTCTAACAAGTAACAAAATAGTTCAATGGACAAAAAAAACATAATTCATTAAATTCAAATATTTATTAGAAGATGCATTTTGTTAATGAATATTACAATTTGTATAAACATGTTACAGTATTGGTAGTTACACAATTACTATTATATGTTTACAATAATAATAATGTAACTTTATTGAATTCTCAGAAAATTATTAAAACAAAGCCAAAGACTTCGATGCGGTTTTACCTAATTGGTTTATGTGTGGTTGAAATGTAAAAGGTGCATCAAAAAATACTGCGAGATCATTAATAGTTTGAAAAGTCTTTCTTTTGAGACTGTAGTTAAGTAGAAACTCAAAAAGTGATCAAGTGATTGCACATATCAAAACCTCGATTAAGAATTTTGAACAAGGGCCAAAAAACTTCATTAGAAAAGCTTGTAAAACCCAAATCGATATGAATCTACAGCAGCATAAACAGAAGTTAGACAATAAAGAATACCATTAAAACTCTCAAATCAAAAGACTGTTTTTACTTAAAAGCAGATAAGAGGGACAAGTTAGATATTATCACAGAGCGTTGTGGCGGTATCATGTATAGTATGCATGTTATAACAGCCCTACTATTTGCTTGCTCGATTGGATTCGTCGAGCAAATGTTGTTATTTCCGTCGTTATTGTGTCTATTCATTCATAAAATTCTTTTTTACAGTGGCATGTTTCGTTTCTTTCAGTGTTATTTGGTTACAACGTTTAGTATTTAAAAAAATCCGTTTTATATAGTTATAGTGTATATTTATCCTATAATTTTTTATAAATATTAAGTTTAATTTAGTACCTTATTTTTGGAGTAGTTTTCATTTCTTCTTTTTAGTCCATTTCTTTGTATTCTTAGTATTTCTCTGTATTTTCAACACTTGGATGAATTTAAAAAACTTTGTTTTTCGTCTTCAAGATGATGATACTCAAAATATTTCTAATTGTAAACACCTGATACAAATTGAAAATTTACAAAATCAGCTAAACTTTATGAAAGCTAATTTCCAGTGTCTTACAGATACGATTACTTACATGTAAAATCAAGATATTAACTTAAAAGAGGCGATAATTAACTTAGAAACAGTTATCGATTAAATGAAAAGTATGCCTTCTGAATTTGGAAACAAGCGGAGACAAAAAGTTGATGCCATATTTAACAGAAATCCAGATTTGAATATATTATTTCAATTCTGGACAGGGCCGATTGAAAAATCTATACATTCGATGTATGCTGCACTTTTGCAGACGTTTTAACAACTAAAAGAACTAATTTAAAACAGGCCCACCTTGAAGAAATTTTAGTTGTTCATAGTAATGTGTTACACTTACAATGTTTCACAGAAAATACATAGTTTTCAGTATTGTTCTTTGTAAATTATTTTTATTCAAAATTCGATACGCAATTTGCTTGTCAGCATTACTTTTGTTTCAGCAGTAGTTGCTGCCGGTTACCAAACCGTTTATTACATTCGCTCTGTTGTGCATTGACAGATACATATTAATTGCATATGTAGGTATGTGCCACTTATGCAGTGGCCACACGTATCAAATTGTTCGCAACTTACGGATCGCCTACAGAAACAAACTTAGGCAGACGCTTATGGGGTATGAATCATCAATCGCTCGAGTCCGCTCTCTGGTGATTATGGACAAAATCAACTATTTCCAAAGAGTTAGGAATCTAATTGCAGAAGGTCCGTATGTAGAAATTAAGAAGAGCCCGTTATCTAAAATGATTAATGACACTAAAGATGCGTTGAAAAAATGTCCAATATTAATAACTTCTACTCAAAAATATAAATTATATATTATAATAATAATTGTACATAATATACAATATATATATATATATATATATATATATATATATATATATATATATATATATATATATATACTTACCTAGCGGATGATACGCAGCCCGGTATATAGTGCAGATCTCCTGCAGCCCGCGATTAAACTCAAAAATTAAGCTGTATATTTTGCATTTCCTAGTATTATAAATACCAACAATGGCAAGCGTAGCGAGAGGGGTAAATTTAGGTAAAATAGAAATTTTAATAGATTTGTTAAGCCTTGTGAGTCCCGGTATGTGTAACGGTCTTTTAGAAGCCCAAGTGTATATGCTTATATGTTTTGCCGATTTTACGAAGCCCAGCGATGTTGCCACAATGAAACATTACTATTTTTTGGTTTCGAGATAGGTTCATAGAAACAGATCACCATTCTTAGCCCGCTCACAGTATCGTGGAAGAGCGAGAAGAACTTTTAAGAAAATCGTACGCAGACCGTATAATGAGCTTTTTTGTGATTTGACTATGATGTTTACTATATTTTCTTTGCGTTCTGGTTATTTTTATTATATATTTTTTTCTAAATAACGCGCAATTTTATTGCGATAAAATATAAACAAAAAATAGAATGCATTGTTACATCAGCTGCAAAATATTTTATATTGAAAACGTTTAAAATTGTTGAACAGTTCATACTTGTTTCTTATTCTTATTTTGTGTGATAGTGCATTGAGTACAATAAGTATTAATTTTATCAAACTTAAAAAGTGAATTATATATTAAGAGCGTGTAATAAAATGACGCGCAATGAATTTTTGCTAAGATTGGCTATGGAAAATAAATTAGCAATTGTTTCTGAAGATATAGTTGTTACGGAATTTCAAGCCATGCTAGTCTTGAAACATCAGAAAAACCCTTACTACATGCTTCTACATCTCACAATATAATACCTAGTATGCCTAGTGTTTCAAGAGTGTTTGTCCTACGCCATACGATCGATTCAAATATAATACCACCTACTACAGTTTCAACTCCAGCTGAAATCGCTACTGATCAGTTGCGTGTTGCTGCGAAATCTACCTCTACAATCTGACTCATGCACTTTGCCTAATTCTGGTACAATAGAATTAGGAAAAATAAGTTCGTTACAGTAATCTATTCAAGAAGAAACTTCCGTGGAATTATTTTCTGAATGTGAAGATTTAATTGATGAAAAATATATATCGTCTATAGTGATAAGTAAGGAATTAAATGTATCTTCAGAATCACTCATTATTCCAGACAGTGCAAGTGATAATGATAGCAGATCAGACATTTTAGCTTGGAAAAGATCTGATTCTGACGATTTTCAAGATCACGATAGTTCAGAATCTGAATACGTTCCGTCTGATGATTCATCCTCTTCATCTTCTTCAGCTAATTAAGCTAACGTCGAAAACGCGTTTTCAAGTACTAAAACATTAGGTTACCCAAAAGAACAACAAATACATGAAATAGATGAGACATATTTAAGATGTGACTCGACTTTACCATGCTCTAAAGAAGAAGATAAACCTATTCTATCTGATTTTACAAATTTTGCGAAAGAAAACGACGAACCTTCAACAAGCAAAGTAAGAAATTTTTTTTATGTCGAGCAAGTTAATTTTGCAAATAATCTTACTACCGTAATATCACTTTATTATAGAACGTATTAAAATTGGGGAAAAGATGTGGTGATTCCGAAATCTGTGCTTCAAGAACAAAAATTCCAAGACTAACTACCATACACGAAACTTTAACGATGCAGTTTGCAAAATTTTATAAGAAACAATCCGTTCAAGTTCGCAAATAGTGCAGTAGAAGTAGTGAATTTTCCTGGTAGCGTTAGAACTGCAAAAAAAAGATTAGAAGCTAGTGAATTAAGAAATTATTCACCTGCAAACAAACCGTTCTTAACAGAGCAAAACAGGCAACAGATGTTGGAAGTTGCAAACGAATTTATTAATAGAGATGCTGCGTTTTGTCTGTCGTGTTTAGTGACGAAAAGATGTTTTAGTCGTGTCATAGTGGCCGTGTTAGAGTTTATCGACTAGTGAATAGACGTTATGATGAGAAATACGTGCATGAAGTACGCAGTAGCGGTTTTCTTTTGGAGTCAATATGTGGGCATGGATCAGTTCCATGGGTCCTGGAATTTATTAAGATATTGAGGAGCGATTAACTGCAACAGTTTACGTTAACATTTTGGAGAATATAATGCTGCCGTCGGTAAAACAATTTTATCGAGATTTCACTTTTCAATACGACAACTCTCCAATTCATACTGCCAATGTAGTTGAGACTTGGTTATCAAACAATATTAGCGTTTTGAGATGGTTCTCCAGGAATCCAGATCTAAACCCTATTGAAAGTATTTGAGGGATATTGGCGAAGAAAATGATTTTCATATGAGAAATTATGCGAACTTCGTGATAATGTTTTATATCATTTGGAAAATCGCGAATATCGTAGCAAATGGAATATATTCTATGCCACAGCGATTAGAAGCAGTGATTGCTAAATAGAATTAACTAACAACCTTCGTAATTAGTATCTATTGCCAAAATCTTATAATTTTTATTAAAAATAATCAATTATTAAGATAATATACTTATATCACCAATTATTTCTCGTCTGTAATAAAGACTGTATTTTCTTTATCCGTGACTTTTTTATTTGTGCATATGTCGTGTAATTTACTTGAGGTGTTCGTTTTACGTGTTTTTTGTTCTCGTCCTGAAGATTTTTATATAGGGTGGCATACAATTTATTTTTTTGACAAGATGGCGTGTAAAACTTTTTGAGTTAGCTGGCATCGTTACCCTGGCGCTTTCGATCGACAAGACAATCTCACCACCTTCAGGTAGGTTTCCATTTAATTTTGCGATTTGATTTGTTTTGCGTTTCAGAATATTTTAATTCATTTTTAAAATGTTTATCTTTACTTTCAAAATATCTTAATACACGTATTTGGTGTGCAAAAATACTTTTAAATAAATCTTTTTTTTTAAATTGCAATTTAAAATTAATTTCTTACACAATTGACTGCAAAACTTTTTCGATTCAGGACAACCTTGCTGAAAACACATTGCTAAATGCCGTAACTTTATTTAAAATTAACAGGTTAGGTAAGAATAAAACAGGCATTTTGGATTACAAAAAGATGTCAGTGAACAAATTCATTAATTATAATCATAGGAAGATGGATGGCCAATTAATCATACTGTGTGTAAGTATATGCAACCAATTAAGTTGTAATACCGTTTAGAAAATCTTAGTATTCTTCCGTGACTACTAGAAAGTTAAAAAAGCTAATTCAACGATAAAGTAGATTTTATAAATAACAAGTAATGCTTTACTATCATCTTACAACGTGGTACAAAAAATCGCAAAATTTAGAAAATCTCAACAATCGGAGGAGAAGCCATTTTATTGGTTGCTGTCAATATGCTGACATTACCTAGTTTGAGAGATATTTTCAAAATAATATTGGCAAATTTGGGTAAATTCAAGACACATTTAGTATTGATGCTTTATCTGAACCTACTACAGCACCTGTAAAAGTCCAAATAAATTTCAGCATGTGAAGAATTTACAATTCATGTAACTACGCATTGAATATATTTAACTAGAATATTTTTGTTTTAGTTGCTAGAGAATGTTTATTTTAATTTGCTTGTTTTTTTTTTTGGTATATTGATTGTGTTGTTATTCTTATTTCAGTCCCTTGAAAATGGATACTTTGATTTATTTGGGTTTCTTATGTTGTTTTTATTAATAGTGAGTAATTAATTTGTATTTTGCATTCATTTGTACTTATTTTCTGTGAAGTGCAAGCAATAAGTATATTTACATTTCTCCTCTTGCCACTGTTTGACGGTAAGCCTTTATTGACTCAATACTGTTTAGTAAAAACCAATCTATTTTTAAAAATACATACAGAAACAAAAACTGGACTTAATCACAATAATCAGTTAAATAATCTCTGAAAATTAATTCAAACAAAGATTATGGCGAAATCCGCATCTAGTCAAATACTATAAAATACTGAGAAGCTTCAAGAAAACTACTAAAACAATCTAAAATCTTATTTATTGTAGAGCGTCATTTATACTTTGTTTCATATAAGATAACATCGTTGGAAAGGACCAAGATTACTAAAGCTGTGATTGGCCAAAAATTAAGTTATACCGCGATATCATAAAGTTTCTGGGTCCAAGATGGCATTGAAATAGAAAATATATGTCTGAACTTTATCCATATTATCATACTGGTAACTTAACCTTAATTTTTGAAAATTATTTTGATAGTGTCATCGTGACATCAATAAATATGTCATTTGATTTAATAAAGATACAATAAAACAACAAGCTCAGCTTGTATTCAAAATTTTATTAATAAAAAAAGGCAAAATTAAAGCAAATGTTGAAATTGTTGTCCTTTATTTTCAATTCCCAATGTGACACGGCTTTTCATGCTGTTAAAGGCATTTTGCAGCATTGCGGGCATTATTAATGCACATTCGTCAATAATTCTTTGTTGCATATCTTGCAAATTAGCAACAGGAGTTTTAAATATTCTACTCTTTAGGTGAGGAAACACGAAAAAGTCCATAAATGTCAAACAAGGTGATCGTGGTGGAAACTCAACTTCCGTATGTAAACTTATGATCCGATCGTCAAAAAACTCACGAAAAAAAGCAATATTTTCTCGTGTTGTGTGTGCCGTTGCACCATCTTGTGGAAAGTATCCATATTTCAATTCATCAATAAATTGTTCAATAAATTCATTCAGAATGTTTCTATACCTCTCAGCATTAATTGTGAAATTAAAAAAAATAGGGCCAACAACTCTGCGGCGAGAAACTGCTAGCCAAACACCAAGTTTCGCATTATGGAGAAACGATTCAATAAAAATATGAGGATTTTCACTACTCCACATTCGAGTATTTTGGGAATTGACATACCGCGAAAGATGAAACCATGCTTCATCAGAGAAAAATGACAAATTTAGCAGGTCATCCATCTTCTATTAAGTTATTTGCAAACCACTGGCAGTACGCACGACGTCTAGGGTAGTCTACCGGCAAAATAGCCTGATGTGATTGCATCTTATACGGATGCATGTGTAAGTTTTTCTTTACAATTTTCTGACATGTTCCATAAGAAAGTCCTATCTCTTGAGAAAAGCGTTTCAAAGGTTTTGTGGGTTCATTTACCATACGTTGACGAACATCATTTATAACTTGTTCCGAACGAACAGTTGGTCTACCAGTACGTGATTTATGACCCACAGAACCAGTCTCACGAAACACACCAACACAATTGGAAAGGCAATTATAAAAATCTTTGGGAATTACAGCTAACTCTGGAAAGTGCTCTCTAAAATCATCCAAACATGCACGTTGACTGTACACCCAAATTCCATCAATTCGCACTCCACTCCGAAAATAGGCTTCAATCATGTACGCTTTTTGCACTATATTGTAAACCATATTTGAATTTACTCGAATGTGCTATGTTTCAAACTCGACGTTCAAACTTGCTTTCAGCAGTTCTAACATATTAATGGATGACAGATAATGTCACTGTCAAAATAATTTACAAAACAGAGTTATAGTTCCTAAGTTAAGTTCAGACATACAATTTATATTACAAAGCCATCTTCGTCCTAGAAACTTTATGATATCACGGTATATACTAAAAATGTATAATTGCGAGCAATAAATTTTGGTCCTCATTCTTTGACAAAATGTAAGTTGTTGTATTGTGAAGCGGTCGTAATGGTAATAACTTATTATTTAATCTGACACATGTTAATAAAATTTGCGGAAGTCCTAGACGATATGCTACCGTAGCTTCAGAGAGTCCAGTTTCTATTAAAGAAATTACCTTTACTTTGTTAAAATAGAATATTGAGACCATATTAAAAATCATTCAAAAAACAAGACTTTCACAAACTGCAAGTTTATATTGACATTTTATTGACTATGGATATAATCAATCAGGGCAAAAATTTACATTATGACATTTTCCTAAAATTTTACAATGACATTTACGACCAAAATTGATTACTTGCAGCTATACATTAGAAGTAGTTGGAATATTAATTTGCAGTTTTATATTTTAACGCAAATCTTTGAAAAATGCATATTATTAAATATTATATTTTAGTTGAGATTAACAAGATTTGTCAGGCCCTTCAAGAGAACCATCTGGTAAACTTAGCAGTGTACAAAGGTTGATTGCTTATGTGTTTATAATTAGGCAGTGAAAATTGGCTTCTGTGAGGTTGACTACATAAAGATATGGAATCTATATGGATGACACCTTTGAAAAAACTTGTTCGTAAGGCACTGTATGTCAAAAATTGGCTTCTGTACGCTTTGGCTACAAAAGAAATGAGTATGAGTGAGAAGACACTGAAATATTCCATAAAAGATATGGGAATCTACTGGATGACACTTTTGAAAAAAACTATTTGTAAGGCATTGCTTGACATACGAGACTGCATTAGAAGACGCGTCCAATTTTTTTTTTTTTAAGGACTGGGTTATGTACCCGCACTAAAGTATTATTGTAAATAAAATACTTTTTTTCAAACTAGTTTACATTTCTTAAGCCATGAATAATGACAGTTTGCCTACAATTAGTAGAATTTTGTTAAAAATATTAAATAAAATGGGCTATAAATGCGGAAAAACCGTTCACTAAAAACCACCGGAAAAAGATGTATGTAAGTACACCGTATGTGTTAAAAATTATTAGGCATAGGGAATCAATGTATGAATATATACGATGTATACGTACATGAGAAAGCCTGTCCAATGCCGGCGAAGACCGCGACGACCGATAACGATAGCCTCCGATACCGATTCACTGGAAATTTTGCAGTCTAGCTGCGGCCGTTACAGTGTGAAATCGTACAATAAAATTAATGTATAATGGCTCTTTATACAGCAATGGTCTGCAATGGACTGCATGAATTTGTTTGCGCAGACTTTTGCAGACCGTTCTGTACCTTGCAGATAAACAATTTATAATATTATAAATAACTTGGAAACTTGTTTCTGTCTCAATAACTGTACGAAATACAAACCAAGGGAGGTATCACCACAAAAAATGGCTTCTGTGTAATTTATTATAATTTTTAGAATCCTTTTTTATTTATTTTATTAGGATTATTCTTTAATTTTATTAGAATTACGCTCTTGTTTGTGTGACGCACCGCAGATTAAAAATTTCCTGCATTTATTAAAAGAAAAAAGAAAAGCAAATCCCTTGCAATTCGTAAATGTTATTTTAGAACGCATTACAAGTATCTATGTCGATAGTAAAATGATTACTGCTAACTTGTAAAGAGCGATCAAGATAATTTGTAATCGAGTCAACCTTGAAACCGAAATTGTATGTCGTAATAAATACATTCGTCCTCAGTTGCATAGTTTACATTAACTGTTGTTATTTTAGCTGTCAACTGACATTTTACTTGACGTTTGTAATGTAAGTGCAGTTCAAGTAAATACATACGATCGCTCGTTATTTGCGAAACAATCGGAGACAATCATTAGGGGCTATTCTGTAACTGTATCGGTTAAAAATAGCGGGGCGTTAAAACTAATTTTTAACGGAAATTCATATTCTGTAATTGGTAAAATAACGTGGGCGTTAAATTGGTTATTTTTAACGCATACGTTAAACTATTCGGTTGTATTCGGAAATATTGGCGGAAGTGATATATATTGAGTACATATACATTTGTACTAAATTCTAGGTTATTTTTGTTTTATAATATTGGCAGTATCACATGTTGACATGTTCGAATACGATATGTTGTGTCATATGTATTAATGGTAGTGGTTTGGTAGATTAAAATGGAGAAAAAGGGGCAAGGACGCTCATCCAGAATGAGCAAAATTCAAAAAGAAGGCATGACAAACTTTCTAGAACAAAATCGTCTCCTACTTGAAGCTAAAATAAAAGTTAATAATTTAGATAAATATAATAAAGAATGGAAAACATTAAATAATAAACCTGGAGCCAAAAAAACAGTGAGTCAATGGAAAGAAGTATATTAATACAAAAAATATATATATATATATATATATATATATTAATACAAAAAATATATATATATATATATATATATATATATATATATATATGTATATATATATATATTATATTATTACTGTAACTATTATATTAAACATTGTGTCTATATATTTTTGTTTTAAGAAAGTTTAATCTATTTTTGTAGGCATTAAATCAATTTAAATCAAATACTAGAAAAAAGCCAGACTATTACATTTGCAGGGTATGAGAACTGGAGGTGGCCCAATAACAAAAAAATATTTAAGTCCAATTGAAGAAAGGCTTTTAGGTTTGCTATCAACGATAACAATCATCGGGGCACCAGTAACCAAAGCAGGTATACCTGAAACATTTGAGGAAAACAACATACAGGAGGGGCCGAATATATTTTCTGTAAGTACGGGTGAATAGTAATACTTAGTTTTAGTATTCTAAATATGGTTTTTAGTAAATAGATACAAATATATCGGAAAAGCCTTTTCCAAAAGTCTTAATATTGTTACAGGTAAATCCTGATGAGTGAAATTTACATACTAGAAGTAAGTTAAATTAACATCCTATGTTAAATATCGAATATTTTTTCATAATTTTTCATTAAAAATTTATTACTAAGTAACTATTGTTTCTATTGTTTTTGTAGAGCGACTATCTTGAACCATCACCTGTACCTTGTTCATCAGTACTAACTAAGAACGAACTAAAAATGAATTCAAAAGAAACTATACCTCAAACATATCAGAGTAAACCCTCAGTTAGTACTGCAGCTGGCCCAACCAGGTTGAAAAGAAAAGCAAGCAAATATTCTATAGAAAATATAGCAGAACATGAAAAATGTTTGAAAACTTTGGCAAGACTCAAATAATAACATAGCTAAGGCACATTGGCACCTGGCTTATGTGTTAACAAAAAAAAAAGACTAAAAAGTTCAGTTTTTTCTTTTACCTACTAGTTTTTTGTTTATTCTGTATACTTATTTTATTATCACGAGAGATTTAAGTTTGTTGCAATATTTATTTCTTTTTTTAAATAAACATTTTTAAATAAAAATCTTTTTAATCCTAATACGTAAAATGCAAAAAAAAGGAGTATATTAAAATCTGATTTAATAATAGCAACAAAAGCCACAACTGGCCTTCTAGGTAAATGTACAATTTCGTTTTCTGGCAGAGGCACATTATAATTAATGCAAATATTGTGTAATATCGCACAACTGTATATTATTTTAGCAGCTCTTATGGGATCATAATGAAGAGCTCTATGTCCTAGTAAACAGCGAAATCTGCTTTTAAGTAAACCATTCACATGTTCAATTGTCATTCTTAGTTTTGATAACGCGGTATTGTATCTTGTTTGAGGTAAATGCTCTTGTGGGTTTAAAAAAGGTACTAGCAACCAAGGTTCTAGTGGGTATCCACTATCTCCAAGTAAGCAATCAGAAGACCCAGTTGCAATGTATTTATTGGACATCTCCCTTCTCACTCCAGACATCATTCATATTGCCGTGTCATGGTCTGATCGTAGATACCTAGCGTTGATATTAATAATTCTCTTATCGCTATCACAAATTATTTGTGTATTAATTGCATAATAATTTTTTCTGCAATAGTATGGCTGTCCTGGGTGAACGAGATGTTCAGCTGATGGAGCAACAGTTCTTATATATGTTCCATCAATTATACCTATAATATTTTGAAATCGATAATCCATAAAAAAACCTCTTCTTTTCTGTTCTTTTTCATCCTCTTGCATCGGAAATTTGACCCAATCATTCAAAAGATGATTCACTAACGCGTCCGAAATTTCACGAATTATTCTGTTAACTACTGATTGGCTTACAGAGAAATTGTAGCCATGTCCAATGCTCAGTTGACTTCCTTGACCAAAGAAATTTAATGCGGTCAACACTCAAAAATATTGGAACACTGCTTCTACGGAGTGACCTACAAAGATGACCCGATAGATCGTTTATTAATTGCTGCCAACAATGTTTATTTAATCGAAATAATTTCAAAAATGTATGTTCGGGCAATTGGAATGGATCACTAGCATCACGAAGAGTCATTTGAATTATTCTATTTTGTTGACTACGTAAAAGAAATCGCAATTAAAAAATGTTTTAAAATGTCAATTTATTTACTTACATAAGTCTACGATTTCTATTATTCCGTTGAATAGCTAAATAGATGACACCATCAAAAGCCATTTCTGCTCTCTCTAAGTAATTTACCTCTATATATAAATGCTTAAGTACTATAGAACCTTCTCTCTGCACTGATGAACGAAAATTGACGGCTATTTAAATTTAACCTTTTAACGACTTCAGTTAACGGTTGTCCGTAAAAATTAACCACCAGAAGAGAATATTGAATATGAATTTTAGACGTAATTTTTAACGGACGTTAAAATTAACGAAAGTGTCTTTATAGAATACTTTTTTCAATTTACTGACCGTTAAAATTTTTAACGGAGAGTTAATTTTAACGCTTTGCTTACAGAATAGCCCCTGTTGTCGGTCGTCGCAGTCTTCGCCAGCATTGGATCGACTTTTCCATGTACGTATACATCATATGCAAAGAAATTAATGTAGATAATACATTCTTGATCATTGAATTTCTACAGCTAGTAAAACAATAAGTGGGTGTAAATCCACTATATAGCACTTGATGAAATATAAGTTCAAACTACACGCACTGTTTCATGATTGTCCCCTTATCATTGTAATTTAAACCCCATATACTCCACAAAAAATACAGGAAAAAATACATAAGATGGACATTGAAACTTCTTTCATTTATTCAACGCTAGTATCATGTCGATTGTATGATTGTTCGCGGAACTTTATAGAAATTTCGTAGTTGATCGTTAACGATTATGAAAACTATGGTGTTTTACTATTACCCTTTATCGAAAACAAGTCCGTTGAATGGTGAAAAGCAAGGGAGAGAGCTACACGTAAAGCTTCTCGAACGGAGAAAAATGCTTATTTACGGTAAGTGTATCGAAAGAGATTATACAGAAAAGTCGTAAATAATTTCTACATTAGTGTAGGTGGGACAAGTATGACGCAATCTACGTAGAATAAGCTAGAGTAAATTATTAGTTTCGAATATTTAGCAAGATCAAACACGGTTTTTTATCAACTTCATCATATGTATAAATAGTGCCACTACAATCGGTTAAAGATCGATTACGATATCGCACTCTCTTAATGCACCTGGTAAATAATTTAATTAATACTTACTTCTCTTGCTCTCGCGAAGGCACCATATTTATATAGCATACTTCCTTTGTCGGCAGTAAACGTAACTTCTAAATTAACACCATCCAATCTGCAATGAGTTTCATCCAATACATTATAACCCGCATGTTCTGTTTGATTTCTCTCTGGAGGACGTCGTTCATTGAGCTTCCTTTCTAATTCTTCCAAACTGTCTAGTTTTTTATCGTTTTTATCTAGATCACGTTTCATATTATCCAGTCTTTTACTATTTTCTTGATCCATATCAATTGGTTCGATTTTAATATTATCATTGCACGTTACATTATTTTTTCTAGTATTTTTCCTCTTGTACTTTCGCAGATTTCTATTTAAATATAGAGGCAAACACTTTCTTGACATTCTCGTGCAATTTGCATACTTCTCTTTGTAGCTGCTCCATTTTTTCGCCTCCTCTAATTTTTTTGGTTCCTCCGTATCAGTATCGATCATTTCAATGGTTAATCTACAATCTTTTTTGTAAATATATATTTTGAAACAATTTTCATCCTGCACAGTCTTTTCTATAAAACGTTGATAAGCCAACTCTTGATGTAATCTTCTATGTGCTGTAGCACAAGGTCCGCCCGCACCGCCTTTTTTCTGCTCTTTTTGAAACATTTCCATACACGTTATAGCCGTTCTTTCTGTGACACAATGCTGTAGTTGCCGTACAGCATAGGAAACAACTTTGTCCAAGGTAAAAGCGATGTACGCGTGTATTCCAAACATTTCCCTTAACGTATCTTCATAAGTTGAAGATTCCATATTGCCATCCAGTAAATTCTTAACCATATCTAGAAAAGCTGGATAGTAATCTTCGACTTCTATTTGTGGTTTTGGTTTCAGTCTAAGTGCAACAGCGGTACTTTCTTTTCTATTATTTCGCTGTTTAGCTTCTTCGTCTGCTAACGCAACAGCTCTTTCATAGATCTTCGCTAGCCTTTCACAGAGTATCACATGCAGTCGTAAAAATAAATACCAATTATTACTAGCCATAAACAGAGTGTACGCTTCATCCTATAAAAATAAATAAAATAATTTAGAAATAGAATTGAAACCATTAGTGACTTGCTATTTTTAAAACGGATATCTAAATTTATACTAAAATTACATGTTAATCAGAATGTGAGCACATTTTACATTAAATTTTGTATGTAATCAGTGTAATCACGATAAATTTATATAATAAAGCAAGCATTGAGAAGCCATGATATATTTTTTAATGCTCAATGCAAGTATAGAGATTTTCATATATTTCTTTTATTTATATTGTTACTAGGAATACCGAAACAAACAGAAACAAGAAAAATTCCTAACCACAATATAAATCAATAAATTCTAAATACGTATTCTTCATCTTCAGTAGAATACTCTAAAAATGAAAAATCATGCTAGACGTAACGTCTTTGGTTAAGGTAAAGCCTTTGAAGATATGCTCTTCATTAAATCACACCAGTGGGAAAACAGTGTTATCCCACTAGGGACTAGTGAATATTCTTGCTTCTGTCTGCTTCAGATTTCAAGCCACAGTCTCCACCAATTTCGGATAGGAATATCGAATTAATCTTTTCCTTAAAATAATTGTTTATAACTATTATTCATTCAAGTAAATGTATTGCAGAATACCATTGGATTTATTTATTAAAATGTTCGGCTATGAGTAATTAGTAAGGTTGGACAGTAATTTACTTGCCCCCTATATTTCTTCAACAGTTTAAATTTATATGAACAATTAATATAAACAATATTATGAAATAGTGGTCAGATAGTAGTCATAATTAGAAGTTATTTTACGTAAATTGAATATAGTAGCTTGATCAGTACTTGGAAGTTACTTTCAGAGTATTGTTCGTTTTGATTATTTAGTATTTAGATTCAGTATACTAGGTGTCGCAAGTACAGTCTATTTAACAAGAAAAAAGGTCAATCAAATGACTTTAATAGAAAAATTTTTATAAACAGCTAAAATGTACATTTCTTAATAAGTGCCATATTTAATTTTGTCTCCATGCTCTATCGTTTTCAATAATTTCTGTCCAGGGATTCGTCAGGGTTTGCTACCAATTCTTCGAGATATTAAGTGAATAGTGATCGCCATATTTTGCAGATTGTTGTTTTAAGGTATAACATTTTGTACGACGCTTTTAATTCATAATTGTCCACACATTTTCTATTGCATTCATGTATCGATTCTGAGACAGACAGAAAAGGGCCATTCTATAGTAGTGATATCGTTTTCCAATCGCCATTTTCTATATAAACTGTTACGATTATTCAAATCCAGTGGTTCACCAAATCAATTTCTCACAAAGGTATAAAATCTTTTTGGTAAAACTTCAGCATTCGGAGCAATTTTCTGTTCAAAGCCGCGCATTCCACATATGGGGCTTTTACAGTGCGTTGGACTGATATTTGTCATGTAGATCAGGCTTTCTTTGTTAGTAACCATATAGAGAAATGTGCTTCATCTGTGAATACAACGTCGGATCAATCTGTCTGTTTTGGTTTTGCTTTTGTCAACTTGTGCTGACCCTGACATAAGCTATATTATGATTTTTTTAAAACAAATTAACTATTGCCTTATACTGTTTCGTTGTTACTAATACTTTGCCGTGACCTGAGGGAAGTTATCAACTATTATTGTTGCTTTGTAGCAGTTTAATCATAATCTTTCAAATTCCCGACTTATACACATAATGTGCTTGTGGCAGGTATAGATATTCTTGGTTCCTTCAGATGCACACAATGAAACATTGTGTCACGCCCTTTTAAATACGGACAATTCGTAATTAGTAACTTTCCTCCATAAAAGAACCATTCCGAAATCTATAACGCGTATTTGACACAAGTGTTTCCCACCTCTCTGAACGAACAGTGTCGTTATAAATATTTTATTTCAGATAATTTTTCTATTTTATACAGACTGTAAATAACAAGATTTTTTACGTGCAAAATGAAAACACTCCACATTGCTAATTGTATCAATGTATTCAGTAAATCCTGTGCAGTGTGTATTACTAATTACACATAAATTGCGTTTGTAATCTTCAACATATAAATTTTGAGATTGTAGTGTGAGTACCTCCGGTCAAAAAATGGGTGATATATAGAAAAACAGCAACATATCAACATCAACTTTCTCGGGAAATAGGGTGAACCAGTCGGAATTTTATGAAAATTCCAAGTCGTGTGCGGCGAAGAATGATTAAGCATGTGTCTATAAAGAGGGGATTTGCTTCAACAATCGGTTAATGACATCTAAGAGACGACGTACCAAAAACAATTTATACACAGTAAAGGTAATGCTTTTATGTATATTCTTAGTTCATGTTTAATCAAAAAGGTATGTTATAGTTAAGTAAATTTGAATATAGTAGTAATTTAGATATGACGAGTAAAAAGATTTTGTTTAACCAAGACAATTATTTGAAAAATTTAGGGTGTATAGAAAAATTTCAAAATCAGAAAAAAGGCGGGCACGGGAGGATGTTGTGCTACAAGTTTTTAAAACAAGAGGTATTAAATATATTGAAAAAATTTCAACTGCATTGGTTTCTTGACACTTAAGGATTTGGTCTTCTGCAAGTTCACCAATTCTCTTTTTGATTGAACATGTTTAGGATAGTTTAATTAAGAAGCTAAGCTTAGTAAAAATATAGAGGATATTTGACAAGACCATATGTAACATGTAAATAAATGATTGAAACTTTTGTTATTAAGATGTCAACAATTCTGTAAATTTATGTCGGTATGCCTAATTTTTAAAGATAAAGGTCAAATAAGTAAATAAACAAAACAATTTGCTTTCACTTTCAAAATAGTCTTTACTGTCGAGCAAATTACATTACTGTAATGACCTATTTTCAAAGAGACCTAAATATGGTAACAATTCTGTACATTTATGTCGGTATGCCCGATTTTTAAAGATAAACGTCAAACAAGTAAATAAATAAAACAATTTGTTGTTTTCTTTACTGTAATTATCTATTTTCAAAGAGACCTAAAGATGGTATTGGATATATTTCAAGCAGTCGACTTATGATCAGTTTATGGAAATGCATTCAGAAAAACAAATTAAATGTTGTTACTTCTCACAACACAGTGTTAGAATAATTAAATGGTTTTAAACCACTGGCAGTGTGGCTAAAGGTAAATCTACTAGTCGTCCCACTGTTGTTATACTTGATATTTTGGAAAATATGTACAATATTGTTGAAGATAATTCTCATCTTTCTGTGCGTCGTTTATCCCAACTAATAGGCAAGCTCCATGCTACATTTAACAATTATCTGTTTTTTAATCTTTTGTACATCCAATCTATAACTTTTCTATGAATAATCCTCTCGCCAGATTCTGAAAAACAGCTACATTTTCACCTATATAAATTTTTAATTGTTCATCAAATTTATCCACCTGATTTTTTACAATTCCAGTTTTATTAGTAGCATATCTGCATAATAAAATTGACCAGCAAAATATTATTTTCTATTTTCATGAAATTGGTCGGAAAATAATCCATACAATTTAAGAGAAGTATCATTGCCTCCAGTCTAAATTAGTAATTTTAAGGCGATATTGGACCAAAATTCTTTCATGAAACAATTAACGCCCACAGACATAATTATTTTAAAGTTATTTATAAATCAGTTGGCTAACATAGAATTAATTAATGGCTATTTCCAACAGGACTCTGTTACACTACGCATAGCACATACAACTATAAATTATTTACAGCAAGTTTTCCCAGACCGTTCGATAAATGTGGGTTTATGAGCCAAGTAGATTGTTTGTTGTCACTGGTTTTCTTTTTATTTCTTTATTTAAAAGGTAATATTCCGGAATCCCGTAAACAATTTGCAAGAACTACAGTACATAATTGAAGAGCCAATGTATAAATGTAAACGATGTACATATTAGTAATTTATCACGAGTTTAGTATTGTTTACAAGAAGGAGGCAAACATTTTGAGCATTTTCTTTGTACATAATTCACTCACTTCTGATATCAACTATTGATTGATTTACTATAGTCCCTTTTTTAATTCCGCGGACCACCTTTAAAATTTCGCGTTAAAAATCGGCAATTCGATTCGTTCTATTCGTGTTGAAATTAAGCACACCTAATTTAATTGACATTTGACAGTTGCATTTTGCTTTTCCTCTTTCTTTTCTACTTCGTTTTCTTTGTTCCTGTATCTATACAACAAAAATAGTTATTATAAGAACCCCTAGACCGTTTATTTAGTGTCTATTGTAATATATCATGGAACCAATGCCGGGTACAAGCAGAAACCTACCTATTTCTCCACCGAGGAAACGCGGACGTTTTGGTCACTTGTCCCTTACTGAAAAGGAAATAATTTTCAATACAGTGCAACCTTGGTAATCCGTACATGTGATATTCCGAAATCACAACAAATCGAAATGATGTCGTATCTTGCTAATCCTAATATTCAATTACGTCAGATCTCGAAAATCCTAAAATTGTGCCCAAACCTGTCTGCAGCGTTCTGTATTCAGTCACAGTGTAAACAGTCGTGTTACTGCCTGATATAAGACGCGCTCTGTGATTACGTGTACTAAGTCAACAGTGTTTGTTACAATGTCTAAACGAAAGCACAAAACCTTGTCTCTTGGACAAAAATATGAAATAATTAAGAAGCTAGATGACGACCGACCACCTTTACAACTTGCTGCGGAATACGAAATGAGAAGATTGACTATTACGGACACCAAACACAAGAAAGCAGAAATTAAGGCGTACGTAAAATCGCATGAAGAAGAGTCTGACATTAAAGAAAGCTGAGTACCCAGAAGCCGAATCTGCGTTATACACCTGGTTCCTGCAACAAAGAAACCGCAATCTATCAATATCGGGAGAAATGCTGCAAGTAAAGGTGCAATTTTTTTTTACAATAAAATAATCGGCGGGCGATGACGACTTTAGTGCCAGTTCAAGTTGGTTAGATAATTTAAAAAAAAAGGTTTAAAATTCGACAGTTAACTATTACGGTGAAAGACTGCTCGAAAGTCTTGTGGCAGTCGATCCATTTCAAGAACTGTTTTTGGAAAAAGTGTGAGCAATGAATTTTAATGCTCACCAAATTTACAATGCGGATGAAAGTGAACTATTTTTGGCGTGTTTTGCCAACAAAAACTTTGGTGCACAAGGATGAAGATTCAGCGCAGGGCCGAAAAATAAGCAAGCATCGGATCACCTTTATGCCATGTGCGAACGCGGCAGGGTCCCATAAACTAAAATTTTTAGTGATTGGCAAGGCTGCACATCCCAGGCCATTTAAAGATCGCCGTCAATCTTTGCCTGTAGGCTACAAAAATCACGGAAGTGACTGGATGACGCGAGAATCTTCAAACAGTGGTTTCATGATGACTTTATTCTCTCAATGCAAACTCATTTAAAAGAACTTGATCTAACTCCCAAAGCACTCCTGTTACTTACTAGACAATGCGCCAAGTCACCCCTCAGAAGAACTACGGAGTGAAGATGGACTAATTTTCGTGTTATATTTGCCGCCGAATTGTACGCCGTTGCTACAACCATTGGACCAGCACGTGATCCAGGCAATGAAAATGCACTACAGAAAGCAACTTCTCCTCCACTTGGTTTCGGAAGAAAATGATCCTTCAGGACTCGGTACTCGGGTACTCGGGTGGGACTCGGGTACTGATGAATGTCGTCTCTAAAGGGGAAACATTAGCAGTGGGCGATACCAAAGAATGAATTTCGGGTGATGCTGCAGAAAAAGAAGAAATCGGATTTACAGACGAAGAAATAATAGCAGATTGTCGCTTTTGATAGAGCCACCGAGGCACAGCCACAGAGGTTGTATCCGTCGTGAAATTAGTGATTCGACCGTTATAAATCACCAAGATGCGGTTCGATGTCTTGGTACATCTCTGCAGTGGGCGATGGAAAATGGTGTAAGCGGCCCAGAACTTTTGATTTTACGCCAATTACAAGAAAATGCGGTGAATTTGCGTGAAGTTGAGACAAAGTGCAATTACAGATTTTTATTCGCACGAGTAACTAAATACGATATTACATGCCACTTTATGTTTTATATTATGCATTTATTGCCCAGAATAAACGTTATTTTCGTTAGGGTACGCTTATTCATTTTTACTGTCGCGATAATTCTAAAAAATTGGTAATTCGAACCGCCCTGGTCCGGAACTATTCGGATTACCAAGGTTGCACTGCACTTATAAAAAGCTGAGAATTGAAAATGCGAAGACAAGTACAAGGAAAATAGCATTGCACAAAGTGTCCACAATAGGCAATATTATATTTTCCTAAGTTAAGCTCTGGAAGATGCTCTTTAGTAACAAAATTTGACGAAAATGCTGTAAGGCAAGTAAATACACAGCTTTTTTATAACAATGAAACTCCTACACATAAAAAAATAAATTAACGAAATTTAAAACCATTCCAACATATCTATACATCATTATATTTGCTAATGAAAAAGATTAATTTCAAGTAAAATATATTTATTTTTAAGATGCGTATATTATATCAAATATATTATAGGTACATGAAGCGAAGCAGGAAGAGTTTATTGATAAAGTATAGTGAGATATATAGATATTTAACAGTAATTAAATCATACACAGCCCAATAAAAAAAATTACTGGTTTGAAATATCCAACAGGAACAGGCAAATGACATTATTGTGCACATAGGATCTGAAGATAGATTTGTTGAAGGATTGTTAGTTTCTGAGAGCAACTGGTGACTACCATGAAGACATGAATTCTGCTGTATTTGAAAACTGGTTTAGTGTTGTTTTAGAAAAACTACCAGAAGATGTCATTGTTATTACGGATAACGCGCCCTACCATTCTCACAAAGTTGAAAAGGTTCCAAGTACATCATCGAAAAAAAAGAACATGCAGAATTGGTTACAATCAAAACAAATACCATTTCAGCCAGAAATGTGTAGACTAGTAGTTTTACCGGATTTGATTAACAACTCCGCCACAATTTCAACCGCCATGTTGTTGATGAAATGGCAAAAGCAAAGAACAAGCACGTGTTGAGATTACCACCTTATCACTGTGAGTTTAATCCCATAGAATAGATGTGGGCCGAAAAAAAATGTTGCTGCAAATAATAAAAATTTGAAAATGGCAAAAGTCAAACAATTACTATTGATTGCACTAGCTAATTTTAATAGTAGTAAATGGAGAAAGTGTATAGAATATGTAATTAAAGAAGAAAAAATGAGCCTATTGGATGGCTTAGTTGACAATATCGCGGAGCCATTTATCATATCAACCGCAAGTGATAGTCATACAGTGAATTACTTAATGATGATATTTCTAACAGTGATAATTAATTAAACGTGTGCATAATTTAAAGCTTTCTTAGCTATATTATTAATTAAACATGTGCTCATGTAATGATATTTTGAAGTTTTGTTGGTTAAAATATTGATTAAGGAATGTGTATTTATTTTTGAAGTTGTTTTAGGTACATTTGAAAATATACTTTACTGTTTGTATTATTATTTAGCAATATATTCTTGAGTTCAGTTTGTAAACATAAAAAAACTATTAAAATATTAATTAAATCTCTTGTATTATTTTTATGTATCATATACATAACTAACTTCCTTGACCAAAATGCATTGTTGCCATATTTTAATATAAATATTCCAAAGTAACTGCATAAATTTATTGAAAATATTTGAATTCATAAATCTTGATATAAAAAGATTAACAGTGTGTGAATATCATAACCTAGAACATAAAATTCTCAAAAATAAATATCACCTAGTTTACATATGGCTTTGCTTGGTGGTTCGTGGAAATAAAAAAAAACAGACAGTAGTAATTCTAACCATATATGTCATCCGTTTTCATATAAAATATTTCAACCCAAAAATATAAATATAAAACGAATTACCAGGCAAGTCAATCTATCATTACACAAACGTTTTTGTATTGATCATTCTAGAAAATTTATTCTTCTATTTACTCTTAACGTAATTACCAGAAAAGATAAGTAAATTTAATTATAAGATGTTCATGTGAGAAATTATTGGGAAGTTTAATAACGTACTTCTACAAAAGTTAAAGAATAATAATTATAATCAAAATGTACCAAGGTAATGAGAAAACTTAATCACTAAGATGATTAATTTTTCACTCTAACTTGTTATAATTTAGCATTAAGTCTTATACAGTTTTTAAAATATATATAAATCTGCTTAGATCTAATAATGCATATTGATAGAACTAGAAATCATCACAAATGACATTACCTAGATATTCATTTATTCACAAGTAAAATATATCAGAAAGTAACAGGGACGTATCTGATATATTCCAATATTTGTTTATTCATTGTGTGTAAATTTATTTGTTCACTAATCCAATAAAAAAATGGCAAGATTTAATTCTTATACAAAATTTAATGAGACAAATAGGATATATCAGGGCAATACATACCGGATCAGTCGTTTGTGCATGTAAAGGAAGAATTTCTTCTTTAATATCAACTTCTGAAAATCCTGAATCACCTTCTGCTCGTCCCGGCGACTTTCCAGGGCTCGTTCTTTTTTCTTTCACATCATTTGAGGTACTGCGCGGACTTTCATCGCCCTCTTCTTTTTCATCTGTAAAAAACGGAAAAGCAATTTAATGTTTTTGAAATTATTAAGTTATCATTTGATCTACATTTGTTGTATGGACGATTGCATTATTTTTTGCTTTAATTTGTTTTCAGATGTTAGTATTGAAGCAGTTACTTTAAGTTTTTATGAAAACAAATTGCCATAGTGTCAACTTCTTATATAAAAATTCAATAATTTATATGTTCATGAAAAAGTATGCTAAGATTGTACACTGCTCGACATATCTACTGCCAGACATATAAAACCTATACATTTAACATATTATCAATGTAAGCCAGGCTTATCACATTTGACATGTCTTTTTGACTAAAATTATATGTATTAGCAATGCCTAGCATTTAAATAATTTGACCAAATCCAGAATAATTTCTCAAATTGAGGGCGGTTGGTCTATAAGAAGACTTGCCGAAGCGTATAATTTAAATAAATTCACAATTGTTGAAATTAAAAAACTGTGGATAAATGAATACAAAATACAAAGAAAACATGGAACAGGATGACCACCCATTACAACAGTTGAGCAAGATAATTTAATTCTTTACATAAGAAAAAATCTATTTGTAACTGTCAAAAACGTTGAATGTAGAAACAACTCTGTAAGAACAGCATTAATATGAATTCAGAAAACGAATTTAAAGACTTGTGCAGCTGCAAAAAAAAAGTATAGATTGAGCGAAGTGAATAAACAAAGTCGACTTATTTTCCCTCTTAACCTCTTACTAAATAACGCAGTAAATTTTTGGGGAAGAGCCATCTTTCAGATGAAAAAGTATTTCGGTCACACAGCAGCGGTCCTTTCGCGTCTATAAACCATCTCGGTGTAGGTGTGACGAAAATTATGTTTATAAAATGATAAATCGGGAGGCTTTTCCGTAAATACATATTTGGGCTTGGATTTGTAGAGGACGTTTAGGAGTTTACTGGAATGTTGATGGACGATTAAATTCTAGAAAGTATATGGACATTTTAGATAATGCGATGCTACCGTCTGTTAGGGCAATTTTTCCCGCTAACAATGTTATTTTCCAACAAAATAATTACACGATGCGCAGTATGCACATTGTGTAATTAATTAATTTACTGAAAATAATATTGAAATTCTACCTTGGGCTGCGAAAAGTTCCGCCATAAATCCAATAGAAAATATCTGGGGAATGATGGTTTAAATGATGCGAAACTCAAACAACGTGTCATGTAATAAAGAACAATTGTGAGACCTTATTGAAGAAATTTAGGAAAATTTTACAGAAAATCCTCAATTAGCAATTAAGTTAATAGATCTTTAATAGATCACTTTCACGAAGACTCCAGGCCGTTGTTGACAATAGTGATGATATGACTCGTTATTGATATACGTTAATAACACTATTTTTTATAGTGTGATCGTTCAAATTTGACATATTATGTATGTATAACCTATGAAGCCTATAAGTGACAGTATGAATATATTTGTCCCGTTTACGCAACTAAAAAAACTGTAATTTGATAGCTCATTTTACGGGTTTTATATGTTAGGAAAAATATAAACCACATTAATAAACGTGAAGCTTATTCTTCATTATAAAAAGGCAGCATAAGTCAAATATTAACTATATAGCGGACTACTATTACTTAGTTATGTAATTCGTGATGCAAGACATGCTTTAGCTAGAGCTCTTATGATCATAATTAATCGAACTATTAAAACGACTGTATTTCCTTCGTTATGGCAGCGTGCTAGAGTTGTTCCTGTGTTTAAAAAGGGGACTAGGAATTGTGTTGAAAATTATCGTCGTATATCAATACTTTTCAAATTATGCAAAATTGTACGAGAATATATTCGTGTATATAAAAGGTGTCCCAACAGGAACTTGGTGATTTAAATTTCACATTATTTTCAAATAAGGTAACTTAGCAACCTAATATTTGGTATATGTCATCTACAAACTTGTAAAAGTCATCATGCAACGTTTCACGACTGAAGAACGTATCCAAATTGTTCAAATTTATTATGAAAATGGTCGTTCCATTACGAACACAATTCGTCGACTACGCGTTGTTTTTCATCAGAATCATATTCCCAGCAATACGGCAATTAGAAATTTAATGGCAAAATTTGAGCGAACTGGTTCTGTTCTCGATGTAAAGACACCACTACGTCCTCGTAACGTTCGGTCAGTTGAAAATATCGCTATGGTGAATGAAAGTGTTACCGAAAGTCCAAAAACTTCAATTCGTCATCGGTCACAGCAATTGGCCATCTCAAGATCATCTCTGCAACGAATTTTAACAAAAGACCTTCGGCTACACGCATACAAAATCCAGTTAACACAAGAATTGAAGCCCAGGGACCATCACCACCGCCGTATCTTTACCAATTGGATTTTGGAGCAAACTGATTTTGATGACGAATTCTGTAAGCGAATCATATTCAGTGACGAAGCCCATTTTCACATAGGTGGTTACGTAAATAAACAAAACTGCCGCATTTGGGGGCGTGAAAATCCTCGAGAGATTATTGAAAAACCCATGCACCCACTACGTGTCACTGTATGGTGCGGTTTCTCGGCCAATGGTGTTTTTGGACCTTACTTTTTTGAAAATGAGAATGGAGAAGCAGAAACTGTAAATGGGGAGCGGTATCGACAGATGTTGAATAACTTTCTATGGCCTCGTTTGGAAGATATGGACCTCAACAATCTTTACTTTCAACAAGATGGGGCCACTTGTCACACTGCCAGGGAAACTCTAAATGTACTGCAGGAGAAATTCCCTCGCCGTGTGATTTCTCGTAATGGTGACGTGGATTGGCCTGCAAGATCCTGCGACATAACACCGCTGGACTTTTTCCTTTGGGGTTTCCTTAAGGATCAAGTCTACACAAATAATCCACAGACAATTGATGAATTAAAAAATAACATTCGTGCGGCTATTGGCGAGATTAACTTGCATATGTGTGATGAAGTCATTGAAAATTAAAAAAAAAGAATCGCTGTGTGCAATAGAAGTCACGGTGGACATTTATCCGATATCTTGTTCCACATAAAATTTTAGGGTTTCTATTTTATGTTTACGTTAATAAATCGTTGAATTTCTAAATACTACGCATGTTATTTGGAATTTAAATCGCCAAGTTCCTGTTGGGACACCTTATATAATAATGTTAAACTATCGATCTCACCACATCAACACGGCTTTGTTCGAGGTAGATCAACGGTAACTAATCTTTGTCAGTCTCACACAATACATTTACCAGGAATTGGATCAGCAAGGTCAAGTGGACATTATTTATACTAACTCTACTAACGCATTCGATAGTACTGATCACGGTGTACTTTTATATATAAACTATCCGTATTTGGATTCAGTCGTGTACTGTTGCAATTACTTTGATCCTATTTGAATAACAGGTGTAACTATGTATTTTATAATGGGTTTATACCTTCTAATTTTATTCCGATTTCTGGTGTGCCACAGGGCTCTAATCTGGGGTCACTGCTTTTTGTACTGTATATTAATGACCTACTTGTTTCTTTATCGTGCTCAGTTTTGGCTTATCCAGATGATTTAAAAATCTACACTAGTGTCCATTCTCTGAACGATGTACTTCAACTACAACGCGATTTAGGCACAGTAAGTGCAAGGTGTTCGAAATTTAGTTTAAATCTAAATATAAGCAAATGTTGCCATGTTAGTTATTGTAAAATAGTGGATCCAGTTGAGTCGGTGTATAGATTACGTGGTAGATATTTGCAGAAAGTTGAAATAGTGAAGGATCTCGGGGTATATTTTGATACTCGCTGATTTTTTTCTTATCATATCCTAAATTTGTGTATGACTGCTTCTTGTAGTCTGGGTTTTGTTTTGCTTTCCTGTAAATTCCTCAATGATGTCCGTGTTTTTAAAAGAGTCTTTTCTATAGTCTTCTATAACCCTAAATAAATTTGAGTACGCGTCACAAGTATGATCGGCACACTATGTTTATCTCCAGCTTTCGGTAGAGAAGATTCAGCGACGCTTTCTCAAGTTCCTATCTTTTAGGACTGATGGCGTGTACCCTCTTCGTGGCACATGGATGTCTTAAGTAACCTCCGGGAAAGACATGGAGCTCGTTTTGTAAGGAAACTGGTTAATGGTGGCATTGATTGTCCTTTTCTCTTATCTTCCTTTAATTTCATGCTTCCTAGATTATTATTGGTGTTAAATCAAGGCTGTACGGCGGATGTAACACACCTATTTGATGTCAAATATTGACAAGAATGATCCTGTGTCGTTTGGTCGTTTTCAAATTATGTACCGTTCAGAATTGATCGTTTTACGTTCATCTAGTGGCACTGTAGCCACATATCCATTTTTCCTAAAAAAAATTGGCGACTATTTGCTTCGAAACGCTTTTTACGCGTATAATTTTTGTCGGGTATGCCTGGTTTTGTGATTAATCTTCTGTTCGGGTTCGATTAATAAAATATATGGTAACTAAGAACAATTAATATTAATAAGAATGTTTCTTTCACGGCGATCACTGATCCAATGAATCATCCTTCGCTCGAGCGTTTCTAACGTGCCTTCAAAAACTTTCCTTACTATAGTAGGCCGTTTTTTAAATAATTAAGTAATCAAAGATTGGTGCACATGCGAAGCTTTAAAAAACTTCAAATTCTGACAGTTATCATACATAAATTGAAATTATAAACGCTTATATTTTTTAAATTATTTTATTATAATGTTGAGTTCCAACATACAATATTTATTATTCAAAGTTACTATAGAACCGCCCAAAAATTAGAAAATGGAGATTGGTGGCTTTATTCCATTAATCAGTGCTTACAGGATTTCGAACAGTTTCGGAATTCAAACAGGTAGATCTTGTTACGAGAATACAGTATTGTCTATGGTTTTTGAATAACATAAATAATAATGACATTCTCGACAAATGCTTCTTTTCGGATGAGGCTTGGTTCCATCTTTCAGTATATTTAAACAAGCAAAATATGAGAATTTGGTCTGCACAAAACCCTCATGAAATTGTGGAAACTACGCTACATCCACAAAAAATAGACGTCTGGCTAGCAGTTTCAAGAAGACGAATTATAGGGCCTACATTTTTTTAATCAAACCCTAACTGCTGAAAAATATTGAAATGAATGATTAGAGCCGATTATTAATGAACTTCATGATGCTGGAAGGATATTTCCAGCAAGATAATGCACCAGCGCACAAACCTCGAGAAACAATAGCTTTTTTGCAAGAATTATTAAGTTTCCTCCAAGATCTCTAGATATGACAATTTTAGACTATTTTATTTTTCCATACTTGTGCTGACATAATCCAAGAAATTCAAATAAATAGCTTTGAAAGCAAGAAGCGTAGAGTTTAACTTTATCTTCCAATAATGGTCAACATTTCCAACATCTGCTTTAGTATTATTTTCTTTTAATTTTGACTTGTAATAAATTTTCAAAAACTAAATAATTATTACACATATTTACATGACAATCACATAACCAAACTACCAAAATTATACGTTTGTGATAGAATACGTGCACTGTCGCAAACCATTAAAAAAGCATTGCCGTCTCTAATGAGGAAAGTTTTTAAAGCCACGTTAGATTCTTCCCTTTCTGGAGCACCGGGAAGTCCCGTGACGTACACATTGCTTAGGTCACCGGCTGACGTAACATGGCATGACCCGCATCACAGAATGCTTATTATACTAATGCTCAGGGATGCCCCAAACTCATGGTACGGCAGATGACCATCTTGCATTATCAAATCGCGCACAACAATACATTTTGAACGACCTTTAAATTCGTTCGTGAGCGAACAACTGACATGATTGAATTCATTAAACTAGTGATATAGAGTGCTTTTAGATGGTCTTTCATCACCAAAAGTCGACGATGTACTGTTGTTGAAATAATTCGCGTTGAAAGTCATAGTAAATTATCGCACGAAAATTAAACGACACGAATAGCGTCCATATGACGTCAAAAATGTTTACGATGAATATGTCAGGTGGCGTATAACAACACTACTTACACTGCCAGTTCCGGTTACACGAAAAGCTACCCTCGTATATATAATAGTTGTCGTATAAATAAGTTGGAGTTTAAAGTTTTCATACTTTAGAACTTAATTTACACCATAATTATTCAATCATATTTGAATCTGCAATTGAGACATTTTCGATCAATGCAGTAACTATTTCCGGTCAATTTTCGCGGTTTGAAATGGTCAAAATCACTTTGTGTTACATTTTGTTTAAGCTATTTTGCTCTTGTGGAGTTGCTATCCACATTCAACTCCTCAAGACAGCTTTTTCTACTAATGCTAAATTCTTAACAATTATATGTAATAAATTGTTTGTTACGTTTTCTTTATTTACATCTAGCTGCAATGAGCTTTTTTAGAATTTTTGTATCATCTATTCACTTTATGTTAGTTGCAGGCCTATTCTCATTAGTACATGTATGGATATACCGTCTGGAAACGTGGTAAGAACGACACCGCTGCGTGGTAAGTTAACGACACCGCTGCGTGGTAAGTTAACAACACATCTCCGCCGTTAACTTGCCGCGTTTCCAGATCGTATATTCAGTATCCTGAATGGTTGTTCTATTCTTAATTATTTTAGAAATTTCTTATTCGCAGAGAAACTATATTTTATATTTCAAGGAAGTTTGTTTATTAAAACTATTCATTTTACCAGATAACCCTTGACAAAGCATAACTTCACTCAAACATAGTATAGTAGTAGATAACTACAATTATAAGCTATATTTTAACGTGATATTTAAATTTTTACCTGGAAAGTTTTCCGGGAGTTTTGTGAAAATTGGTATGCTTATAAATTTTGACATCCTCTTTTCGAAATTTCACTCTGTCATCTCGTATCTTTACCGCTCGCGACGCCATATAGGAAAAATGGCGTCAAAAAACAATGTTTTGATGATATCTCCTTACAGACTCATTCTACGATTAAAATAGTTATGTGACAAATTAAACTAGAGAACATTTCGTATAATTTATGTACTAACCTTTTTTTGTAAAATGACTAGTTTCAGCATACGAGCGCCGCAAAATCTACTCCAACAAGCCTATTGGCGAAAAAACTAATTTCCACACCACCATGAGGTAGAGTAACTGGCGCGCTTTTTTTGTGGTATTCCCAGTAGGCCTAATCCACATGTAATACATTGATTACTAAATTTAGTGTATTCTCCTTCGCTTCGCTATCCTCGACGGATCAGGTTTTGCGAGTTCATCATCTTTAGAACCGGGCAAAACGTTACGGATAGAAAGTTCTTCCACGTTATCTGCTTCAATGTAATCACCTTCTTTCTAGATTTCGTTATAGGTTTGCTCGAGAACAGTTTCCGTTTCTTCTGCTTCATCACTATCTTGTAGTGTATCTTGTAACTTATCACAGGTACTACTGTAATTTGCGCAAATAACGGAGCACCTTAATCCAGCCTTTCTGCATCCATAGGGTACCCAACATTCCTTTTTGCATTTGCAAGAAATAAGTTTCGATAAGGTTTCCGCAACTAGGGACTCGAGTGTGATGACAGGAATAAGCCCATTCTTGTTTTTTCCATCCTCATTGCTCTGCGTTTTGTTCAACTCCATACCACTATTGGAACTGGTGATAGGTTCGGAACGAATGTTGTGTTGATGCTTCATCGATGCAATATTAAATTTATTTTGAAATACTGAATTTTAGAAGCATATATATCTATACGTGTTTAGAGACATATTTCTCACGCCACTATAACCGTATAACGTAAGGAGAGAGCGTTTTTCAGCTTCAGCAATAATCGGTGCGTCAGCATTTTGGTTTTTAAATACCCGGACAAACTCATTTAAGTCTGGGTTTTTCGGAGCACATTGACACATTTTATTTTTCCTTGATTAAAGAGTGTTGATGTTGTATCACAGCCAGTGAAGGTGTGCAGGAATAATGTTATCTGTGGCTGTTTTATCTATGATACTTTTTGTTGAACATAATTGCAGCAAAATTTGTCCTTTTCATGGTTTGAGAATATATATGTTTGAACGCGCCGTCAAAAGAATAAGAGGATCTGACTATTACGGAATCAAATGTATATGAAATTATGATTGCCCTATTGATTATTATCGTATCTGCATCTTCCGTTGCTTGCTTGACCATAAAATTGGCTGGCAATTTTGTTTACAACATTCCAATGAGGCGATTCTTGTTTGCATCGTTCGGTAGAAGGGGTCCCAAGGCCCAGAGGGAGCTTCCTTTTATATCTGTGACAAATCGTATAGGTCCCAGTAGGCCAGTTTTTCAACGTGAAAAAAAATTTTTCGTTTATATACAAAATACGCGTGTTGTAGTAGACTTTGCGACGCTCGAACGCTCAAACTATTCATTAAAATCATCATCGTAAAGTGAGTCTGAAAGGAGATATCGTAAAAAAACTGTCTTTTTTCACAAATATAGCCGCGCGAGTGGTAAAGATTAGGGCTGGGCGATACCGGCGTTTTCGGTATCGGGTACCGATACCAATCGAGGTATCGATACTTAGCGATGTATCGGGTCTGTGCACGGTATCGATTCTGAGTACTGGAATCGGTAAAGTATCGATACCTTGGAATCGATACCTTGGAATCGATACCTTGGAATCGATACCTTGGAATCGATACCTTGAATCGATACCTTGGAATCGATACCTTGATTCGATACCTAGGAATCAGTATTCATAACCCGTTTTCTAGGTGTCGATTGTTTGATATCGGTTTCAAGAGATGTAAAATTAATTTACCGATTCTACCATAACTACGGTATGAAATTTGCAATATCGTGATATTTTGTTTTTTTTGTTAGTAATAATTAAAGTTATGTCATAATATGGAATTTGCTACGCATAATAACCAACGTCTTTAAAATATATATTATGCATACATACTTAAAAATTCTTTACTTAAAAAGTTATTTTTATATACATTTAAAAAACGCAGAAAGATAAAATAATATAGGCAAATATGCGTGCTATTACAAAATTATACAAAAAGCCTAAAATATTCATTTCAAAATTGAAACAAACCAAGCACGTTTTATACCTACAATAGCTTGATAAGAATTCTTGACCCAACTTTTTTTACCTTATTATATTAATTAATACTACATATTTATATTATATTTTGTTTATTTTAGTTCCAATTTACAGTCGTGTATTGTGTATTGTGCATTCTATAGAACAGGAAAGTGTTTTATATTTATATGAATATGAATATCACCTATATTTCTCTCAACACTGCTTTATACAAATTATGTGTCAACAAATTTTTGCTGTTCCCTAGTTTTGATTTATTATAATTCCTACCTTTATTCGTCGTCTAAAGTTTAATATAAGCACTTATATTTCATATCATTTTAAGCTTCATCACTTTGTTCTTATATCTTGGTGTAATAAGTGGATACGTACGTACCAAAATGTCGAAAAAAAATAGTGTAGTTTGGAAATACTTTGATAAAATTAACGACCAGGGCGTGAGTTGTAATGTATGTAAAAAATAATATAAGTATACTGGCAATACTACAAATATGCTAAAGCATATAAAATGTGTTCATCCTTTTACATATTTTAATATTATTGAAAAGAAAGACAAAAGAGACGGTGATAGTGAAGTTACTGACGCTGAAATATTGGCCTCCGAAAGGTAAAATTATAATTATACTAGCTGCAGACTTATGTATGTAGTTCTTTTTTAATCCTTGCATGAAAAATAAGAAAATTCTAAATTGTCATTTTGCATAAAACAACAACTTATTATATACCTATGATGTACGCATACTCATTTAAAAAAATGCAGAAAGGTAAGCTACCCGATACATGGCTACCCGATACATCGCTACCCGATGCATCGATACTTAGCGAGTACTGGAATCGCTAAAGTATCGATAGGTATCGATGCTTTGGAATCGATACCTCGCTACCCGATACATCGATACTTAGCGAGTACCGGAATCGGAATCGATGCTTTGGAATCGATACCTCGCTACCCAATACATCGATACTTAGCGAGTACTGGAATCGGTAAAGTATCGATGCTTTGGAATCGATACCTTGGAATCAATACCTTGGAATCGATACCCTGGAATCGATACCTTGGAATCGATGCTTTGGAATCGATACCTTCGTTATATGAGGTATCGGGTACCCGATACCAGTTATGGTATCGGGTATTGGACGATGTATCGATACTTCGCCCAGCCCTAGTAAAGATACGAGGTGGCAAACTGAAAATTCGAAAAGAGCACGTCGAAATTTATAAATATACAACATTTCAAAACTCAGAAAGCTTTCCAGGTAACCTCCCTTTTGGACACCAAATGACTGGACTAACACATATTTTCGAGAACGGATACTGTTACCCATATCTCCTTGTTATATTAGTTGTCAGGATTCATACTTAATAATTAGGAAGTTAATCGTTTTGGGCTTTAACTCGTAATTCTAGCCAGTCATAAAAATATCTGTGTTACAAACAAATACCTATAAAAATAATACAATCTCACGGAAAGTGTTCAGTGAGAGATGGGACCTTTCTTCTATAATTTTTATTTTTTGATTTGAACATTGTTCTGTGCGAATAAAATGGGCCGAAAAAGGCATTGCACGAACTAGGAAAGAATTATTAAGTAGTATTATATGTTGAGCACTATTAGGATTGTTCATAAAATAAAATTACAAATGCTTTGAAGAAAAAATATTGATGAGTGATAAATACATAAAGTTATTGTTTAAAAGGAATCTTTTTTAAGTTCGTAAATATTTTGAAATATAAATCAAGACATCAGTGGCTCCTACTATTAGAAGAGAATTGCTGGAAAACTATGTATTTGTATCGTGACTATAGTGAAAAGTCCCGCTCCTAAGCAAGAAAAATGTTACAGCAAGACTATATTGTGCTGGGGGATCAAATGGGGAATCAAAAACTGGAGAAGCAATCTGCTGTAGCGATGAAACAAAAATAAATCGTTTCACGAGATAGCAAATCTTACATTCGTCGTCCATCTGACAAAGAACTTCATCGTCAATACACAAAAATACGATTTTGTTTATGGTTCGGTGTTAGTTCCTCTCCACTGGATAAAAGAAACTGACGAAAAATATTCACAAAGATAAATGATGTTATGGCTTCCATGTGTAGAAATAGAAATGGTACTAGCTTGGAAAAACATGGGAAAAATTTAATTCAAGTTTATAATGTACAAGTTTTACCATGGTCTGCTCAATCACAGGATCTTAATCTAATCGAGAACCTTTGCAAGTGTGTCAAAGATTCCTAGACAGTCCTAAAATTTAAAAATAAACTATTGGAAGCTGTGCAGGAAAAATGGCAAATTATTCCTGCGCTTGGCCGACTCTTTAGCGAAAAGATATGATATATTGCAAAATAAGGTGTAAGGTATATACTTTTTTTTTTAATCGAAGTAGGCTTTTACTTGATGGAAATTCATAATTGATGTTATAAAAATTACAAAAACAATATCACCTAAATTTCCACTTTATTGGTAAAATACCATAACAATTGTTTCGGCACACAAAGTCTTCCTCAGATAGAGTTGTATTACGAACTAAACCTAAAGGTTTAGTGACGTGTGGGTTGGTGTATTGTCGCGGTGTAGTATCCACGAATTGTTGCGCCGCTTGTGTCAAATGTTTTCTCTTAGTCGCCGAAGAACATCGTAATAAAATCTTCCATTAACTGTTTCAACTGGTGGGAGAAAGTTTGTGAACGATGCCATCAGCGTTGAAGAAGCAAATCAACATTGACTTGACGTTCATGGTGATGGTGTCTTCCATTGCGACGACTGCTGCTTTGTTTCGGGATCAAACCCGTACATCCATGATTCGTTGCTAGTAATTATTCTTGTACTGAAGTTCGCATTTATTTCGGCAGTTTCTTTCAGCTTTGTGCACACATGAACACAGTGCTGTTTTCGTTGCTGAGCAACCTTGGCACAAACTTCGCAGCAATACGTCGCATGTTACAAATGTCATGGTTTGTTCCCATTCGGCCTTGCAGAAGCATCACGCAACTTTTGTCATATATGGCGTTTTCCGTCGATGGACGACCGGAACGCTCATCATCATCAACTGAGACGCGTCCAGTTTTAAAACAGTTGTATAGCAAGCGCCAAACGTCCACATTATATGTTTTACTCTAATAAATTATAAATTTATTAAATGATAGATGTGTAGTTTATAGTATGGTATCTTGCAAATTGATGTAAATCTAAATACAAATCTCCTCAATACTTCTAATCCTGCGCGAATTTACCCCTCCGCTCGCCAACTTATCGGGCGCTTGCTATACCGCTCATAAGATTGCGCCTGGGCATCAAACGTTTGTTTAGCATTTTCAGAGTTTCCGCTGCTGTTTTACCAAGTTTGAAGCAGAATTTAGTGCACGTTCTTTGCCCTTTCACATCAAACATTGTAGTCTCCCAGAATAACTCAAATACAACTCAACAAATATTAACACAAAAACTGTTTGTCACGACCTAGCAAAGTACCGTTTAACAGGCTCAGTATAGACGTAGCTCACGTTAACTAGCGCTATAGAGCTTCCCGGAATTTCTGGGTAGCACCTCGTATATTGGAGATACGTACACAATAAATAAAAAATTAAAGTAAATAATATTTGGTATTCCTAAATGTAAGCTAATATTTATTTTTTCTTTTTTGTTGTTTCTTTTGACGCTGTTGTTAAAATTAAAGAAGAACTTGAAAACACAATTATATTTCAGAAATTAAAGGAGAAAAAGTATAATAACTTACCATCTTCCTCTCTTTCGTCGTCACTAAGTTGCTGCCTTGGATGGAAGAACAAGTCAGGCACAAATTGGCGTAAAATATGTTTGATTCGTCGTTTTTCGCCTTTCTGTATACCCGTTTGTCTTTTCACGTGGTGTATTAATAGGTTGGCAGCATCATCTAATATCGTTCGGTCTCTATAATGATAAACTAAATGTGGTCCAACGATGGGCTTTCCCGTATTTTCCTCATTTTGTTCATTTCTCTGTAAAAAAAAATAATATATTTTTTCAATTTTTATCAGGTTTTCGATATTCGTACTTACTTCTTCAAATAAAGTTTCGATTTCATTAAATAGATTTTTCGAGCGTAGAGCTTTAACGTCATTCTGTTTGAAGTTTATTCCTTGGTAGTCTAGGCTTTTCAGATAATACTTTTCATTTTGTTCCCGCCAAATTTTATTAAATCCTTTTTGAGCTTCCCGCCATTCTTCTTCTTTAGCTTTTAATCGCCTCAAAACAACCGGTACAGCTACCGAAGGATTTCTTTTTAATCCATCTATTATATCTTGTGCTTTATCACCATATATCCTTTTTAACGCTCGTTGATGTAGAACTGGGGATGAACCGCCAAGGCAATCGTCCAAATGAAACCTAGCCACTTCATCAGAGCTCATACGATTTAATTTTTTTGCTACACCCTCAAGAACTCTAATCGTCGATGCGTTTGTTTCAATTACAACATCTAACTCAAATCGTTCGTCTTCGCAACGATACATGTATTCTTCATACTGATTTTTTCGGGAACCAACAAAAGAATTATCTTCAGCCCACGACGGAAAAGATACCCATTGATTATTTAGCACCTCGTGACATAATGGGGTCCTACCGGAAAATTTCAAACCTTCTTGCGAAGGTGGAATAACACAGTAGCTAGTTCCAAGACGTTTCGCTGTAGAGTAATCAATATCTAAAGCATGATCGCCTTGTGGCCTTTCGACTCGTGTCACATTATAAGGTACAGGTTCTACTTCATTTTGACCAAGAAAATCTTTAAACCACTTCATTAATTCGGGATATTTACTTAAAAACGGAGTTATCAGGTGAACCAATTCGCTTTTTGATACAATTTCTTGGTTGAATAACGTTAAACATCGTAAGAAGTTGTTATAAACTTCTTGAGAACGCACAGCCTTTCGTACCTAAAAAAAATATTCATAATGAATACACAGTATAGTTCAAAACACTATCGGCGATAAATTTAACGCAATACACATAACAAATTTCCTTGCGAAGTGAAAAACATACATTATACTCTATCAATGAAAGTAACAATTTTTGAATTAAGTACGTATTTTGGAATAAATTTATAAATTTAATGTGTTAAAATAAATAACATTATATTGGAAGCGACTTCATAAGAATACAACATCAAGAGTTGAAAACACACTAGTCTTGGAATATATTTACACCTTTATAATAAATAATTATTTTGTCTATATTTACTTATCTAAATTCAAGTGAATTTTACATTAAGTAGTGCTGCATGAACTTTTCTTTAAAATTATTGTAAAAAATCGGGATGAAGGAAATTAATCCTTAAAATAAGAGTAAAAAATTATCGTTCTAATTGGAGTGTAGTTCTCTGATAGAAAATTGCACAATGTTTCGGAATATTGGAAACAATATCAAATATTCTAGCACTCTCTACGAGATTGTACAAGCCTCTGACAGAGCTTGTTCTGTATAATTCTGGTTCTACTTGATGTTGCCTAAATAATATATGTGGCCGGTGGTTCAGTGTATCACAGTCGCACAGTATGTGATGTTGTTTCCGATGGTAACGTCCGCCGCTAAGATTCCCTTCATACAGTCCTATCTTCTGGTAAGTGTTTCTTTACTAGTGCATGACTAGTCACGAAACCTCAAATAATTTAGAGCTAGTTCCTGACAGTAACGCTTGATGTCTTTCTCGAATCCAATTTGTTATATCTGCAGAGAGTTCTGGCACCCAGATCAGCTCTACTTTATTCTGGTCTTCCAGTTTTCGTAGTTCTTGGATATATTTCCATATCAGTTTAGGACATAAGTTCTCGGGCTCATAGCCTTGAGCGACGCTCGACTGTTTGAACATCGGATCCATCTAAATTTTTATTGATTTCTCTTGCGCTTTGTGAAGTATGATATAACAACTTTGTCTGAAAAAACAGAGAACTTGAAATATTTACCAAGTGCATAGCTGCAGTTAGCACTTAATTTTTAAGAATAGTCTTGTCTCAGTACCTGCAGCCGTTTTTGGCTCGTTTGTATACCAGGTTGCCCTGATTGCCGCGTTTTGACTATCCATTCATTTCTATCTAGTATAGATTATAAACTGTATTATTCAGGCAAAATCGTTTGGAATTGCGGTCTGTTGTTTTATAATTGGTATATTGATCTTACCTGTACACAGGTTGTGTTCTGTAGCCTCTACGCAGCCATTCTGGCTTCACCCTGAATTACCAAATAAACTGGCGGCATCACCAGGAGTACTTCCATTGCCACGGTGGATGTTGTTCCCATTGAACCGAGTAAGAACTTTTCGAATAATTTTATTAGATTGGTAATCTCAGTCCCATCAAAAATTTGTGTTTTTTTTGGTCCCAAGAGTCGAAATAAATAAAAGAATAAAGTACAATCTCTCAGGACTTTGAGTGATGATTCTTAGCAAAATATTTTCTCCGAATTGTTAAAAAGCAAAACTAATAAAATACTATGGTACTATGATGCTCTTCTGTATGAGTTCTATATATATTCTCCTTTTTTAGGGTTCTTCGATTTTATAAATTAAACAATGATTATACAGAGTTCCATTGATTTTAACGTGTCCACTAAATTTTGTCGCTCATTGCATATTAATAAAATAGACGCGATATATGATAAAAGGAATAAGTATTCCTGTATAAGATCTGTTTCTATATAGTAGTATAGGTAAATCGAGTTGCATAAGAACTAACCATATGCTTGACTACAGTGGAAGTAATTACTCTAAACGCAATCCGAGTTCTTGATAACGTATGGAATAATTTAATAACCAGATGATTGAAGTTTCTAGAAGATGTATACCAGTTATTACTAAAGACGGCAGACTATGTGCCCGAACAGTAGCGTGATGTGGAGGGATCGAGTAGAGGCGTACGGCGATCAATTCAGTTGCCGTTGAGACTTTGTAAGCGATACATTGTTACCACAATCGTGTTGAAAATGTCGGGAGTGCGTAGAAACAATGTATCGACTCGGTTGCATGCTAACGTAGTAAAGAAATTTTTACATCGGTTTCCCGATTTAATATATGACGGTACCGTAGTGAAATGTTTAGTTTGTGAAACAACTTTATTAACTTGGAAAGCAAGTCAGTGCCAAAGACATATAAATAGTGACAAACATAAATCGAATAATAGTGGACGCAGATCATATAATAAATTTGTGTGTGATTCAACAATGATGTTAATTGCGACCAATATACCAATGCAGAAAGTGGAACACCCAATGTTTCGTCAGTTTTGAAAGAAATACAATCCTACGTGGAAATTACCAGCAAGAAGTACGCTATGGAATTACGTACCGTCAGTGCGTGAGAGAATTGTAAATTGTACGAAAAATACGGTAAAACAAAAATTCCCGTGGTTAACAATAGACGAAACTACAGATATTAAAAAACAGTCCATCCTAGCCATTCTAATACGGACGCTGACTCCGCAAGGACCTTCTCCTCCTTATTTACTAACCTGTAAACGAATGCAAGGGTGTACTGCCAGAGCGATATATGATGTATTAATACAAACACTACACAAATTTGAGATTTTACCGAAGCAAGTGTTAATGTTAGTTACCGATGCTGCCAAGGTTATGTGTTCCACGGCAAACTTACTCAAAACGATTCAACCAAACCTGCTGCATGTCACATGTTTTGCTTCACGCTTTACACCTTGTAACAAACACTATACGTACAACTTATCCTGATGTGGATCAACTGATAGGACAAACGAAAGCGGTTTTTCTTAAATCTCCGAAACGGATTCGGCTATTTCATTCGCTGTGTCCTGATATACCCGAGCCGCCGCAACCAATTCTTATACGATGGGGTACTTGGTTAGAAGCAGCATTTTATTATTATAAATATTTTGAAAAAAATAAATCAGTGATTTTGCAACTAGATGCCAAAGAACCAGCTGCAATACGGCTCAGCCAGGTTCAATTTAACAATCCTCAAGTTGCAGCAAATTTAAAAATTATTTACGACAGTTACGTTCCAATACTGGACGCAATAAAAAAATTACAGAACACTGCGCTGTCCTTATCGGACTCATTAGCAATTATTGACCACGTAAAACTAGTGCTGCATATCCTTGAAGATGAAAAAAGTGATTGTGTCCGTGAAAAATTTAACAGTGTATTAGATAAAAATGTAGATTTTACAAAATTAGGGCAACTTTTTACCAATACTGAAGATCCGTTGTACAGATACAAAGAGCGCTTTAACTATGCAAATATAACATCTCCCAACGTCGAACAATCCTTCTCTGTATATAAACATATATATACGTCGCTACGTACGAACCTTTCCGAGACTAATACAGAACCATATATTATGGTGCAGTTTTTTCATCGCGCACATCCGCATTTTTTTGCAACAATGTAAACATGTTGGGTAAGTTATTTATGTTTTTTCTTAACGTTCTGTATAGGGATTCGATATATTTATTTTTAAGTAAGCGCACTGTTATTCTGCTAAACTCTCCACGCAACGCCACTGCTGGGGCACATAGTCTGTCGTCTTTAGTTATTACTAGAGCTGAGGATGTTTGCGGTACGGCAGGACCGTATGTAGTGCATCCCCACATTTAACTATTTATCTAAATATTCTCTGAAATGATTTGCCGGATCTCATAAATTAATAGTGATATTTTAGTATGCACTGGATATTGTTATTATACAAAATCATAATAGCCATTTGTATTTATGGATCATAAATAATAATACGCATGTATTTGTATTTGGTTGTGAATTCAATTTAAACTTAAAACGAATCGTAATATTTTAACGACAAGCCGTCCTTACAATACATGCATTCGAGACAAAGTGTGCAACTCTACGAATAACTTCCATAATTGATCGAAAATGGACATTTTGGAGCTGAAGTAAAGCGCCTATTCTTAGAAAATTTTATTACTGTCCTTAAGAACTATTATTATAAACAACAAAGGCCTTTTATTAGTGTTGAAGTTTTAGTTTCATTGAATTTCCATGTTGTAAGTAGTCAATTGTAAAGTGTTCATTCACAATATTCTAAAACAAGGTGTAAATTTAACTAAAATCCAGAAAAACACATTCTGATAATATATTACTAGATTAGAAGCTGCGTTTATTACTATTTATTATATTATTTTTATAACCAAATGCAATAAAAGCTACGAAAACAAAAGAAACCTCGATTTATTAAAATCTTGTCACACAGCCTTTCAAAGCCTGGCAGCACATATTTTGCATATATTTAAAATATATGCAAAATATGTGCTGCCAGGCTTTGAAAGGCTGTGTGACAAGATTTTAATGTATAATAACAATATCCAGTGCATACTAAAATATCACTCTATTAATTTATGAGATCCGGCAAATCATTTCAGAGAATATTTAGATAAATAGTTAAATGTGGGGATGCACTACATACGGTCCTGCCGTACCGCAAACATCCTCAGCTCTAGTTATTACTATACTTTTCCAACCCACATGTGTATAAATATTTGTTTATGTACATAAACGTTACAATGTGTACGAATCTGTAGTTATTCTTTAAACGTTAAGTAAACGCAATATATTAAAATTTTAATGCAAACACTGTATTTATTTGTTAAATTTTTGAGGTTATAAAATAGTTTTCAAATGCTACAGAGAACTTTGGTGTTGATTTTGTAATAACTGTAGTAAAAATTAAATTTTAGTAAAATACTTATAAATAAATACTAACGAGAGAAAACATATGGATTTACCATTTAGAAAACTATTTACAAATTTAGATAATAATAATTTGCTAAAAGAAAGAAAGAAAAAAGTTTAATTTGTAACAAAAACATTCATCTAGAAGTAGAAATTGCCAAAGGAACGTTTTAGTTATATCAAAATGAATTCACATATTTATTTGCATAAGTTAGAAGATATTTTGGTGTCGTCTTTTGATGTCGTACAGGATGTAAGTTTGGAATCTAAATTTAAGTTTACCAAAATCCACTTCAGGTATAGTGATTGGAACAACGCAATTGAAGAAGTGTCACAATCTTGCACTAACATTTTCTTCTGTATTATAAATAAATTTCGTTCTTTCTAAACAGACAAACAGAGAATCTTAATTTTTTTAAGGTAAAATAATATCCATTATAGTAAATGTAAAAAATTTACGTGCCCATAGATGGTGTGGTCAATAAAACTACGGAATGTAGAATCTATAAACACAATAAATTCAATTGACCAACAAAAAGGAGGTTATACAAAATATTGATAATAAATATTTTTTATTTATAGACTATATTGATCATAGAGATATAACTCATATACAGAGAGCGGACTCGAGCGATTGATGATTCATACCCCATAGGTGTCTGCCTTGAATTCGCAATAGGTTTGTTTCTGTAAGCGATCCGTGAGTTTCGAATAATTTAATACGTGTGGTCACTTACGTAAGTAGCACATACCTACATATGCAATTAATATGTATCTGTCAATGCACAACCGAGCGAATATAATATACAGTTTGGTAACCGGCAGCAACTACTGCTGAAACAAAAGTAATGCGGACAAGCGAATTCCGTATCGAATTTTGAATAAAAATAATTTACAAAGAACAGAACTCAAAACTATGTATTTTCTGTGAAACATTGAAAGTGTTGCTGTGTTAAATCAGTTCTTTTAGATGTTAAAACGTTTTTAAAAATAGAAAATGTCCGTTCCAAATCACAACTGGTGATAGGTGCATGATTAAAATGTTGCAAAAGTGCACCATACTTCAAATGTATAGATTTCTCAATCGGCTCTGTGCAGAATTGATATAATCTATTCAAATCTGGATTTCTGCTAAATATGGCATCAACTTTTTGTCTCAGCTTTTTCAATTGCCACAGTTAATGTAATATTTTCGTTTACATATAAGCCATTAAATTACTGGAGAATTTTCTAAACCTTTACATCCCATTAATTAATTCAGGTAATAGATTGGCAGTCATTTTGCCTTTATGATTTATTGGTTTTAAAGAGCACCATTTTTTCGATTTATCATAATTCCAGAATTTGTTCTTAAGAAACTTATGGAATTTGGTGTTAATTTAAAAAAAGTTATGCCCGTATCGGAAACTGAAAAACATACTAAACATTAGAATATTTGAATATAGTTTGTAATACATTTGCTGTTATATTTTCAGCTTTGACAATTTCAGAAGAATACATAAACTTTCAAAAATTGAATGCCATATCAAAGCCTTTTGTATCACCTTGAACGTTTTCTTTATATTACCAAGTATCCATTGCCATCTCCGTTATTACTGGTAATGAAAAACTTGGTTAACTTTAGTTTTCACGTTTTAAACTACTTTCTATATAAAAACGTACCTTTTTTTTAGAATACTGTTTACATACAAATCATTGATTTCTTTCTAGTAATTTTTCGTTGTAAAAGATAAACTAAATCCAATTTCTTTGTTCCTGACATTTCTTCGATTATACTTACGGCTAGAGCCACATTGCTAATTAACTTCCCACCTTTTTTTTTTATTATAGATGGCTCTTCAAGAAATTATTCTTTCGTTCATTTAAGGGAAAAACTTTTAAGCCTCTTTCTATTAGCTGTACAAAATTCATCAATGCCGCTGCATTCATTTAATTTTAAGGACTACGTAGTAAGTGAGATCATACTACTTACAGCTGCTCTTATATACGAAGTTTGTCTATAAAATTCGGTGAATGGTCTAATACATCGGTTTTCAACCCTTGAAACAAGGTCGCTCTTATGCGTAGGCATGCATTGATATGTCTGGACCTGTCCTCTGTCGGGAATAGTGCTGCTAAAGCAGTACTATTGCTTTAATTTCAATACAGTGTTCTGAGCAGTGCGCGTCGTAAAGCCATGGAGGAACGACACAACATTAAGTTCTGCTTAAAATTGAGTAAAACGGCGACGGAAACCCATAAAATGGTGCAAGTTTACAGGCAGGATGCTGTGAGTAGAAAACGCGTGTCCGATTGCTTTGCACTCTTTCATGTTGGCAAGTAATCGGTGGAGGAAGAACCGAGTTAGGGCCAGTCATCCACACTCCGGAAACATTGAACGGGTGCGTGTGTTACTAGCGAAAGATCGGCGATTCACTATGCAATGGAAGCCATTATCCATGAAGATTTGGATAAACGCAAAAGATAATCAATGGACTGGCGGTCACCTTCTTCCCCGCGACAAACAAAGAGCCGTGTGCAAAAATCCAAGGCGAAGACCATGCTGATTACATATTTCGACAAAAAGGGAATCATCCATAAGGAACGCGTCTTCCCTGGCCAAACAATGAATGACGCATTGTACCTGGAAGTTCTCAAACGTTTGTTGTAGCGGATCCGGCGCGTTAGACCACAGATTATCGAGACCGGAAATTGGATGTTATTGTACGACAATGCACCATTGCATACGAGCATCCTTGTACGCCAATTTTTGTTTCTGCGTGGCGTGACTGATTTGTAACACCCTTCCTACACTCCAGATTTTGCTCCTGCTGACTCTTTTTTTGTTCCCTTATTTTAAGGGGAGCTTGAAAGAATTCCTGTTTGCGGACGTCAAAGAGATTCAGGACCTTGTGACAGCTATTCTGAAAACGGTTCCAAGAAAAGACTTTTACGACAGTTTCCAGAAGCTATAGCTATACGAACGTTGTCAAAAGTGTGTTGTGTCTGGTGGCGACTACTTCGAAGGCCATTCACCGAATTTTATAGACCAACCTCATTCATATACTAACGCTTGATATTTGAAACGATGAAAACAAATGCCTAACCTATTACAAATATAAATTAACTCATTAGATAAGAATTAAGTAGTATAAACAAATATCTATGCACTTTACAAATGTAATATACAACTTATTTTATTATTCTGCATTAAACACTTAATTTCTCAAATCCATCCTCAAGGGTAAAAAAGTCATAAAGGTTAGGTAAGTAAATATTTGAATTTAATCCGCGTAGTATGATACAATGAAAATACTATTATTTAAAAGAAAAACTAACCTTCAAGTTGAATGGAATACAAATGTAGCAGCCAGATAATTTTATTTGAATTACATATTTTGTTTGGGTTTATTATAAAATATCTGCAAAACAAAATTTGTCAAATAAATAAACAGTAAATATTAACTACTTAAGAACATAGGCTACTCTTTTTGATTGATATGTTATTCAACAATTAACGCAAAAGAGATTTAAAGAAATACCTTAATGTTATTATTGCGATTTATTTATAAACTTTTGGTAAATATTTATCAAAATATATTAACTTTTATAACAAGATGTTCAAGGTATATTTGAGTGCTACCCTACCATTCAAAAAAATGAGTTAATATTCTAAAAATATAGACTTGTTTATTACTTTCAACGTGTTCATTTCTTCACTGTACTCGGTATATAATTTATTACTACAGAATAATTACATAAAAAGGGCAAAATACTACCTAACCGGCCGACCGACTCTATTAGTTATATAATCTCTACAAAATTGGTTTTTATTAGTATTCAACAAAATATTTTTCATTTGCCTGAACACACTCTAGTAACGAGTAAGAAAAGGTATATATAGTCTATTTACGATAACAGAGCACGTCATAAGCATACACCATAATCGTGTCACACAGCGTTGCCAAATCTTTTATATTTTTGTAATTTGTTAGATCTTTAAAAAACTACTGTAATACAAAAACGTGGAAACAACACTTGCCAACGTTGTGAAGGGCGGGTAATATAAAATATCTTAAATGCGGTTAATAAGAGTCCGTACTTAGCAACTTGTGTTTTGTAGGTTACTAGGACAGATACTGATTTTGACGTGCCTTGCCTGTAGACTGTTCTATTTACGATAACCGATGAGACACCTCATAATCGCAGTGCTGCCAAGTTTTGTTTATATTTTTTCATAGAATACTCTCTATGTTATGGTTGACAAATTTTCATGTTGAAAACAATACAAGAACAGCAACAACACGAATAATGACAGTTGCGAAGGGTAGGTAAGGTAGAAATCACCAATGTTTGCCGTTGTGTTATCAATAACTTAATAATATAACTTATATTAATGCAGCGTGGACTGGTATTGCAAAGCCAAATTTAAAGTCGTTTTTTTTTTAATAAATGGCAAATATTGAAATGAATTATCAGAATAGACATTTACACAGGATTTATGATTTCAAAAGATTTTCAATTTAATTAATCTATTGATGAAAATATTATATATAAATGCTTATGTATGTTGTTAAAATAAAAACTAGAAGTAACTTTGAATTATTATCAATTTTAATTTATTGAACAAATGTAAAATGTATTTCGTTTAAATATGAAATTCGTTCAATTTGAAAAATCATTTAATGGCGGAAAAGCATTTTTTAAAGTGGTCTAAAAGTATATATTAGGTTGTCTTTAACAAGTATTTTGCAGAAACTCTAAGAGCAACAAAAATAGTTTCAGTCGCAATGATTTTACATATTCGCTGATTGATTCTTTGTAAGCGGATGTTTCTTCAGCATGAGAAAGGCTTGTAATGAAACCGACAAATAATTCTACATTTTATTAAGATATATTACCATAATTTTGATATTTATAATTTCAAATTTAATTATTATTAATACATGCACTATTGAAAACTAAAGGAAAATTTCTATTTGCCAAGGAAGATAATAGACATGACCAGGACCCTTAAATATATGTAGTCAAATATTGTGGTTAACTTAAAATTGAAAAATTATTTTGTACATATCTTATATTTTTTTTTATTTATAAGAAAAGAATCAAATATAAATAAAAAGTAATTTCATTTCTATTTATATATAAAAAAAAACTTCATATACTTTAAGGCAAATAGTTTTAAAAATTTTGATACAATATAGAAAAATATATGAAAATATAAAACAAAAAGTAATATTTGCATTTTTTAAATTAAATATTTCATTTATTCCATTTATGTAGAAACTTTTACTCTAGCCTCAATAAGTCTTTCATGATTTCTCTCAATCATTTTCTATTTTCACAATTTTCTGAAGAAAATATTTGGGTTTTCTTTTTTGTATTTACCAATATTAAACGCAGTCTTTATAAAATTGTTTATTTGAAAATGCACACTGCCCGGCATATAAAACCCGTACACTAACATATTATCAATGTAAGCCAGGCTTATCAAATTTGATGTCTTATTTGACTTAAATTATAGGTATTAGAAGCTACGAAGTCTGTAAGTGACAGTATGCAACTAAAAAACATTTCATTAAGCATTTGCAAGACAAATTCTATTTATTTCTTATTTAGACGACTGTATTCGTTCTCTATATTTTCATTTTGCGATATGCATTTATGCCTTTCGTGCTTGTACCAATTAATGGATGTGCTTTCGTTGGGATTTTAATGAACAAAGTTATTAACGTTTTAGCAAACGAAGTACACGAATTAATCAAGAATATATTCTCCTCCATTATTTATAATTACCTTCCAATGATTTGGCAAAAAATCGGTGGTTTAGAAGTGAAGAAGTCGTTAAGACAATTCTGAAACGTTATATCGCTATTAAAGGAGATTCCTCAAGGCTGTTTGATACAGAGGGAAATAGATTCTGACGAAGCGGAATCAGAAGAATTAGGCGGATGTGGAATGACCTCCCAAATCTAGTTCTTTAATAGCCGCTTTTGTAATGTTAGCAGTATGAAGGTGAGTGTTGTCGTGTTGCAAAATGACTTGATGATCGTCTTCCGCCATTCTTCTTGAATTGTGACTCCAGTCGACGAGGTTTTTGACAGTAAATGACAGTTTCCCCGAAAGCAACTCATAGACAACGTCACACGGAGGAGTATCATCACCTTTTGCTTTGCGAGTTGCCTTTTTGTTACGACTGAACCATTCTTTTTTACTCTCGATGTTAACATGAAGATACCGTTTTTTCGTCAACAGTAACAGTGGGATAATAACGGTCAAAGTCGTTGACGAGCTAACAGAGACACAAAATGTTCGACGCGTAGATTCTTGTTGTTTTCGCTCAAAACATGCGGCAACCAAACACCCAGTTTTTCAGTCTTTTAAGTTTACCTATGGAATGCAAATGTATTATGGTCGATTGGTTACAATCCATTATAATGACCAATTGCCGAGTTAATGGGTGTGGATAATCGCGAATTATTACCGGGTTAATAACCTGACATTTTCCTTTAGGGAAGCATATGTACAGTATGGGTTTAGTTAACGAGCCCTGATGTATAAAATGTGAAAAACAGGAGGAAGCCAGCCTTCGTGTAATATGCACTTGTGAGGAACTGAAGGAACTCAGAGAGAAATACTTCGGAAGAGATCTATTGGATCCTACGAGGGTACTTAAACTTCCCCTGAGGAGGATAGTGGCTTTTATCGAGGACACAAGACTAACAGAGTGGAACTGAGAGATGTATTGGGGGTGGTACAAAGAGCACTGCGCTCATGTGTCTGGACGTGCTGGCGCCCACCCTAAAAATTAGAAGAATCATGAATTAAACCGTTTAGACAAACTTCATCAAAGTCCTATAGTGAACGTTGAGAATCGTTTATGCCAAAAACGGCCCTCTTTCAATCGAGAAAATCCTTTTCGTGTTATGCTTTACTCAATTACGTTTTCTGCATGAACGGTTCCAGCAGCTTCCAATGCATTAACTCCTCTGCTGAACTCGAACAAAAGGATACACCAGAAATGCTCGTTTTTTTTTCCTACTGATCTTCCATTTTCTTTTGTCAATAATTTGTGCAAATTCAAAAACTATTCAATTAAACAATAATACGACCTTAAAATATCTTTAGACATGAAGACACTCTCATCCTCGAAACTACCAACGCTACGAACTTATGCACAGCGTAAAATTCTCGCAGATATTCCAGAGTGGTTTGTGCAACATGGTCTAGCAAAATTTTGTTGGAAATGTCAATTTGAGGTTCGTCGTCATAAAGTTTGTTTATAAACGGCTCAAGGATATCGTTGCGATAGTTTTCTCCGTTAACATTTTTCTCAAAAAATATTGGATCAATGATTTTTCTTTTGGACATAGTTATCTATAGACAAATTTTTAAAGGATGTAAGGTAGTTTTGCGAAAATAATAAGGAATCTTAGTGCCTTATAAGCGCATGTTTCTAGAATTGACATATCCATGCAGATGAAACCAGATTGCATTAGCAAAAAATGTTTCTTCAAAATTATTAACCCAGATATGGTTAATGTACTATAACGTGTGTTCATTTGAAAAGTCAATCTAGGTTACTTTGAAATTTTGATAGAATAAGACGCATATATATTAGTATGTGTTTGTTGCTCCGTAAACGTAAATCCAAATGACATTTGATAATGTCAATCACAAATATCAGTTAGTGCATAAAATAATCGTGCGTCGATTCTGGTTTAAATAAATTGCTTCTCAGTTTTAAAATGGCTTTCACTTTAGAACATAAAATTTTTTTTAGTCCATGCTTATTTTCGAAATGGTAATTAAAATTGATGGCTTATGGGTTTATTCAGTTCAAGATTGCATGGTAGAATTTCCAAGTTGAGTTTCCACATTTTGTAATAGATTATATACAATTTAAGAATACTTTGGATAGAACTTTAAAACTTTTTTCTGAAACTGGTAGTCTCTTAAGAAAATCAGGCAGCGGAGCAGTTAAGAAACGTACCTACACCTCAAGTTGTCAATCGTGTTGAAGAAATAATGGAAAATGAACCACAAACATCTGTTCGATATTTGAGTCAACAAATAAACCTTTCTGTTGGTACATCTCATAAGTTATTGAAAAAAATTTTTTGCAACATTATCCATACCGTGTCAGAGCAGTACAAGAATTGTTAGAAATTGATTACCCACGTAGACTACAGTTTTGTAATTGGTTTGTAAATACAGTACAAGCTCGCTAACATGAACACTCGTTAGTTTGAATAGCTGGATAACATGAACAGATTTTTCGCCCACACATTTTGTACGGACAGCCGTATAGTGTGAACAACGTTTACCGCTCGATAGTATGAATACGTGTTTGTTGACGTTTTAACTTGTTTACAATACATATAAGCAGCATTAATATTATTCACTGTAGTTAGATCTACCCCATCGAGCAGTCAACTTGTTATCAATTTGGTTTTATATTCATTATAAATATGGTTAAGCCAAACAGTAAGTGTTTAACATTGAAAGAAAAGTCAAAAATATTAGAAGAAATTGAGAAAGGTATGACAGTATCGTTATTGGCCAAAAAATATGGTATAGCAGAATCAACTGTTTGTTTAATAAAAAAGAAAAAATATGTCATTTTAGAAGCTGTAGACAATATGTTAAATCCTTCTCAAAGACGTACCATGAAGGTATCTGTATACAAATTAATGGAAAAAGAACTTTACAAATGGTTTCTTAAACAAAGAGAGCGTAATTTACCTGTAAGTGGCGACATAATTCGAGAAAAAGCATTAAGCTTATGTGGAAACGAAACATTTACAGCTAGTGATGGTTGGCTGCAAAGATTTAAGACCCGTTATGGCATTCGATTTCTAAAAATAACGGGAGAAAAATTATCTTCGCAGCCGGAATTGGTCGACCCCTTTAAACAGGAATTATACAGAATTATACAAGAACTAAATTTAAGTCACCAACAAATATATAATGCAGATGAGACGGGATTATTTTGGAAGCTTCTCCCCGAAAAGACTTACGATTCTTTATCAGAAAAAACAGCCCCAGGGTTAAAAATTGCAAAGCAAAGATTGACATTCTTAGGCTGCACAAATGCTACAGACGAACATAAATTGACACCTCTTATTATTGGAAAATCTAGGAACCCGAGACTATTAAGTAAATTCCAAAATCCTGTGATTTACAAACATTCAAAAAATGCATGGATGACTCTAAGGGGTGGTTTTTTGAGAATTTTGTCCCTGAGGTAAGCGTATGTTATGTAATGTAAAAACGTAGATACATAAAATAAACATTCCTTTACGCATTTGTAGGTAAAGAAGTTTTTAAAATCCCATGGGTTGCCTCCAAGAGCCATTCTTCTACTAGATAATGCTCCTAGTCACCCACCAAAAGAGAAGCTAAGAACAGCCGATGAAATGATATTCGTAATATTCATGCCACCCAGTGTCACACCATTAATACAACCGCTAGATCAGAACGTTTTAAAATTAACAAAACTTTACTATAGGAAAAACCTTTTAAGTTCAATTGTAGGAAAAAGTGATCAATTAACAGAGGAGTCTGAAACTTTTAACAATACGGGATGCTATAATGCATCTGACGATTGCGTGGAATAAACTTAATCCTGATATAATTCGTAAATGTTGGAATAACATTTTAAGGTGTAACGAACCGGACGAAGATGATATTCCCCTATCGGAAATTGTGAAGCAAATTAATGCCGCTAAAGGGATTGACTACAATGAAGCACTTAAGGACACAGTTACACTACTTAATGAAATAAATTATGGTAACACATCTAAAGACATAGAAATATGGAATGAAGATCGTCAAGATGAATCTGAAATCGAAATCTTTGACGATGAAATTCCTGAGGATGAGGAAGCAGAATTAGATCATCAGCGTGCTTCACATGCTGCTGCTGCAGAAGCTTTGGGTTTAGCAGTGCAATGGGCTCAAGAAAATAATCTTGACATAAGTAAAAATTTATTGCTACAAAATATATTAGAAGAGCCTGTCCTTTTGAATATTCAATCTAAAAAGATTCAGAAAAAAATTACACATTTTTTTCTGACCTAAAATAAATATGTAATACGGTTGTACATACATTCATATGTACATGTGCAACTTTTTTCTTTCTTAAGGAGATAAATAGATATTTACTTTTTGTTACATAGGATCGTACATACATATTTTTATTTGTTATTTTGTTAATAAATGTTTATTTCGTTATACATATTATGTATGTTAACTTTCTTTGTGAAATAAAGAGATTTTGATAATGTATTATTATGTACCTTCAATTGTATGAACACCCCTATAACATGAATGGTCCTTGGTATTTTTGCGTTCACACACACTTGTACTGTATGAACAATAATGGAGAACTTTCGCAAAGAGGCATATTTACTGATGAAGCAGGGTTTTATAAAACGGGATACCTAAATTCACAAAATACAAGAATTTGGAGTAGTGAAAATCCACATGTAAATAATGAAGAATCGCTACATCCAGAGAAAATTGGTGTTTGGGCAGCGATAAGCCAAAGGCGAATCATTGGACCAATATTTTTTCAGGGAACGTTAACTGCTCAAAGGTACCGTACGGAAATTTTACAACCATTTGTCAATTAGTTGCATGATGATGAACTTCAAAATGCATATTTCCAACAAGACGGAGCACCTTGTCACTGTACTGCAGAATCTTTGGATTATTTAAGAGAATTTTTTGATGAGCGTATAATTTGTCGAAATACTGAAATTGCCTGGCCTGCACGTTCATGCGATTTAACACCTCGCGACTTATTTTTGTGGCCTTATCTAAAAAATAACATATTTCGAACACCTATATTGAATTTGAATGATATGCTACAGAGAATCGAACAGAAATGCATGGAAATTAATAACAATCCAGTAATGTTGCAGAATATCATCAGAAATTTTGTACGGAGGATTTTAAAGTGAATTGATCTTGAAGGACAACATTTTCAACATTTGTTATAGTTTTCAATAAATACCTATTATTTGTTATTTATTTGTATGTATGAAACTGTCAAAATATACGACTTCGTAGGTTAAGTAGTAAATTTTAATTTACGACATACTTCAAAATGTTCTCAGTAAATCACATGCTACTAGATTGACTTTTCAAATGAACACACGTTACAATAAAAGTCCGTTACCCGTTTGCATGTTGAGACTTGTTAGAAGTGTATAGCAAACGCCAATTAAGTTGGCGCGAGGAGGGGTAAGTTCGCGCAGAATTAAAAGTAGTGGGGAGATTTGTATTTGGTTTTACATCAAATGTCAGATAATTCTAACCTCTGAGCGTGTATCACTTTATGTTCCGCCAAACGTCAATGACAAATGTATTCTGACAATTACTTGAGTAGTGGGGGTGGACGTTTTTAAAAACGGCTTCTGCGCATCCCCTCCTCGCGCCAACTTAATTGGCGCTTGCTATACTACATGCAAACTGGGTTAATATTGTTATTAAAACAATTACAATGTGCAACTCTCTATACATAATCTGTAGGAAGCAGTTCGTGGTACATTTGTAATGTAGCAGGTCAATTTCTAGAACAGTATGTGTCGATCCTATGCTTAAATTTAATTGTTGAGATTTGAAGCCCTCGTATAGAAATATTCGGAGCTACGCAGACTATATTTCTTTCCACTATTCTTGTTTCTACGTCTTCCCGTTCCTGATTTGTGATGTACGGAACCTATTTCTTCAAAATACGCCACAATTCTTAAAACTTCAGCGGAAAAGTTGCTATTATTAACAATGGAAGATGGAAATCTTTGTCGAAATTCTTTTATACAGTTATTCATCTAACAATACCAATTTTCGTTTTCTTTGCATTGACCATTGCAAAAATATGATTTCAATATTTTTTTTTATTCATGGGTAAACATTTTATTGAAAAATAATTTAACTTGGCTTTATGTCAAATATATCGTAACTTAATACATATATAGAAAAATATATAGTATGGATGTAATACACATGCCTTCCTCAGTCAAAAATTGGAATCTCTGGTGAAGGTTTCGACTGCACCTTTAAACCTCTTCTTCATTAATCACCTTTTCCTTTCCCACATGTTTAAAAATATAGTAATAATCTATTAAAGATAAATGGTGATATAGGCCTTTCACGATATGAAGACGTGTACGTCATTGATGATGTGTGCACAGTCTAGCATGATGTGCATCTTTGTTATGTAATGAAAATGAATAATGATTCTCAAATACCGCGATATCATAAAGTTTTTGGGTCCAAGATGGCATTGAAATAGAAAATATATGTCTGAACTTTATCCATATTATCATACTGGTAACTTAACCTTAATTTTTGAAAATTATTTTGATAGTGTCATCGTGACATCAATAAATATGTCATTTGATTTAATAAAGATACAATAAAACAACAAGCTCAGCTTGTATTCAAAATTTTATTAATAAAAAAAACAAGGAAAATAAATGACAGAACAAATTTGTCAAATGACAGAACACATTTATCAAATGACCAATTGTCGTTGAATTTTATCAGGTGTACATAGGTATTTTATTTGCTACAGATTTGTCATGCCGAAAGTTCAATAAATGACGTGCACGTCTTCGTATCGTGAATAGCCCATACTGTAGAATTTCGTAATTTAAATTAATTAAGTTTCGAAATTATTCGTAATGTATGGAGTTTTGCATTATCGTGTAATAGAATATGCATTCATGAAATTGGAGAAGAGAAATAATCAATTATACAGTCAAGGAGTCTCGTCAGAATTCTCTATCGTTAAGGCTGCAGTATGTTTTGAAGCTTAGTGTTTATTTAAACATTCAGACGTTTTCTTACAATTGTCATATAATATGTATTTTTCATACTATCAGTCATCAATCGGTTTAAAAAAAGGATTGTGATTGTTTCTTATTAAATGTAAAAAACATGTACCTATTTACACTTAAAAGATTCTGCTCGTCCCTTTTAGAAAGTTCAGAAGGTACTTACGTAGTAGTGTAGTATGGGTAATATTTGATCAGTCTACAAGTATTCTCTAGGTTTGCTTTGGATTTTCTTCCACTAAAGTCCTTAAAACTTCTTTGTCGATTAAGGTTTTGGGTCTACCCCGAAGTTCACTTTTAAACGACACATTCCTAACTTGTGTATAAGTTGTTGTATCGCATTATACGTAATATATATTTCACTAGTACTCACACTGTGTCGTTCGAAAAAGTAAATACTTAACGAAATAAGTGTTAATTTCACACAATACTAAAGACTCATTCATACTACAACTTTATTTTTTTATCATAAATATTGCACAATATTAGGAAAACCGAAATTTCATATGCACCGTGCTAATATTTCTTTGTACTTCATAATTTGTTTTAACGTATATGCAAGTCTATATCTAAAACATCTATCATAAACATTTAAAAACTTTATAATGGAATACAATTAAGGAAAAGTTTTTCTTTAGAAATCTGAAATTTTAAATATAAAAATCTCAACTTACCTTATCAAAGAAGGCATAATCACTCAATGTACAATATTTTCCAGCTTCAGCTAATGTAACATCTCTACAAGACGTGGATAATTTATGTTTTTTCGGAGGAGGAGCATCTTTATTAAGTAGATTCGGATATGGAGGAGATCGTTTCACCGTATTCAAGAGATGACTTTGTTTTTGATTAATGAACCTATCCAGCATTGGGTAAGGTGGTTTAACGGGCTGCTTTTTCACAACACTTTGTGAATGATCGGATAAAGGAGGTGGTGTTATATGGCTTGTGGCATCGGGTAAGAATTGTCCAAACTCGGCCAGGAGGTCGCTCTGATTTTCAAAAAGCTTAGCCACTTGACTATAAACTTCTTGCTCCGTTAAGTGTTTTCCACTTCCAGATCCTTGTGAGGCTTCCTTCAATGTTCGCTGCTCTTTTTGATAGGTGTGTAAAATTTCTAAAAATCGCTTATACTTCTCAGGCTGACCTTGAAATCGATTCTGTAAAGAAACAAAATACTTAATGACATCTTCGAAAGTTCAAACATGCGATAAGATTAAAAATATACAACTGTCGCGTATATTAACGTATGTTTCGGTGTATTTTTTTTATCAATAAATATGAGTGAAATTGTAGTCTGGCGTTTAACATATTTACGTAATGAAATAACGTGGGTTTGAATATATACATATACACATGTGTAGTTAAAACTACAAGCGATGAGTTACTGAGAATCAAGTACACGAATTGTATAAAATACATCGTTAGTAATGTCACGCACGCGCATGTAGAAAGGATAAATAATTTGTAAAATCATTTAGAAGTTGTCAAGTACTAATATGTTTTTGGAGAGCGCGCTTTACACGAAGCGAAATTAGTTGAGAAAGGTAATTGCGAAATCCTTAATATGTGGGAAGCAATCTTTAGAAAAAGAGAAAATTATATCTATAATTATATATACAAACTTTTCATTAGATACACATAAGTACTGAATTTGAAAAAGTAAACAATTGAGCAGAAGTGTTAAAATTGGATAGTAAAATCTAGATTCGCTATTTTATTATTCAAATTTAGAGCGAAAAATTATTTCATTTAATATTTTGAATTTCAAAATTAAAAATTATGAATATTTTGTATTTCAATTTGTAAATGAATATAGGATTAGTTTATCTTTGTAATTGGACAGTAATTCTATTCAAAAAACAGATAAATGATACAGCACTTTTTAAGTAAATAAATCGATATATGTACAGTTACAGACAATAAAATAGTCCCTATATCTCGGAAACTAATACAGTTTAAAATTGCCATCTCATTGACAAACGCCTTGTTTATAGGACACCAGACAGAGCATCCACTATCATATCCAAACAATATGAATTTCCACTTACAAACATGTTTGGCTTTCAGAAGTTGAATTGTTCGTGGTGATGCTGCCTTTAAGTTTTGTTCTACCAGGCGAATAGTTAGGGCTGAAATATTTACTACGGTTTCTGGTAAATATCTTCGAAACTTCAATAGATTCATCCTGTGTAGATTAACTATAATTTTAAGTACTTCTTTACTACAATATCTATACAAAAACTACTATCTATATAAATACATGTAGTTATCACTAGTAGTAATTATAAACTTCCCAGTAAAAGTATTGCATGTATCAAGAACGAAAAACAAAAATAACAAGCGTGCGTATTTTATTATCACATTTGTATTTATATGCCTAGATTAAACGTGACAATTTTATACTTAATCTTTGTGTATCTATAAGTACTAGAATGATACTGCCGGAAAAATATTATTTTGTCCATGAGACAATTGCAAAACTGCATTAGTTTCCGACATATTAAGAGAATATGTGCTCTATTTATTTAATTGTCTATAAAAATTACCTGTAAAATTATACATATTTAAATTAATTTTGACTTTCGAATTTTATTTATTCATTCTACAGACTGTCCTGTAAAAAACGCCAACATTCATAATTCCGTTATTTATTGTCCGGTTTTATTTAAACAAAAAGTAAATTTAATAGCATCAAAAACACTATAAGATAGCGGTGTTTTATTTGTTTTCAATTGTTTTCATTAATGTCAAACGACAGTCAAGTTTTTTATTTTAAATGGCAACATATATATTTTTGGCTATATTCGGATTGTATTTTTTTTTCTGAATTCAACGATGTATAACATGTTTATTTTTGATAAACATTTATTGCAAAAAAAAAAACTTTATAAATTTCATCTTTGTCTTCCATTATTTATAAATATTCGAATGTGTCATGAAACATTGGAAATGTAAGTATTATAAATATTATTATAAGAAACAAAACACTTTACAATAAATGTTGAAATTGCCCGCCACCTTGTTCAACACATATCGCACATCTCCTAATTACTCCAAAGGTCGCATTTAAAAGACAAGCGGCAGGTACTTCTTGACAAGTGTTAATAATTCTTTGTCTTAAAATGTCAACATTTTCTGGAGTTGTTAAATAAACTCGATCTTGTAGATAAGCCCACAACCAAAAATCGAGGGGCGTAAGATCCGGTGAACGCGCAGGCCACTCGATAGGACCGGATGTTCCTATCCACCTATTTCCAAATTGGGTGTTCAACAAATCAGTATTTACTCTGGCGTTGTGCGCGGGAGCCCCATCTTGTTGAAAAAATATTCTATTTAAATTTGCCAAAGGTAATTCATCTAAAAAGTTTTGGAGATTTTCGTGTAATAAAGTGTAGTATTTTTCTTGATTTAAGCAACCATCTATGAAAAATGGCCCAATTAATTGATCACCTAAAATGCCACACCAAACATTTACGTTGAAACGTCTTTGAAAATTATTTTCAATTACAAAACTCGGATTGTCTGCACTCCACTGTCGATGTATGTTTCTATTAAAAATACCGTTGTTGCTAAAAGTGCATTCATCAGACCAAATTATCCTTCTGTAAAAATTCGGGTCTTGTTCTAATGCATTTAAATAAAAACGACAAAACTGGATTCTTCGGCCAGGATCATTTTGTTCTAATGCATGAACTTTTCGAGCTATGTACGGTTTAAGTTTGTGTTTTCTTAAAATACCATGAACTGTAGTTTTTGATACCCCAATATTATGTGCAATTTCGCGAAACGAAGTTCGTGAATTTTGCTGTACTGCAAGAAGAACATCTAATTCCTTATCTTCGGAGAATTTCCGTTTTTGTGTTTTTGGTTTGGTAAATGATCCATAATTTCATAAATTCTTTTCAATTCTCTGAAACATTTTCGAACCTGGAACTTCTCTGTCCGGAAAACGAGCACTGTACCGACGAACTGCTTGAAGGCGATTTTTATTACATTCAAAGAACACTTGTAACATGTCCGTTAATTCATTGTTATTCATTTTTAACGAAAATACGCTTTTTGTTGCGGCAAAACGTTCAAACAGGATAATACAGAAAACTTAATAAAGTCAAACTGACACTCAAGGCACATTGACATAATGCTAGCGGACTGGGCCAAGTCTACTATAATGAAAGATGAAATTTATAAAGTTTTTATTTTATTTTTTATTATTAGGAGATGTGCGATATGTGTTAAACAAGGTGGCGGGCAATTTCAACATTTATTGTAAAGTGTTTTGTTTCTTATAATAATATTTATAATATGTACTTACATTTCAAATGTTTAATGATTCATGAGTTCATGACACATTCGAATATTTATATAAATAATGGAAGACAAACATGAAATTTATAAAGTTTTTTTTGCAATAAACGTTTATCAAAAATAAACATGTTATACATCGTTGAATTCAGAAAAAAAAATACAATCCGAATATAGCCAAAAATATATATGTTGCCATTTAAAATAAAAAACTTGACTATCGTTTGACATTAATGAAAACAAATAAAACTATCTTATAGTGTTTTGGATGCTATTAAATTTACTTTTTGTTTAAATAAAACCGGACAATAAATAACGGAATTATGAATGTTGGCGTTTTTTACGGGACAGTCTGTATACCAACACATGAGAAAACATAATTAAATTGTTAAATGTATTGAACGAATACTAAAAACCACTTGAAATTGTAAACCCAATAACTTGTTGTAAATTGATTGAATATATGTAGATATAAAACTTGATTATTTTTCATTACATTATCGATCTAAATTTTCATTTAGTATATTTCAAGGTTCTTAAATAATATTTATAAAATATTCGGATATAAATGATAATTCGCTGAAAAATGTAATTCTGAAAATTGTAAACCACAATAAATATTATGTGATAATGAGTTTATTAAAACAGTCAATGTGAACCCATAATTAACGGTGAAAGTATATGATAAAAGATGATGTCTTGTTTGTAGCTACTGTTGAATTGTGTTCCCTTCAAATAAACCTTCGGTCATCATCGTTGTTATAATCGGCAATTGTCGATAATATTGTACGTGCGTAAACAAAATGCATCATTTTACTGACCTACTCATTGATTTCAATATTTTCCACTGTATTCAGACAGTCTACACAGCGCAGACAATTTACCGCATCGAAATAAATATTATTGTGGAAGAATATAACGTTACCTTGTGAATATTACGGAAACTTAATGCAGCTACACGTATTTTCAAATATGTCTTTCCTGGAGTAATTATCGCGATATATAAAAATATGTATCAAGTTAAATAAGAGAAAAGAAATTAAAGAAGAGGTTTTGTGATTTAGTGATTGCATCTGGTGAAATTGTTGTAACAGTAGAGGTGTTTGTTTTATTATTCGTTTCTTTCATATTTTACTTTACCGAAATTCAGAATTCTGAACAGCTGACGTCCTATGATTTTATTCTAAAGTATAAAATAAGAAACGTTTACTTCAGATAGGAAAACTGCAAATTAACAAAAGGTAATATCAGGTATAAATTTATAAGGTTATTTAAAAAAGTTCGAATACTGCTTCTATATGTTAAAAATAATATTACTCTGACATTTATACTAATATTTAATCAAGATAGGGAACCCTTTAAAAACATATTTCAACTATAGGTACAATTCGGTAAGAATTAAATATTAATAATTGTCTACAAAACATATTCTTCCTGAGGAAATATTAATTTTTTTCAGAAGGTATTATATCGTACAAGTATTAAATAAGTATTGTAAAAAATAATAATAAATGTAGCGTTAATTTTAAACGATTTTGAAGCTAGAACAATAAAGATAGCAACTAATAAGGCACAGTCAAATCTGGTTTGCCCATACACTTTGTATTTTTAGTTATAAACCGTAAATCATTATTAAACGTTATTCCCATTCCGCCTCCGCACTTTTATGGAAATCGTGTTTTACTTGATTCCGGGTTAGTTAATATTGTTGGAAATAATAAAATAAAATAAAACAATAACTTTGTTATACCACTTTATTCACATGTAATAGTGACCGCGGTTTCGACATACAATGTCATTATCAAACTGCAAAAGTCACAGGCCTTCATAGATCTTATAAATGACACAAAAATATATGGGGGTGGTTTATGATGTTATTTAAAATTACTACTATATACTTAACTATTAATACAACATTGGAAAAGAAGTGTATATATAAGATCCAACTGGTCGTTAAGAACAATATCTATTGTGGTTTCCGCTTTTAAAAATTTCAAGTGACTAAAAGATTTAATTTACGACCTTTCTCGGCCAAATGCAATATTTTATGATGACCAAATGTATGCCTTTCTGTAATAAGATGGTTTGCGAATGTTGAATTTGTCTTCTTTAGTTTATATGACCTCATGTGTTCTTTTACCCGTATAATAAAACTTCGACCAGTCTGACCTATATATACACTTTTACAATCATTACAATATAATTTGTACACTCCTGATTTATTATTGATATGTTTTAGGTTTTGCGTTAAAAATGAAATTACTTGTTTTTACATATGGTTTGTAAGCTATGCTAACATTACTATTATTTTTTGAAATTATATTTCCAATTTGCTCGCTTATTTTACCGAAGTAAGTTAACGAGACAAATTGTTTCAAATTAGCACTATCTTTAGGATATACTAAACTAAGGGCCACTTGTAACTGTTTTTCTTTAGTATACTGTCAATTACGCTACTTTTATAACTATTGTTTACCGCTATTTGTTTTATAGTATCGATTTCACGAACAAAAGATTCATTAGACAAAGGAATATTTAATGCTCTATGTATCATAGAATTAAAAAAATGAATGTTTGTGTGTGTCTTAGGGTGTAGTGAATCTTTGGGAATAATGCAATCAGTGAAAGAATTTTAAGCTCTGAAATTTTAAGCTTTGATCTAATTTGTTTAATTTTAAATCCAGGAAGTTAATACTGTTATTCTGTTCTATTTCTACTGTAAAATTGATATTAGAATGGATTGAATTTATGTAGTTCAGAAATGTTTGTAGTTGTCTACGAGTACCCTTAAAGCAAGCTAGGATGTCGTCTACATACCGATACCAAAATTTAATATGTTTTTTACCTAGTTGTGATGACAGAATTTTTTCTGTAGTATGCTTCATGAAAATTTCAGCTAATAGAGGACTTAGAGGTGAGCCCATTGCCAGACCTTCTGTTTGTTTGTAGAATTTGTTGTTAAATGTAAAGTATCTTTGGTTGGTGACTAACTCCGTTAGAGATATGATTTCGTGTATAACAACCGAGTTTGTATTTTTCTTTACTAATATGTTTTGTATTAACCTTAAGCATTCCTTATGTGGTATTTTTGAAAACATGTTGGAAACATCAAATGATACCAGGATTTCGGTCTTTTGTATATTACAATCTTTTAATTTAGCTGTTAACTGTATTGCGTTTTTTATGGAAGAGCTATCTGTAAATTCGGTATATTGTCTAATTATTATGTTTAATTTTTCGGCTAATTTTTTATTGGGGCAAGAAATAAACGAAACAACTGGTCTGATGGGTGCTTCCTCTTTGTGAATTTTTACTAAACCGTATAATTTAGGGGGGGGAAGGATTCATATGGAAAAGTTTGTACTTATCTGTGTTTGAGATTACTGCATTACAATTTTTGACACATTCTTTAATTTCTGTCTGATACTGTTTAGTGGGGTCCTTTTTCAATTCTATGATAGTATTGTCGTCTATAAATTTCTTAACTTTATTTTCATAATCACCTTTAGTTAATATTACAGACGAATTTCCTTTATCTGCTTTTGTTATCGTGAGGTTGTTTTCTATGACTTTGTGATTAATACTTTGCAATGCTCATCTGTCTGACTGATTATTGCGAGATGTTGAGTTGTTTTTCAGAATATTTGTAAGAACACATGAGGTCATATAAACTAAAGAAGACAGATTCAACATTCGCAAACCATCTTATTACAGAAAGGCATATATTTGGTCATCATAAAATATTGCACTTAGCCGAGAAAGGTCGTAAATTAAATCTTTTAGAGTCATTAGAAATTCCGTTATTGTACTTCCCTTATCCAGAATTACAATCATGATTACTCCATGGTAATCCCAAAAAATTGAAGCAAGAACTTTCCCAGCAGATTTTTGAACGCGAAACTTCTTAGGCCTTGGAGAACCAGTGTCTCCATTCCATCGATTGATGTTTTGTTTGTGGGTCGTGGAAATGTACCCAAGTTTCATCCATTGTAACAATACGGTTTAAAAAGTCTGCATCACTTTCAAACCGAGCAGATTGACAGCGATGCTTCCACCCTTGCACGCTTCTGGTCAACATTCAGACATTTGGGGATCCATTTTGCAGAAATTTTTCTCATGTCCAAATCGAACTATATGATGCACGCGTTCATATGAAATATTCAGTGCCTCAGATATTCGTTTTAACCCAATTCGACGGTCGGACAAAATCATGTTATGAACTGCATCAACATTTTCGGGGACGGACACAGAAACTGGCCTTCCTGATCGGTGTTCACCTTCAATGGAAAATTTACCCCTTTTGAAGTTTGCAATTCAATTTTTCACGGTCGCATACGCCAAGGGTATTAAGCATATCTTCGTAAATCTGGTTACCTCTTAACCCCTTCAAATACAGGTACTTGATGATGGCTCGATACTCCAATTTTTCGATTTCCACAATTTCGGCTGACATTCTTTTTTTTCTAATTTTATTGGGCAACTTTGGTTTGACTTTTTGACGTGATGCTTTACACCGACACTTCTAATATGTTATTTTTCGTTGCTATGGTATCGCAATTTTTTTTATATCTACGGATCCGGTCTAGGCTAACTATATATCAATACCCCCTCGTAACAGGAGCTAAGTGAAAAAAACGAGTACCGATTAGCGCTTCCAAAACGTTTAAAAGTTCAATACTGTGAAATTTATTATAATATGGAGACTGTGGAAATGTATTATTCAAATTAAAAAATTCTAATATTCGTGTAAATATAAAACAAATAGTTTGAGTTTCGTTTAACTACCATGATTTCTATATCTATAAATGCGATATTTAATTTAAAACATTTAAAAAAAGCGTTCAAAGAATTGGATACATTCCTAATAAATGTGACATTAAATAGCTTGTACATGCATATATTAAACTAAAGGAGTAACCTAAGAATAATCAAAAACTATAAACCTGGCTTCTAATAATTATCTTTCTACAATTATTTAAGAAAATATTTTACAAGCATCAGTAAATTTTCGGATCTTAAAATATTTTGTAACACTCCCCTTAACATCCACGAGGTAGTATCCAAAAGTTCCCGAACTTTTAACCATGCCGTAGTAACAATCAAACGTTACTAACTAAGTGGAGCTGTTTACCATTTGTTAGTATGCCAAGCGATTTAATTGTCAGTAGAAATGTTCTTTGTTGATAAACAATTTTTCGTTTTGTCGCTGCGTGCTTGCGACGATTTTTCAATTCTCGATTTGAGTGAAGATCGTATCTGTATAAAGTCCTGTTTTTAAACTCGGCAAGACTGCCGTAAAAAACACCGCACAATGTTAAAGGAAGCATTTGGAGACCACGCTTTGACGCAAATACAAACTTCCGTTTAAATTTGAAGACTGACCGAATACCAGTTGATGACGATGAATGTTCCGAGCTACCATCAACCGGCATTACACCAGAACATGTCGTTGTTAGGAATAGAGTTTTGAATGATCGTAGGCAGACCATCCAAGACAGCTATAACATTGTAGGATTACTTTATGGCACATGGCTGCGAATTTTATCGGTAGAATTGAAGAGGAACGACTTAGTTCTACACCATGAAAACGTGAGGCTACATGCCGCTTTTCTGATACAGTAGTAGCTTTTGGCGAAAAATAACATGGCTGTTGTTTCTTATTCAGCGTGGTCGCCAGACCTAACTCAATGCGAATATTTCCTCTTTCCAATGATGAAAATGAAGTTGAAGGAGCAAAATTGACATAATAGACGCGATGAACACTTTTACAAAACAAGACTTTCAGAATGCATTCCTTTCGAGACAGTGGCGCTGGGCTCGGTGTTTCTACTTGCAAGGGGGCCACATTGAAGGACGTGATTGAAATGCAGGTACTCCACAATTTTTATATCGCTACATTCCGGGAACTTTTGGATTATGCTTGTTCACACCATAAATTTATGAAAAGATTATAAACTCCTGTTATGACAATTATGTATTTTGAATTTAAATATTTTACCGCGCTAGAAAATGTATATATTTCTTTTTTTGACTAAAAGTAAGGGTGAGTTGGGTGTAAGACGGCACCAAGCATGTAACGCCAAATGTATATTAATATATATATATATATATATCAAAATTTACTCTTGAGTTAAGTAAAAAGTTAAAAGGTTACAAAGTGTGTTTTATTGAAATGAAACAAGAACCAGCATTCATTAAACCCCAACTTTCAATTTTTTTAAAATAAGTTAAGTATTTTTGTTTAAAATTGAAAAATTCTCTACAAGGATGATGAAACGTTATATAAATAATAATGGCCTTGATAAGGTAAATATTTTGTCCAGGTATTTGCAATGTCACATTTTGCACAGCTGTTCATGACGCAGAATCCCTCTCTCAAATTAAACGTACATAATCAATAAATTAAGAAATAATTTTACAGACTCTATATTGTTAGCTTTGAGATATTACTTTTTTTTTATTAACTTTAAGGTTGCAAGTCAGCCCATAAACACATTTAAGTTGAGCAATTCATTAGGTGTAAACTCTAATCGATACGCAAACATTTCCGCATATTTTATCTTACCAAAATTAATAATTTTATTATTATTGTAATTTACTCAGCATTTAATGCAGTCTTTATATATTAAATGGTTGATGTACTAAATTATACGTGACTAAAAGTAAGACTATATTAAACGAAATTTGAATTGTTTTATATTTAAGGAATACTTGACGAATTACAATTTTTAATTTATTAGTTTTTGTTTAGCGTTCAAAAATAAGAAACGTTTGAAGTTCCTTGGTTGGTTTAATTTCCTATTACATTATAAGCACTACGCATTTTGCTATATTTGTGTTTCTAATTGATTCAATATTCTTCAAAGAATTAGGTGCTTCAATTACATGTATAATACATTACATTTAAGAAATAGGAAATTTATATTTCGATATTTTACTAAGTTAAACTAGACGTTTGTCAATTTTAGGCCAATCTACACACACCATCACTTTGAATACTTATGCACGGTGAGATTTCCTTCGCCCAGTAATTTCCGTTATAATTTTTATGGAGTTGATTATACGCATCCTTTGTTATATATACAAATACAATTATAATTATAACTTCCTAGTTTCCACTTTTAACTATAACCGCAATACGACAGTAAAAACAGTATTTAAGCAAAATATTATTTTGGCTTAATGAATCATTTGATCTTATCGTAAAACAAAACGTATAATTGAAAATTATAATTAACATATCGAAATGAATTACTGACATTTTTATAATTTTATATTGTGATGAAAGTATTCGACTTTCAAAAAATATTTACACGAAATTCAGGTATTAAGTGGTTAATAATTCTAGATTTTTTTTTGTCGTACAATAGCCATGGTAGGTAATCGTAGATTTAATTTTATATAAATATACAACTTTTGGTAAATAGGATATTAAAAAATCAGTGTTATATGTTTTATAATTCCGGGAACAAATTTCATAAAATTTAAACTTAATAATTTACAGATGCACTTATTTATTAAATACAATATAATAAATGCCCATGAATGATCAGTAATTTACATAAATCCTATTGTTATTTCAATTTATAAACACCTTGTCTGTGTCTTAGAAAAGGTGTACTAACTGAAAAAAGTTTAAAAGTTTGTGTTTCTGCCTAGTCAAAAAAGTAGCATATTCTCAAAAATAAACTTTGCCAATGGAAGATGCTTGCTGTCAAAACTACAGTTTCTTAATTTTAATTTAAGAAAATATTCCTATTACCGGTGGTATGAATTGATAATAGAGAGAAAGGTACTACACATCAGAATACATGGAAAATTAGCAGTTGATATTAAAATAACATGTTAACCGTAGACTTTCTAGTAAAGTCATACAAGGGTTAACAGTGGAAAGGGTGCAGATATTAGACAAGGCGTCTATTAAAAATCCATACTGCTACGATCTTATTTTACGTTAACAGTTGTAAGCCCTGCAACTTTGTGCTTCGTAAAGATTTCATGAACCAGAAATATAAATCAGTAGTGTATTCATAATCCTAAACATTAAATTAAAAAACACACGACACAACATATTAATTGAACAAAATTATATTTTCTTATGGAGATGTTATTTAATAAATATAAAAGTTTCATGCAGAAGGCAGAAAAATCTATTACTTAGATGACATATAGGAGAATGCAGGTCACACAAAAGCAAAAATATGGAAAGATACTACTTAATCCATGGCAAGCATTAACGAAAGTCTTTCTACTTAAAAGATCCATTTGACAAAGGAAATGACTAATTGTGCTTCACACATTGGCAGCGAAAGTGGTTTTGTGAATAGTGGTTTGTCATTTGAATCCAATAAAATGAGAGATTATTATGAAGATCTTCTCTTGAGCCCAGTTGTGTTATAGTAAAGGATAATCCGCCTTATCATTCTATTAAAACAGCACCTACTTCATCGTGAACAAAAGAAATTTCAGCTGTAGCGCTATGCTAAAGGTTGAATTGCTTCAGCTTATAAAGAATCGCGCATACTGTAATCCAGTTTCTATATACAGTCAAACTCGGATATAAGGTACCCTAGATATAGCGAACGCTCGGTGATAACGAACAAAAACAATTTCCCCGATCAAATATCCTATGCTCGCAATATATTTTGCGCTTGCTTATAACGAACTCGTTTGTAGCGAACTCTCGCTTTTAAAGTTCAAGTTGTTAAGAGAAATATCTGCAATGACGCTTGGATATAACGAACCATACCCTTATCGCGACGGTTATTCTTCGGTAATTCCCCGTTGTATATGTATAGGTACATCGTAGGATCGAGATGTTATTTTTGCTTTAGTTGTAGTCTATCTGTGATCTGATATACATACATAGATGCTAACGTTTATACATACATAAATAATAATGGTGAAACGAAAAGTGTTAACGATAAAAGAAAAATTATCTATTATTTCGGAATTAGAAGCAGGGCTTTCAAATTCAGATATAAGCCGGCAATTTAATTTACCAAAATCATCAGGGTCCACAATTTAAAAAAATAAAGAAAAGTTAAAAGGAGCAATCAATTTAAATGTTAGTAAATTAAGAAGAATTAGAAAACCTATAAGAAAAGACGTGGATAATGGTTTAATAAGATGGTTTAGCTACCAAGGAAATCAACGTGCATCGATTACTGGAAAAATGTTAAAATTTAAAGCAGAAATGTTAGGAAAACTCCAGAATACTAATTTTACATATAGCAGAGGCTGGATAGACAGATTTAAAAAAAGATATAATATCGTTGCAGGAAAAATACATGGCGAAGCCGCAAGTGTGTCAAATCAAACTGTTAGCTCCTGGATTAAAGACATTCGGCCGAATTTAAGAAGAGGATATGAAGATGTTGATATCTTTAACGCAGACGAAACAGGACTATTTACAGAGTAACACCTGATAAAACTTTAAAATATCAAGGGGAAAAATGTGTTGGCGGTAAGCACAGTAAAGAACGCATAACCGTATTAGTGTGTGCAAACATGACCGGATCGGAAAAGCGAAAGCTATTAGTTGTGGGAAAGTCGAGGACTCCTAGATGTTTTAAAAATTGAAATCAATTACCCGTTTCTTATGCATCAAACAAAAGTGCGTGGATGACGTCTGTATTGTTTGAAAATGAGCTAAGACAATGGGACAAGGAATTAAAAAACAAAAATAGAAAAATTTTATTAATGGTGGATAATTGTCCAGCGCATCACCATATAGAAAATTTAAAATTCATTAAGCTGCTCTTCCTACCTCCTTGTACTACAGCAATACTACAACCGATGGATCAAGGAGTAATTTACTGCCTGAAATCACATTACAAAAGAATTCTTTTGACTCGGTTATTTAACTGCCTTGAAAATAAAGAGAATTTAAACATTTCATTACTAGACGGTATAGTAATGATCAATACTGCTTGGACACGAGTAACTTCAAAAACTATTGAAAACTGTTTCCGCCATGCTGGTTTTCTGCGTAATGCGTTATTTGATGAGGATGATGATCTTCCGTTATCACAACTTATCACAATGGATTTTAAAATATGCTGGTGATGAAGATGATGATAACCTTCCTCTTTCAACGTGGATAGATAGAAATAACATTAATAATCCATTTAACAATGAAGATTTGACCAGATATACAAATGTTGACAGCGAATTAATAACTACTGAAGCTCCATCTGATGCAGAACTTATAACAAATTCTTTTGAAGATGATTTACAAGAGGTCATGGAAGATTCAGAGACGGAAGAAAACGCAGCGAGACTACCTACCATTGGAGAAGTGTATAATGCCTTGAATGTTTTATCAACTTATATTACCTTTACAGATGTAGATCATAGTATAAAAGACATGTTTAATCTGTTACAAAGTAAGATTGAAAAAGATAAGTTAACAAAAGAATCTACGCAATTAAAAATCACGAATTATTTTTTGTCTGAATGATGTTTTTTAATACTACAGTTATACTTTCTTAATAATTGAATTGATTCGGCATTTCTTGATGAAGATCCATAATTAAGAATAGAAATAAATTACGGTTTTAATCTTCACTGTTACTCTTTAGTGAAGATTAAAACCGTAGTTTTATTTCTATTCTTAATTATGGATCTTCATCAAGTAAATGCCGAATCAATTCAATTATTCAAAGAAGCTCAGACAAGCTTTTTGGCACTTTGGTACTTTAAACTAATTCTACTAACCAAAACAGCAACACAAAACATCTGGTTTTTCAATTTTTCATTTAGTTTGTAACGTACTGTTTAGATGTAAACACCTGAGGAAGCCACTGTGCTGGCGAAACAATTGTCGTTTTACGAATAAAGAGTAACAGTGAAGATTAAAACCGTAGTTTTATTTCTATACTTTCTTAATGTAAGTATGTATTTACTATGTTTATTTAGTTCTATGTGAAAATTAAATATGTTTAGATGAATTAAATTCTAGTGAATATTATTTTAAATACAAAGTATGAAAAATACTAAAAATCGTTTATAACGAACACTTGCTTTGAACGAACAATTTTTTTTTCCTTTTGCGCGTTCGATATAACCGAGTTCTACTGTAGTTGATGAAATAGCTAGAGAAAGTAGTCGTACAGTTTTACGTTACTGCAATCAATCTGAACCCAGTCGAGTTTGTATGGGCAAGTTAAAGATCATGTATGCGGCCCATTATATTGGACGAAGTAAAGTTATTTATTAGTGGGATTAGACGTGGTTGATGTGATGCATGGAAAAATAACATTCAACATCTCACTACAGAAGAAATGTACGATACAAATAATTCAAAATATAATTTAAATTCTGTTCATGCTTTTTAACATGGACTTTTTTGTAAAATAACAGTATATTAAAAAACGAGTTTCATAAGGCACCATTTTGCCGCACGAGATCAGTTTAGAAAACGAGCCGCTTGCGGCGAGTTTTCTAAAGAGCGAGTGCGGCAAAAGGCCTTATGAAACGAGTTTTTTATACTATTTTTTCTATTTTGCGTTTTTTACATTAATAAATTGCTTAAATTGGAATTATTTAATTTGAAAGTTCAGAGTTTAATTTTTATATAAAGCATGCAGTTGGTCACATTGATACTTGACATTTTCAAATTTAAATCTTGCTATCCGCGAAGTATATTATATTACATATTATTTATTAATTTTCGTTAACATTACTTGATATTTCATTTAAAAATATAAACATGAGTGACATAGAAACATATATATGTTGTTGTCAATTGTATACAACATACGTTGTTTGTGTAAAATACGAACATATATCATATCTGTCAAATGTACATAAATTCTTAAAATCATATGACAGCAATGATATTTATTTCTGTATTCGAACAACGCCAACATTGAAAAATGAAAAAAAGTGTATCGAAATAGAGCTCATTTCGATACTGTTTTTGGTTTCATAATGAGTTCATTTCGAACGCAAAATAGAAAAAAATATTTTTAGAAGAGTACATTTTAGACTTAGAAAATATTTTATCAAAATAATGTGAAATGATGTGCAGTTAAATGAATTTCTTTATCGCTCTTTCATTATAGGAAGTACTTAAATACATAGCTGTGTTTATTAAAATGCTCTATGTATTTGTTAAGCAAGCACTGTTAAGAGATATATAAATATTAGGATAATTATAATATACATCACTATTATTAATTTTAAATTTATTTAGTTTTTACATCTTTTGTGTACACAATTATCACCTGAATACTGATACAATATTATAATGGTTATCAATACAGCAGACCAATTTCCGTGAGCGCCATGTGCGCCGATGTGAGGATGATTGTATTGCATCAGAACTAATAAAAAGCATTCAGTATGTGTTTGGTACTTGCTTAGACTGCATGTAAGTGTAAGCATACGTAATAAAATGTCGTCGACACATAAATCGAGAAAAACGACCGTTGTCAGACGAAGTGAATAAGTTTATTATGGATATCCCGGACTTAATATACGATGGCTCAAAAATTAAATGTTTAGTGTGCAATACATATCTAATGTGTTGGTCAAAAACACATTGTAAAGAACACGTAAGCAGTTCGAAGCACAATAATAACAAAATTAATCGACAACAGTTTATACATGAACTATGTGTAACTATGATTGTGTGTACACTGCCGTTTACCTTGTTAAGTAATGATTCATTTATTGGAATAAATACGCGAATCAAACATTACCGAGCACGACAACGTTACGAAGGAATTTACCATCGGTGCGTAAACAGGTTGAAAATGAAATCAAAGCCGAACTGAAAAATAAAAAACTGTGGCTATGTCTGGACTAAACAACTGACAGCAAAAAACAATCTGTAGTTAATGTGATGGCGCGTAATATGGAACCACATCAACCAACGTGTTCAATTTTATTAGCATCCAGACGACTAGAACAATGTAATGCCGAAAAAATTTCAGAGGTGCTATTAGATACTTTGGAAAAATTTAAACTTTCGAAAGACCAAGTATTAATGCTTATGACCGATTGTGCCGCAACCATGTGTTCTGTAGGCCGGTCTCTTAGAAAATATTGTCCTAACTTGTTACATATTACTTGTAAACTCCATGCTCTACACCTTGTGGCAGAACAGGTTCGTAGATGTTATCCAGAGGTATGCTATAATATCGAGTACAAAGGCAGTATTCCTGAAATCTCCAAAACGTATTCGGAAATTTCACGAATTGTGTCCCCATACCCCTGAGCCAACACAGCCGATTCTGACACGTTGGGGTACATGGTTACGGGCGGAGTTTTACTATCATGAACATTTTGAAAAAATTAAGGACGTGGTTTTATCATTCGATCCGAAAGAAAGTGCAGCTATCAATACAAGCCAGAAAAAAATTCAAGATGCCCAGATTAAAATGGATTTACAAAGTATTCGTGAGAATTACTTGGGACTAGAAGAAGCAATAACAAAATTAGAAAATTCGTCGCTGTCGTTAGAGGTATCACTGCAAATCGTTAAAGATGTTCACGCATAACTGTGTGCTGTAGAAGACGGAAAAAGTGAAAGTGTTCTAATTAAATTTGAAAGTGTTTTAGACAGAAATGCAGATTTTGACACCTTAACACGTATTTGTGAGGGAACGTCTACAGATGCGTTAAGTTGTTTAAAAAAGTATTTTGATTATGCGAATATAACATCACTAGATGTAGAACGCTCGTTTTCCGAATATAAACATATTTTTTCCTCACGGCGGACATGTTTTTCAGAAATAACCTTAGAAACGCACCTGATGTTGAAAATATACAATAATACAATACAATACAAGAAGTATTAAGAGGATTACTAGAAGAATTACCTTTGGAATTACATCAAATAATGTGATCGATGCATGATGGGGCCCTGCACATTTCACTCTGCAGGTCAGAAACTTTTTAAATGAAATTTACGGTGAATGGTGGATTGGACGAGGTGGACCACATGCATGGCCACCTCGATCTCCTGATCTTAACAGCTGTGATCTTTGGGGCTACATGAAATTATTGCTCTACAAGACTCCTGTAGAAAATGTGGAAGATCTTGAAAATCGCGTTATGGCGAGTGCAAAATTTATAGGAAATAATAAAATTAACTAGCTCGAGTAAGTTCAGTCACTAAACAGGCGTGCTGAAGCTTATCTGAAAATGGTGTAGATTTTCAACATTTCCTTTAATTTTATTAATTTTGAGTTGTTTTTAAGTTGTGTTAACTGAAAGTCATATTGACAGTGCTTAAAATGTCAGATATCATAGGCATCTGTAACAAATAAACGTGTTGCCTATAAGTTTTGTTTGTGTCGTCTTTATTATAGAGCGTTTCACGCCCACGATGAAGTATGGGCTCTTATGGAGCATTCCCTTCTTTTATTTTCTTTAAGAAATTGCATCGCGCTGTCCTTTTCCACCGCTCGCTATGTCGAAAATTTATATATTTTTATTGGGGATTTTTAATTCGCACAGATAACCAGACTGCTACAGTACAGTAGTTTGTTCACTTTGTTATCTTGTCAAGTGTCAAGTTGCTCCTTTCCGTATTTTTATTAAATATTATTTGTTGTTCTTCGTTCTTGTTATAGTGTTATTATATTATATACCTTATATTCTTATTATTATATATTATATTCTCTCTCTCTTTATTATATTCTCCCGTTGTTGTTTACAAAAGTTTGTGGTATGTTGGAATGTGAAGGAAATGTGCTCGTAAATAAAAACATTACCGTTACAGATTCTAAACTTCAGTAATGGAGCCTGGAGAGAAAAAATCACGAAGGGGTGAATGTTTTAGTCGAAGAGAAAAGCAGATGATACTAAATGTTTTTAATCATTTTCTTAAAAAACCTATGACTGTTACTGCTGCTGCTGAAGCAAGTGAAGCACTACATTGTTCAGTACACAGCATATACAACATGAGAAAGGAAAAGGGCCGTTGTTGAGTCTAAAAAAAACAAGCAGAAGAGAAAAGGGGTACAAGTAAATGCTCGTCTACACCGTTATGATGAAAATATACATACACTCGTACGACAAGTTCATAGATTTTTCATGCAAAACATACCACCCACTGCGAATACAGTTCTTGCTACCATCAACAATGACAACGATCTCCCTACTTTTACACGATCAACATTATATAGACTTTTGAAAGATATTGATTTTGAATTTCAAACTGTTAAACGGAAAAGCATACTCATTGAACGAGATGATATTATAAGATGCAGACACAAGTATCTGCGAGATATCAAGACATTTCGAAATGAAGGTAAAGTTTCTTTGTTCTTTATATAAAAGCATATACCTAAAATAATATTTGTTCCAGGTAGGTGTATAGTTTACACAGATGAGTCGTGGGTTAATGTAGGACACACAGTAAGTAAAGTCTGGCAAGATACTACAATAAAAAGTACTCGAGAAGCATTTGTTCGAGGATTGAGTACAGGATTAAAATCTCCGAGTGGTCTTGGTCCTCGCTTTGCATTAGTACATGCTGGCAATGAAAATGGCTTACTTCCTGGTGCCGAATTAACATTTCTATGCAAGAAAAATACAGCTGATGCACACAATGAGATGGATGCAGATACGTTTGAAAAGTGGTTCATTGAGCATTTATTGCCAAATACTCCTGAAAATGCTGTAATTGTTCTAGACAATGCATCGTACCACAGCAGAAAGGTTGAGAAGATACCTACAAATGCATGGAGAAAAGAAAATATAATTGACTGGCTGATTGAAAAAAATATATCCGTTGAAGATAATATGTTAAAAAGAGATTTGCTGTTTAGTGTATCACAAGTAAAATATCAACATGACAAATATAAGCTTGATATGTTGGCGAAAGATGCTGGCCGAGAAGTTCTACGTTTACCACCTTACCATTGTGAGCTGAATCCAATAGAGATGGTTTGGGCCCAAGTGAAAAATCACATAAATGCACAACACTACATTCAAAGTAAAAGATATGGCACCATTAATTACGAGTGCCTATAGTAATGTGACAGCTGACAATTGGAAGAATTATATTCAGCATGTAAAAAAAATTGAAGAAGAAATGTGGATTGTCGATGGATTGCAAGATGATGTTGAGGAGTTTATCATCCATGTAGGAGACTCAGGTTCAACTGATGATATGGAAGACGATTTATTAACTGACCCTGTCGGCTATTCGAATGCTGCTTCAACATCCAGTGGATTGTAGGTCTGTTCCAAGAACGAATCTCTGACAGTTTGCATCTCTTTTAGCCAATTGGTAGGCAGTATTATAGTACACGATGATGGCTGTAAAACAGATTTAAATTCCGATTCACTAAAAATAATAGGGATTCTTCTCGGAACAAACCTACAACTAATGTTACTACAGCAGTCAAGTTTTAATTTAATTTAAAAAATAAGGTTTTCAAGATGTTGATATTTTTATGTTATTGGTTAAATATATTTATATTGCAGTATTTTTTGTATGTTTATGGTCTACACAAAAAAACTTTTTATGATTATTGCTTGTATTCTAATAGACAAATCAAACTATTTTTTATAATAAAGGAAACCAATATATATAAAATAATTGTTTTAATACAAAACAAACCTTGAGTATACAAATGGTGTGTTGGTTAAACCAAATTATAACTTAAACATACAATTTTCTAGTAGTTTGTTAATATAATGATTTACTTTTCATATACATTAACTAGAATGATATTTCACTCTTATTTACTTTTTCTTGGCATCAAATATATTATAAACAGATGCAAACTAAGAATAATAATTTTAAAATTTTGTTCATTATAAATACAATTAAGGTTATGTCAATACAATACTATTGACAGCAGGCCTGATTAACAGCAATATAGGTATGTTGGCAGGAGTGAGTTCGCGACTTGGCAACTATGTACGCTATCTCCATATGGCCTGTACTTCATCATGGGCGTGAAACGCTCTATAGTAACAAATTTAACTATGTTTTTTTTCTCCGAAACGTTACATATTTCACAAAAATGGCATATAACTTTTTTGCTTGTATTTGATATATAAATCGATCTATCAATTTTGGCTAAAGCATTCCCTAACATCCTGTAGATCACAAAAAGTGTAATAGAGAAATATTTATATAAATTACATTATTTAATGTCAAATATTGATTATAATTAACTGCTTCAAATATATGATTTAAAATGCAACACTATTAACTTTTGTGAAAATGACGCATTTGAATTACAAGACTTTAAATTAAATATGTTCGTACCGAGTATTCATTATTCGGCTAAGTAGAAAAAGTGGCGATGCTATAATGTTTCGTAAAACAATATGCTACTTATTAAAAATGAAATTCGTGATATCCAAAAGAAAATAAGAAAAACAGGTTCTGAATCATTTACAATTGTATAATGATAGAAAAACAAAGATTAACTTAAATTAATATTATTTCCTCCTAATTTAAGGATTTTAAATATTTGTATTTAAGCTGTTAAGACCATTAATTCATAAATTTCTTGGTATTTTTGTTGCAAAAAAATCATTGTCAATTAAATAAAAATCTGTAGAAAAAGTATTTCCAATATTTTTAAATAAATTTTTCTATTTTGCGTTCGAAATGAATTCATTATGAAACCCAAAACAGTATCGAAATGAGCTTCATTTCGATACGCTTTTTTTCATTTTTCAATGTTGGCGTTGTTCGAACACAGAAATAAATATCATTGCTGTCGTTTGATTTTAAGAATTTATGTACATTTGACAAATATGATATATGTCCGTATTTTAAACAAACAACGTATGTTGTATACAATTGACAACAACATATATATGTTTCTATGTCACTCATGTTTATATTTTTAAATGAAGTATCAAGTAATTTAACGAAAATTAGTAAATAATATGTAATATAATATACTTCGCGGATAGCAAGATTTAAATTTGAAAATGTCAAGTATCAATGTGACCAACTGCATGCTTTATATAAAAATTAAACTCTGAACTTTCAAATTAAATAATTCCAATTTAAGCAATTTATTAATGTAAAAAACGCAAAATAGAAAAAATAGTGTAAAAAACTCGTTTCATAAGGCCTTTTGCCGCACTCGCTCTTTAGAAAACTCGCCGCTATCGCGGCTCGTTTTCTAAACTGATCTCGTGCGGCAAAATGGTGCCTTATGAAACTTGTTTTTTAATATACTATTCATTCACCAATTTGCCATCTATTTTAATTATCGTTTTCCATTTAAGCATTCCCATATAATTATTTAATTCATATTACATAGAAACAATATTCCAATATTTTTTCAAAATGTGGGTGTGCCGGATACTTTTTGCCAATAACACAACGTATTCGACTCAATCTTCTATGATTTACTCCTGGTAGATCTCTGCCTATCAGAACCGTTCCTCGACTTCTTTGAACTTTGACTTCTTTCAGTGGATACTTTGTCGGTTTGCAGTATTATTTTTCTTGGTTTCCAGTGTTACTTCCTTAGTTTTAGTATAATAAATAAAATAAGCAAACAAATAAAAGACAAAACTTTACAAATATGATTCTGTGTTTACTGAGCACTCATTAAGATTTACATATTATTAAATTTAATGCGATTGCCATAATCCTCATTGTAAATATTTAATATATTGAAAATATTTTTCTTTAATTTGTATTACTTAATAGTGATGAATAGGTTATTTTTAATTATTTTTAACATATCCCGGTATCTAGTTTCAGATTTACCTATTTAGTATTTTTTAAATATTGGTGCTACAGTAATATACCAAAGTGCATCCAGACGTATGTATGATTGATAGTCTGTCTATGTGAACATATTTCTATATTATAAGATTGTTTTAATACCATAAACATTTGAGGAAATAATTTCAACTGATTTGATGTGTCCATATAATGACTATGAAATTGAGCGTCTAGTTTTTTTTTAATAGATCATCGAATTTTAAAATTAAAAAGATTAACCAGGACAAAAGCATGGGCATTTTGCAGTTTTGTTCGTGCTGTAAATACATAGTAAGATGCAGGAATTAGTTTAATAAAATTATGAGTATGAAGTATCTCGAAAACTATTATGTACAATGGAGTATAGAAAAGCGGAGTCTCAAGTAACCGATTGCACAACCCACGCTACGTGGAAATGTATGTCACCATTAAAAACATGAAAGATGTAATTCATATTCATTCGAAATAGTACAGATCGAAACCTTTTCAGTTGTTCAATTAATTGCAAATTAACAATTATTAATTAATCTGTTTATGTTAGGTTACATAAATATTAATAAAATCAAATTTATTCCTGGGTTAAGTTATTATCGTGAATAAGAATTATCACATATACCGCCTAATTCTGAGTAAACGCAACGATCCGAATGTATGAATATTTCTCCTGCTTGGAATACAATTCCCCTGAATGCTGTAGGCGCGTCAACATCGATGTCATACATATAGCAAGCGCCAATTAAGATGGCGCGAGGAGGGGGTTTAGCAACAGACTGTTTTGTGATTGGCTTAACATCGATGTCATACATATAGCAAGCGCCAATTAAGGTGGCGCGAGGCGGGGGTTTAGCAACAGACTGTTTTGTGATTGGCTTAACGCGTTCAGGGGATTTTTATTCGGAGCGGGAGAAATATTCGTACATTCAGGCCGTTGCGTTTGCTCAGAATCAGGCGGTATACTTCTGAATAAATTGATATAATTTTGGAAGAACTTTAGAGTGAAATAAATATAAATTATTCTTTATAATTGATATATTTGTTTGTTTTAATACATGATTTTTGCATTACCATTTAGTGTAGTAATTTATTTACAACTTAGTGGAAGAAGTAGATTATTTTGGGATTTTTGTGGACGGTTTCAGATATTTAAAAGGCTGTTGGATACATTTTGAATTTTTTACACTATTCAACAGATTTTCTTTCAGGATAGATTATCTAATTATTGTATAAAAAGTTGTGCATAGATACCTCAACAAATAATGGCAAATGAAGTAGGATTATAGAGATTTGTTCGATGTTCCCGTTCTATCGTCTGAATGTTTCAAAAGGGTCTTCGGTATTTTCTTGTTGAGATTCGCGTTGTATTCTAATAAATAATTTTCATTACTGTTATGATGAAAGGAGAGTTTGTAACATCCATATACGATGCAATAAACTAAAACCAGTGAATTATATGTATGTGCTTGTGCTGACGATCTGAGAACTTGTGCACGTAAAGAATTTGACCTGCAAGAAAATCGCGTAAAGTATTTAAAGATAAATAAATATCGGCAAAACCAAGGCAGTTATAGAAAAGGAAAACAAAAACAATATAGAAATAAACAACGAAAATAGCGCAAGTAAATATCTAAGAGGTTTGATAGAGAAACAAAATAAATGAAAGAATTAGTGCTCCAGCTACCCCAGCGTAAGGAAGTAAGCAGGCAGAAAAATAATAGTATTTAACCATATTCAGACCAATTCTAACGTGGTGGATTTTATTAAATAGATTAAAAAAAAGTACCTATCTGATATGAAATATTTAATAAATCAAATCGTTTGGACATCTATGCCGAATGCACGACAAGACACAAGGCTTGAAACGCATAGTAAGTGAAATTATAAAAATGCAAAAATCAAACTAGATCTAGCAAAACATGGAACGATAAATTATTTTTATAGTGTCGAGAAAAAAAAGATTACTTGCCATGAAGTTCAAAGGCTAAGCAAAAATAAGAAATAAAAAAAAATAAAAATAGATAATAGCTAATGAACATCTAAAATACTCATTTAGGTACGTACCTCAATGTTGAAAAACTAATACTGTCTATGCACCATGTAGAATCTAAAGAATTTGACTGTAGATCCTACTTCAACTGTTTGAAGATTTTTCATTCAAAAGAATTTCGAGTTTAAAAAAATTATGTTTTACGTCACTTACGTCACATATACTGACTGTGACTGTTATATTATTGTTTGTTTTTACGTACTTCTTAAAGTGGTAATAATGTAGATTTTTCCACCAAATTGGTCATTCACGGGCACAAATTAATGTCTTGGAATTCCCTCCTCTGTGGTGCAAAAAAATCATAAATATTTTTGTTAAGTTTGGGAAATAGGAAAGCAACGTTAAATAAAATATACGGAAACTAAAAGAAAATGTGAGTAGTTTTATCATCGATGCTGCAAATTATATTTTATTTTGCGTCCAATAATAAAATGAACCCTAAATATTTTATATTAATTTTTAAATTTACATTTTCGAATCATAAAAAGTGCTTTAAAATTGATAAAAGTAGACAATTTATTAAAAACTTACATATTCTTCGATATGGCCATTTTTGACTTTCATTATTACCTCGCACAATCACAATAATCCCTTTAATATTTCTCTTGATTTAGAAAGTTGAATTCTATCTAGTACCTACTTATTTAAGAACTGGTATTTTTGTACAGAAAGAAATTGTAGCAATAAATTTTAGTTATTATTAAATATTATTTCTCAATATACAAAAGGGGAGTATTAAGAAATTTTATAAATTCTGGAAGTTGACCTAACCTGACATTTTCCATCGTAAATGAATTAACTAAAATTACCATCTAACGTTAATAGTAAAAACTTTAACTTAATTTCGTTTGCATCGGGTTATTAATATCATTGTGAAAACGACAAAGCTATAATATAATATAACAGTTCAAATAAAGACATTGAAATCATGGACTATAAAGATTTAAGTATGGTGCACAAATGATATTTAAATTATTTTTTATGGTAAACATCACCAATAGTTTAGTTTATCTAACACCATAATTAAATGTATTAAATGTAATTAAATGTAAATTAAAAATATTTGCTTATAAGTAAGGCTGCCTATTCTCGATTATAAGTCAGTTGCGTCACTTCAAGGCTATTGGGTTAAAGTTACAAAGCATAACGGCAACTAAATTTCGGAGTGCCGTATCGGTTATATTATTTGCGGTGACCTTGGTTCATTTTGTAAATAGTATCAATTATAAATTCCATCTTAAACGCAGTAATGTATTCATTAAATCTCTAGAATGTAATCAAAGTGGATAGCCATACTTATAAAGAAACAAAATCCCAAAGGTACAAAATTCATTTTAATTTGAACGGATTGATCAAATGTAAAGATGTTTCATGCATAAAAAAATATTTTCACAAAATAAACATGTAACCTAAACAGGCAAATTTTCGTATCTGCTACCCTAAAACTTCTATTGGATTTAGCTTTTAAAGAGGCCCTTTCATAATAGTTTTCTCATTTACTCGTTCCACTCGCTCTAAAATATTTATAGTACAAGTTGGAAATGTTTTTGTTGCTAGAAAACGGAGTTTTCTCCGATTATTTGTGTTTTACATGAAATTTTAGAGCACTCTTCTTGTATGGCGTCTATTTTGAGAATGCCCGCCTAGAGACATACCGATAAAATCACTAATTATTGTTCGCTCTTCTCCATATTATGCTATAACACGATACAAGTACTCCTTTTACTTCGAATTTCGTTCCATAGGTCCATAGTTTTCTTGAGCGTTTGTTCAACGACGTTCTTATCTAAATTAATAGTTTATACTGTCTACATAACGGTTTTCGCAATACTTACGTGCAAACCAGTTTTGAGCAAGCTTTTCTTTCTTACCCGACTTAATGGATTTTTCTTTAATACACTATCAATAACTTTGTACTTTACATTATCATTCACAGTTGTACAACTAAATTTCAGCAGCTTTGTTATTTCCCAGTTACTTTTACCGGAATTAGTGTAAAAAAATTATTAAGAGTATATGTTTCAGTCGATAATTCTTTTTTTCCACACATTAGTCATAATTTATGCTATCTATTATAATATTGCATACACTTCAATATAGACTACTTGTTATATGAAGACAGAATGAGAACTAAAGTTTCTGCTACCTGTATTTATATTTGTCAACAACAAATTAATTTTCAACATGGTAACCATGAACAAAATAAAAGTTGGATACTGGGCGAATGACATAAGAGGAGATTACAGGCAGCAGATATGAGATACCTACGAAAAATCCATGGTGTGAAAAGAATGAAGTTAAAAATAGTGAATTAGTTAAAAAAAACGTTCATAACAATCGCAGAACAATTGGCATGGTTCGGACATCTTATCCAATTTGACAACAGACATACAAAAAAGGTATGGGAAGCCATAAAATCCAAGAAGAGGAGAACAACGTAAACATGGAAAAGGAACATGGCGATGTACTACAGAAGAGATGAAGCAATGCGCTTTTAGTCAAACACAAAAAAAAATCGTTTAAAAGGATTGGATTAAATATTTAAAAACATATTTGCATAATATGGATAAATTATATACACATAAGAAAATCCCCTGGTTAGAACAATCCCATCTGGGGTATTTCATGCGTGGACTTTTATAAAAGTATACTTTCAAAGAAATCGTTAAACATTGATATAGCTGGATAATATATGAGTCATTATCAGAATCTTTATATTTGCGTACTTAATATTCTTACTCTAAACAGTTTCTGACGAGATCAAAAACCAATATATAGATGTTAACAGATTAATTTCTGTAGTAGAACCTTTTGTAAGCTTCTAATATTAGTTTCTTCGACAATTACAGTCAAATACTTCTTTTCAATGCCAACAAGTTATCATACGCTAATGTATTATTTTCAATTTGAGAAATAATAAGGAAATCAGTGACATCAAATTTCGTTTACATCCAGTATCACTAATAATATAATTATTTGGGTGGTTGAGCAATGCGTTCGATATTACAATAACTTCACTATTTATATATACTATTACCAAACTATGTGAAAGCAGAACCTGAAGAAATTGGCACGACGAATATATACCGCTCATAAGTTTAATTGCATGAAAGGTTAAGTAGAAAAACATTCCACAATAAATAAATATTTTATTTAAATTGTTGTTTTGTCAAAATAACCTCCATTCGCGGAAATTATTGCCCTACAGATGCAGTCTTTCAATTAATTTTTCTAAATAATCGGTTGTAGTACTTTTCGTCCTGCTACCGAATTGCTTGTTGCATTGTCTTTTCTTCCCGGTTCCGTAATAATTCATTACTGATTCCACAACTTTTGAAGTATGTTTGGGCTCAATATCCTGTTAACAAACGAACCCCTCGCCGATTAGCTCTTGTTCATAATGTTCTAATATTTATAGGTGTCTTTAATAATCGTTCCCTCGATTTTCACCAGTGTTAAAATTGGTGAATTTTGACACATTCAAAACAACCTCAAACCATTATATTACCACCGCAATGATTAATCATTTGTGATACGTGTACTGATCCAGCATTCGGTAACTAGGTCGATTAAACTTTTGAGCAATAGTCTAGATAGCAAAACTCGAAAAAAGATGCTATTAAATTACTTTGAATTTGTGAATAGTGCAAACTCGATGAAACTGAAAAAAATTACAGTTTTTATTGTACGGATATTTGAAAGTCTTCAAATGAAAAATATTATAGTATGGCCTAAATTATAATTTTTATAGGTACATTGTTGTACTTGAATCAAACTACTGTCGGTATTGAAAAGAAATTTTTAAAATACACATAATTTTCGACGAAAAAATCGTTTTATCGCAGATTCAAAATATAGGTACTTATAAATTTCTCATAAATGTTGTTGCGACCGAGTATTCCACAGCTGAACAAAATTAAAATGCACTTGTAGATCATTAATATTGACAGAATTTATTTCAATTTATTTCTGGAATCTAAAAATATTATATATTTATATTATATATAAATTACCATGTAAAAGATAGCATATCTATGTTTAACTACGGGGGGGGGGGGGGGGGGGGGGGGGTCAAAGAAGGGGGTTTATTAAAAAGAAATTAAATTTTCTTTTTTGATACATTTCCCAGATCTTTCAAATAATTTATTTATACCATTAAAAAAATATATTTTGTCAAGGCCTGCAAAATAGACGGAAATGGATGACTTTATTTTTTCATTATCAGTAAATCTTTTTCCTTGAAGCTCTTTTTTTTCAATTTTGGAAATAAATAATCCGACGGAGCCAAATCTTAGTGTTACGAAGCCGCTTCTCTGTAGGGCATCCACCGCAACATGACGCTTGTGAACGAGTGCGTTGTCGTGCAAAAGAAGAATACCTCTAGTCGATTTTGATCTTTTTTCTTTAATAGCATTTTTTTGGTTTTTCTAATATTTTAGCATAGTATTGTCTCGCGATACTCACATCTTTTTCCTTATAGTCAATCAATAAAATACCGTCTGAATCCCAGAAAACCGTAGCTATAATCTTCCCAGCCGAGTGTGACACCTTAAACTTCTTAGGCGGTGCTGCGCCTTTTGTGCCACTGCATAGATTCTTGCTTTGACTCAGGGTGATGAACCCAAGTTTCGTTCCCAGTAACAATCCGTTTCATAAATTCATCCCTGTTCTGGCTACACAAATTCAAAAACTCCCGTGAATACTCAATGCGTTGTTGCTTCTAAAGCGATGTAAACATCTGCGGCACCCATCTTGCATTGACCTTAGACATACCAAGATGGAGAATGTTCAAAACGATGGTAGATCATAATGCCGATTATTTCTACAATTTGTTTTTTCTTCAAGTATCTTCGAGAACAAGTTTTTCTACTTTTTCAACAATGTCTGCAGAAGTCGCCTCAATCGGCCGGCTTGAGCGCTGATGGTCTTCAATAGACTCTCTGCCTTGCTTAAATAGATTATGCCATTTATAACTCATTGTTTTACCAGGGCAAGAGTCCCCATAAACAGACGACGTCCGCATCCATAATGATGTGTCGTTATTCCTTGACTAGTAAGGAATTTAATTAATTTTCTGCATAGTACTTGTTTTATTTGCGATTTAATACTTTATCTAGCGATATCCTAAACGTCACTGAACCGATTACACTGTTACTTAACACATTACAACACATTTTAACGGAAAATTTATTTCTTTTCTAGTAGCTTAGCTACCCATGAAAACCGTTGGCAACGTGCCTCTTTTGGCTGTCAGATGTCTTAAGATGCTTTCTTATGACACGTGACGTATAAGATTGTGCATAGATCAGCAGCAAGAAAGCATTTGGTGTGCTTCTTCTACCTGTATACTGACGAGAACTAGGACGAGGTCAAAACACGTGTTTGTACACGTAAGGCGCCACCAATGCGAAATAAATATGCGTTGTGTATATATACAAAAGTCATTATTTGTCGTGTTTATCTCATCCCTTTTGCCCTCTTGCATTTTATTCTTAATAGCATCATCTCGTTGTAAAAACAGTAGTTTTTACAATTATGCAGACTATTATCTTCTTTAAATGTAAGTATGTATTTTGTATTAGCCATCAACGAATTATTCATAAGAATCTCACAACTTTGGATTCTAATTCGTTGACTTACAATAGCAGTGATACTTGACAAATTATTTGTTTGATATATGTTTAGTAACAATATGTATTTATTTATGAATTATGAAGTAATGTATAACATCTCCTATGTTCTTATTGAATATACATATACCATGTGGCCGCGTGCGTCTGCACTATAGCGAAACCTGTAGTGTAAGCAAAACACACAGAGGTGTCCGTGTGTTAGAACGGTAAAGAAGAAGACGCAATGTTCCAATGGATTACAAGAGAGCCTAGTATATCGCATAACCCTATGATGCACTCGTATTTGTCCAATAAATTCACATTTAGACGGTGTAGTTGCGCAAGCGCATTAGCTGTCGCTCCCGCATATGGGTGTTTTGCAATGTTTATATCGTCAGGGGAACTACTCGCTCACAATATTTAATAAACCGCGTTGTTGGTGTACGTAACGGTCATTTAAAAAATGGAGTATTATACACCGGAGCAAAAACTCTTTATGATTAAACAATTTTACGGTGGTAATTCCGCGGAAGTAACTCGAGCTTTATTTGCAGCTAATTACCCCGAAAGTCAAATTCCCAATGCAAGCACCATTCGGAGGACAGTTAATCGGTTCGAAACTACATTTTCTATAGTAACTAATAAAAGTAAAGTTGTTCCGGATAAGAATATAAGTGATATAGAAATTCGAGTATGTGCTTTAGTCGAAGTAAATCCCACTATGTCGTCTCGATAAATTGCCCGCGAATTGGGTATCAGCAAAACAACGGCTCAAAATATTTTACGTACTAATAAATATCGTTCATACAAATTTACAAGTTCACAAGTACCTTTTCCCGATGATTATTATCGCCGTATGCAATTTTGCGAAAGAATGATAAATAAATATCACGAAAATGAATTCTTATAATACGCCCGCTGTCGGTGTGGCATTTCAAGTTGGCACGCCCATTATAGTCGACCAGTAGTTACTAATACATGCATCGCGCTATCGATGGCGGCCACACGGTATATATATATATATATATATATATATTTCTTATCTGGTAACATAATAAAAATAATTATATTTTTTATTACATAACTGTTGTCTTTATTATGAATAAATCTTTAAAACTGGGTTAAGCATTAACATTAGAACGCCCGTAGCGGTCAAATTGACCGCTCGTGATCTTTAAAGTGTACTTTTTCTGAGACGCTTCGAGTTTCAGAGCTTCGTGATATTATGACTTTTTCTAACTTTTTGTGTACTACAGTAAAACCTCTAATTATGGACACCTCCGACAATCGGACACCTCTAAAAAATGGACATTTTTTGTGGTACGAAATTTTATAATGGGTTTTCTTAACAATAGTCACTCCTAATATTGGACCCTCCATAAATCGGACGCGGACACCCTTTATTTCACCGAAGCAATAAAACATCTGTAAATATATCTCTTAATTAAGGACAGACAAGACGGGCGGCGCCGAATAAAATTTTGCAATTATGTATGTATGTATGTACTTTAATTGCTGCACACGTGGAAGTATATCTACTCGGGTTTTTCCCATAATACAAAGGAACGACGGTTTACCACTGGCCTACTCGTCAGGTGATAAGTGGAGTGATATGTATTTTGAATCAGTTTGAACTAACCTTTGATAGTGTCAACATGGATTCTAGTAAAAGAAAGCGGTTAACAATCCAAGATAAAATTGATATTATTGCGGTTAATGAACAGCAAAGCTTAAGTGTCCGAAATATCGCGGAAAAGTTTGGTGTCGGAAAGTCGCAAATTAGTAATATAGTGAAAAACAAAAGTGAAATAAAAGAACTTTTCGAGAAAAATGGAAACCTAGCTCAAAAAAGGAAGTTTCCAAAAACTAGTGGTTTAGCAATCGACGGAGCAGTGTTCAACTGGTTCTGTAAGGTGCGAAACAAAAATATTCCCATGTCAGGACCCCTACTCAAAGAAAAGGCGCTGGAAGTAGCACAAAGTTTACAACTCACCGAATTCAAAGCGTCTAATGGTTGGTTGGAGAAATTTTGTCAAAGACATAAAATATCATTTAAAAGTGTGTGTGGTAAATCTGCCTATGTAAACATGCAAAATGTAGTTGGAAAGTCAAGTTGCAATCAATATGCAAAGATTACTCTCCGAAAGATATTTTTAATGCTGATGAAACCGGTTTATTTTTCCGCGCCCTTCCGACAAAAACATTTGCGTTAAGAAGTGATAAATGTGCCGGAGGAAAATCTGCAAAAGAACGACTAACTATATTGTTGTGTTCAAATATGGAGGGTGATAAGGAAAGGCCGTTAGTCATCGGTAAAAGTAAGAAACCGAGATGTTTTAAAGGAGCTCATGTGGATAAGTTGCCGATAGGATGGATATCTAACAAAAAAGCGTGGATGACTTTGGATATTATGTCAGCTTGGTTAAAGAACTTTGATAACAAGATGAAGAAAGAAAAGGCATGTAATTTTGTTTCTTGATAATGCCACTTCTCATCCGAAGATTTCATTGGAAAACGTAAAATTGGCTTTTCTGCCTCCAAATACTACCTCGCATTGTCAACCTATGGGCCAGGGTGTGATTCAAAACTTTAAGGTAATTTACCGGAGCATGCTTGTAAAAAGGCTTTTGGCGTTAATGGATACTGAAAATTCCCCAGAAATGGTAGAAAAAAACACTACGGAAGTCACTGCATTAATATGGATATCAGCTGCTTGGAAAAAACTCTCGCCTGTGACCGTAAGAAACTGTTTTCAAAAATGCGGATTCAATCAAAGTGACAGTGATCTAAGTACAGAGTGCGATATAGAAGATAATATACCATTAGCATTTTTATTTCCCAATTTTAACATCACTAATTTAGATTTAAGCATATACGCATTAATTGATAATGAGTTATTTACTAAAAATCCTAATGTTTCCATTATAGATTGTATCGATGAAATTACTGATATCAGTGATGAAATGGAAAATGAGATTGAACAGGAATTTGTAACTAGTATATCAAATATTTCAGAAGCTCATCAAAAATTAAAAGATCTTGAGAACTATTTCTTAAGCACTAACAGTTTTAACATTGCTAACAATATTTCTCAAGCTCTTCTTGAATGTGAATCTGAGATATTTAAACATAAAATGAAAAAAGCAAGACAAACAACAATTAATGATTATTTCAAGTAAAATCTAGCATAAAATATGTATGTATGTATGTGTATTAAGTTTGTAAATTTTTTTCGACTTTCGTCTTATTATGTGTGATTAAATTGATATGAGAATGAATATTTTTTTTCGTTTTTTTTTTCACCTCCATATATTGGACATTTTAGGATTCCCCGTCAGTGTCCATTATAAGGAGGTTATACTGTACTAATATACGAAATTAAGAAGTAGAAGATTATTTTTTATAGTATACCTATAACCAGAGCCGTCGTTTTGACCGCTAATATAATTTTTATTAAATTTGCTAAGATAGGGGGATAAACATAATTCTAACACAAAGTAAATATTTTATAAGTATAATTACGTATGATTGCTTTGGCTGTTGGTAGCTAGTCTGAACTTGTCTGGCCTTCGCTGAGATTTTGAGTGATTGCTGCGTATTTGCGCGTCTGGTCATATTTACTCAAGTGAAAGCTTGCAGAGCTACATATTGGGGCTTGGTGTGGGGGTTACTATATATTTGCAGAACAGTAGAATTTTAGATTAGTTCTCGGGTGCACGTTCATACAAAAAACATACTTCAGTAAATTTCATAGCAAATGTGATCATCTCGCGGTCTCGCAGCAGTAAGCTTTAGATTATCTTGCAGAGTTTGAAAACCTATCCGAATGTGAGTCTGACAATGCAAATGACATTCCTAAAAACGATGAAAGTGATGAATATTTTCCTGTTGATAACGAAAATAGAGAATGATATTAGCACCAATAATAAAACTTTTGATCACTGCACATCTGGTTAAACTACAAATGATATTATAGATTATAGGGCATTCAAAACGAAAAAGCTACACGTGTTTACCAGAAGGCAGTAAGCAAACTTCAAAATCTGGGATTGTTTGGGAAGTTGTAAATTCAAGCGGACCCTACCTATACCCGTTTTAGGTATTTTCAAGACCCGGTAGTTCTAGTGTTAAACAAAATTATAAGGTATGGTTCACTTCTATACATTCATTAGATAAACATGGGTATATCAGAATTTGATAACAAGTTAGCTCTTTAAGAAAAATATCTATCATCATTCATTATGTATGTATTTTATAACTCATATTGAAAATTTTGCAACTTAGGGTTTAGTTGTGTCATTGTGTGTATAACAAACAATAACAAAAGTCGCATAAGCATGATAGGCAAATGTCAACCACAAATATTAAAGTACAGAAATTCCATTGATAATCCTTTTTTTTAATAAGTTATTTTATTAAATTAGAATCTCTATTTTAATAATTTAAATTTTAATAAAATAAATAAACTAATTTTTCGAACATTTTGGAATGAATTAAAGTTTCATATGCTTCTGTCATTTGTCTTAATATTTTATTCAAATATCCTTCACGATAAGATGCACGGTATTCCCATAAGCGCTGTTTTCTAAAGTGCCATTCACTGTGTAGTAAGGAATAATATATTCGCAAGAAAAGGATTAACAAATTAATCAAATTAATAAGATATTTTAATCTTTTTTCCAAACTAGAGTCATACATAAAGCATAAATAAATATATCTATACGAAAAAAATACTGTTTCTTGATATATTATCAAACGAAGTTTATCTGAACTTCAATGTTTACTAATTATCTTCTAAAATAATAAATTACATTATTTAAACCCGTTCTTGAAACACCAGTTTTTCACTAAACATTTTAACGCCTCCCTCCACAACAAACACTTAATTATCACACTGAATATATGTTACGATAATAATGTTTTCATTTTCGGTAGTAACGCTGAGATAGTTGCTTGTGTGGTAGGGAGTGTAAAAGTTGTAAAAATGCTTTCATTGTTTGTGACTAATATTAATTATGACGTTGAATCAATAACGCTTATTATAAATAACAGGTGATAGATTTTTGTCAGAACCCGTGCATGTCCGTTTGTGTAAATTTTTATTTTATTTTGTGTATCTTAAAATTCCAGCATCATTGAAAGTAGTGAAAAGTGTCTTATTTCATCATTTAAAATGAAAAATATTAAGAAGTATTTAAAATATATTATACTTTTGGAAACTTGGCAGTAGTTCCGTAAGGCTCAAAATAGATATACTATAGTAAGATCGTACATGGTTATATTAAAGTTTAGTTTCAGTATGAATTCAGAGCATGGCGGATCATAGATTTTGATCTAAGAGTTCATCGGCTAACGGCACAAAACAAAAAAAAGAGAATAAGAAAAATATAACGCTTGCTTCATACAATATCAGTAGTGTATACATGAGAATGTTAACCTATGAGTAATGGTCATTGTAGTAACTGATCAGTAGAGAACGGACACGCTTACCACTCAGTGCAGTACTGGCGAAAGGCTGTATTTCTAAAATATTTAATTTTATTTATATAATTGGAAAACGAACGGGTGATGATCTATAAAATTACGAAATACATATTTATTTGTTGAAAAGTTGTATTTATAAAGTTTTTAATTTTATTTATATAATTGGGAAACGAACGGGTGGTGATCTATAAAATTACGAAATACATATTTATTTGTTGAAAAGTTGTATTTATAAAGTTTTTAACTTTTTTTATATAATTGGAAAACATACGGGTGGTGATCTATCTATCTAAAATTACGAAATACATATTTATTAATTAATTTTATTTATATAATTGGAAAACAAACGGGTGGTGATCTATAAAATTACGAAATACATATGTATTCGTTGAAAAGTTGTATTTTTAAAGTTTTTAATTTTATTTCTATAATTGGAACATTTTTATTTGTTAATTTTGTCGTTCAAGTTGAGTAAAGGAGTATTAATATTGACTAGCAATAGTTTCTCAAGGTTTTCTTCTGTCAATTTTGTTCTCTTTGAATTAAGTACATCCTTATAAATAGCAAACGTCCTTTCTACATCGCAACTGGTTATAGGTGCATACTGGAAATATTCTTTTTATTTCTTCATATTTAGCCGTTAGATTTTGTGGAAATGTCTCCATACATAATTGCTGCAATGTAATTAAATCTGGATTTCTATTAAGAATTGCTTCAAACTTTTTTCCGAAGGCCACATCCGAAGTCACTTGGAATACTTTTCAAATTATTAACAGCCACATCTAATGTGGTTAATCCGTCATTTAATTTGAGATTTCGATTTTCAAAATAAGTGATTAGTTTTGGCAATTTTCCAAAGTGTTCGTGAAGAAAGAACAACTGATTTTTTAAATTTGGGATTTGTATGAGCTCCTTGCACTCACCAATACTTCTAGCATCCTCCTTTAGCAGTGTTACGAAATATTTTAGACTATCGAAATTCTCAGCATAATAACTAGTAGCTTCCAGCCATGTTCCCCATCTAGTTATTACTGGAGTGGGAGGCAGTGACAGAGGTGGAAATTTTTCGCTGAAAAGAGCTACTCTCAATGGTGCTTTTCTGAAAACTTTTTTAAAAGCTGATACAAGTCTATCAACTTCCGGAAAAGTGTCTCTGATATATTCACAGATTCTGTGGAGAGCATGTGCTACACAAGTAATATGCAGCATATTAGGATATGTTTTCTTCAATAGTCTGCCTGTTTTTAACATATACGCAGCACTATTACTGACAAATAAAAGTATTTTTTCTTTGTACGTGGCGTCCGAATGAAGCATTTTTTGCATATTCTCCTTAATGGTTTCAGCAACTGTTTCCGCATCAACTCTATTTATAACACTTGTTGCTATTACATATGAGTTATAGGGAATAGTTGGATGTAGTACACCAGCTACAACATTTACCACACAGCGTCCTAACATATCCACCGTTTCGTCGGCGCTTATCCATATGTATTGATTTAAAAGATGGCTTCTAATGCGTTCTACTGTTCTCGTATAGCACCTAGAAACATAATATTTGCGAAAGTTGATTCATCAGGAACATTTCGACCGGTATATTTTTGAAGAAATATTTTTAAAGTGGGGTTGCTAAGTTTATTTAATGGAATATTAGCCGCCATAAAAGTTTTACAGAGTTCAGATGTGTTTGCGATCCTAAGTGACGAATTTTTGACGATATTTTACGGATTTTGTAATAAATTTCGGAATCACTGACAATGGATATACAATCAGTATGACCGTCAATCCAACTCGCCATTGTTTTACAATGCCGTTGTCGACATTCTTCCATATCATGTCTGAAAAAGTAACTTTAACAATGCTCTAGATCTAAATAAATGAAAACTGAAAATGTGTGCGTAAGTTATTGAAACTGAACGAAATTCAATGCACACTCTTACGTCGAAATAATTGGTAGAAATAGATTCAATGAAACGATATTAAACAGGATCTATCACAAAAATTACGATGTAATTAACAGTTAAAACTATGAAAACAAGAAACTTACTCACAGCACTTTATTTATCTTACGAAATATAAACTAATAAATAAAATACATACATTATTAAAACCCCACTTCTATCTACGCTCATGAAAACACTTTAAAAAGCACTATATTCTCGGAATACAATAGCTGGCTTGTTCATTGTTATCGCGGCGAGACCAGGTGTCCGAGTAAGTCAAACAAATACTTCATTGAATTACGCCGGGATGTACTGAGCGACGTTATACACAATTCCAATTGCCGATTGCGTTTTATGGAAATTGCGTCCGTTCTCTACTGATCAGTTTTAAAGTTGTAGTCTTTCTCGGACCGAATTGTAACACGAGATGAAAAATGTACATAAAAGCTGGACAAAATAGCGTAACGGGAACCTAAAAGCACCCTTCACGAAAAAAGAAATTACGTGATAGGATGGTCTTGGCAATATTTCTGATGCGCTGCTCAAGCATAAAAAAATTTAATACATCTTTTCAACAGCAATCTTCGCAAAAGTGTACTGCGTGATTCAATAAAAAAAAAGACGATGGGGCCAGAGACAACAAAACAGATATTATTACAATTCAATGCTAAAGAAGTCTTTTGATTAATATTTAGTATGTATACCCCGAATTTCACACCCATTTAAATCTAAATAAAATTCGTTAAAAAACAAAATCAATGGCTATTATCAGACAGACATTAATCATGTTTGTTGTATAAGGAACCGTTAGTTTGAATAGGACACTATATACAAAAAGGTTATGTTTATGTTTGACAATACGTTATGCACGTATAAAGCATTTGTTACAATATGAAACAGACATGTAAAGAATTTACATATCTGTAACTGTACACATGGACAATACATCTCGTATTTTCAGCATTTACTTCTGCTTAATACATATGTTTCTGCCATCTAGGCGTCATCAGTCAAGCTAGTGAAGCAATGTGATACAAATGAAACAAATCTTTATGATCGTTATACATAAACACAACCTTTTTGTATATTTACCGCCATCTGGCACGTGTTAATGGACTACACCTATACGTATTGTTTCGCTTATGTAATAGCTTAGCTATTCAAGCGAAAGGTCGCCTTTTTCGGCAAAGTCTCTTTCGTCCGTAAGATGTCACTTATGAAATAAGTGCCACCTTATAGGATGAAATTTGCTTTATCTTTTAGGCGATTTCAATGAAATGTACATACAGATACAAATCTATTCATAAAGATTTGTTTCATTTGTATTACATTGCTTCACTAGCTTGACTGATGACGCCTAGATGGCAGAAACATATGTATTAAGCAGAAGTAAATGCTGAAAATACGAGGTGTATTGTCCATGTGTACAGTTACAGATATGTAAAATTTTTTACATGTCTGTTTCATATAGGAACACTATACACCAGCGGTTCCCTAAGTGAGCGCCGCGACGCCCTGGTGCGTGTATTCCTAAACTAACTGATAAAGTTTAGGAAGCACTGCTATACACGGTATATGACAAAAACAATGTAGCCGTAATTTCAGAAATAACGTTAAAAACAAAATAACATTACGTCATCAGTAATGAAAAAGCTATTCAAAGAAGTAATAAATTCCAAATTATTTGGATAAGATCATCCTCCAAAGCAGTTTGTAGATGTTAAATTGTTTACGGATATCTAGTTTAATAGTTTAAATCCAAAACCTTTCCTTTTTGTTCTTTTACATAGTATTTAGTTCATATACACAATTGTGGGAAATAAGAATTGGTAAATTTCTTGGCATAGAAGCCAAGCAATCAAGGTCGATCAATGAATTTTATAAGCGTATATACGAGTGTACAATTCAGTGCAACGTAGAAAATAATGGTTTAGTTATATAAAGGAATAAAACAGCTGCTTTAGAACATATTTTATAAAACACATAAGAAGTGTGTAAATTAAGGAATAAGACTGGCAACACTAGGGACGCGTGACTTGGAGCGGCGGCAGGTGAACATGTGATACGCCTTCAGTACGAGTTTGAACTCGTTAGTCATTTAGTTGTCAGTAGTAATTTTTTTGTGAAAGTTTTTTCTGGTGTTCTCTAAATGAATAACATCAATTTCGAGCAACAGTCTCTCAGGTTTTAGTTCAGACCTGGGCACGGTGCATCAAAAATTTTTGCATAGAGACATTTTTCAGAAGGAAGAGAGCCTATTGAAGATGAATCCGTAATCTTCTGTGTTCAGATCGTTGGTTGGGTCAGAATGATTGGGGAAGGGTTGAATTTGACTTACATCACAGTTCATCAGATTCTAAGAAATGAATTGGGGATATGCGGAATATTTGCGGAAAAGTGGCTCCTAGAAACCTTTTGCATTATCAAAAGGGCACCAGGAGGGAAAGGTGCCTTGACTTTTTAGAATCAATTGAAAATGATCCGTATTTTCTGAAATGTGTCATTACTGGTGGTGAGTCTTGGGTGTTTCAGTACGACCTAGAAACCAAGTGCCGAAGCATGGAATGGCTCACTTCAACCTCTCCAAGGCCCAAAAAAACAAGAATGCGCAAGTCGAAGATCAAATGAATGCTGATTTGCTTTCTTCATAGTCAGGGAGTAGTCCACAGAGAATGTGTCTCAAGGCCAAACGGTCAATCAACACTTTTACAAAGAGGTTCTCAAAAAAAAATTCGAAAAATGGTCATGTTTGTGACACGAAACATCAATAACCGGGTACTGCATCATGACAATGCGCCTCGTCACACAACAATTTCAATAAACGCGTTTTTGGTGAGTTAAAATATTCCTGTGGCTCCTTATTCGCCCGACTTGAATCCTTGTGATCTCTTCTCGAGATTGAAAAATCAAAGGAAACGTCATTTTGGGACACTCGAAAATAGTCAAACGACTGTAATCGACCAACTGAAGACTATTCCAGTATCCGAGTTCAACTGCTATGAGGATTGGAAGAATCGTCTCCAGCGCTATGTGGCTATTTTTGCGGGAGTCAGTATTGAATTGTAATTCTATTCGAATAAATAATAAATTGAATTCATTACTTAATTTACACACCTCGTATTTGAAGTATGTAGAAATAAATGTAATAATATGAACATTTAAAATATTAATTACTTCAAAATAGTTATTGAATTAATGAATCAAAATAATCTTTGTTTGTCCAAAACTACAGGTTGCAACCTGATCTTTTAAATTAATATAATTATCAAATTACGCGCATATCAGAATTAAAACTTGATTAAGAATTTTTTTTTGTTTTGATATCGCATAAACTGTAACATTGAATTAAGTATCCTTAATTATGAATTTTAGATAAAAGTAAAACAACTCTTATCTACTGGAAGTAACTAAATACTACTCCACAGACACGGTAAAAAATTGTAGGCTATAAATATAAACTAATTCGCTCCATAGAGCAATTTTAAAAATCACGTGTTCAAAAGTATCTTTAAATTTTATTTGAATTTTGAATACAATTCCCAAGCGAATAATGTCAACGTCATTTTCTTTCTAGGAAAACTTGCAAAATAATTCCATATCTGAAAACAGTAATAATTCTTATTTCATTATGTTTTGTAGTGTACAGATTAGTTCTTCAATGTATATTTGTATAAACTGTATTCTCGTAATTGTGACGCTATAAACATTTTATTTTAAAGTCCATTTTAATTTGTATATTATTATAATGCATAGCATAATCTTAAAGATGCATATATATGTGCACATTAATAAATTCTAACAAATCGTTAAATATTTTACCTAAATCGTATTATTTCTGCGATATTAAAAGAACTTAAAGACCTAAATCACAATATAAAAAAATCATGTAATCGGGCATGAAGATACGATTAAATGGCAATTCTAGCGTACATGTTTTTGTTATAAACTTTAAAACATGCGAAATAGTAATACTAATTCGAGATGTAAACTATTTGTGTACAAAATTTTTGATAAGATATAACGTGTTGATTTGAAAATTCAATCTAGGTTACTTTGAAATTTTGATAGAATAAGACGCATATATATTAGTATGTGTTTGTTGTTCCGTAAACGTAAATTCAAATGACATTTGATAATGTCAATCACATTTGTTATTTATTTGTATGTATGAAACTGTCAAAATATACGACTTCGTAGGTTAAGTAGTAAATTTTAATTTACGACATACTTCAAATTGTTCTCAGTAAATCACATGCTACTAGATTGACTTTTCAAATGAACACCCGTTACTTTCATTTAAATAATACTTAATTAATCAATAAATATCATATTTATTATAATGCTATAATGCAATTAGAAATGTATAGCGTTGGCTGTTTATCCAGATTATTACAAGATCATAACAAATGTAAACAGATAAAAATGCCTTCATAAAGCAATAACAGATCTCTTATCAATTTGTGCTACACACTAAATTATTTTTACTGAAAAGGAAGTTGACATATTACGTACAAAAACAATTTATATTTTAACATAATTTATTAGGGTGGTGTAAGTGCAAACAAAAAAATAAAATATCCAATTAGAGATCAAAATACAGTCCACTATGTTGGATAGTTGGTTACCATTGCCTAGAGATTTTTAATTGCTCGCTTATACCAGTGCCTTGGTTTAGATACGAAGAAGTCACGAAACCCTGCTTCTAGCTCTGTGACATTACCAAAGTGACGCTCAGAAAAAGGGGCGCTATTAACCTAAACATATTGTAGTTTGATGGTATAAATAAGTCAAGGCTGTACGTGATAGCAATTTTAGTCGATCGATATCTTCTAGTTTACGGAGGTTCGTTAAGTAGTATGAGGCCTGCCGTAGTTCTGCTGAAAAATACATAGTTTTTCTTACAAATGAAACGGACATACACATCTGTAACTGTACACATGGACAATACACCTCGTATTTTAGAGCAATTACTTCTGCTTAAGACACGTGTTTCTGCCATCTACTATTAGGCGTCATCAGTTAAACTAATGAAGTAATTAAAGCTTAAATCGCCTACAAGACATAGCAAATTTCGTCCTATCAGGTAGCACTATATAATCTAGTGACATCTGACGGACGAAAAAGACTATGCCGCAAAAGGCAACCCTTTTTTGTATCGTTTTTCTTGAGCAATGCCGCAAATTTTTTCTGCTTACATTATAGTTGATCGCTCTACCTTCAGGTATCACCGGGAGCATGAAAAATTGAACGTCTCCTACACACATTTTACGAGTTGATACTGACTCTATATGCACTCGAATAAAACAGCACATGCTTAACATATTAATAATGAATAATCGATAACATAATATTTTTATTTGAAAAACGGAATACAGAAATAAAGTGTGTAATCAATATTTTCTAGGACCACCATTACTTTCCACAATTGCTTCCAAACGTCTAAGTATGGATGCAACCAAATTTCTAATGTAATTTTCTTCTAAATCTTCCCAAGCGTTTTCTATTGCTGTTCATAATTCTTCTCCTATTGGCAGGTTAAAAATTTATTTTATACATTTTTTTAAATTACCATTGCCCAAACATTTTCCATAGGATTTAGATCGGGGCTTAAGGATGACCATGCTGAGATGTTAATACAATTTTCTTGTAAACAATTTTGGACGACTTCGATGAACAGAACAATTGTGTTGAAATATGAAATTGTTCAAATGTTCTTGTAAAATTGACGGTAACATAATATCACATAAAATACGAGTAGTTTTATAATAAATCCCTGTCTCCAACAAACACCTGGACCATTATTGGAAATCCATGCCCAAACGTTGACACTAAATCCACCTCTATTTTTACAATTTTTTCCATAGCGTTATCTGGAATTCCATAGACGCGTATTGACACATTATGGCAGGACTGAAAAATCTTGTCGTCTAAGAACACAACTGAATTCTAGAACTCATCACCTCTATCAACACAATTATGCGCAAAAGTTTCCCTAGCTAGGTTATGTTGCCTTGTGAGAAATCGTTTTCGTGCATCATTTCGATTTCCCTAATCTAATAATTTTATTCATCTCTAAGCAGTCCATTTCGAATCACGAAAACTACTTTGATGGATTGCTGACACTGCAGTTTCAAAACAATTTTTGCGTAAGTAATATATGAATTCATGGCCTTGCTGTTGTGTTGATATTTTTCGAGGACCTGTTCCAATTTTTCTTGCTACGGTTTGTTGCTCGTGCCATTTCATTTTTACGTAAAATATACAGGACTTGAAACTCTTCAGCAACAGCACGCACTGAATATCCACTTTCCAACATACTAACAATTTTTACTTTCTGCATTACCGTAAGATGCACCATTTTTGGACTTGCAAATTTGACAAGGACGTGACAGTTTAATTGGATGTTATTAATATGTCAACTGTATCAAGACCAATTACGACTATATAAAAATGTTAGCATACAATAGAAAACTGTTGTCGTTCAAATTTCTATGCTACCAATGGTACTAGTTCAAAATGCATCATAGCCTCCTAATTCCACCAAATGTATAGTATCGCCTTCAGTTTAAAGCTTTTAAGTTAGGTTCAGCCGACTGGTCCGGGCTTAACCACTGATTTGATCTGTTAGAGTTACGAAGATCAATTTTTTATAGCCTTATCTCGCAAACTTTTATAATTGTCTCACTACAGTTTCTCTGGGGTTCGTGTTACTCTTGAAAAGTTAATTTGTCCATTTCCAATTTTTTTATATCGGTTTTGCGCAGTAAGATCCGAGATGACATTGGATCTTTTATCTCACTCTCTTATCACAAGCGATATCAATAGCATTTCTACTAAAATTTCAATAATGGCGCAATATTGCCAAAATCTCTACACTTGTGCTTGGACATTTTTTATTTGTGAATATAAACGGATAAATTCCAAATAAAATCTAGTTAGTAGTTACTCATCGCACAGTACTTATACGTATGACATATAAAGCATTTGAATTGTTAAAAGAAATTTATCCATACCAATGTCAACTATGTATAAAAATGAAAACTTTTGCACCAACCTAATAGGTACTATCGCGGAATTTGAAAATCGGACACTTAATTTGTTTGATTTGAATATGGCTTTTTACGAGTAGATAGGTATACGCCGTTCACGATTCGAAGATGTGCACGTCATCAATTATGTCAAAACAATGTTGCGAAATCATTTACAACATACGTGGATGCAGCCAATTGTTTACATTGGTTGCACTTTTGGCACTGCAAACCAAGAGTAAACAAACAGACGCAAAATATGACATAACGATATGTATCAACACTGAACATTCACACCAACACAAATATGCATTCGCAGTAATGATGATATAAATATTACACTTCATTTATTGTTTTTGTGTTGGCGATTCCGAAAATTCTGTTGATGATGTGCACGTCTTCGAATCGTGAACGGCCTGTTTACAGATCTGTCAGTGTCATATTCAAGTTTGTTAAAATATAAAGCTAATATGCCGCATTTGAATATTCAAACTAAAACTCAAATAATTACGTTACTAGAAGAAGGATGGTCAATTAAAAGATTAGCGGATAGAGTTGGGGTGGGGAAAAGTACCATTCAGATCAAAATTAAATGTAGCGTCGAGGCGTTATTAACAGAAAACGAGGCTCCGCTGGTATACATGTGTCAACTCCCAAGCATGATGAAAACCTTAATTTTATAAGAAACGATCCGTTCGAAACAATAGTCGCAACACATTTCCTCGGGTGTGTTCGCACAGCATGAAAACGGTGGACAAATTTCAAACTTGAGAAATGGGGCGTCTGTGAAAAAGCATTTCTTAATGCGCAGAATAAAGAAGTAAGGATATTGGTTTTGCGTTGGAATTTATCCCGCATAATTTTAATTTTCGGAAAAATGTATTTTCTCAGATGACAAAGTTTCTCAGTCAGCTTCATAATGGCCGAATCCGTGTTTATAGGCCACCTAATTCACAATTAACGAAAAATATACTCAAAAATCACAAACGAGCGGAAGATTTTCAGTAAACGTCTGGGGCTGGATTTGCGCACATGAGCCAGGTGTTTGTTGGACTATAAGGGGGAAAGATTTAATAGTAATAATTATATTGGAATATTAGAAAATTCTTTTCTACCTTCGGCAGAAATGATATATCCTGAAAGAAAGTTCGTCTTTCAACCTGACAATTGTCCAGTCCGCACGGCAAGAGTCGTTTCTCAGTGGTTTAGAGAAAATAATATAATGTTTGCCGTGGTGTTCTAGAAGCCCAGATCTGAACCCCATCGAGAATGTGTGGGGATATATTGTTAAGACGATGAGCAAGAGTAATTTTAGGCCATCAAATGTCCAAGAATTATTCAACAAGATTGAGGATATTTGGAATGATCTGTCACCAGAATTTATACATAATGTTATAACATCGATTCCGAGGCGTTTACAAGAGGTGCTAGATAAAAATGGCAATAAAGTATTAAAAATTAAAACCAAATATTTGTAGTTCTCTGATTAATAAATCCTTCTTTTTCGTTTATTCACTCAGTAACATAATTTTATAATATAATTTATAATAACATAATTTTGCGTGAGAGGTTACAGATAAATGTCACTATGCTGTCATCTACACAGCAATTCGATTATACAAAACCCGAATTACAATGACTAATTATACTGAAAATAAATATATAATCGTCCGGATTTCAAATGTTTAAAAAGTTGATATTTTACAATACTAATTTAGTCAAGCAAACATGCTTTTCTGCATTTTTTATTGACTTTTAATTCCTGGAAACGTTTTCAAGTTCAATATATTACCGAATAAAATATGCGTTTTATTTCATAAAATATACGGAGTGTCCTTGAAATAAAGAGACAACGAATGATAAATGTAAAAATGTAATCTAAAATATTGTGAGTCAATTACAACGCGAAACTCGAAATTAAAAGCACCCCGAAAATTATATTATGTGACGCCTATAAATTCGAAATATTCAGAATGTGTATAAATCCCTCACACACACACACACACGTACACAACAGCTGGATGAGATGGACAATAACAAAACTATTCTTTTTGTTATTGTCGGTCGACTTTAAGATATCGTCTTTTATAATATAATCGATCGCACAGTGGCTAAATTTTTTTTTAGATATCTATCTTTTTTTCTCTAGCTTATGAGAGAGAATTTTGAGAAAATATTTTGAATTTATATTCTATATAAATACATCTTTCCATTTTTCATACGTTGCCTTTTTATTTCAAGGACACTCGGTATATGAAAGTGTCGCTTTTTCTAAATATTTTTTTATTATGAACAAAAATCCGTATTTTATATAGTGTCATATTAGCACTTTTTGTTTCAATTATAAATTTTATTAAACCCAGGACTCTATACCACTTTGATCTAATTAGCAAACGCCAATTAAGTTGGCGCGAGGAGGGTAAGTTCGCGCAGGATTAGAAGTAGTGGGGAGATTTGTATTTGGTTTTACATCAAATGTCAGATAATTCTAACTTCTGAGCTTGTATCACTTTATGATCCCCTAGCAGAGACATCATGTTCCGTCAATCGTCAATGGCAAATGTATTCTGACAATTACTTGAGTAGTGAGGGTGGACGTTTTTAAAAACTGCTTCTGCGCACCCTCTTCTCGCGCCAACTTAATTGGCGCTTGCTATACATGTTAATAATTTCTGCAGTGCTTTAACATTTCACATGGCAAATATAAAGTCAATCAATTGCATTGTAATTAATATGGATTAGGCAACGTGAATTCTCTCTAAAGAAAATTGTGGTTCATGTATTATACAACAAACGTGAATATGTTAAACAGTATCAAAAGATGCGCGCGACATTTTTTTTTCAAATTCGATGTAATATTTACATCATTTATGAATTTGATAACGTCTAATTACTGGTTACAGATACTATTACGAAAACTGTGTTGTATACATCTTCAAATCTAGGAAATAGACTAGATATCACATGTTTACTCATTGCAATGCGATTAAATATAGTAAACTATTGCCGGCAATATGTGACTATAAATACCGAGTGACTATAAATGATCGAAGTAAAAATTTAATTTGGCAATCGTGGTTTGCCTGGTATACTTTCTTCCAATATTTTAGATGGATGTGAATGATATATATGGTTAGAATTACTAGTATGTATATCAATATTTGCTGATATGCTAGTCAGAAGTGAGATTTATTTAAAATGACAGTTTACAAATTTTATCAACCTATAATCTATATTACAAATACAATTGTGTAAAAAGAAAATGGTCAAAATGTTGGCCTTCTATTTGTAAACAATAATGAACTCATAGTGATAAACTGCTAAATACTTATTTATATTTATTACATTGTAGTTCTTGCAAATTGTTTATGAGATTCCGGAATATTACGTTCTTTAAATGTGAGAATAAAATTTTAAATCCAGAGGCATCAAATCAAGCGATCTACTTGGCTATAAACCAACATTTATCTAACGATCTGGGAAAAATTACTGTAGATAGTGCATAGTTCTATGTGCTATGTGTAATATTGGAAGTAACCAGTAGTTTTTTTCAGAATAATTGAAACATACATGAGTGGGTAAAACCCCACCAGTTTTGTATAATACAAAGGTATTTTTAATAATATAAAATATTATTAAAAGTCTGGTATGAAGAACACAAATACAGTTCACTATTAATATTTTTTGTGAACGTGTCCGAACATATCCCTCCCCAGAGACGCAGATACGTATTTCGCCTTTCTACAGGCTCATCGGTACGCCCCTGCTGGAGAAAGGATATCTTCAGACACATTCACAAAAAAAGAACCACATCGCCATATCACAGAAATTAGCCAGACCGAGCGTAGAAGTAAATTCAGCGCTGCCTGTTGTCAGACAGCCGAAGTACCTCGCCCTGTCCACATAACCAATGCGAACCAACGACGCCCTTCTAAAGATGGCGCAGCCGTGTCTCTAGAAACTGCATTTTGTCTGTGTGTTCACTCATACTACGGACTAACCGCATGTGTAATGTATCAGAATAATTGAAACATACATGAGTGGGTAAAACCCCACCAGTTTTGTATAATACAAAGGCATTTTTAATAATATAAAATATAATTAAAAATCTGGTGTGAAGAACACAAATACAGGTTCACTATTAATATTTTTGGTGAACGTGTCCGAACATGTCCCTCCCCAGAGACGCAGATACGTATTTCGCCTTTCTACAGGCAGCGCTGAATTTACTTCTACGGTCGGTCTGGATAATTTCTGTGATATGGCGATGTGGTTCTTTTTTGTGAATGTGTCTGAAGATATCCTTTCTCCAGCAGGGGCGTACCGATTAGCCTGCAGAAAGGCGAAATACATATCTGCGTCTCTGGGGAGGGATATGTTCGGAGACGTTCACAAAAAATATTAATAGTGAACCTGTATTTGTGTTCTTCACACCAGATTTTTAATAATATTTTATATTATTAAAAATACCTTTGTAGTAGTTTTTTTTATTTCGTATGAGAAGCGTAATCGAAAATTAGATATTAGTGTCTAAATCACTTTTATGTGAAAAAGTATCATAAAACTAATTTTTCCACGGTCGGGAGTAGAAATCAGTTTCTATGACATCAAAATTAAAACAGAAGTAGTCGATTATTCCCAAGGGAGTATAATGCTTCCAAGGGAGTTTACATTATGGAGAACGTTTGTGATTCATGTAGTTATGACAATAACTCAACGACTACTAAATAAATGCTCAAATCCGAATACAATAATTCTGGTGCTACTTACTTCATAATGACAAAATATGTGTTTTTAAGTTAATGAGACCGTGGAAAAAATAGTATATACCATTCGGGAGAGATGCTATTTTGTCCTCGGTGCATTGTAGCCCTCGGGCTTCAAATTGCACCTCTGCCAAAATAATGCATTTCGCTCCCTTATAGTATAATATACTATTATACACTAATATATAAATTCTTCAACCAGTTCAGTGCTGCGGGAATTGCCTTGCTCAGCTCGTGGATGCCACCAGGGAAAACATCTCCTGGGGCAGTCGTTTACTATATGGGCCAATGTTTGTTACACGTTTCCGCAGTCGCAGAGGCTAATTCTATGTTGATCTAACTAATTTATAAACGACATTAAAATAATTGTTCCTTGAAAGAATATTGGCCTAATAATTCGTCGCCTTGAAATTGCCACACAAACACCAACTTTAACTTGATGCAATGGTACCTCAATTAAATTGTGGATTATCTGCCGACCAAGTTCTATAATTCTGCGAATTAAATATAACCTGATGGATAAAACCATAGGTTATCGCAATAGAAGGTAATATTTTGGTGGTCAATGTTATGCAGATGATCATGATTTACTATTAACAAAATGTTTATTATTAACAAAAATGGAATCGTTGTAAAAGAAAACTATATAAGCAAGTTTGATGGATAATTGAAAACTTTTTTTTGGTATAAATGTAGCTGTGTTTCTGGATCTTCCGAGAGGATTCATAGGATAGTTCTAGCATTGATGTACAAAACGTTAAAAAAGCATAATCGTTAAGTGGAGCTTACGTATTATATAGAATGGACGACGTAGAGAAACATGAGAATTTTATTCAATAATTTGATGCATATATGCACCAAAATATCGGGTGTAACAACAGTGGGACACGACCACTAGATTTACCTTCAGTAATTTAAAATCGTTCGACTATTCCACATATATTTATAATCCAGTGTATCATCAAATTTTTGATAAATTGATTATAAGTCGATTGCTTAGAACATATCCAATTATCATTTTCATTTCGCAAGCTTCTTTGAAAATAGGTTATTACAATAAATGAAATTTGCTTGACAGTATAGACTATTTTGGAAGTAAAAAACAATTTGTTTTATTTATTTACTCGTTTGACGTTCACATTTTCAAATTTTTGACAAATTTGAATTTAAAAATCAGGCATGGCAACCAGCATATATTTGCAGACATTATGTCATCTATTAATGTGTTAGAATTGCTGAAAGCAAGTTTGAACGTCGAGTTTGAAACATAGCACATTCGAGTAAATTCAAATATGGTTTACAATATAGTGCAAAAAGCGTACATGATTGAAGCCTATTTTCGGAGTGGAGTGCGAATTGATGGAATTTGGGTGTACAGTCAACGTGCATGTTTGGATGATTTTAGAGAGCACTTTCCAGAGTTAGCTGTAATTCCCAAAGATTTTTATAATTGCCTTTCCAATTGTGTTGGTGTGTTTCGTGAGACTTGTTCTGTGGGTCATAAATCACGTACTGGTAGACCAACTGTTCGTTCAGAACAAGTTATAAATGATGTTCGTCAACGTATGGTAAATGAACCCACAAAACCTTTGAAACGCCTTTCTCAAGAGATTGGACTTTCTTATGGAACATGTCAGAAAATTGTAAAGAAAAACTTACACATGCATCCGTATAAGATGCAATCACATCAGGCTATTTTGCCGGTAGACTACCCTAGACGTCGTGCGTACTGCCAGTGGTTTGCAAATAACTTAATAGAAGATGATGACCTGCTAAATTTGTCATTTTTCTCTGATGAAGCATGGTTTCATCTTTCGGGGTATGTCAATTCCCAAAATACTCGAATGTGGAGTAGTGAAAATCCTCATATTTTTATTGAATCGTTTCTCCATAATGCGAAACTTGGTGTTTGGCTAGCAGATTCTCGCCGCAGAGTTGTTGGCCCTATTTTTTTTTAATTTCACAATTAATGCCGAGGGGTATAGAAACATTCTGAATGAATTTATTGAACAGTTGCATGATGATGAATTGCAATATGGATACTTTCAACAAGATGGTGCAACGGCACACACAGCACGAGAAAATATTGCTTTTCTTCGTGAGTTTTTGACGATCGGATCATAAGTTTACATACGGAAGTTGAGTTTCCACCACGATCACCTTGTTTGACAATTATGGACTTTTTCGTGTTTCCTCACCTAAAGAATAGAATATTTAAAACTCCTGTTGCTAATTTGCAAGACATGTAACAAAGAATTATTGACGAATGTGCATTAATAACGCCCGCAATGCTGCAAAATGCCTTTAACAGCATGAAAAGGCGTGTCACATTGGGAATTGAAAATAACGGACAACAATTTCAACATTTGCTTTAATTTTGCCTTTTTTTATTAATAAAATTTTGAATACAAGCTGAGCTTGTTGTTTTATGGTATCTTTATTAAATCAAATGACATATTTATTGATGTCACGATGACACTATCAAAATAATTTTCAAAAATTAAGGTTAAGTTACCAGTATGCTAATATGCATAAAGTTCAGACATATATTTTCAATTTCAATGCCATCTTGGACCCAGAAACTTTATGATATCGCGGTACAATATATCGAAACAATATTGTTAGAAAATCTATCAACAAAATAAAAACAATACAAACTACTAACCGATCAATCTTTAAATCGTATAGGTTTTGTGATACGCGAACTTCATCATATTCGCTAAATGATCGTATACATTTAAAATAGTGGGCTCACTCGAAGACAGTTGCCCTGTCGATTAACAACGTATATACATATATGTAAATAGAAGTGAATACATACGGAGAACGATCAAAATTATATTCGTGAGTAATTGTTATATTTACAATGAAAATAATTGACTGTAACAAATTATTTTGATTGATATACTTTATTATTATTTTAGAAATCATTGAGGTCATCGACCAAATGACCCAATTCAGAAGCCGCCATTCAAATCATTACTAATGATTTGAATGGCAAATAATCTTGCTTTACTTATGATTCATTAGTAAAGCAAGATTATTTGTTATACACGTATACTTGATGTTTATCTCCAAGTAAAAATTATTAACTACTTTTTTGAACTATTTATTAATGAAGAAATATGTAAAAATTATTAATTTGATTTTAAGGCATATTATTTTACTTTGTCCCAAATTTATACACTATCGAATGGAAGAAGATTCCAAATTCCTAAATATTAGAAATAGTGCTAGCAGGTTTGATATGAAACTATTTAGCACAAATGATGCTAAATAGTTTTTCAACAAGATCACCCAATATGCTGTAAATCCAAATAAACAATGGCACAATCCCGTCCAATGATTAGACATGTCCAACACTGTAAAAATATAGAAGTTACCGAAGAATGGAAATTTTAGCTGAAGTTGGTAAAAATTCTATTAAAACGATGTTAAAATGTATGAATGTAAATCATAAAAATTAGGAAGTGTCAAACATATGGCTGATAAAGCTTAAACACCGTAAAGATAAATATTTTATAATATTATAACATTTATTATATCGACAATCTCATGCATATCCGCTACAAAACAGCCGATTGGCATATTAACTGAAGGGAAATAGTAAATGTTCATTAATACAAATCATATGCATGAAGGCATGTACACTCCAGGCTTGAGCAATTGGTCGCATACCTTTTTCCCCTCTAATATGTTACCAGAGGTGAATCTAATCGAATGAATTGATGTGTAATACCATGCTTTAAAATTTTGAGTGTCGAAAAAAGTTTCTATGCTTATTAAATAAATTTCCTGCATTATTTTCGTAATAAATTTTATAGGTGACATGGCCGAAATTGATAATTGTACTAAACTGTATTTATATGTTTATAAGAGAAATCTTATATAATTTTATTACATTATTTATATGTTGTGTTCAATATATGTTGATTTTCCTGTATAAATAAATATTCACATTTATTCTAAGCTAATATCAACATTACTCCTGCAGTTAGTATTAGTTCTATTAATAAACTAAATAACTAGTTTGAAGTAAATACTGTAAAGAGGTTGAAGAATTGAAGATTTTGCCAATAAATTATGGCAGAAGCTTTTAAAAATACGTTAGTAAAACTGGTATTTATTTTTAAAAAACAAAAGAAAAATTTTTACTCAAACTTATGTTTACCTATCATTTTTAAAGATTTGCTATGTACAAAAATATGTAAATGGATATATCCATTAATGTGATTTTAATCCTAAAGTTCATGAATCTAATACATTTTGATTTCTAGAAAAATCATTTCATAATTTTTACCTGAAATTCGAACACATAATCTATACTTCTCCTCTCAAAATATATTGCTGTTTTTAATAAAGAAATTTAAATGTAAAATTTGATTGTAATTACGAAATATAGTTATGCATAATTAATTTTTACCAATGACTAGTTTACAACTATTTCTATTTTACGTGTTAAACATAATTAGGAAGGCAATTACAATAGGAAGGTCTTAAAAAACTAGGAGATATTCTACAATAAATTAGATTTTATCATTAAATAAACAAATAATTTTATGAAATATCATAAAATTATTTGTTTATATATATATAATATATAATTATTGGAGCTTTTCGGCTTTTATATGAAATATTTACAAATATCAAATTAGAATGTATTAGACCATATTTTTCAATTAAAAAAAAAAAAATTTCGTATGATTTGCTTTGTAATTTGTAGACAGCAATGTTTACATCGCCACTTACTCTGCAATTACATACATTCTAATTTGATATTTGTAAATATTTCATATAAAAGCCGAAAAACTCCAATAATTTATCAATTGTTATATATACATACATATATATATATATATATATATATATATATATATATATATATATATATATATATATATATATATATATATATATATATATATATATATATATATATATATATATATATATATATATATATATATATATATATATATATATATATATATATATATATATATATATATATATATATATATATATATATATATACACTTTGTCCGTTTTCAGTTTGCAGTCACATGACTAACTATGTCATACTATCTCAGACACAGAATCTATATACTTTGTTTTTCAGATATATTGAGCTACAAATATTCAGAATTGAAACGTATGTCATTTGATACAAGACATACGTCTTTGAAATTTCTTCGTAGCAAAGACAAAGAAAAATAATATTAGCATGTCTTGTATAATATGAGATACCGACAACTGTTTTAGTCAAAAGAGAAAATACGTATTTATCGACATATACAGGTTATGTTTAGTGCTTGTTTGTATTTTTCCGTTGATATTTTAAGATTTCTTATTTATCTGTTCTTCTTGCAACAATAATAGTCAGTTTCGAGTAATTAATCGTAAGTATTTAACGTAATATTTCTTAATTAAATTATTTTACTTTGACACTGACAAATTACATTTTTTGATAAATTGATATGCATATCGCAAAATGTAATTTTCATAATATGAAGTGATATAAAATTTCATGTTTGTGTTCTTTTTGTTGTAGAATATGCCAGCTAAACGTCTAGATTCACAGGCACAAAATCTAGTTGCCAACCTTCTTCATTATTTTGAAGAAGAGAAATATAATAGAGGTCCATTATTGTCTGTTGATTCAGTTTATGAGGTAAGATAACACCAAATTAATATCTTTAGATTAATGAGAAAAAATATTTTTAGAGAGTAGCAAGTGCTCTTAAGATCTCTGTCCGAACCGTTTACAATATCAAGAAACGTGGGACATCATCACCTGGAAAACAAATACCCCGACGTAAACCAAAAACCAAAGATTTGCCAGAAAGCTTGAAAATGGAAGTCCGAAATACTTTATACGACATGTTTCATCAAAGTATTCTAAGCAATTTTATTTTCATAAATGATTTATTTTTTAACAATATACTTTTTTAGAAAAACATGTTACATTGAAAACATTGAAGACTGAACTGGAAACTAAACAAATGGTGCAAATAGGAAAAACATCTCTTTCCATTTTACTCAAACATATCGGTTTCAAATATAAAAAAAATGATAATAGAAGAGCATTAATGAAAAAACTTGATGTTAGTGTAATGCGAAGTGTATTTTTAAGGAAGTACATTGAGAATACAAATTCTGGTTTGCGTCAAGTTGTCTTTTTAGATGAAACATGGATATTTTCCAAAGGATCGAAACCGTAAAGAGAAAGTTTATGAAATTGATGAACTGTTAAGAAATGCAGGACATGAAATTCTTAGACTGCCACCATACCACTGTGACTTCAATGCCATTGAGCTAATTTGGGCAAAAGCAAAAACATATTGCAATGTGCACATCGGTAGGGCTGGTTACACCTACGAAAAGGTGAAAGAAATGTGGAAGGAGGCATTACATACATGTGATAGTAATACATGGAGTAACTGCATAAGGCATACTGATAATTTAATAAAACAATGGTATGAAAGAGAAAACTGCTTGGTAGACTTGGATATAGCTCCAGTAATAATCAATGTTACAGAATCAAGTACAGAATCAGGCTCTGATTCAGATTAATATATGTAATTGCAACTAAAGGTGTCATATTTTATGTTAGTACAAGACAACATTATTTTCTGTCTATGATAGTGTTTTTATGATTGTATTAGAAAGATTATATATTTAAGCTTCCATGTAAATATGTTTTATTCAAATAAATATTTCTTATTAGACCGATTATGAATTAGATGAATTATTTGCTATTGTGAAGCATCTGTTTACAATACATGAAAAGCTGCATTTTCTACATGTACCTTTGTCTTCTTTAAAGAATATTATTTTATATGCGTATTTGAGATTTAAAACTTCCAAAGTTACTGTGTTTATACTTCAAAAATTTTAGGTTATGTCATACGGCATCGTTCCAATTGCATTACCATTACATTGGTCAATAACATCGATTGATTAAACAGGAAAAACATTTAGAAAATAAATAGAAAACATTATGTATTGAAATAACAATTTTATATTTATAAAATACTTAAACCTCTTTTGACTCAAAAGTACCGACTAGATTCATACTACTAAAAATAAATGAAAATTGATCATGTGACTGCAAACTGAAAACGAACAGAGTGTATATATATATATATATATATATATATATTATTTTAGAGACAAGTGAAGCCAAACATATAGAAAGTTCAAATTGTAGTAAAACGAAGCTTATATTTTCATTGACTATATTACCGTCACAGTTTGGAAGGTATGAATTTCTTCAAAATGTAAAAAATACTGAATGTACCGCCAAACCTTACTTTAAATCATATTATGAGAATACTTAATCGATAAATATTTCTTCTACATTCTAAACAATACAATAAAATTTTAGTGTAAGTTGTTTTATTGCAATGTTTCTAAAGAGTGTTTACGGTGCAGTATCGGCTGTGAATTAAATATAATAACTGGCATATGTGTAGCAGTGTACTACTATATTCAAGTAATGGTTATGTTTCAGAACAGGTCCTATCTTTTGTTTTACTTCAATTATCTGCTACATTTTTTAAATTTTAATCGGTGCATAAGTACGAAAATAGAAACAAAATTTCTGAAAATCAAAAATGACAACGGGCAAAGAATTAACTGTAAAACCATATGTACTTGATATATTCAGAAACAGCCATTGCTTGTATATTGAGAATTTCACCGAAAGTCGTTCATTATACTGACTTCGGCAAGAAACTGAAAAACTTAGTGATCGGAGGCAAAATAGACGGCTTCCGGCACGGGTATAACTGAGCGCCTTAATACTTAACAAAGGAAGAAAAGAAGGTGCCTGTTTCCATTGTGAAAAAGCCCTCATTAATCGCGATTTTAAAGGGATGCACTGCTATAAAAATCATTACTAAAACGAGCGCATAAAAAAATTGACATACACAAAACAACATACAACTCAGACCCTAGATGAATGGGAGAGTTTTATGAACCAACGAACCTAAATACGAGTTATTCGAGTTTTCATACGTTGTCAGCCATACAAACATTTTGCACACTTCCTATAATGAAAAATGAGGTGAAAGTATAGTTTGGGATTGTTTTTGTGGGGTTACAACGTCCCATTTGGTGAAAATTGCGGACAATGCGAAAAGAATATTTGGACATTCTAAAAAATATTGCTGCCATCGAAAACCGGAGCAATCGGTATTCTAATAAGACAACTAACCCAAACGTGCAGCTAGCATATGTTAAAACTATTAAGAAGAGAAAACAATGACAGATTAGCTAAAAATAATGGTGTGGTTCTCTAAAAGCTTAATAATATTGCCTAATAAGCTTTGGTGTGATAAATTATACTATGGTTCATATAATAAGCAAATAAGATCAACAAAAAAAAAGCTGGCTAAAACTTTAGAAAAATTAGTAATTGGTGACAACGCTAAACAAACTGTTAGCCTTATTAGACTTTAAACCTATTCTAAGATTTGAGAGTGTGATTTGTTTATCCACTTATTTATGAACTTATTAGATCAGTTTGTTAAAACTATTTTAAGCAAGTGTTACACTTCAAAAAATACAATTATACAGTAAATACTTCTTAGAAAACTTCAAACTGTAAAAATACGATAGCCGAAACTATGGAGAGTATTAGCATTTAAATATTTTCGAAAAATTTGAATAAAAAATCTACAGTATCACCGTTTATATATTAAGTTTTAGCGCGAGCAACGTTTGAAGCAAATAACGATAGCTAAAATATATTATTAGTGGGCACTGTATTTTAAAGCAAGTAATCTCTTTTAATGTAAAGTTGCACAGTTGTATTGTTGCTTAAAAACCGTTGCAACACTGTAGAAGTTAAGAAAGATGTTTAGGTTAAAATGTTTTTGGTGAGCGAAAGCTCTCTAATATTACGTTGATTAGTTTGACGGTCGAGTTTGTCTAAATTCAAAGTATTTGATCAAAAGAGGAACTTTTACTAGGCACTGTGAAATAAAATTAAAAAAACTGAAATATTTTTTTTTTCGAAACTAAATACAAAAATAAGTATGTTGTAATTAGAACTAAAAACGTTTCTAATAATAAAGAAAATTCAGCTAAACCTTGGAAATTTATTTCGCTTTTTGTGATGTTAAATATTTCAAAAAGAAAAGCGTTTTTTTACATGATTAAATAATGAATTTTTACTAATATGTATATGTGTGTATGTTTAGATCTAAAATTCTAAAGTATCCATTTCGACAATAGTACTAATATTCCCACTATGAATTGTTATAGGTAATTATTTTATTTCTTTTTAATTTCAAGATCATATATGAAAAATTAAGTATACTATTTTAATTTTACAAAAAAAATGAAAGCCATAAAAACTAATAAATGCATTTTTTAAATAAAATAAAACTTCTGCATTTGTTATTACAACATGAATATCAGGATTTATTTTATTTAACAATTCATGTGCACTTATAACAGGCTAATTGGTAAAAATTAATTATTAAACACTTATAATTTTTAGTGAAAAAGGGCAAATAAAAGGAAACGCTTACCTTAATTTTATTAACGTAATTAATGGCATGGTTGAATTCGACTGGTTGATTTTGTGGAGCTTCTGTAGAATGTCCCTGCAGTGCCTGGGTGACAGCGGCTTGTGCTGCCGAGAACTGAATGGTATTGTTGTGCGAGGTGTTATTGTGCATACCTGACGCAGTAGTGTAACCAGAGGAATGATGAAGTACAGGATTAGAGTGAGGAGCCTGAGGAGCAAGAGAAGGACCATGTTGATGACATGATGATGGTAAGGATAGGGGTTGTGATTGCGGCAAGCCACTAAGCTGCCCTGACGGAGTCATATTGGTATGAATGATCCCTGAACCAGTCATGATCATCTCGGGTTTTTGAGTCGATTCAGAGACCATCGTACCTGTTGGACTAGGGACACTCACGGAAACTTGAAACGCATAACCACGATCGCTTTTCTGCACTTCAATTTTATAGCCCGGTGGTAGGAAAGTATTAAAGCCAACAATCAAATCAGGAAATCCGTTAAACAAATTCGAGACCCGTTGTATCACTCCTGGCGTGTCTATAGACTGAGTCTTGAACTCTTTCATTATGTCCAAAAAGTCATTATAAACTTGTGGTTTATCACCAAACTTGTATTTAACCAAGTCCAAATAAGACAAAGCATCTTCAACTTTGAGTCTTTGGAAACTACTACCAGGCGATTGTTGCTGTTGTGGACCTTGTGGAGGTGCTGTTGGAGGGGAGGCACCTTTATTACGCATTTGCGCATGACCACCAACTGATAGTGGCTGAATCGCCTGAGTCTTACCAGAATGAGGAGCTGCTGCAGTTGGCATGACGCCGTAACTAACTGGAGGCGTCGGTGGAAAAATAGTTGACTGCATACCTTCACCGACCACTTTTACAGTGCCGGCGTTCGAGTACGCGATTGTCGGGGTTGTGTTGGGTAGCGTCTGACGATACAAATTTCCAGATATCGGGGGACCTTCCTGCACTGTTTCGTCCACGCGCAGACGTTTCATTTCAAATCACATTGAGGCGGCTGTAAAATATAGACAATTATTAGTAAGCATATATTACATACTGCTAATAATTAAAGAAAAACAAATACATTATAATAATGAAAGGTACAATTAATTAAATTTAAAATGTTATAAAAACTAGGTTTTAAAAATCAGATTTTTGGCTTCATATATTATCTTATTTGTCTTAGCCTAAATTTTTCTGTGATTAAATAAGGTAAATGAAATACGGATTATTCTATTAATATAATTACACATCCATATTTAAAAAATCGGCAAATATAACTAGATTTTCTCAATTCAAATAAATATACCTTTGGGGTGTACGAATTGTTTTGTCTTTAGTAATGATAGCGGAACTTAAGTAGAATTATGAGACACGTATTTAAAAGCGATTAGTAGTGTGCGCAACCTAAACCTACAAAATACAATAGAATTCAAGCACATCAAATTAAATTTTTGCGGAAGCAATTCAAATGGAGAAAAAATAAACATAAAAAAATGTAATTCCTGGCTATTAAATTATGATCACTTTGAAAAATTCCTAATATGTATTCTCGGGATTTCCAAATATTTAACGTAAACTTGACAGATGTCATATTTAGGCAATTAAGAATATTATTGGATGATCAATTATCTCTTAGCTTATAACGAGCGATCGAAAAAATTCATAATTGGAGTAGACTGTGAAATTGGGTTGGTACTTTAATCACTTCCACATAATGGCATTTATTATTTGACATTGAAACTATAAGTTTGTGTCAAATTTTTAAAAACTCTTATTAAGAAAATTGTTTGTATTTAGATGCAAATGGACAACATTTTCAACAACTTCTGTAGCTATATGTAAATTTTGATTATGATTTCGATATTAAATAAATTATTTGTTTTCTTTTTTGTTGTAGTATCATTTCAATGCCATAACCTTTTCTTTACAATGAAACCAAATGAAACTGTCAAGCATCAAGTAATGTGTCATTATGTGGAAGTGGTTAAAGTATCAACCCAATTTCATAATTGGAGTAGACTGTGAAATTGGATTGGTACTTTAACCACTTCCACATGACACATGATTTGATGCTTGACAGTTTCATTGTAAAAAAAGGTTATGGCATTGAAATGATACTACAACAAAAAAGAAAACAAATAATTTATTTAATATCGAAATCATAATCAAAATTTACATATAGCTACAGAAGTTGTTGAAAATGTTGAAAGAGTTTTGAAAAATTTGACACAAACTTATAGTTTCAATGTCAAATAATAAATGCCATTATGTGGAAGTGGTTAAAGTATCAACCCAATTTCACAGTCTACTCCAATTATGAATTTTTTCGATGGCTCGTTACTTCATTCCAATTACAAATTAGTGGATTTTATTACAAGAATATGTACAAATTTTCAGCATTCAGATATACTACATCACTGTTAGAGTTGTTCCAAACTCTTACTTTTGAAATATCTATTTTATAACAAACAAGAGCCGGTATACAAATTTCTCTATATGGTGTGGAAGCTACTCTAAGTGAATTTAGTTTTATTTCTTTAAGTAATAAAAAAAGTCACTGCTAATTATCATATATTTGTATTAAAATAATTCATAAGCTTGCCGATAGCACTATATTTTTAGAAACAATTAATTTTTATATCACGAGATTTCATTTTAGGCATTTAATTGTATTGCTACATAAAAGGCCGAATACTATTAAACCACATACACACATTTGAAAATTTTCTTCTCTAATATTTTGGTTTAAATTAATCTTAATAGGTATTTTACAAATGTTAGCATGTAGGGTAACTGAATATTTACACTCCAAGAAATATTAATTTATACTATTTCTCTTTATGAATTTCTGCACATATATTTAATTAAAAACGTTGCAAATGACGCTTATAATGTACCTTTAACATCGATATATTTTTTATAGTTATTGCAATTACCTTACTAAGAAGCCGGGTGATATAAAATATAGGCCAGCATCAGACACAGTCAATGCAATAATTTGTAAACTTTAAGCAAAGTGATTGTTTCAGTTAACTTCTGTTCATTTTTAGTGGTAGCATAAACGGTATATAAATGTAACATTCGTAGTTTGTTAAAATCTAGAAATACGCCTAATTATATCAACTTTGAATTGAAATGCGGAAATAACATAGCAATTTATTATCAGAAACTAAGGTATATTATGAAGAGATAAGATAACCGCAAACAATAAACCCATGAAGAATAAAATTATCTATATACAAAATATGAAAATAAACGAAAGGTAAGTAAATTATTTTAAGGATTGACATACCTCAAGGAAAAATTAAAATAATAAGGAAATAATGGAAAATTGGAATATAAAATATGAAGGCCAGTAAATGATATTCACTCTTAAGAATTAACAACCATCATGAACTAACTACATATTACAGATCTTAAATATTTATTTAACAGTACGATCACGTTTAATAAGGTGTAACGCTGTGGCGGCTGGTACTAAAGGGCACAAGGGCACGTACCCACCCAACCACCAAGATAAACACAGAAAGAAATTCGCATGTATTTTATTATTTTTACGTATTTTTATAACGGTGGTATCAAAGTTTCCTTCCGCGCCATAGACACTAGCGCATAAACGCTTAAAACTATGTTCCGGGGCACGATTTCAAATGTACCTATTTCGAATATGGATCGGCTGGTTCCGCTTGTTTTTTTTTTATCTGTCGTTTTGGGGCACAAAATCGCTCGACTCCAGTTAACGTCTTGCTTTTATTATGATTGTGTAGTTTTCGGTGCGTACTCCACGTGTTTATTATTAATGATGGAAGTTAATAGTGAGCAAAATCTTTAAAAAAAACCCGCTATCATTTGAGGAAAAACTTTGAATTAAGAAGAAACAAATAAACTATTTTGTTTTATTTGATTAATTTTTAAGAAAGAGGTTAGTGCGTGGAATAAACAAGGATTGAATGATTTAAAGCATACATATTGCAGAAAGGGCAAAGAAACACGAAAATTCCGTTTCTCACATGAATGCATGCGTAGATTTTAGTGTTCTAGGCAAAGTGGACAGACGTGAACAGTTAGACAGTGTTTATTTGCGACATCAAATTAAGTACAACGAAGATGTGGAAAAAAATCGTCATATTTTGCGCCGGTTAATTATGTGTATAAAATTTTGCGGAGCTTTTGAATTGGCGGTGCCAATTCAAAAAATTGGAGAATGGATTTTATGTACAAAAAATAAGTAAGTTTTTTGTGCCCACCCTCTTTCATAACTCACGAGCCGCCACTGGTGTAATGCAAGGAACGAAAATAATAAACATATTCTCTTGATCTAACTTCTCTAACTAATACTAAATAAAACAGGTTTCTAAAGTGCATATGTACGGGAAATGTACTATAATTTTTTTTCCAAGATATAAAAATATTTCTACATAAAATTAAAGCACTTTCATCGAATTTCTAAAAGGAGTTATTCATTCATGCTAACGAATAGTGTTATTCTTGATGTCCAAGTGTGATCTAAATAAGCAATAAATACGAGATCGGAGCCTCAATTTTAATGTATATGTTCACATTAATGAGTAGTGTTAGGAAGAATTAAATGAGCAAAATTAGCTATAACTTTTCGCATAAAAAAATGTATTAGTAAACATAAGGATTGCAGATATGCAGGTTCGTCATAAAATAGCGGGAGGTGCATCGTAGAAACCGACACAATCAATATGAACTCTAGGAAGTAAATCTTACATAACGTCCACAAAGCTTGAATATTTTTTAACACTTAAAATACGCATGCAATCACAAAAACATAATTTCAGAAAGATATAATATAGAAATATAATTTAGAAAAATTCTAATTAATTCGATGTAGGTATGTACATTTTTCCTAGATACTGGCAAACTTACATAAAGGTTTTGCTGGTGTTTCATCTTAAAAAAGAACATATTAAGTACAATATCAATTAAATAAATGAAATAGATCAAAATATTAACACAAAAGGGAACGCAAAAAAGAAAGGATCTTGACAAAACACTAAGCAACTGCCATGTTGAAACTTATTTCAGCTGATCGGTGATACGACACGCCCACGATCCACGATATTCCATAAACAAAACTGGCGGGGAAGCGTTGGTCTAAAACCGAGCCCATACGACGTTTGCGTGTACGTCGTTACTTTATACATCTGTTTATTACTCATTTGAAAACAACGCAATAAAACCTTAAAACTGGTCAGATATACCGACAAATTATTACACCGTGATCTACTGCGCAATTTCTACCTAATTTTAAGTAATTCTTATTAGTAATAAATCATCAAAAACAGTTGTCTAATACCTACTTCATAAGAAATGAAAAGATGCTTATTCACCTTAATATCAACGCGTTATAGTGCTGATTTTCATTAAATGGCAGCTGTGTAACTTTCACGACCGACCTTGAATATCTGATTTAAAAAAATTATTTAGAAAGCCTAAATTATTTTTAAAAGACGCAAACTTCAATATGCGATGCAGCCTGTTCCAGAATTTATAATACGGAAACAATGCATCATATAAAATTATTTGACTAAATACTCATATATTCACTAATAAAATTAAGCACATCTCATGAAAGGCATCTCTCTTGCGTAACAAAAATAGCTTATTATATTTACGTTACAACAGCTACTAAACTTACTCGTTTGATCATGTGTCTGGTAAATGATAGGTTATACAGAAGGCAGTGATTGATTTCCAGCACATTTTTTTATAATTGCACGTACAAAGAGCCATTTCAATGTTCTGGGATGACATCGAATCACAAATATTGTGGACTTCTCTTTCACCGCACTTGACAACGTTGCTTGCCCTCCAATACCGCGGCTTTGTTGCAACCTCTTCCGCGCGGGTTAAACCTCGTTTCGTAGTTACCTTTGTTAGGCCGGCATTAAGATCCGGCAATGTGGCAAGAGAACTACGCTCCCGCGATCACAAAACTTAGCTCCTCATTGGGCAGCTATGGAATCGATAGAACTATGGTAGGGGGAGAGAACGGGTCGCAGAGGTGCAGCGGTATTGCCGGGTGTAAACGTTATTATTGTATGCAATTTAAAGGCTAAAGTCGCATGTTCTACGCTGTCGGTAAACAAACAAAATGTTGGTTTAATATTTCGTAATCATTCTAAAATGATCGCAGCGCCTTACAGTCATCAAAAAAATAAACAGAAAAAAACTAAATATATACTCAATGTGTTTTTTCGGGAATACTAAAATAATGTGTAAATCGAAAAATTACGCCTAGTTAACTCAGTTGCCAAGCGTACACAACACAAATCATAGTATCTTCTATAACATGCTTCACACCGTTGCCAGGTCAAGTATCCGCAACGTCGCTAAATATTACAAACACTAACTAAATTTGGTATTAAAACTCAATTTCTTTCGAATTTAAATTACAAATCAACGATTCAGAAAGCACCCTGTGCACCTCCCACTTTGAGATAAGTATAGCTAATTTTGGATCAACCTAAATGACGAACAATCTTCCAACTTTACATCTATTTTCTGACCTCAAATGTAAAAAACTCACAATATTACATGAATATTACGAAAAAACTAACTTCGAATGATTTATAACTCATTACAGCACGTAGGACTCAAAAATATGTCACTTACCTTATAGAAGCCTCCAGAGACGCAATACTTTTAAATTTTATAATTCTAAACAAATCACCTTTAATATTTAACAAAGTGAGACACTTTTCACGAAAAAAAAACGATTTTACACTAAAATTCAACAAAGTAAAAATCTGACACATTCTGTTGACAACCTACCTCGACAGTGACCGATTGGCGACTGCCTGCTCGAAAATTTCAGAAGCTTGTTTGGACGAATCCATTATAGTGGTATAACCGCGGAATAGTAAATAAAAAAAATATAAAATTATTTAATACCGTAATCGGTATAGAATATACCACTTTTAAAGCTATATTTTGTTGATTGTCCGTTAATTGTATTATATATTATAATCTATACATATCTACATGGAATATTTTTGTTAATTTTAAATTTTAAGCTATCATCCCTTAAGAAAATAGACTAGCCCGACAGGTTTGCTTGTAATTATTTGTCAGAATATTAGATGTCGCTAAAGGTCAATGAATAATAAACATTTAAATTTTTTAAATTCCTCAAGAATTTAATTATTCTAAACTGCCGACTATACTTATCAATTTATAGTTTGTGAAAGAAATAGCGCAACTATTAATGTAATATATTAAGATTAATAAAAAGATATCGTAATACATCTTTCTTTTTTTTTTCTTTTTAATACTTATCAATTTCTTATCTTGAAAGATAATCCTATTGGCTAATTTTACTTAGCAATGGAAACGCGGGACCAATCAAAATACTATAACGTGTCAACAAAAGTTTTAATGTGGTTTGTGGATTACCTTTCAAGGTGTTTATAGAATATATATACATTCAAAAAGTAATTTTTCAACATATTAGTTAATTAGATAGCTTAAAAGCGTTTAATCATGTTCAAACTATTTCATTTATATGTGTTCTTAATAATTGTTCATTTAACAATTTCAAAAATTAATGTAGCTGAACTAAAATGTTTGGGTATGTATAACATGAATTTGAATATAATTAGCATTTTAATTTATACCTTTTTTTTAATTTAGTATGTCAAGTAACTTTTGATGAGTTAAAAATAAAATTAAATAAATTAGATCCTTCCATTCCAACAGAAGTAGGAGGTTACCAATTAGATAGTGAAGGCAATTTAAAGAGAAAAACTGTGTCTCAAATTAAATCTGAAGTTGTTTTATCAGATATTATTGATGAAGTTTGTAATACAATGGATGAATATGTACGAGTAACTTGGAAATCCAATGGCACTTTAGCTATATTAAGAATGATTATGCCTGACCAGTCTATGAACCCCATGCTGTCTGAAGTTAATTTTATTACAGATGATGATCTAAATAAAAGTCTTAAATATTATGTAAGTGTTGTAAAATAAATCTCTCAAGTAACATTGTCCTAATTCCAAATATTTATATATGTTTTATTAGTGTGAAGAACTTGTTGAAATGCATGAAGAAATTATTATTCCAGAAATTATGAATGAGGTTGATGATCTTAAAACCAAAATATGCCAAGAAAAAACTAGTCTTTGTCCTCTTGGGCCAAGTAAAGAACCTAAAACTGAATTATAATTTACAGTATGTTATACAATGATGTGCAATCCTTAAATGGCTGTAATTTTGTTAGATTTTAAAATAAATTTTTATTCCATAATTTTTATTTATTATCAAACTGGTGATGTATTATTTTGTAAATATCTGGCGTTATATAACAAATTAAATTGAATGAGTACTTTAAGTGCAAAGCAAAGATTGCATGCCAAGATTAGTTTTGTTGATTTTGAAACGGATTTATTCATTCTATCGTCAAATTTTAAGGTTAGGTTTACGTAAATAAAATATGTTCTATAGGTACTTGAGTTAATATCTATCAAAATAAAGTTTGTTTCAAATTTTGCAAACTGTACACGATATTGTCACCAAATAATAAAATAATGCTTAGATTCTCAATATGATTGAATTTGAAGCAAATAATTCTCAATATAATATTGTTTCAATATTGGGACAGTGTTACAATGGAATTGGAATTGTATTTCTAGCAAAACATATTCCTTCTGGACAAATGGTCTCAATTAAGAAATTTAATTTGGATAAAGTCAAGGATGAAGTTAACTTAATACAGGTAAAAAAGTAGACTATATGTAATTACTACAGTTTTACCCAGTTTCATTTTAATCTTTCTGTAGTATGAGATCATTCTAACAAAGCAACTTCAGCATCCAAATATATTAAAGAACCTTGTATCTTATGTAAATGGTTCTGAGGTTTGTGTTGTAAGTCCACTAATGGGTTATAGCTCTTGTAGAGTTTTATTAAATGCTCATTTTCCCGAAGGTAAATTTTAAGTCAAAAACCAGGTAGGATCTGCAAAATTTTTCTAAATTTTAGGATTACCAGAGAATGCTATTGCATTAATTATAAAAGATGTATTGGAGGCACTGGAATACATACATAGAAGAGGTATAATACATAGGTTGGTATAAAAATATATATTTGTCCATATGTGTAGGTATGTAACATGTTTATCATTTATTGGTTAAGATCTGTTCGGGCAAATCATGTTTTAATATCTGAAAGTGGACGGGCCTGCTTAACTGGTTTCCGATATTCATGCCCAATAATAAAAAATGGAAAATGGCAGAAACATATACATTCTTTTCCCAGCAATATAGTACAACCCAATCTTAATTGGTTAAGCCCAGAAGTATTAGCACAAAATTTAAGAGGTATGATTTTACCAGGTATTTATTTATTCAAGATGTATAAGTATAATAATAAATTACTTATCCTAAAGAGAATTGAATACTCAATCATTGATTGAAAATAACAAAAAAAAAGTGTAGTGAAGCTAAATGTGATCCATATTTAATTATTAGTTAATAAAGCAGGTGTATAAAGTGTATGTAAGCTTTTAGCTTTAATTATTTATGATTAATAGTGAGCAAAAGAATACATATTATTTATATAGTACATATATATATTTTCTTTTTTCTATTTTTCTTAGCTGTTCTCTTGATTATAAATGGTTAATTATTTCTTGGAATTCGACTTGATAACTATTCATCAATAAAAATACTCGGTTTAAATGTATTGACGTTTATTATTGTCTTCGTCAGAAAAAAATTTTGATTATAAGACTAAGTGTTTTAATTTGTATTCATCATTTTTACATTTTGAACTATTTTACCTAAATACATCTTTTATATATTTTTTTAACCAGTTAAATCAGTTCAACTCAATTTTATATATATATATATATATATATCTATATATATATATATATTTTCATATATATATTCAAGATGAATACTTTGGAAAGAAAATACTTGCCTTCAAGTTATAAAAGTTCGCGCTAAAATTTTTTTTCACATTTGGGTACAAGCCCATATCAAAGTTAAGAAATATTTAGTTTTCTAAATTTATAAATAAATGTGCTCGTTTAAAAACTTATTCCATTAAAAGTAGCTGTATTATATTTACTTAGTTAAGTAGCCAGAATGCCTTTTTTTAATTTAATGATTTAGATTTTACAATACTATTTTGTATTTCTATCCTATATTTAGAGAAAATTTCAAAATGACATCCATTTTTTCAACTTTGAACATCCAAGAAGTATTTACGTGCCAAAAGATGACCAAGCTTCTAAAAAAAACGAAACAAAACACAGCAAAAATTATTCTCAAAAATCTATAATCCAATAGGAGGAAGGACTTCAATTTAAAGCATGACTGCAAATAAGCACAGAGGGTCCTGACTTAACCAATTGAAAACCTTATACCAAAGACTTTGTTTTCAGTAAATCAGAAATTGTCAAACATTGTCAAGAAAAACTGCATCTTAAATTAGCTAAATTGATCATTGATCAAATGTCGTCATTTGTACAAAAACTAGCTATAGAAAAAAAGATTAAAAGTGCTGTAATCCACAAGTAGCTGCATTTACTGTTGAACATAATATTTCTTTTAATACTTCAGATCATTTATCAGAAGTCTATAGAACATCATTCACAGATTCTGGGATTGTAAAAGGTTTTACCAATAATCGAAAGAAAGCCACACCTATTGTATATAATGTTATTGGATTCTATATCTTTCAAATAACAATGGATTTTAAGAATTAAGAAATACTGAAAAAAACAAGTCAATCAACGGGAGGAAACGTACAGACGGCGTTTCGTTCTGGTTGGAACTTTTCAATGCACGGCATTCCTCGAAGACGGACATTGCTATAAGTCGACATTTACATGTAAGAATGTGATTTAATATTCATTAATTCTCACTTGCAGTAAGTTCCAAATGTTAACAATGGATTTATTAAAAAGTAAAAAAAATTCTTTTATCCAACACCTCCTAATAATAGACCTATAACTAAGACGATTTTAAATCAATTATGTAGCTTATAACTAGAGCTGAGGATGCTTGCGGTATAACCATGGTTATACCGCAAACATCCTCAGCTCTACTTATAACTCACTAGTGAGTTAAAAAAATTATTAATCTCACTAGTGAGATAAAACAAGGTGAAATTTAGATTGCATAGAGACATTCAAACTGCTATAGTATTAACACATTTATATTAATTCTAAAGGGTAAACAATAGCAACTAATTAACATTTACATTAATATTAAAGTTGAAGGAAATCCTCTTTGTATCTGACTCTGCATTCAGGTTATTCGAATTTAGAGTTATACTAGAAGACGTATTTCCAGTATCCTGAACAGAAATTTGATGACCAGAAGTCGAGGACGTTAGACTGTCTGGACCTTGTATCTTTCTGGCTATATCAATCTTGTTGGATACTGAATCTTGTATATAACCTTCTGCCACAGTGGACGATTTCCACCCACCAAGTCGTTTAACTGTTGTAATATCAGCTCCTGCGTTTGCCAGAAGATATGCTGACGAACGTCTCAGACTATGTCCTGTATATAATTGAGCTTCTGGTAGGTTCAGGAAAGATGCAACTTTCTGAGGTATCTTAGAAATGGTGTTAATTCCAACTGGCCGGATAGTGCATTTTTCTTTCTTATAATTTAGGAAGAATCTGCCATGTGGAATACCTTTTGGTCTCATACAGACATATTTTCTGTAGAGGTCAAGAATATCTGTTGTAAATCCTTCTGCCATAACAGTGAAACTTCTAGATACGTTTGTCTTTGTGTCAGGTATCGAAACATACAAGTATCCTCCTTTATCTTCTATATCGTCAACTTTCAGCTTAGATATTTCATCACAACGACACGCACCTGATATACCCATTATTAAGGCAACCTGCATAGAATACATGAACGAATAATGAATAAATACTTTGAATTAAATATAAGAAAATAAATAATACCTTCATCATCAAATATTTATTGTTAGGAGCTTCATTCAGAAACTTCTCTATTTGTAGCCTCTCCAAGATCTTCGCCTTTTTGGACTTGTGGGTTCTTGCCTCACTCTTCAAATAGGAAATTAGTTTTCCGTATTTCGATATGTCACTATTCATATACACTTTCAAAGTACTTCTTAACATGGAATACTTCGTCCACAATGAAGAAGGTGCTATTTTCCTTCTATAAATATGGAAATACGCCAGCATAACTTTTTCGTTAATTCCAGTGATACTTTGCTGTTTTCTCCATTCTTCAAAATGACGAAATTCTTTGTCGTAATTATCCTTCGATTTTTTTGGCAGTAATTTATAACATGTTGCTTGAGCTTCTTTCTTAACTTCTAGCGGAATGAAAACAGCCTCTTGCAACTCTTCCATTACCATCAACTTTTAACTGCAGTATTATTAATCAATCACTAATTTTGTTTGCTTGTTGATTTGCATTATTTATTCTCCATAGTAACTGCATTACTGTATATGAACTTTTTGCATTAGTCGTTTATAATTTAAATTTGACATGGAACGTCAATTTTATAATTTAAATTTGACATGGAACGTCAAATTTATAAAACATTAAAAGCCATTTTGAACGGATCTTAAGAGGTGTTGGATAAAGTTTTGTATTGCACACGTGTGTTAATTACAAATAAGTCACTTGAGAAACGTAGCTCACTCGTCCTAGCGAACTCGTGAGCTAAACATTTTCTCGCGTGACTTATTGGTAACATAACACACTTGTACAATAAATAACTATTATTTAAGAAATAAATAATAAATCTATATTTTCAAATAACAAGTGTTTATTTGAAAAGTCAATCTAGGTTACTTTGAAATTTTGATAGAATAAGACGAAAATATTTTAATATGTGTTTGTTGTTCCGTAAACGTAAATCCAAATGACATTTGATAATGTCAATCACAAATATCAGTTAGTGCATAAAATAATCGTGCGTCGATTCTGGTTTGAATAAATTGCTTCTCAGTTTTAAAATGGCTTTCACTTTAGAACATAAAATTTTTTTAGTCCAGGCTTATTTTCGAAGTGGTAATAAGATTGATGGTTTATAATGGTTTATTCAGTTCAAGATTGCATGGTAGAATTTCAAGTTGAGTTTCCACAATTTGTAATAGATTATATGCAATTTAAGAATACTTTGGATAGAACTTTAACACTTTTTCTGAAACTGGTAGTCTCTTAAGAAAATCAGGCAGCGGAGCAGTTAAGAAACGTACACCTCAAGTTGTCAATCGTGTTGAAGATATAATGGAAAATGAACCACAAACATCTGTTCGACATTTGAGTCAACAAATAAATCTTTCTGTTCGTACAACTCACAAGTTATTAAAAAAAGATATGCAACTTTATCCATACCATGTCACAGCAGTACAAGAATTGTTAGAAATTGATTACCCACGTAGACTACAGTTTTGTAATTGGTTTGTAAATACGAGCAATAATGGAGAACTTTCGCAAAGAGTCATCTTACTGATGAAGCATGGTTTTATAAAACGGGATACCTAAATTCACAAAATACAAGAATTTGGAGTAGTGAAAATCCACATGTAATTAATGAAGAAACGCTACATCCAGAGAAAATTGGAGTTTGGGCAGCGATAAGCCAAAGGCGAATCATTGGACTAATACTTTTTCAGGGAACGTTAACTGCTCAAAGGTACCGTACGGAAATTTTACAACAATTTGTCAATCAGTTGCATGATGATGAACTTCAAAATGCATATTTCCAACAAGACGGAGCACCTTGTACTGCAGAATCTTTGGATTATTTAAGAGAATTTTTTGATGAGCGTATAATTAGTCGAAATACTGAAATTGCCTGGCCTGCACGTTCATGCGATTTAACACCTTGCGACTTCTTTTTGTGGCCTTATCTAAAAAATAACATATTTCGAACACCTATAATGAATTTGAATGATACTACAGAGAATCGAACAGAAATGCATGGAAATTAATAACAATCCAGTAATGTTGCAGAATATCATCAGAAATTTTGAACGGGGGATTTTAAAGTGCATTGATCTTGAAGGACAACATTTTCAACATTTGTTATAACGGGTGTTCAGAAACATTCGAAGTCAAGTGGGCTCTGAACAAAAAATCGTATATGTTTACTTAAGTATCGGATTTGTAATAATTATTAAATGTCAACTGTTGTCTGTCAAAAATTGTCAGAATATAATATCGAAGATACTAATTTATATTTTTTAATTTTGAAAATGGTATTTACTAACGTACACAAAGCATTCATGGTTGAAGCATATTTTCGAAATGGTCAAAAGATCGATGGCCAGTGGAAGTATTCAATTCAAGCTTGTTTGGAAGAATTTCGAGATGAATTTCCCAACCTTGCTTTTGATTATAATACTTTTCAGTGTACACTAATCAGAATTGTTCCAGTTTTTCGACAAACTGGTAGTGTGGGACGCCAAGAGGGTGGGTGGTGGGCGACCAAAAGTTCGGACAGAAGAAGTGATTGGGAATGTTAGAGAAATAATGACTGATGCCCCTAAAACTTCAGTAAGAACTCTTGCTCACAAACCGGGTTGTCAGTTGGTTCTTGCCATAAAGTTTTAAAAGAAGATTTACAGTTATTCCCATATCGTATAACTTGTTTGCAAGAAATCCTCGATATTGATTATCCGCGACGAGTAGTATTTTGCGAATGGTTTACAAATAATTTTAATGATGATGTCCTAGACAAAACTTTCTTTTCAGACGAAGCATGGTTTCATGTTAGTGGATATGTTAACTCGCAAAACATGAGAATGTGGAGTGATACAAAGCCCAATAATTTTTATGTTGAAGCTCCTTTACATCTTCAGAAAGTTGGTGTTTGGTGCGCTATAAGTAGAAGAAGGATTATTGGTCCAATTTTTTTTAATGGTACCTTGACTGCAGAAAGATATCGACAGGAAATACTATTGCCTTTCTTTAATCAACTTCGCGATGATGAACTAGCTTTGGGATACTTTCAACAAGATGGTGCTAGAGCTCACACAGCGGGATAACAATGAATATGTTACAAGAAGTGTTTGGAAATCGTTTAATTAGTTTGAACAGCGATCATGAATTTCCTCCAAGATCTTGTGATCTTACACCGTATGATTACTATTTATGGCCTTTTTTAAAAAATTCAATTTATCAAGTACCAGTGCAAGATTATATAGATCTCCAAGACAGAATTATAAATAAAATTAGTGAAATTAGAAATAGTCCCATACTGCAAAATGTATTTAGTAGCATTCGGAGGAGGTGCGTAAAATGCTTGGAAGAAGATGGTGGACATTTTCAACATCTTTTATAATTATGGTCATTATTGTTGGTAATTTATACAACTACAATTTATGATATTTATTATACGGTTGTAATCTAAGGACTCTACAAACAATTTATTTGTTTCAAATTTATTTTAAGCCATTTCTTACAATAATTTATTGAATGTTAATATATTAAACTAGTACGATAACTAGATACTATTGTCACTATAAGATGAATAAAACCTTTACTTGTAAAGTTATTTCCTCTTAATTCTGCATTGTCTTTTTACATGTTATTACAGATTAGATGAGCTTTATTACACAAGAATGAACAGCATATTAATTGGATTATGTAATTTTTTCCAGTTATCGCATGAAGAGGTGCTATTGTTCAGCAAGTATTTTCTAAAATATCAAAATACTTAAATCGAAATTTGCAACTTAATTACAGATACCTTCTAAAATCATTATTTGACTAGTTTATATTAATTAATATGGCATATTAAAGTAATATATTTCGACATAAACTGACATTTGCGTGTATGATAACCTATAAAATTGTATTAAGTAAATGTATCAATCTATACCAGACATGACTTCATATTTTCAAGGACTACTTTGACTTCGTATGTTTCTGAACACCCGTTAGTTTTCAATAAATACCTATTATTTGTTATTTATTTGTATGTATGAAACTGTCAAAATATACGACTTCCTAGGTTAAGTAGTAAATTTAAATTTATGACATACTTCAAAATGTTCTCGGTAAATCACATGCTACTAAATTGACTTTTCAAATGAACACTTGTTACTTTTTGAAATAACTAAAATATTGTTTTGCTATATAATGGTTTTATCAGGTGGATGAAAAATTGACGATCCCTTGATGAATCCATTGTATGGCGAAATAATATTGTGGTGGGTGCAATAAATATTTGAAATGATGGATAACACCTTTCCAGAAGTTGATAGACTTGTATCCGCTTTTAAAAAAGCTTTTAGAAAAGCACCATTGAGAGTAGCTCTTTACAGAGAAAAACTTCCATCTTTGTCACTGCTTCCCTCTCCAGTAATAACTAGATAGGAAACATGGTTGGAAGCTACTAGCTTTTCTGCAGAGTATTTCAATAGTGTACAAAATTTCGTTACATGTTTACATGACATTGTTCGAAGTATTTCTGAGTGCAAGGAACTAATACAAATTCCAAATTAAAAAAATCTGTTGTACTTTCTTCAGGAACACTTTGCAAATTTGCCAAAACTAATCACTTATTTTGAAAATCAAAATCTCAAATTAAATGATGGATTAACCACATTAGATGTCGCTATTAATAATTTGAAAAATATTCGAAGTGATTTCGGATGTGGCCTTCGGCAAAAGAAGAAGACGCCTCTGGGGAGGGATATGTTCGGACACGTTCACCAAAAATATTAATAGTGAACCTGTATTTGTGTTCTTCACACCAGATTTTTAGTAATATTTTATATTATTAAAAATACCTTTGTATATCTTTATAGTTTTGTATATGGCGTATCGTGTTAACAAGTGTTTTCGAAGTTGGTTGGGCGTTTTATTTTATGTTGATTTTAATTTCTTCATCGAAAACATCTTTTTTTAAAGCTCTATACTTCATCTGCATGCTCAAACATGTAAGAATATTGTACTGATAATAAAGCTTTTTGACAACCAGTTATTTAACTCGGTCTGTTAAATAACACAATGTAAGTGCGAAATTAATTGTTTTGAATTTTAAGAATTCTTTAGCACAAATCGTCAAATAAAACTTATATACTGTTTCATGCTATTGTGAATAACTTTGTATACAATCAATTTCTATTTCATAGTATTTAATGATCTCCAACACATCGTGAGCAATTTTAACAATGAAAAGTACTTCAAATTTTCTTTTAATCTTTATTTTTACATATTACATGCACCATTTTATTAACATACTTGTTTCTTAAAGTTGTAATTAAATTATATAAATATACTTTATTAAAAGGCATTGTAATGTTGATGTAAGTCGAGTCATATGAATCAAATATAACAAAGTCGCACTCGTTTAAATTTAATATGGTCATTCCTAACTGAATTAGCACATAATCTGAATGATTTTTCTTTAACACTGTTATTTTCTTCCAATATCAGATAATTACATGAATCAATGCAATTTACAGCACTTTTATCTTTTCCACTGTATGGACATTTTATTTCTAATAATTTTTTCGGTGTATTATTTTCGAAAATAATACCGTGTAGAGAATATGCTAACCATCGGTGATGTTTAGAAAGACAAATTTGTCGTAAAACAGTAGCGAAAATATAAAATACCAAGGAAAAAATGAAAACACAAAATAGTTTTACAGACTATAGAACCCAATAAATTGCAATAAACAATACAAAATCCAAGTATACCTCCAACACTAGTTCCAAAATTTACCGCATGGTTGGCGTGTCACTTAATGTAAATTCTCAATAACCAATTGCGATGTAGAAAGGACGTTTTCTATCTATAAGGATGTATTTCATTCAAAGAGAACAAATTTTACAGAAGAGAACATTGAGAAAGTATTGCTAGTCAATATTAATATGCCTTTACTCAACTTGAACTACAAAATAAACAAATAAAAATGTATTTCGTATTTTGTAGATCACCACCAATTGTTTTCCAATTAACCGTTAAAACAATCAAAAAAAGAAATTATCTCACCGTACTTTATCTTGCGAAATATAAACTAATAAATAAAATAAATTATAAAAACTCTTCACCCTTCTATCGACGCCCAAGAAGAAAGGAATTTGACTATAATATTGAAGTAATTGCGTGACAATTCAACGACAAGAATCAAATGTGCAGTTAACCGAATGAATAGTGCTATTCAATAACTGCGTGTTGTACTGAGCGATGTTATAGACTATTTATATGGTCCTTGTTTATTTATATGGTTGCTTGTTATCAACATCAGGTGGTAATGCATAGGACTTCTCTCATAAAATTAAACATAATAGGTTGTGCATCTGACGTTGCAAGTCTAATGATGGATGTTCACAATTTCCTATTAACAAAATTAAGAGATATTTCTGATTTAATGATTATGAAATGATATGTCATTCATTTAACCTATGTGCAAACTATGCTTGCCAAAAATTATTCCAAATTGATGAAGATCTTTTAATGGAGGGATATACCTACATATTTCCAGATCATTTTCGAAAGACGAGCAGAATTTTCCTAATTTCAGAAATTTTTGAACGTTAAAAATTCTATATCTGTTCTAAATGAGGTGGCTTTCATTGTTGTCTAATGTAAAAAGATTTCTGGAGCAGTATAATTCTTTAGTGTTATATTTTACCATTGGTTATTTAATAGGAAAGAATATGCGACCTGATAATATTTTAAATCGCCAACGAAGTGCTTGTGTCAAATTAGGTATATTTAAATTTTTCAGATTTCGCTTTGCCTTTTTTCAATAACTTAAACATTGAAGATACATTCAGAACATATCAAAATTCCACATTATACTAAAAATAACATGAGGCTCTAAGAAAAATTTTAGACAGCTATATAAACAAGGAGTATTTAGATAAATCACAATTAGGAATATAGAATACAGAAATCCCCATTATTTTGTAGAAATTGAAAAAATTAAGTACATTTGTAACGAGAACTAGGTTAAATGAAACAGACTTATTAAATCTCCAATTTTTAAGAGATTTCAGAGAAAAAATAAGTCAACAATGATTCTAAAAGAATTATTTGTTATATCACCTTTTGTAGTTATTTCTAGAAATCACATATCTATATCGCCTTTGGTCCTTAACTTCCCGTCTTTGGCACCCCAATTAATTAAATGAAGTTTATACAGAATGAGGAATTCTCAGAATTGTCGTATGTCTTAGATCTTTAACGACTAAAATATTGAGGAATATTTGATAAAATATCGCATTTAAAATTTGGTGACGAATGTATCTTATTTTATGTAACTTAATTCTTAACTTAATTTTTAATTGGGACCAATCAAAATAAGTGGAAACGAAGTGAGAAGAAGAATGAACTATGAAATAGAAAAAGAATTAGGAGGGGGAAAATATAGTACAATTTATTAAATCGATGAGGATAAAATAGTTAGGGCATGTCTGGAGAGTGGGTTCCGAAAGTAAAATACGATCAATAATGGAATGAAGACCAGGAAATAGAAGACAAAGAGATAGACCAAACAAGATGGCAAGACGAAGTAGAGGAAGATATAATGAGATAGTTGAATAACTAATTGAATAGAAAAGACTAGCAATAGAAAAGAATGGAACAGCATAGCAGATAGAATAAAAACGTCACACACATAACCAGATGAAGAAACGGGACTAATCGACCAAAAAAAAAAACAGGATTTTAAGGACTCCCTCAGGAGTGTGGTGCCTTGAAATAATAATAATTCTTAATTCGTTGAGTTTGTCTCATTCCCGTGTGCATGTGGAACGAATTTTTTTACAAATTAATTTAAATAAGACCAAATTTAGAAAGAAATTGTCAACAGAAACTTTAAGCAGTATCTTGCATTCAAAAAATAATGAAAACAAGCATTTTTATAAACAGCAATATGATGAAGCGGTTTCATTAAAAAGTTTATAATACAGTTATCTCTGAATATCTTCTCAAGGAGACATTATATAAGAAAATAACTATATCGAAAATTATATTTGGTTTTATTACAGTATAAATTTAAATTAAATTTCATTAAAAACCGAAATCAAAATTAAAAATAACACCGGTATCTATTGGAAATACACACAACTACACAACCAAACTTATATGGAATCACCCAGTATTTACGGGAAATAATTTTTATCTTGCGAATAAATTACAAGCGAATGTGTTTACTACAAAAAAGAGTTGGATTCATACAAACATGATACGACTTGTTCCTGCAGTATTGATTTCACCGTTTCTGATATAAGGTCTTGGGGCGGTTATAACTTTTATCTTTCCGCGAATTTAATTAAAAGTGCGTTAATGTGGGGTTATCAGAAGTTCAGAGGGGGAGAATTATTACTCTTTAGGAAATGGGCATGTCACAAAGGGAAATTGCACAGGTTTACACAAGGGGATGATTCAGAACTTATTCAAGGTTTCTGAAGTTGAGACCCCTAAAAAATAGGCCTAGGAGAAGTCGTACAAAAGTCACTACAGAAGGTCAGGATCGCTTTTTAGCTTAAAAAGCAAGAAAAAATTCCACAACATCCCATCTCGAGCTTCAAATACGACTCTTGCACCGTACAGGTGTACTATCAGGAAAAGACTTCGAGCTCGACGACTTTGCAACAGAACACAGTTGAGGGTTCCAGTTTTATCAGTGCAAAGTAAAGTTGACCGTTTAAATTGGTGTTTGGAGCATCAAAACTAGGCACTCAATGACTGGCGAAATGATTTATTTTTGGATGAAATCAAAATTAGCCTACAATCAGACGACCGGCGAATTCGTGTTTTAAGAGGTCGTGGGAGACAGGCTAGGCTTCGAGCTGTTCGATTTGTTCCCATATATAAAGGAGGAACTGTAATGTTTTGGGGTGGCATTATGATTGGTGAAAAGCTTCTTTGATTCCCATTAGGCAAACTCTAACTGGTCCAAGGTATGTGGATTTAGTGCTGCAACCTGTAATAAGGCTCTGGATAGGTGATTTGTTATTATTTATGCACGATAATGTACCTCCACATACCAGCAGAACTAATAGAAATTTTTTAGAAATTTCTATTATATCTATTAATTTTAGAAATTGAGCACTTGTGTGATAAGATTAAAAGAAAAATTAGCATGTCAAAATAATTTTGCCAACGCAAAACAATTAATACGAGCAGTTTTGGAAGAATGGAGAAATGTTCCCCAAGAAGAAATTGATAATTTAGTAGAGAGCATACTTTGTCGAATTTCTTCTTGTATTAATGCTAGAGGAGGTAATATTGATTATTAAATTTAAATAACTTAAAATTCTTTATTAAATTTTCATTTACTTAACATTTATAATTTTCAATCCAACGGTCATGAAAAGTATTGTCCAGGTAGTCTCGTACAGTTGGTGCAAAGTGGGGACCTGCCCCGTCCTTAATAAAAATCATATTTTCCGAGAGATTTAGAGGCACGTCATCCAAAAATTCTGGAAGCTCTTGTAAAAAATCGAAATAATTTTCTCCATTTATTGGGCACGGCAAAATTTGAGTAAAATAAAAATAATTAACAAAAAAATAATGTTTTGACGTAACCAAATCAGTCGTCCACCCAATAAACAACCCAAAATATTTAAACCAAAGTGACGTTGGCGATTTCTAGACTTAATTAAATGTGGGTTCTTATAACTCCAGTGATGTTGATTATGAATATTGAAAATACCATCTTGGGCAAATAAACATTCATCTGCTCATAGGATGGAATTTTGAATGTGCAGATCGATATTTAAATACCATTCACACAACGCTTGCCGAAGTGGACCATCATCATCTTTCAAATGCTGGACTCTTGTGAAATTATATGGATGCTGTTGGTCGCGTCTTCACGCACGCCATACGCGAACTTGATTTATTTTCTGTTCCCTCGCAACGCACCTAGTACTTTTTGAAGATTCGTTTGTTATCAAATCAATGATTGCATCATCACATAAACGACGGATAACATTTCTGCGTGGTTGTATTGTAATGCATCCAGTGAAAAGAATTCTATCTTCCACTCTTCTAAAGACATTAGCATTTCGCAAACAATCGCGCTGCTTGATCTGCGTTATTTGAAGCAGCAAGAGCCATCAACATATCGTAATACCCACGATTAGAGTAGTTTTGAGCTATGGTTTCATACGCTAAAATTCAAAATACAAACAGCATGCCTTTTTAATGACAATTGTAAAAATGTCAACTAGTTATTTACGCTCCTCATTTATTTTACGTATTAATTGCGAGCCTTCTTTACTCTTGTTTATTTGTTGCCGGGAGACAATTCGAACAAATTTTATAAAGTGTTTCAGGTTATACGTTTTTAATTATGTAATATTAAAAAAAGTTTATATGTTTAATTTTTCATTTTTAAAATTGCTAAAATTCAGAAAATATCAGTCGGATTAAAAATGGTAAAAGAACATGCGTTTCAATTTTTGGATGATTAACGTCATCCTATAGTCCGTGTCTCGCGAATTTTGTAACACACTGTATGGTTGTTGTGTCTTGTGTGGTTAGAATTCAAAATTACCTTAACAAACCATTACATAATTAATTAATGCGCCATAATAAGTGGAAAATTTTCAAAGTAAACGATTCTTGGTAAATTGTACGTGCTGGCAATAGTACCCTTCGAGGATTTAACAATTTAATTTAAAACTATTATTACTAATGTAGTACATATGTTACATTTAAGTATGGAATCGATATCACTCATATGATCACGGCGAGCACGTTTGCAGCGATCGATTCTTTGGAGCCAATTTTCCACCACTCTTCCACACATGTCGGCCGGAACATTGGCAATTTCGCTTTCGATACTTTTTTTTACGAAATTTTTTTGACATTTATATCCTGTCATTCATATTTTGTATTCTCTTGATAAAGGCGTATACAGCCGAAACATGTAGAGTTTTTTAAATACATATATTTTGAAGTAATATACAGACCTTTAATCGCCTACTGATTAGGTTTACCATATCATACCAAGGTCACGAAGTTATTATATATATGTATATATATATATATATATATATATATATATATATATATATATATGGTAAACCTAATCAGTAGGCGATTAAAGGTCTGTATATTACTTCAAAATATATGTATTTAAAAAACTCTACATGTTTCGGCTGTATACGCCTTTTTCAAGAGAATACAAAATATGAATGACAGGATATAAATCCTGTCATTCACAGAGCATCCTATCTATACCGTACATTTCATTTAAAGTCATTCCTGGTCCTGATTTTAGAAGATCCGAGAGAGATTTTTCCAGTTTCCAGTAATCTTCAAAGAAATACACCTAGATCCTTCCTTTTATCCGGACTTAACTTTGCATCCCGATTTAGAAGGTACCTTAAATTACACTCATAAAAGAAAAATCATTTGGTTGTTATTTTAAAATAAATCGATTAACCTTGTCATACAGTCGTAACTGTATGATACTTGGAAACTATTCAGAATACGTTTTCCCATATAACAATTGGGTTATTCTTAATACTAATTTAAAGTTTACAGTCCATTCAAGAACTATATATCATTTATTTGGGTCAATTTAGATGTGAATTACCTCATCAAGGTTATTCCTTCTCCGAACACTACGGTTTTCACTGCTATCAGTGCATTATAAAGTTTTTGATTCATGCATTTAGTGTTTCTAAAATTTATATTTCTTTTGAAGCAAACAATCTAACGTCTTTTTTTGTTTTTCTTTACAATTCCTGCAAGAATAAATTAACTTAGATTATAGTAGTATAATTATTATAGTTAATAAAAGTTTTTGAAAACAAATACCGACCTGTTAAGGTATTCAATATCCAACCACTGTATTTGTTACTTTCTTTTTTTTTTAGCATTCTTGGTTTTTAAAATAAATACTTTATATTGCTTTGTCCGAAGAATAAGTTTTATTGTATTTTTATGCACCGTAATAAAATATATGTTGAAAGGTTTCTTTATTGTCTACCTATTTAGACTAGATCTACATCTTGCTGATTTCATACAGTGAGTTCTTTCTAGCCTGAGATAGATGTCGGCTTGTATGACAAACGGTTTAAGTAATCGATAAATATCCTTTTTAAAATCATAAAATTAATAAAGATTGTTTTTTTTTATGTATATTTCCGCAGCTTTTAAAACGGACCAATTCACACGCCTGAGATATATAATTTATTTGTAAGAGTCTCATTAATATTCTTGAATGTAGTAAATTTCCACATTATACTTTTAATGGCCGACTGAACGTGTGACATCATACTGTTGCGGTAGCATTTCTACCACATTGCTGTCGGGGTTTACTACAATATATATATATATATATATATATATATATATATATGTGTAGCTTGATAGGTGATCCGTGTATAATTTTGCGGGGTAAGGTATCCGAACAGCGTGAGGGGAAGGAAATTAGTTATGCAACTTAAACATCAAGGGTGTTGCATTTAGAAGTTATTCTTTAAATTTATTGTTGGAATTTTCGTGATCTCTATGTTAACGAAAAATTTAATGTTGGCTATCTTGGTCGATTAGTATTCGCCGTATTTAAATTTTGTAATTGCATGCCCGTCTTATATGTTATAAAGTTATGTTTGGTTGGATTTTGTGTAAGATTGTGTAAATAGCATTACGGACTAATGATAATAGTGTATAGTTTTACCATTTTTTTATTATTTTAGTTGTAGATTTTTTAGATGTATATTAACTGGATAAGTGTCGTGTTCTGAAACGTCAAACTATACAATTTTTGAAAATACTATTGTATTTCTTTAAATTCATTTGGCATAAGAGTTTGTATAAATCCTAAATATACGATATTGGAAAGTGGAAAAGAATTAAATAGAGTTTGGAAAAAAAAGAATGTTTCGTTCGATTAAATTATGAATATGTCTAAGAAATTTATGTAATGGGTTCTAAATTACATATATTTATTTCAATACAGAAGTCAATCGCATGAAATATTATTTTTGCTTTATACATAAAATTTGAATATCCTCAATAGTAATTTAACTACAGCTATGTTGGTTGCATACACAATTATCCCCGCACGGTGCCCAGTCCACAAGCTGTACATAGGGATTTATTTTACTATTAAGTTACACATCTATATTATTACCAATCTATGACGCGCAGCTTGTCTGGTGGGACAATTACTACGACCAAAAATTGGACTAAGCGCTCTTAAAGTTGCGACCACCGACTCTAAATTTTGGTAGTAATTTTTAATAATTTTCAAACGTTGCTCGTTCGTGAACTTCATCATGATAAAAATGTAAACCTTGAATAACGTTTTGACATTGACAGATCATAACAAAAATTTAAAGGTGCGTTTGTATTTAAATACAAAATTGTTATGTCCCTCTTGAAAAACACAATATTAGTTGTAAATCTAAGTATACAGTTCAGAATAGATTCCAATGGAATTTATTGATACCTATTTAGGAAAAGTGAATTTAAGAATAGTTGGCCAGATTAAACACTGTATTGAATTCGTTTACTAATAAATCTAGGTATTATGAGGTATAAGTAGTATATCGTTTTATGACGAAACAGTTTCTCTGCAAAATGGTTGCCTACAACAACAATAAGTTTATCATCGTCTTTAAATTTTGTCGCTTAAAGTGTTTTTTTCCCGACATTCGGAAACAAAAAGTAGTTACTGATTGCTAAATCTGGACAGTAAGGTGTGTGTTCAATTTCTTCAAAGCCACAATCAGCAACAGCAGCTTTTGAAAGTTTTGTCCACTGGTGCATTAACATGGAGCAACAAGACACCTTGCGTGAGTTTTCTACGTCTTTTAACTGTAATAGAATTTCTAAGACGATGCATCAAGCTTGCATAATACTCTCCATTTATCGAACTATTCTTATTAAGATAATCAATTTTGAATAGTTGCCACTATTTTTCCTGCAGAAGGTGTAGCTCGAGCCCTTAACATGCCACAGAATCGACTCTTGTTTTGATTTTGGGTCTTAATCATGAACTCAAGTTTCATCTCCAATGACAAGTCGGTCGATAATTAAATCTGGTTCTTTCCCACAAGTGCTAAAAATTATTCATACGTCTTTATCCGGATAAGCACTTGCTATGGCGAAAGCATTCGTGGAAGCTATCTTGTATTAACTTTTCTCATTCTAAAGATCGTGGTTTCTGAAACATCTAGTAGAAAAACCTGCTAATTGTCCCTTTTTCAATCTTGCATCTTCCAGGGTCAAACACTTGTTTTTTTCAATAACATCTGAAGGGATTACATCATTAGGACGACCTGGAGGGGGATCATCATTCAATGATTATCGACCACGTTTAAACAATTTTGGCCACTAGCAAATAGTTGACTTGAAAGGACAATCATTCCCGTATGTTCAAGAATAATTTTTGGGGCTTTTCCTTGTTTTGTAATTAACTTTATAACGGCTCTATATTCGATTTTATTTCGATATAAAAGGCACAACACAAACTTACAGATAACAAAATAATGCTGCAAATGTTTTGTAAATTGGCACATAAGTTACCATATGTGATTAAAAAAAGGGAAACTGCATCAAAATTTAAAGCCACCTAGTTCGGGAAGATAAAAACGGCCTCTTGTATGTATAATAAAGCCCAATATAACTTTTAACGGTATTTTAGCATTAATATAATATGTATGCATATTTTATTCAAATTAAAATTTTAAGTTAATTTTGGAAGTGTGAAAAATATACAGCAATAGTCAGTTAAAAGTGTAGTAATATATACTTGTATTTTAGGATATAACGAAAAGTCTGATATCTACAGTTTTGGTATTTTAATATGTGAATTAGCAAATGGGTGTGAACCATATAGTGAAATGTCAACTACACTGATGTTGACTGAAAAAATGAAAGGAACTGCTCCGCATTTGTTAGACTGTACCACAATATTATCAGAAGACCATGACAGTCATGGTAAGAAAAATTAGTTTATTTATCTAAATTCATATCTCAGCACGCTTCAAGCGAAGTCACTTACAATCATAAAGACGTTAACTTATTCAGAGTTAATATATGACATCAGTGTTGATAATGAAAAATTTAACTCTAAAATAAACAAAACTGATACTATTTTTAGATTTTAGTAACAATATTTAAATTCTAATTACTGTTGATCAATCTATACCAAGGTTAGTAAATAGGTAAGGTTGCCTCATAGTCATAACTAATGGCGATCGCCATTTTGCGCGTAATCGGGCGTGCCATGCGTTTCCTGTCTAGTTGACTAGTTGTCAAATTGCCGGTCTAGATCGATGTTTGTAGTGTTCATAGCGTTGTTTTCTAATTTAATAGTGTTTTATGTGCTTTTATATAAACTTTATTTGACTATTTACAAGTGTTTTACATTATAGTGAGAGCAAATCATAGAAAAAAAATTTAAAAAATTTTGATTTAAAGTAATGTATTAACTCAATTAAGTTTTTTGTTTATAAAGATTGTTTTTATTTTGATTATTTATAAGAAAACTGCATCAAATAATATCTTGATATCCAGTTAGTATTTTCATTCGTGAACCCTTTTTTTTTAGACATACAAAACCTTTTATTAACTCCGTAATAACAGTTTATTGAATAAAGAACGACATGCTTTGTGTAAGTATATGTGATTACTGATTAGATCGTACATATACCAATCGTTTTGTCTATAGAAAACAGTGATTTACTTTACTCGATTTATACCTATGTAACTAATGATCAAAATCAAAATCATTTTAATTTGAATGGGCACGTTGAGTGACTCTTTCCCGCGTAAGAATATTATTGGCGGAGAGTTACGCGACAACCTTATGCATTTAGTAACCTTGAATCCATACCAGGTTCTTTTTTTATCATTACACAGACATTCCCTATGCAATGCATTAGTTCAACATAGTAGGCAACCAGTTCATACATTTGATTGAAAAATAGATAATTTATTTAAAACACGAATAAAGACGAAATTGCTACCTTTTCATGGCAATAATAATGTGGTACCACAAGAATTATAGTTTAAGAACGGTCAGAGACATGTTTACGAATTACCGAACGTAACCCACCTATTGGGGCATTTTAGTAACACGATAAAATAATGTATACGTTAAACAAATAACACCTCGTGGTATCTTACGAGTAAGTGGTTTTATAAAATGGAGAAATTTATCTTAAAACGCAGTAGTGGGAAATAAACTGGTATGTAGTCTAAAAGAGTTTTAAATAGTATGGTGTATCATCTCTTATCTATGGGTGTATTGTATACCGAAGCAATAATTTGCAGAAGATTTATTATGATATGAAGAATCTACAAGAAATAAGTAACTGCAGTCAACAAGTGATAAAGATGAATCAGAAATGCTGAGAATTCAGTGCCTAAAACCACTAAAATAAAAGATTTTCAGCAAGCCAATAAAACTATTATCGGGATAAAATAAAACAAATTTTAATGAATTTCACTACTTTTTACTTTACACAGTAACGATCATTTCGCTCCAACCTGAGCTTCGTCAGACATATAACTAAGTTACTGTGTAAAGTAAAAAGTAGTGAAATTCATTAAAACTTGTTTTATTTTATCCCGATAATGGTTATAATGGAATTTCATCAAGTAAAGACTGAAACAATCCTATATAAGCCAATAAAAGGAAAAAAAATTGTTATTTTAAAGCTTCAAATAACAGAAAACTGGCTAAATGTATAATTTATGCGAAAGAATACAAGGCTAGTGGAAATACCAGAAACTGATTATCTGATCATTTAAAACGTTTCCATTCTATCTTAGATACACATGCGCGTATAATTAGTCGAAATACTGAAATTGCCTGGCCTGCACGTTCATGCGATTTAACACCTTGCGACTTCTTTTTGTGGCCTTATCTAAAAAATAACATATTTCGAACACCTATATTGAATTTGAATGATATGCTACAGAGAATCGAACAGAAATGCATGGAAATTAATAACAATCAAGTAATGTTGCAGAATACCATCAGAAATTTTGAATGGAGGATTTTAAAGTGCATTGATCTTGAAGGACAACATTTTTAACATTTGTTATAGTTTTCAATAAATAACTATTATTTGTTATTTATTTGTATGTATGTAGGTTAAGTAGTAAATTTTAATTTACGACATACTTGAAAATGTTCTCAGTAAATCACATTCTACTAGATTGACTTTTCAAATGAACCCTTGTTATAATAATATAATAAAAGCTGTCGATACTTGCTAATAAGAACGCGGAAGGGATACCAGGGGATATAATCAGGTAGAGGAATGATCCCCCTAATATACACTTTAAATTTTATACAAAAATGTTTTAAATATGTCTATACGTTATAAGCACGTATAACGCTCTTGTTTAATTATGAAACAGACATGTAAATAAATTTACATATCTGTAACTGTATACTTGGACAATACCTCGTATTTTCGGCATTTACTTCTGCTTAAGACATATGTTTCTGCCATTTATAGGCGTCGTCAGCTAAGCTAATGAAGCAATGTATACAAATGATACAAATCTTTATAAATCTGTATCTGTATATGACATTAAGCCGAACCGCTCATTAGATATAGCAAGTTTCATTCTATAAGGTGGCACTTATTTACGAGTGACATCTTACGGACGAAAGAGACTATACCAAAGAAAGCGATCTTTCGATTGACAAGCTATGCTCATACGAACCGAAAGGAATACGGGTAGTCCTTCTAAAACGAGCCAGGTGGCGGTAGATATACAAAAATGTTTTAAATATGTCTATACGTTATATGCACGTATAAAGCTTTTGTTTCATTATGAAACAGACATGTAAATAAATTTACATATCTGTAACTGTATACTTGGACAATAACATATTTAAAACATTTTTGTATACATATCTACCGCTACCTGGCTCGTTTTAGAAGGACTACCCGTATTCCTTTCGGTTCGTATGAGCATAGCTTGTCAATCGAAAGATCGCTTTCTTTGGTATAGTCTCTTTCGTCCGTAAGATGTCACTCGTAAATAAGTGCCACCTTATAGAATGAAACTTGCTATATCTAATGAACGGTTCGGCTTAATGTCATATACAGATACAGATTTATAAAGATTTGTATCATTTGTATACATTGCTTTATTAGCTTATCTGACGACGCCTATAAATGGCAGAATCATATGTCTTAAGCAGAAGTAAATGCCGAAAATACGAGGTATTATCCAAGTATACAGTTACAGATATGTAAATTTATTTACATGTCTGTTTCATAATGAAACAAAAGCTTTATACGTGCATATAACGTATAGACATATTTAAAACATTTTTGTTTATCTACCGCCACCTGGCTCGTTTTAGAAGGACTACCCGTATTCCTTTCGGTTCGTATGAGCATAGCTTGCCAATCGAAAGATCGCTTTCTTTGGTATAGTCTCTTTCGTCCGTAAGATGTCACTCGTAAATAAGTGAAGTATAGAATGAAACTTGCTATATCTAATGAGCGGTTCGGCTTAATGTCATATACAGATACAGATTTATAAAGATTTGTATCATTTGTATACATTGCTTCATTAGCTTAGCTGACGACGCCTATAAATGGCAGAAACATATGTCTTAAGCAGAAGTAAATGTCGAAAATACGAGGTATTGTCCAAGTATACAGTTACAGATATGTAAATTTATTTAAATTTTAGTAGAATATTATGTGAAGTAAATATATTATGTTAAAATGTGCTAAACGTTTACGTTTAGAGGTGGTTTTCTTGTGCGCGCATCCAAAAGGACCAAAAGTGAACGCAAATGTCACTGCAAAATACAGTGTGGCCCAAAAGTCGCTCAACCGAATGAAAAAAAAAGAAATGAAATTGTGTAGTACAAATACAAAATTTATTCTTCTATAATAAAAATAATACAAATATGTTTGAACAAAAACTGACTCTTTGGGATCACAGCTTATGTTCGAAGTGTCCTCCACCTTCTTCAATGCATCTCAGACATCGCTTTTTAACCGCGTTACAAATGCGCCGAAGTAATTGTTTGTCATCATTGAGTTTGGCGACTTCTTCGGTTATAACATTTTTCATGGTCTCAATATCCGGCAACTGATGATGGAATTCCTTATCCTTTAAAATACCCCACACAGCGAAATCTAGTGGGGTTACGTCCGGAGATCTCGGAGGCCATTCGACTTGACCTCTTCTTCCAATCCATCCGGGGAAAAATTCATCGAGAAATTCGCGAACAATTAAAGCGTAATGTGCTGGAGCACCATCTTGTTGAAGAGTTAAACATTGACCAGCAAACACTGGGTTATTGGCAAGTTCTTCACGTAGTTCCATCAACAAATCGAGGTATGCAACACCGAGGTAGCCGACGATCCGGGTATCTTCTATCAATGCCTGTAAGAGGCGTGGTCTGTAAACCTTCAAACCTAGTTCCTTCATTATTCGCTGTAGTGTAGAACGAGAAATATCCAGTTCATTTGCGGTTTTTCGGACAGATCGCGCAGGCGATTCAATAAAACTCTGAGCTACAGTTTGTAAGTTATCATCTGTCCTCAGACTACGGGTCCGGCCTGTACGCTTGGAATCATCCACAGAACCGTTTTTTTCGAATCTTTTTATCAAGCGATAAACAGTCTCACGCCTCGGAACTTGACAGTCAGGGAATTTTACCGCGAAATCAGAAAAAATGTGTTCATAATCAGCATGGTAACGATAGTACGAAGACACCAAGAATACCCGTTGCGCTACGGTATACCGATAATGTGGGCTTGTTGCCATGATAACGCGTTCACACACTTACAAACTCCGACAAGATATTGCTTCACACACAGACAACTGCTGTACTGCCGACAGACCAGCCGTCAACCTTGCATTAGGGGGAGAATGGCGCATATGTACTTCATTTTGACGTTGCGCGACTTTTGGGCCACGTGGTAGTTACGAAAATCTGAGGGATTTATAAAATTATGTATTAATTGACATAAATCAACAAAGAGAGTAGATGATATCCCAGGTCGAGGTAAATCATGTGCAACCTCAACACGAAAGTTTGGGTTATTACTAACTTGTTTAAAAAGTCAGGATTAACATCGAGAAGAATATTAGAATCAGTTTAATGTCTTTAGGGAATAGATTACACAAGAGTAATGATATTTGTGGCAGACGTCTTGCTTGGGCGCGCATTAACATGGAGCGAGATTGGTCAAACGTTATGTTTTCAGACACTAAATGCCCAGAAAGAGAGTGTGGTCCTCAAATAAAAAAACATTCAGGTTAAAGTGGATGTGGAGGATGGGAACTTAATATGAAAGTACGAAAATGGTTTGATAGCAATACGATCAGATGGTTAATGCAAGAAGAAAATTATCCGGAACATCGTAGTAGTATATTGTGCGTCCAATGAGAAACAGCAATTTCTATAACAAACAACAACTGAGTAGTTTTCGCAGTCACCGGCCAGAAATTTAATTGAAAACTTGTAGGTGGAAGGAAAAGTTTTGTGGAAAACGCGCGCCGATCTCTACAGACTATTTACGTTGAAAATTTGGTCTCAAGCATGAAGAATCGATGTGGAGCATTCATTAACAATCTAGACTGGACATCTTAGTAATTATTCAGCGCATTTAGTGTTTTACGTATATAATGGGTGCGGCAAAAATAACTAGGCGATTTAGTTCATTTATAATTATGACAAATAATACAATATTTGTAAATAGTTAACATCTGATTTTAATAAACGCTTTAGTTAAATTATTACATATTATTTGAAAATTATATTTTTTAAATGAGTTCCGTGATTATCACAAGATTCAGCTCTTTTAACCATATTTAACATAACAATTGTTTGGCGAATATCCCTTTTCAAATGTTCCAGCGTTTCTGGCCTGCCTTTGTAAACATTGTCCTTTAGATAGGCCTACAGGAAACAAGTGGCCAGTCGATATTGCCACCACGTGAAATAAGGCGATCCGGAAACATCGTCTGTAAAACGGACGGTTTCTTGACGTATAATTCTGTTGAATCCACATGTTTTTCAGATTTCGTCAAATTACTTAACATTTTACGGTATCGTTCGGCATTAACAATAACGGCATTATCTGCATCATCCTCAAAGAAAAATGGTCTTAAAATTCCAGCGCTGTAAACACCGCATCATATGGTGACTTTAAGATCACGAAGTGTAACGGTTTTTCATGAATTGTTCGAGGATTTTCTGTACCCCAAAACCGGGTGTTTTGTTTATTTATTTATTTATTTATTAGTCCACATAAGTGAGTAGCAACTGCGTTATTTGAATTTTATAGAAATATAAGTGAAGGTCTTTTTTCATAATTCGTCGTATAGAACGATCACTAAGTTGTAACTGCTGAGCACGGCGCCGTGAGGATTGTGGCCTTTGACTCATATCGTTCCGTACACGTGCAATATTTACTTCGGTTCGGCTTGTGCGCGGTCGGTCAACATGGCGCGCTGAACCAGTAATGAAAAATTTTGATATTATATTGCGACTGATGTTTGAATTTGGAGCAAAACGATTGCGATATTTTATTCGAAATTTTCCTTGCACGCACACAACACTTGAATTATTTTCATAATACCACTGAAATAGTTCTATTCGCTCTTGGTTTGTGTAACGTCGCTTAATAAATGCCTAACGTGTTATTGTACAACTGTCACAATACGACCTTTTGCGTAGCGTTCGCTGATTGCTACGATTTTAAATCGCTTAATTATTTTTGACGCACCCTTTATTTTAGTAAAATAAACCTTTTGGTTTTATCAATTAATTTTTTTTTAAATGATGACCTTTATTTAATTTTTATACAGACTGTATATGCATGAGATGGGTTTACTAAATATTAGTTTTTTTGTTTATGTATGTTCTGTTATTAGTAATAAAAATTGCTTTAAATTTAGGAGATCCCGCAATAAAGTCATTGTTGCATAATCAATCAAAAAGAAAATTTAGTGAGGGTTTGCATGAAATAGCCGCTTTATGTCATCAACAAGAACCATCCCAAAGACCTACAGCGGCTCAGTTACTAACGCATCCGTACTTTAGATTTCATCGGAAACATATGCATCTGACTGAATATCTCTTACCAGCATTACCTTTAAGTGACAAAGTTGCTTACAATAGAGGTAAGTATAATCTAGGTATTTGTTTAATCTAAATAACGAGCCATCGAAAAAATTCATAATTGGAGTATAGACTGTGAAATTGGGTTGATACTTTAGCCACTTCCACATGACATTTATTATTTGACATTGAAACTATAAGTTTGTGTCAAATTTTTCAAAACTCTTATTAAGAAAATTAAATTTGTTTAGATGTAAATGGACATCATTTTCAACAACTTCTGTAGCTATATGTAAATTTTGATTATGATTTCGATATTAAATAAATTATTTGTTTTCTTTTTTGTTGTAGTATCATTTCAATGCCATAACCTTTTTTTACAATGAAACTGTCAAGCATCAAGTAATGTGTCATAATGTGGGAGTGGCTGAAGTACCAACCCAATTTCACAGTCTACTCCAATTATGAATTTTTTCGATGGCTCGTTATTTACCTATGTTTATATTTTAATATAGGGCTGGATAAAATGTGATGGTAATTTTAATTGTTTAATAACAAGAAACAATTATTACGCATTTCTATAATTAATTTTGTACTTTATCTATCTTAAGGATATAGCGTGGGAAAGATAGGGCAGTATTTTCTGGCATATGATTCGACAAAAGGGGAGCAACATTCACACTAGGGAAATGCGTACATTCCGTTCATAGTTATCAATCGTACTAAAATTAATAAAACATTGGCAAATTACTTACAAATAAGATACTCTAATTAACTCTTCTTCTGAGCAAAACTTTTGAATTTGTTGCTTTTTCAAATAAACGTTTATTCATCCTTATATAATACGTACGCATATCGTAAGCTCCACTACTATGTGCTAAACGAAGAATAGATTCTCTAACTATGAATTAATCTTACTCCAAAGAAATTACTAATGTACAATAATGAAATTACTACAATATGTACAATGTATTCATAAATGAAGAGTGTTTGAATTTGGCGCGTTTTCGCTTTAGTTATTTGCGTTTTACAACATTGGTAGCCTACTGCCCACGATTTTTCCCTTTCATTTTGTATAAAAGTGGCGCTGGAGTTTTCATTTCTATTTTGTTTGTTAATAAAAATGCACTTTTAACTATAATTATTTATTGAATCCAACGTTTGATCTATATAATTTTGATTTTTACTAGTGTTGCAAAATACTACAAGCAGACAAAATTTGCCATTACCCCCACAAACTATTATATGACTAATAACGCGAACCGTAACGATTGTACGGCGAGATGATGACATAATTCGGAAATTTTGAAGCTCTTGGTTCATAATGTGATGAATCATCCGACGATGCATCAAGCCTGGTATCATCTCGAAAGATGTCGATGCATCGGGAAAAAATCTAGACAAAGGTGCCCGAATATGCTCGAAATTTTTCCGTGAATATAAATAACACTCGAGAGGATTTTAATCCATTCAACGGGTAGTCGCTGCATCTAGTTGATATTGTAATAAATAAACATTGATGTAAATTCTGTGTAAATAAATATTGTTTGGTTAGTTGTATTTTTAAGTTGTTTACTTAGTGTATACCGTTTTTATTGTTTCTCAATATAGTGTGTGTTTAAATTACCGTTAGTTTTATTTAGAACCCGCAGAAAGACAAATACATCTCAGTGGTGTCAGTGTGGGTTAATTATAATAAATAACGGACTAAGTGAACAATTAATATTCGTTTAAATAAATATACAGTGCGAAAAGACATTTATTTTAAATATCGTAATGGCGGGTAAAGTGAAACTCACTGAATTAAAAGTGACTGATTTGAAACGAGAACTAGAAGAGAGGGATGAGGATCCAATCGGCAAAAAGGCAATCCTCCAGCAACGACTTCGAGATGTGTTAATCCAAGAAGGCGAAGATCCAGAGAATTACTTCTTCCAAGTTCCAGGTGGGAATGCTGATGTAGATTTGCTGTTAATTCAAATGCGACAAATGGAGAAGAAGAATCAGGATAGTGTGAAAAGTTTGGAACAACGACTAATAGACGATTCGCAAACCTTGGAACAGCGTCTATTAGATTTACAAACTCAAATGGAGCAGAAGAATCTGGATAGTGCGAAAAATATCGAACAACGATTAATAGAGAATGCGCAAATTCTAATGCAACAAATAGAGCAGAAGAATCTGGACACTGAAAAGTTTGAAACAACGATTAATAAGACAATTCGCAAACTCTGGAACAGTGTCTAATAGATTCGCAAGCCCAGATGGAAGAAAGAAACCTAGAAACTTCTAGAATCCTCGAGAAAAATGTAAAAAAGAAATTACTGGAAAATTCTAGAACTTTCGAGAAAAGTCTGGAACAAATGGAGCAAACTCTGGAAATAATGGAGAAGAATTCTGAAAATTCGAGGATTTTAATTCATTCAACGGGTAGTCACTGCGTCGAGTTGATATTGTAATAAATAAACATCGATATAAATTCTGTGTAAAAAATATTGTTTAGTTAGTTGTTATGACTGATTAATACTTACTTTTTTGCTTATGTATAGGATAAATTGCTACTATCGTACAATGATTTTTTTTTGCTTTTAGCAGAAATATGGATTACAGTTCAGATTTAACTGTAATTGAAAAAAAAAAGAATAAATAAAAAGAGAAATTGTTTTCATGGGAACCTTCATGTGTTCAGTAAAAACAATTTTTTTCGTAAATGTCTGAACACAATGAGTGTAAAACCCTCTTTTATTAGCATAATATACATTAAATCTTTTACCTACACTTAGATAATTACATTAAAAAAATTATATAATCATTTCCTACTTAGAAATTTCATTCATATTCCACAATTATCACAATATCTGGTAGTTACTTGAGACCTAGGATGTCGAACAATTTCTGAGGACCTGAAAGAACTTACAATCTCATGAATGTATATGGTAAACATTAATATAAAATTATATTTAGATTATAATTTATTCACTATATTAACCAAACTATACAATTTCTAAGTATAAAAAAATTATATCTAACACACACACGAATCTAAATCAAGAACATTACTCACACATAACTAAATTTAATACCACAGTTCATTATGTTACATATTGTTCACGAATATATATATTGAAAACTACTCATCTTCAAGATCAGAACCTGAATCTAATGAAAATTCTGAGGATGACCCAGTATTTACAGTAAAAGTCAAATTTTCTAATACATTTTCAACAATATTATCTAAATCATACATTTTGTTTTCTTCTGTTATAACGCGATGAATGCTTTTCCATGAATGATTTTCCATGCGTCAGCATCAACCATGTCTAATCCTTCTAATAATAAATTTCTTACTTCGTCCAATTAAATGTCTTATTATTGGCCGCAACATGATGCTTGACTTGAGCCCATATAAGTTCAATGGGGTTAAGATTACAGTGATATGGAGGTAAACGTAAAACTGTACGGCCACTTTCTCTAGCTATTTCATCGACCACGTATGAAATGGATGACAAGATGTGTAATTTTTTACAAGCTCAAACAATTCAATCTTTAGCATGGAATTATCAGCTAGAATTCCTTTGGTTAAAAGCCATTCAATGAGTGCCTCCTTTTTCCATGATAAAGTAGGTGACTTTTTTGTTTTAGTAGAAGGATAAGGCATATTATCCATTACTATAACACTATTGGGCTCAAGAGAAGGTAATATATTTTGCATCCATGCGATGAACACCTCACTATTCATATCTTCATGGTAATCTGCAGTTTTCTTGGATTCAAATAATAACAAACCCCCATTCATAAAACCAGTTTGGCTGCCAATGTGAAGCACAATTAGTTGCTTTCTTTTGCCAGATGGATCTTTTAAACCAGTAGAAAGACCTTCAACAAATGATTGCCTTGGATAAAGTACTGTTGTATCTTTCCATATTTTTGCTTTTGTATAACCTGCATTCATCCATGTTTCATCTAAATAATAGATTTTTCTCCCTTCTGCACGAAACTTTCTTATACTTGTCAAATAACGACGTCTCCATAAGACAATAATATCATTTCGTTCAATTAATATGTTATTTCGTGTGCGTTTTTCCCACTTGAATCCTAGTTTCTTTAGGATTCCCCAAACTGGCATCCGCTTTAATAGGTTCACATATTTTTGTGCAAGTTGGTAACTCATTTTTAAAGAAAAATGAATGCACGTGCCTTCTAATCTACTTTTTGATACTTCATGTAAGCATCTCGGCAACTTCGTTTTCTTAATGGAGACTGTGTAACTCCAGACATTTCAATTTCCTTAATAATGTCAAACATAGTATTTCTACCAATCCCTACTCCCCTTGAAGTTTGACGAATAGCAGCTGTTTTGGACATATTAACTTTGTTCTTAAAATACACATTGTAAGCCATCAGCCTCTGTCCACTTTTTACATATTTTCCTTTACGATTTTTTGATGGACCTGGTAAAGCTGCGTCATCCATGCTCTAAAACGATTGCGATTAAATAAATGAAATAAATTAACGAGTGATAAAACATTTTTAGAAAATGATGTTTTCACTTTATAATCTCTATAAAGAACTATCTTTAACGAATATTAATAATAAATAGCACAATAAACAACTAGTAAAACATGTAATTGACTAATATAGAACAAATATAAATACCGGTCAATACTGACAGCAAAACGCTAATTTGACAGAACAAAATACATATAAATTTTACCTGTATAAAAGCGGCCTCTATTTTAGCCAATCACAAGCTCTTATTTTAAGCCATATCTTTCCCAACGGTTTATTCTTATTTGGAATAGACGATGGACACATATTTAGGGATAAACAAAAACACACAAATTATTGTTCTCCCGCTTAACACATTTGGTGTATTATCGTTTACGTTTAATACCATTATCAAAAAAAGGTTGTCACAGTTTTATTGCCGTAATGTTTCATTGGCAAGTAAAATAAATAGATTCATAAACAAATAAAAATATTTTTATAAAATTAAATATAGTGCATATATAGAGAAATCCATCTCGAGTGAAGTTTTGTGGTACCATAAAATTCCCTGGATTAGAGGATTTTTACGTTTGTCAGATACCGATCATGGGCTATTTACAGTTTAGGCAATTGCACAATCGAACGGGAACATGAACGGAAAGGTTTCCTAGATGCCCAATTAACGATAGGATTATTCGAATGCACAGGGATATTTAGTTTAATTTAGTGATATTTGCGAATTTTACGTATTTCGATAGCTAAGTTGTCATCATCAGTGGGTAAACCACTAATCAATGTTTAGTGGTTTTACTTACTGATGATGACAACTTAGTTATCGAAATACATATTTAGGATACGATTATTAATTGTGGTAAGGGGTTTTATATCTTCTTTGTGTGACTTAAAGATATTAGACTGTCTGTATTCACCTTAAACGAGAACTAAAATCACGAAAACCTTCTCGATCAAGCGCCGGATTTGGTGTATAAGTCAGTGTGTTACCGCTACCCTATCGGCCGGCTGATGATGTTCGAGTTCTAGTATTCCATAGTATATAAAACTTCAACTTTCCTATAGGGGTTAATTATTTGTTCCAAATGTGGAATGAATGAATAAGTTATTGTTATAGAATATGAGTCAATTATATTATAATGAGCTAGCCTTAGCGATTGTAATTTCAGCTTTTTTTTTCTGTTGAGAAAAATCAAAATTTAAGTACTTCTGATAGATATTAGTCTATTTACAATAACAAACAAGGCATGTCATAATCGCGTCATATAGCGTTGGTAAGTTTTTTATATTTTTTTATTGAATGCTTTTTAGGTTATGGTTGAAAAATTTAAATGTCAGAAAACAACACAAATAACAGTTGATATACATATAACGTTGTGAAGGATAGGTAACATAGTCTATTTCAAATGCGGCAATAACTTGTGTCTATTAAGTTACCACGCCTGATATTACTGATTGTCATGTCTCGTTTGTTTTTATAAACAGACGATGGTAAAACATTATCATAATATACTGTTTTTTTTTTTTAGAGGAACTGGAATCTTTAGAAAATATTAGGATGATGTCCGAAATGGAAATAAATACATATGACTGGGATTTTTAATAAGAGTATATATATTGCTTTCATAATATTTATTAGAATCAATGTTTTGTAATTTAATACTTTTTGTTCTTTTTTGTCTTTGTACAGATACTTTAAACATTTCTTCTTTTATAAGAAATAAAACAAATATCGTTTTGTATAACATTATTTCAGGTAATTTCCAGCATATTATCATACTTAAAAGTATTTTATATTATTATCACTATTATCAATACAACAGCAAAAACATTCAATGTAAAATGAATTAGGAATTACATTATTTATGTATTGTCAGCATTGAAGCTCTTGACATTGCTGACAATTACTGATCAACTGGTGATCGTATGATTCAACTTGAATATAACTATTTGCTATTTTCAGTCTATTCTGTAATAAGTTTGTGGCTCTATTTAAGACGACATCTCTATCACAGTCATCATCTGAAATAAAGAAAACATTATAAGAAACATAAAGTATAATTAAAACTGAAAAAATACAAATCTAACGGAACAGAAATGTTCGAGACAATACTGATATATTGAATGATTAAATCTGTATTCAATCACCTATCCATTCATAAAATTCGTCTTTCTCATAAATTACAATAAATTTACAATTGTTTAGTTAATTAAAAAAAAATATTAATTTAGTGAAAACTTTAGTGAATCTTTATTAAGGTTTTAGTGTTTTGGTGTTTTAATGCGCTCCCAGACATTTCTCGCTTTTGGAATTTTAAGATACTCTATTGAAATATATCACTAAAACAATATAAAAATATTTCATATCTAATACAGAATTTAATTTGGTATAGAATTAGAATATTTCGTCATTTTTTTTAAACATTTTAAAGTTAGGCATTTTATTTTATTATTAAAAAAAATCTATTCAGTTTTACTTTCAATAGTGTTAATGTAAGTAGTTATTAATAGTTGGCTTTTATCATTTGAATGTAGGTATACAAACTTTGCAACATTTGAAAATTTTATGGCCCATCAAAAGACAAAACTAACTCGACTGATGCCAAAGTATGTTATGGGAATGTGTTTGTTAATCTAAAATATGAAGTTGATATGGTGGAGTTTATCGACTTTTAAGATTGCGGCTCACGGTTGAATGTTCGATCTGGTGCTAGGTGGTAGATTTTGATATGTTTTTTATCTACCATATACATAAAAATAAATTGTATCTACTGCAAGTATTTCGAAGCACAAAACAGTTTAGTTAGCAGGCAAAACAAAGAGTAGCAAGCTTTTCTTTAATTAAAATAGGTTAAAAGTGTTACACAAAAAATCCTTATTCACTAGAATTGTCTTTAAATCTTACATATTGCTGTGGACTTTTCCCCGCAAATATTTTGAAAAGTTTCATTATTTATGAATGCACATTTATTTTGAACTTATTATATTTTATTTGACTAACGCAGTTGAAGCAAGCCGTTTTGCTTTGCTGCGTACGTTTGTATAACTGTATTTTTTTTATACGAAGCCGATGGCTTTGCTGTATCCAAATCAGACACAAATGTGGAGTGTAGAAAGAAAGTCGTGCTTATTGAAATGATGAATCTTTATCTTTGATTTATTAATTTCGGTTTTTGTTTTAATTGTGTTGTTGTGTTTGAGTATATCATTACCGTTTTATTTACGAGATAGTGAATTTCGTAATTTGATTTTTAACACTTTCTTACACACGCCGTGTCTCGAGTCTTTTGTGAATATATTCTTACGTAAGTTATATATTATTAAAAGATATTTTCATATTTAATAGAGTTAATACTGTATTTTTCTATTGTACATTTATTTTAATTTTTGAAATTTAATCTTAGTTATTTGATATAAATGAAAAAGAACGTTTTTTAAAATTTCTAATATAAAAAATTTCTGTAACTTTAAAATTTTGTTCGCTTGGGATATCAAGGGCATATTTTTTCATATGGATTGCACATGCGTTAGAGTTTGTTTCGGGGTGTCATATTAGTTTGTTTATTTTAGTTTCTTGTGGGAGAAATTAAAAAGCATCTTTGAAATTTATTAGTTTTAATTTTGATTGGCAGTCATAAAGGAAGTTTTTTATTGTATGCTACGGTCATTTTCATACAATATTTTTACCTTAATAATATTGTTTAATGACGCAATATTAATCTTTATACTTCATAAAGATATTTTTTTATTTTTGTATTAAAGTTTCATTTAAAGTTTATTGTGATTTTTAATTAACCTTACTTGAAGAAGTTTACTAGTAACTTAAAGCAATATAATTAAAACATTTGTCAATACTCTTTTACAGGCGCATTATAAATTTGTAGAAGAGAAAAACCACGTTTTCCAATTGGAACCCTGAGGCAAAAGCAGTCTCATTTTGAAAATTAACCGACTGAATATTCAAGCTGGACAGATATATAAAATCACAATTCATACCAATATGTAAACTACTTTAATCATAAAAAAATACTACATTAAAAGTGGCATTAATTCAATATTTTTTAGAAAAGTAGGACTTTGTTGAACAAAGATCAAAATTTATAAAGTTTAAAATGTGATATTCATAGTATTCAAATTTTAATTATTACTAAAAAATAATCAAGATGGAAAATTAATTTTTATTGTTAAGTCTTCTCTATATAGTCACCATCCAGAGTTATACATTTTCGCCAATGTTTCCTGAACTTTCGAAGGCCGTCATTTTAGAACTTAAATGTCATTTGTGTTGTCAAATCTCCGACCTCCAATTATTTTTTGAGGTCTGGGAATAAGAAAAAGTCGCCTGGGGCAAGATCGGGAGAATATGGTGGATGTCAGTGGCGGCTCTTGATGACGTACGATGTGCGCTGCTGCACGGATGAGACTGCTTCGTTTAAGCTTTCATATATACAGAGAAGCAAGTAACCGTACCGAAATCTTCCGAAATAGTTCGAAGTAGTCTCATCCGTGCGGCAGCGCACATCGTACGTCATCAAGAGCCGCCACTGGTGGATGTGGAAATATTTGAAAGCCATATCACTTTAATTCTTCAACCGCATATCGAAATGAGTAAGCAGGCATTGTCGGCAAGAAGACAGACATCTTTGGTGATAATACCGCGCCGTTTCTTGATCAGAGCATCACGCAAACTAAGATCAGTGTCATTCGTGATCATTTGGATGGTTGCTTTTTGGTCTAATAGGATAAAGTCTCTCCACTTTCTTCATTGCGGCAGCATCGTCCGTGAGTGATTGTCTTCCACTTCTTGGATCATCTGTTCGCAATTGGATTAACAGTAAAGAAGAAAATTTTTTCATAGACGAAATGAAGAAACGAATTTAGCGTTTGGAGAAATCTGTTGCACTAAATGAGGATTATGTGGAAAAATAATTATGTACATTGCTAGTACAATAAATTTACTTCATTTTGAAACTGGTTTTATAATTTCGTCTTTTCTTATTCTTATTTAATAGAGTTGGAGACCTTATATATTCGATCAATCCGCCCTCGTATTAAGAACTATGTTAAAAGCCTGTCTTTGGAGACTGTGGTTAAGTAACCCCCCCCCCAAAAAAAACGTATACCACCTCTTACCACAATAATAATTGAATCCTAAATACTTATTTCGACAACTAAGTTGTCATCATCAGTAGACAGTGCACGGATGAAATTGCTTCGTTTAAGCTTTTATATATACAGAAAAGCGAGTAGGTGCTACCGAAATCCGAAACCGAAAATAGCCGCGACTGTCAGTAGGTAAAACCACCAATCAAAGCTAATACAAAGATCGTGCATCACTTTACAAAGCGTCCACGTATAATACACAGGATTTGAACCGATTAAACAAATTAAAATTACATAAACTTACCCCTCTTAAAAAACGGCATACATGTGTTTGTTCTCACGCCCTCAACTTTTCTACCTCTTTTCTAAGAATGAAAAGAGACAACTATTTGGGATAGGACCGTTGTCCGAATTAGTAATATTAATTTTATTTTTAACGATTTTAGTATAATTTTTAAAATGCGTTTGTAAATAAATCTAATGCACGTCTTAATATTAATTACATATTTATAGCAAACGCCAATTAAGTTGGCGCGAGGAGGGGTAAGTTCGCGCAGGATTAGAAGTAGTGGGGAGATTTGTATTTGGTTTTACATCAAATGTCAGATAATTGTAACCTCTGATCGTATATCACTTTATGATCCCCTAGCAAATACATTATGTTCCGTCAAACGTCAATGACAAATGTATTCTGACAATTACTTGAGTAGTGGGGGTAGACGTTTTCAAAAACGTTTTCTGCGCACCCCCTCCTCGCGCCAACTTAATTGGCGTTTGCTATACTTGAATGTATTAAAAACTTGATTTTGTACGAGGTATTGGCTTTAGTATACAGAATATTATGCCTTTTATAACGTCGACAGCTGTTAGTACGTAAACATTCGCTGTGTGTGTAACTTCAATAGAGGTATAGCAAGCGCCAATTAAGTTGGCGCGAGGAAGGGGTGCGTAGAAGCCGCTTTTAAAAACGTCCACCCCCACTACTCAAGTAATTGTCAGAATACATTTGTCATTGACGTTGACGGAACATAATATCTTTGCTAGGGGATCATAAAGTGACACACGCTTAGAGGTTAGATTTATCTGACATTTGATGTAAAACCAAATACAAATCTCCCCACTACTTTTAATCCTGCGCGAACTTACCCCTCCTCGCGCCAACTTAATTGGAGTTTGATTACATTCTGAATATTTTCAATTCATTGACAGCATATATTAGAATTTTCAAGGAGTTTTTAATTTTGGGGTTCACGTCGTCATTGACACAATATTTTATTTATTCATATTCTATATGAATACATTTTTCATACGTCGTCATTTTATTTCAAGGACACCTGTATAACATTTGCGGAGTGAAAATTGTTGCCAACAGAATTTTTGGTCTTCATTTTTTTTAACAAATTGAATGGAGAACGATATTCAGAACATTTGGTTTGCAATGGAGATTTAGAGTAGTACTAAAGCTATAACGTCAACAGCTAAGGTGTGGAAGAGAGAATAGCTTATTTAACTTCAGCAAACTTCTAGCAAAAATATTCCTATCATAAGAAAATATGTAACTATGTTATATATTTCAAAATAAACTCATAAGGAATGAGCCCCAAAAAAGTTTTCAGAGTATGCCATGAATTAAATCAGGTATGTCTTAGATTGATTAAATGATGTAACCTACATTTCGTACTATTAGTAATAGGTTAAATTGTAACTTGTCAATTTGACTAATATTTATTTACAAATAACACTTCGTCAATTCTCTAAGCTCAGACGTGAGTTATATGTCTATCTCAGTTCACAAGGTGCGCGCTTGGATAGGAATTATGTTTCCTAAAATTTTGTAGTTCCTGTTATAAACCAACGTGGCGCTCGTATCGATATATATCTAGTGACTTTAGAAATTCAGAAATGTGTATGTTACGTGCCTTAATTCCAAATTTTGTTGGTAGTATTATTAACCTGTCCTGTATTGCAATTGTTTTTGTGTGTTGTAATGTGCCATTTTGTGTGAAAAACATATAATTTTTATATATACAGGGTGAGTCGTGAGGAATCGACCAAACTCAAGGAGTGTATTCTACTGGTGAAAGTAATGTAAAAAAAACTCAAATGTTGTTATCCGATTTTTATTTGTTTTCGAGTTATAGCGTAATTAAAAATGTAGATTTAGTATACCATGTTTATGTATGTATTCGTAAAAACAGTGAAACCCCGGTAGCAATTCATTATAGGGAAGTCTTCCTAGCTGAAGCGCTACCTGTTCGTGGTTTTCCGAACTACCGGTAGTGACATTGAAAGCAGTCGAGAAATAGTGTAGAGTGGTTTGTATGCCTAATGCGTCTAATGTCACTACCTCTAGTTCATCGCTGATATAGTGAGGGCGCTGCCATCATAAAAAATGTTCCCTATACCTTGGAGTAAATTATAACATTGTGTTCGGGTATTGTGACATTGACTTGACGTTTGTACGACTCTAGTGTAACAAACTAAAATGCCACACACTTATTATAATTTAGAATATGCTAATATGGTGTTTGTTTATGGATTTTGTGATGGGAATGCTACAGCTGCTGCTAATGAATATCGTCAACGGTTTCCACCTCACAGACATCCTAATAAAACTGGATCTATTAGTGTATTCAACACATTGTGCGCGACCGGAAAGCTTCCCAGTGTAAACATAATATCTGAACGAGGCAGTCGACAACAATTACAAGAAGTAGAAGATATTCTGGATGTAGTAGAAGAAGACGCAACTACCAGCTCACGGAGAATTAGTATTCAATTGGGCATTCCACAAACAAGGGTGATAAAAACACTCCACGAGCATGGCTTACGCCCGTACCACGTACAAAGAGTACAGCACCTACAACGAGATGATAATCGTAGACGTATGGAATTTTGTCGATGGATAAATGATAATCCTCGTTTTGTATCGCGTATACTGTTTACGGATGAAGCGAAATTCACCCGTGACGGTATTAATAATTGTCATAACCAGCATGTATGGTCAGACGAAAATCCACACGGAACAGTCGAAAATAACTTTCAACATAAATTTTCGGTAAACGTGTGGTGTGGTATGATCGATGGTTTTTTAATTGGTCCTTACATTTTTGAGAATCGCCTCACGGGAGACACCTATTTACATTTTTTAGAAAATGAACTGCACGGACTGCTAGAGGATGTTCCCATAAACATCAGAATCCAAATCTTCTACCAGCACGATGGAGCGCCTGCACATTACGCTCGTGCAGTCAGGCAACATTTGGCTGAAAGGTTTCCAGGGAGTTGGATTGGACGTGGTAGTCACATTGGTTGGCCTCCTAGGTCTCCAGACCTCACGCCACTCGATTATTGTTTATGGGGCTGGTTAAAAAATGAAGTGTATCAAGTAAAAGTGGACACTCGTGATGCACTAATTCAACGGATTATGAATGCTGCTGACAATATCAAACATCAACCTGACGCAATCAGGAACGCAACCAGCGCCCTTGGTAGACGATGTAAAAAATGTTTTGAAATGAATGGCGGTATTTTTGAAAATATGTATATTATAAAGAACGATAATACCAATAAAATACAAAAACTTCAATGTATGAAATTTTGTTTACTTTTAATTACGCTATAACTCAAAAACAAATAAAAATCGGATAGTAACATTTGAGTTTTTTTACATTACTTTCACCTGTAGAATACACTCCTACAGTTTGGTCGATTCCTCACGACTCACCCTGTATAGTGTGTTTTATATTTAGAGTATTTTATTTAGCAGACTTTTGTTTATATATGTATATTTACAGGAAAAGTGCATTTAGGTTAAAGCATTGATATCGGACAATTTGAAGGTCACAGTTTTACAGAATTACTAGAATTTTCAAAACAAAGAAAGCTACAGTACTCCAATTATAGTTTTTTTTCAGTATGGAATTTATATACAATTTGTGTATGATATTATTGCCATAAATTTGTTTTAAAAAAGACATTTACAAAATATTGTATGCAACAATTTCAAATGAAATTCGTTTTGAATACTTAATAAAGTGCAATAGCCACAAGGAGCAACTTTGTGTCTCTATAAGAAAAGAGTTTATTAAATTAATTATTTTCAATTATTTGAAGAGAGAGCTTCCCGTTTTTTATATTTTTTCGAAAGTGTAAGAATAAATATTTAAAATCAAAAAAGAAATAATTTCACATTCATGTTTGATAATTTCTTATAAAATCGGTCCTTAATGTAATAATTATTTGTACTAATCAATTGAAAACTGCCTGTTTTTCAATCCATGTATTTATGTATTCAGATGTTTGATTCGATTAGATTTTTAATTTGTTAAGGGCTGATAAGCCCTTGAAAGATTCATTTACAACAGTAATGCAGGCTTTTCTCAGTTCTTGTTAGCTTAAGCAATCTGTTAATAAAATTAAAACTCATATTGTACAAACAATTACTTAAGAAAATTATTTTTATTTGTGATATATATTTTGTGACAATGCCTGAATTTTTAAATTTTTGATTTTAATTTAAAGATTATTGTTTTTTTAATTACAATGATGTATTTTATCATTATAAAAACTTTTAGTTCATTATATATGAGTATTTTTTTAATACCTATCTGTACTAAAATCTCTTCAAATGTCTTAATTTTGCGAACAAAGTTTAATCCATGTATTTATGAAAATATCAATAAATCTATAAACATATGTAATTGTATTTTAAGAAATTCAACGAAAGACAAAAGTGCTATAATATACTTTTCATTAAACTTATTTTCTAAATTATCATACAGTTGAAGTAATTTGCAAAGTGTAAAAATAAATTTCGGCTGTATGTGTCTCTATTTCCGAGCTTTGCTTTTTTGTTCTTTTTTTTAAGGTATACATGAATTAAAAGTGATAAAATAGTATATTAAAAAACAAGTTTCATAAGGCACCATTTTGCCGCACGAGATCAGTTTAGAAAACGAGCCGCGATAGCGGCGAGTTTTCTAAAGAGCGAGTGCGGCAAAACGCCTTATGAAACGAGTTTTTTATACTATTTTTTCTATTTTGCGTTTTTTACATTAATAACTTGCTTAAATTGGAATTATTTAATTTGAAAGTTCAGAGTTTAAGTTTTATGTAAAGCATGCAGTTGGTCACATTGATACTTGACATTTTCAAATTTAAATCTTGCTATCCGCGAAGTATATTATATTACATATTATTTACTAATTTTCGTTAACATTACTTGATACTTCATTTAAAAATATAAACATGAGTGACATAGAAACATATATATGTTGTTGTCAATTGTATACAACATACGTTGTTTGTGTAAAATACGGACATATATCATATCTGTCAAATGTACATAAATTCTTAAAATCAAATGACAGCAATGATATTTATTTCTGTATTCGAACAACGCCAACACTGAAAAATGAAAAAAAGCGTATCGAAATGAAGCTCATTTCGATACTGTTTTGGGTTTCATAATGATTTCATTTCGAACGCAAAATAGAAAATAGTATATTAAAAAATAAGTTTCATAAGGCAGCATTTTGCCGCACGAGATCAGTTTAGAAAATTGTATACAACATACGTTGTTTGTGTAAAATACGGATCTGTCAAATGTACATAAATTCTTAAAATCAAACGACAGCAATGATATTTATTTCTGTATTCGAACAACGCCAACATTGAAAAATGAAAAAAAGCTTATCGAAATGAAGCTCATTTCGATACTCTTTTGGGTTTCATAATGAGTTCATTTCGAACGCAAAATAGAAAAACTTGTTTAAAGGTTTGTTCGAGCGTCTACAGCTTCTACATTATTCCACACCGGTGTAGAATAGTGTAGACTGTAGAGGCTACGAACAAGCCTTTAAAATACTATAATTAATATACATATTACTAAATTTAAAAACCGCCCTTTTTTTTTCAATCGACTGTGCCTCTAACTAAGTTATAACAGGAATTATAAATAAAGAGGGTACGACTTTTTAACGTTAAGTTTCCCTTCTACTCCTTATCCCTGTCTCAGTTGTTCACGGCCTACCTAGGATCTAAATTTTGTGAGTCGCTTGATATGTTGCCATTAGGATGTTTTAACGAATATTAATAGAATCACTTAACGCATCTGTAAGATATACATTTTCAAGTTATTTCTATGTTATATTTTTCAAATGACAATAAGAATTGTTTATTACATTGCATATATTTAGAAATATTTTATTCACTAATGAAAACAATGTTGACAAACTTTGAAGTAGTGTGGTGAATACATTCAATAAATAGGTGTGGTATGTGATACAGATTTTCAAATAGAAACTTCGATGATATAACTAATCGAATTACGTAACGATTTACATAAAGTTTGCCTGCAAAAATTTGAATGAATATTCATCTTGATTATTTAATAATGTAATAACATTTCTGTAATATTTAGATAATAAATTTCGGATTCCTTGCTTCTTTGAGAAATTACAGTTAAACCTAAATTGAAAATGCTGATACGGTAATATCTTTCAAAAGTAGGGAAATAGTTTCTCTATTTATATTATAACCTTTTGTGTATATTTTAACAATATTTCGATTATATAATATACATTATTTTTTTCATATGTAAGAATAAAAACAAAAATATCTTATTTTGACCTTGGGAAAACTAATTTGCATAGTTTGCTTTAATTCTAAAAATATATTGATATTCACATAACTTGTTTAGTTGCATTTAAACGATTGATCTTATAGTTATTTGACACAAATTTTGTTCGCAGGTTTTACATGAATATATAAAGCAAAAAGTGAGATATTATGAAACGGTTCGTATTCTTTTAAATACTAGAGTACCACCTACTTTTTATTGAATAACTTTTCCTTTTCTAAATGAGTAAAATGCTTACCCGGAAGTGATTAACAAAAAAAAAATATTTAACTGACATTTATCATTTATCAATATTGCTATATATGTAGAGAGTACTGTGAAGTGAACTTTGTAAGATTTGCTACAATACTTTGTGAATTGTTCTCATTATCATTTTTCTTGTAAAAAAATAGTTTGCAAATCCCTTTAAAATAAAAGATAGCAATAAAACGAAATATTTTTTGTGATTTCATTTAAAAAATAGATAGAAGTAAAATTACTTTCGGATGAGACTATACTCTATTTTTAAAGTAGAGAGACGAATTTCTGAACAGACCACTTGACAGTGAAATCTCATTGATTGAAAGCAAGGCCAAATTGCTTTCAACCAATAAGATTTCACTGTCAAAGTGGTCTGTTCAGAAATTCGTCTCTCTACTTTAAAAATAGAGTATAGCGCAGAAACACATTTTAGTAATTAGAACGAGAGACACCTCATAAATGAGAGAAACAGCTAGTAGTATAAATCCGTGTACTATACGAGCCACAAACGTTTATCGATTATTTGTCAGTCGATACCAGGCGCTCGATCTGTGTGTTTCGTGGTGGTCTTGTACGTACATTGCTCCCGCTGCCGATTGCTGCGACTGCTCAATGTTTTTAAGGTGTTCAGTATTTTTGTAATGCCATCGCTCGCGTAGCTTCAGTCTCATCCGAAAGTAATTTTACTCTATCTTAAATGAGGGAAGGTAATGGATTTTAGATACGACAAAAATATTGATCACTAGGTACTTTACATATTGCATACAACAAAATATATATACTATATGTATCTGTATATATTAGATTATTTTCATTTAGTCTTAATATCTGCTTCAATCCTTCAAAGCATTGAATGTACATATTCATTTTTTTTTAATTATCTAGGTTTAAATTTCCTTAAATTCTCCAAGACATACATAAACTTCTGTTTGGCTTCAGTTCGGCTAATTATCTCGACACAACGCACAAAAATAATACATCTATCCCATATAAATTAATTTGGATTCTTCGGAAAAATATATCTCATTGCTCGATAGTCCATTGTGCATGATTTTTTGTCTATTTAAGCATACTTCAATTAATCGCCTTATTAACTGTAAATAAAACATTTTTTGACGCCGGTCACATCAATCGATTCACTGCCAAATTTCTGTTGACATTGATGCTCTGTTTCTCAAGGCAGTCGCTCCAAGACATCTCTGTTTGTGTTGCTCGTTTCTTATCAGCATTGAGTTTTTTATTTAGTTTCCAGTTTCATTGTATTTTTTAATACATCACACAGTGGATACACTGTACTTTATCCTATTTATTTAGTCAGCTTTTCATTAGATAATTTTGCGAACTTTGATATGTTTACGCTTTGAACAGTAAATGGTAATTGTGTACGTTTCTTAAATGTAAGGGTGGTATACCTTATCTCTAACAGCCGTACTTAATTTCCATAATACGAAAAAACGTGTTACTTCTATAATAAATATTCAATGTTTTATCTTAAAGCGTTATTTAAATCGAAATCCACGTAAGCCATACGCTAAATAAATAATAAATAGTAGCAGTACAAGATTTTTCAGAAATATGGATTCCTTTACAAATGTAATTTTGAAATTTAAAACAAATTTGTGTTTTAATATAAAGATGCAGCTTTAAATTTTCTGCCCTTGTTTTGTATTCGAAACTTCAGCAGATATAACAATTAAGGAAAAAATGGTAGCAAAACATAGAGATGCACAAATTGTCTTCATGTCTTCTAATAATAATATGTAGTGCTGAGGATGTTTGCGGTACGGCAGTGTATAAACACGATGCAGCGAAACACTTTAGTTAGTCGTGAACTGGCAACGTGATCGTGTGTTGTCTTGAGCTCTATTTAATAAGTATGACGGACGTGCCCAAGCCAAGAAAGCGCCCATTGTATAACGACGTGAAGAAATTTATCCGAGACTTTCCCGATTTGTATTATAATGGAGCAAAAGTGGTTTGTAAATTATGCGATAAACAGTTACTTTGCTGGGACAAATACGACTGTAAAAGACATGTTGAAAGTGTACACCACAAAGACAAAAAAAAATAATGTGCTGTCTAAAACGCAATTCATTTTCGATTTATTGACAATGCTACTCGTCTGCGATGTGCCAGTTCACCTGCTAGATAAAAAAGCCTTTCACGACTTTTGGAATAAATACAATTCCAACATAAAGCTACCGGCACGGAGAACGTTACTCACCTATTTACCAATTGTGCGTGAGGACATTGAAAACAGAATGAAAGCAGTAGTAAATGATAAACAGTTATGGGTATGTGTCGACGAAACGACAGATCGAAAAAAACATTCTATTGTGAATATTATAGTGCGTGTACTAGATCCTGTCAAATCAACATTTCCCATTTTATTAGCCAGCAAAAGATTGGAAAAGTGCACTAGCGAAGTAATTACGAAGGTAGTGCTCGATACGCTACAAAAATTTCAAGTTTCAACTAATCAACTCCTGATGTTTATGAGCGATGGTGCTGCGACAATGCGTTCTGTAGGCCGTTCTCTTAAAGCAGATTGTGACAGACTTTTGCATGTGACATGTAAAGTTCATGCTTTACACCTTGTGGCACAAACTATTCGGCAATGTTATCCAGAGGTGGATGTATTAATAGCAACCACAAAAAAAGTGTTTCTAAAATCTCCCAAACGAATTCGAGAGTTTCACAGTCGGTGCCCTGGTATTCCCGAACCACCAGAGCCAATCCTTACACGTTGGTTAAAGGCGGCATTTTATTATGCCAAGTATTTCCAACAAATAAAATCTGTGGTTCTACAATTCAATCCTGCCGAAGCTGTAGCCATTAAGGAAAGCCAGAGACTCTTTCAAAACCCTTCCCTTGATGCAGATTTATATTTATAACAATCATATAGGATTGTTTAACGCAATCGAGAAATTTCAAAATACTGCATTATCGTTAGCGGAGTCACTGCAAATACTGGACGATGTACACGCCCAGCTATGCGCAGTAAATGACAACAAAAATGTTAATGTAATAGAAAAGTTCGAGAGTGTGATAAACAATGATTTTGATTTTACCAGATTAAAACAAATTAGTAATGGTGCAAGTGTAGATTCGGTTTCTATCTATAAAGATTATTTTAATTGTGCGTGTGTTACATCCGTAGATGTCGAGCGGTCTTTCTCAAAATATAAAAAAATTTATTCATCACGGCGTACATCGCTCACCGCTACAAATATGGAAACGTATTGTAATGACTCATTCGATGACGCGAGGCGCGTCATCGCTCTGGACGTTTTCCCGACAGATTTGGAGCATTCTAGACAAAACGTTCCCATTGATATATAAGCCGTCGAGGAAGGGATGTAGACATTCGATACCCAAGTCTCGCGAAGTAAACATAAATATAGTTACATAAATATAAAATACATAAATGTACTTATTGATGTTAATAGTTAGTTTTATATTGTTATATGTTTTAATATTAATATAGTGTGTGTGTCTAAAGTTATTGTTAGTTTTATTTAAGAACCCGAAAGACAAACGTTCAGTGGTATTCAGGTGTGGGGTAATTAATAAATAATAAACTAAGTAGACAATTAAGTGTTAATTAAGTATTCGTTTAAATAAATATACAGTGCGGTAAGACGTTATTTTAAATATCGTGATGGCCAACAGAATGAAACTGATCGAATTAAAAGTGTCCGAGTTAAAACGAGAATTAGAAGAGAGGGATGAGGATACAACTGGCAAAAAGTCGATCCTCCAGCAACGGCTTCGCAATGTGTTGATCCAAGAAGGCGAGGATCCAGAGAATTATGTCTTTCAAGGCGGAGATGCTGACGTGAATTCGCTGTTGATAAAAATGGAACAAATGGAGCAGAAAAGCCTGGAAACTTCTGGAAATTTAACAAAAACTCTAGAACAAATGGAGCAGAAGAACCTGGAAACTTCTGGAAACTTAGCAAAAACTCTAGAACAAATGGAACAGAAGAATCTGGATAGTGCGAAAAATATGGAACAGCGTCTAATAGATTCACAAACTCAAATGCAACAAATGGAGCAGAAGAACCTGGAAACTTCTGGAAACTTAGCGAAAACTCTAGAACAAATGGAACAAAGAAACCTAGAAACCGCTAGAATCCTCGAGAAAAATCTGGAAAAGAAATTACTAGAAAATTCTAGAAACTTCGAAAAAAGTCTGGAACAAGTGGAGAAAGTTCTAGAACAGCGATTAGCGGAAAAATCAGAAGCGTTAAAAGAAGAGGTTTTCATAGCTGTAGAAGAGAAAATTGGAGAACATTCTAGACTTTTAGAGGCAATAATGATTGAGATGAAATTACCCGCCACCACGAGTCATTCTGATCCCAAGCAGGTCAACGAAGAAGTCATACCGCGGCCCATCGAAATAAAAGAAGAATTTGTGACTATTTCAAAGACCAGAATCAAGCCACCAACCTTTGATGGAAAGACGTCATGGGCAACTTACCTGACGCAATTCGAAGCGGCCGCAGAAGCAAACGCATGGTCTTCTGCCGAGAAGGCGACTGCTTTAGTCATAGCATTGAGGGGTGATGCTAGTGATATTTTGCAGACATTGCCTCCTGAGGAACGTAAAGATTATTCTCAACTCATTAAACGCTTGGAGATGAGATATGGCCATGCGCATTTGGAGCAAGTATACCATACCCAACTGAAGAATCGAGCACAGAAGAAAGGCGAGAATCTTCAGGAATTTGAGGCAGATATTGCTCGTCTAGTTCGACTTGCATATCCGATGGCGCCAGATAATTTCATGGAACACCTAGCTGTCCAGACGTTCATAGATGGTCTCCGGGATATTGATACGCAGCAAGCATTAAGGTTGGCAAGACCGAAAACCTTGATCGATGCTTTGGCGCACGCGCTTGGGTTTGAGACTGCTAAACAAGCCTCTCGGAACAATGCTCGTGGCTGTTCTGTCGACGAACAGGAAAATGAGGAGTTCATGGAGCAGGTGGTTAGTCAAGTCCTAAATCAGATCAAATCAAATAAAAGTGCGCGGCCATGCGGGAATTGTAGAAGAAACGGTCATATCCAGAATAAATGTGATAAAAAGACCAAGAAAGAATCCGCTGAGAATCCGAAAGTCCCAAGGACTGCCCAAATCGCATCCTTGCAAAATCAAACCAATGGCCTGTATGTGGATGCTATTATGGAAAGAAGAACCTATGCTTGCTTGCTAGATACTGGATCGACGAAAACCATTGTACGACCCGATTTAATATCCTGGAATAAAGAATTACTTTCTAGCAAATGGAGACTAAGGACAGCTACTGGAGAAGCAGCTTCTGTGAAAGGTGAAGTAGATGTCAATTTTGTCATAGGACCAACATCAATCCGACATCGTGTTCTCGTAGCCGACATAGAAGAACAGATAATCTTGGGATTAGACATCATGAACACCTACGGCTTCCAGTTAAACATGAAAGAAGGCACTTTAAAAATAAATAATGAGGAATTGTTTCTTCATGGGAAAAATTGTGGGAGTATACAAGTAATTACAGCAGAGAATGTTGTTCTGGATGCAAGAAGTGAGACATTTTTGACGGCGTGTACGGAAGGTGATTATTTGGACGGAAATGTTGCAATGTTGGAACCAAAGGCTGATGATGACGAGGTGGGTCGAGGAATAGTAGTTGCCAAAATGCTGGTTAAGACTCAGAAGACTGTACCGATAAGGGTAATGAATGTGAACCATTACCCTGTTTCATTGAAGAAGGGTACTATTTTGGGGTGGTGTTCGCCAGTGTCGGCCGTCGTTCATCGCATAGAGGCGAAGAAGAACGGATTCGTGCAGGTTCCTGAGAAATTGTCCAAGATAATCGACTCCGCCTGTCAAGGATTGAGCAAGAAGGAACAAAATCAAGTTAAGGACCTAATCAAACATTATGAAGACGTCTTCGAAACTGAGACTGGTACGAAAGGTAAAACCAATATTGTAATGCACAAAATAAATACCGGCGATGCAAGTCCAATTCGACAAGGACCAAGAAGGTTACCACTGGCAAAACGTGAGGAAGCCAAGCAAATTATACAAGATATGGAAGGCCAAGGAGTAATTGAACCATCGAATAGTCCATGGGCTTCACCGGTGGTCCTTGTCAGGAAGAAGGATGGATCTACCAGATTCTGTGTGGACTATCGTCGTTTGAATAGTGTGACCAAAAAGGACAGCTATCCTCTCCCAAGAATAGACGATACGCTAGACACCTTGGCAGGAGCAAAATGGTTCTTCACTCTCGACTTAAAGAGCGGTTATTGGCAAGTGGGAATGGATCCCAATGACAAAGAGAAGACTGCCTTCAGTTTAGGTACAGGACTCTGGCAATTTATAGTCATGCCATTTGGACTGTGTAACGCCCCAGCTACTTTTGAGCGACTCATGGACACTGTACTGAGGGGATTGTCTTGGAATACCTGCCTGGTATATCTCGATGATGTGATTGTGGTAGGGAAGACCTTTGAAGATCACATGAAAAATTTGGAAGTAGTATTCCAGAGGTTGCGAGATGCCAACCTGAGATTAAGTCCAAAGAAGTGTCACCTTTTCCGCAAGGAGGTAAATTACCTTGGACATGTGGTTTCCGGAAAAGGAATTGCTGTGGATCCAGGAAAAGTAAAAGCTGTGGAAAAATGGCCGGTACCCAAAGACAAACATCAGCTAAGAAGCTTTTTGGGATTATGCACATATTATCGACGCTACGTTCCTGGATTCTCCAACATTGCAAAACCACTTACTCGCCTAACAGAAAATCGAGCATTCATTTGGAACAACGAATGCCAAGCGGCCTTTGAGTTGTTAAAAGGTACGTTGATCAGTGCACCCGTTTTGAACTATCCGCTGGCATCTGGGAGGTTTGTTTTGGATACGGATGCCAGTAACGTCGGGATTGGTGGCGTGCTCTCTCAAATCCAAGATGGACAAGAAAAGGTCATTGGATACTTCAGCAAGACCCTGTCCAAACCAGAGAGGAACTACTGCGTAACCAGGAGAGAACTATTGGCAGTAGTTAAGACCATTGAGCACTTTTACAAGTACCTGTATGGGCAGAAGATCCTGATCCGCACTGATCATGCCGCCTTAAAGTGGCTCTTGCAATTTAAGAATCCAGAGGGTCAAGTAGCTAGATGGATTGAGAGGCTACAGGAGTACGACTTTGTCATTGAACACAGAGCAGGCCTCAAACATCAAAATGCAGATGCCCTTTCCAGAAGGCCCTGTCCAGAAGACTGTCGACATTGCAACAGAATCGAAGACAAATCGGCCAACGCTCTTCGAACCACCGTTGTTGATGACCAATGGCAACCTGACAATTTGCGCTCGGATCAAGAAGCTGATCCGGATCTTGCAGTCCTCAGGGCTTGGAAAAGAAATGGGCAAAGACCGACCTGGCAAGAAATTGCTCCCCATTCACGAGAATTGAAGTCATACTGGGCACAATGGGATTCTTTAACCATAGAAGACGATCTCCTGAGACGTGAGGTCGAAAATCACGATGGAAGCGAGCGGAAGATGCAAATGGTGGTTCCCAAGAAAAGAATACCAGAGGTATTGCGAGAACTCCATAATGGTGCTTCTGGGGGACATTTTGGAGTCCATAAAACACTGGAGAAGGTGCGCCAGAGATTTTACTGGGTGAATTGTTCACGAGATGTGAAAGAATGGTGCCGAAAGTGTGCTAATTGCGCCGGAAGCAATGGTCCCCAGAGGCGTCGACGTGCACCCATGCGCCAATACAATGTAGGAAGCCCATTTGAAAGGATCGCCATAGATGCTGCCGGCCCTTTTCCAGAAAGCGACAAAGGAAATAAATACATAATAGTGGTCATGGATTACTTTACCAAATGGGTTGAAGCATATGCTCTACCAAATCAAGAAGCTGGAACTGTAGCAGACGTGATTGTGAAGGAGTTCGTCAGCCGTTTTGGTGTACCTTTGGAACTTCATTCCGATCAAGGGCGAAATTTTGAGTCCAGTCTATTCGAAAAGATGTGTGGACTTTTGGGCATACGGAAGACGAGAACAACTCCCTTGCATCCACAATCAGATGGGATGGTAGAGCGAATGAACAAGACCATGATCAGACACTTATCTAAAGTGGTCTCCGAACACCAGAGAGATTGGGACGAACATTTACCATTATTTCTAATGGCGTATCGGGCCTCCGTTCAAGAGACAACTGGCCAATCACCAGCAAACGTGCTATTCGGGAGGGAACTCCGATTGCCCTGTGATTTAAAGTTTGGGAGCAAGCCTGGTGAAGATCTTGCCGGAGAAGATTATGTCAGCACGCTCAGACGACGACGACTAGATAATATACATGAACAAGTCAGACACAATATCCAAGATGCTAGTGACAGAATGAAGGAGAGCTATGACATCAACGCCGAAAAGAGTGGTTACCATGAAGGCGATCGGGTTTGGTTATATAATCCACAACGCCGACAGGGCCTCCAAAACTTCAAAAGAATTGGGAGGGGCCATACGAGGTGTTGAAGCGGATCAACGATGTAGTATACCGCATCAGGCGAACACCTCACACTAAGCCAAGAGTCGTACATTTTAATCGATTAGCCCCATACTCTGGAGACAATAATGACGAAACCGTTGACTTGCGCCGATTGGATAGCCAATACCATGAACTAACCTTCGAAGACTTTATGGAAAAATATTCTGGTTCGAGAAAAGCTCGATTTGGGGTAACCATCGAGAAACAGCAAGATTTGTTTACGGTGCCGCCAGACTACGCGCTTGCTCATTGCGTAGCCCGAGATCTACGAATGGCCAAAGGAATTGCCTGCGAATTTAAAGAGAGATTTGGCAGAATCGGAAAACTAAGGCAGCAGGGACCAGCAATTGGGAAGAGTCTCCAAATAATAAATGAAGGACAGCCCATATTTTATTTGGTCACGAAAGAACTGTCGAGCCTGAAGCCAACCTATCGTGCCTTATGGGAGGCCCTGGCCCACTTACGCGAACAAATGTTACAACAAGACATTCTGAAATTGGCAGTTCCAAAATTGGGTTGTGGATTGGACCGCATGGACTGGAGAATTGTAAGGAGCATGTTGGAAGTAATCTTCCGACATACTGGTATGGAAATTCTGGTATGCAGTTACCAGCTTGAATATTCCTGTCCATCCAGGCAAGATAAGACCGTGGACTGTTATTTCGATATGACGTCGCAATGTAACAAAGGCCCTACCTGTCGATTTCGTCATCGTTTGAGGAGACCAAAGCATGACATGTTTCGGGACGAAACTTCATTTTTAAGAAGGGGGCAATGTAATGACTCATTCGATGACGCGAGGCGCGTCATCGCTCTGGACGTTTTCCCGACAGATTTGGAGCATTCTAGACAAAACGTTCCCATTGATATATAAGCCGTCGAGGAAGGGATGTAGACATTCGATACCCAAGTCTCGCGAAGTAAACATAAATATAGTTACATAAATATAAAATACATAAATGTACTTATTGATGTTAATAGTTAGTTTTATATTGTTATATGTTTTAATATTAATATAGTGTGTGTGTCTAAAGTTATTGTTAGTTTTATTTAAGAACCCGAAAGACAAACGTTACAGTATCTAATGCTACAAACTTACTGCAAGTCTTATCCACTTGGCGCTATGCTATAATAATCGTAAATAAGGTAAGTGTGTTATTTATATACAGTACACATAACTGACATACCTAAGGATATAAATAGCGCATGCATGTAAAGCAATAAAATCACGCATGCATCACCGATCGAAACAAGGTCATTATATTCGTGCGTTTAACTGAATACTATCCTGGCACACCGCAAACATCCCCAGCTCTAATAATATGTATGATTAAACTGTAACTTACAAGGGAGTATTGATATATGGTTAGCATTGAAAGTTTCCAATAGACAAAATTGAATACGGTTGCTATAGTTATACTATGATGTTTTTTAAATAAGTTGTCAAAGTTTGACATCCACAAGTTGAATGGTTATAAAATTGCGAATTTTTGAAAACAAACAAAACAACAATTAAAAAAAATCGATCATTATAAAAATTTAATAATATACAGGTATTTCATTTAAAAAAATATTTTTTTGAATTCCTGCACGCCACTGTGGCATGTGAAAAAAATTCAGTAACAGCCACACAACACTTTTATTTGAAAGATTTTTTTTTATATGCAATAGTAATGATGATAAAGATGGTGGGTAATTTATAATGAATAACCCTATACATTTCTTACGAGCGTGTGTTTTTCACATAATTTATTACCAATTGCATATGAGAAAGCTTTCGGCGAAATGTATTCTGAGTTTGATGCTGATAAGAATGAATTCGATTGATGACGTCGAAGAAAATCTGTCGGCGTTTTGTATATTCTTCAATTTTTTTGGATCGATTTGTTACTATGATTGAAACGTGGGACCATCACTGCACGGAGCGGAAGCATTCTGGTTCGCCACGATTCAAAAATTCAGTTGCTTTAGTTTTTTTGGATAAAGATGGGATAATTATAATAACAAGTGATCAAATAAATCCTGAGTTGAAGTAGGTTGTGCATGAGAAAATGGATTTTCTGACTTGGCGGCCAGTGGCAGTACTCCGTTAACGATTGTTTGGTGGAATTTCAACTTAAATTTCCGGTTCTGCTTTTCAATTGCAACGAATTTCAACACATTCTTTGGCGCTGCATTAATCTCTTTAGAGAGACAGGTAGCTTGGAGCGTAAACAAGGAAGTGATCGAACAAAAAAAATGCGAGAAGTAATTAATAACGTAAGAGAACCAATTAATGAAACCCCAGGAACTTCAATTCGGGTACTGTCACAACAAACTAACCTTTCATTTGGCACTTGCCAGAAAATTTTTAAGAAGAATCTACACTTATTTCCTTATCGTTTCACCTTCTATCAAGATATCTATCTAGTTGACTATCCCCGAAAATCAGAATTTTGTCAATGATTTTTAAATAATTTCGACGATGACCTTCTAAACAAAACTTTCTTTTAAAATGAAGCATGGTTTCATCTTAATGATATGTTAATTCACAAAATATGATTGTGGAGTGCTGAAAAACCCAACAATTTTTATGTTGCGACTGCCGATTATCCTCAGAAAGTTGGTGTTTGGTGTGCCATAAGTAGGAGAAGAATTATTGGTCCAATTTTTTTTAATGGAACCATATATGCACAAAGATATCAATAAGAAATTTTTATGCCTTTTGTTGTCCAACTTAATGTAAACCAGCAAGACGGAGGAAGAGGACACACAGCATAAAATACAATTAACATGTGATGTCAATTTTTTGACAATCGCTTGATTAGCCTGAATAGCGATCACGAATTTCCTCCAAGATCTTGCGATATCACTCCATTCGATTTCTTTTTATAGTCTATTTAAGAAAATTCTAATTTCAACGTACAAATTCCAGATCTGGCACACCTTCAAGTCCAAATTACACAAGAAATTAATGAAATCAATGAACATCATAATATGTAAGGAGACGTGCAAAATGTATTGAGCAAGCCGATGGACAAGCATGCTTTGTAAAATGTGTTTATAATTCCTAAAATTACAAAGCTAATTTTCTAGTTTATAAATAAATACCTATTGTGATACAATATAAACGTTTTATTTCGTTAGATGACATTTGACTTTTAAATGAACAAAATTTATAAATTGATAATTATACAACGTGTCCACTTAAGTATGAGACAAATGGGAAATATTTTTATTTTTGATTTCACAGAAAACTTTATAGAAAAGAAAAGTTCGTGCATCCTAAGAAACTTGATATTTTGTATTCAGGGTTGCGTTGTATTACTTGGTTAGAGGAAAAATTAAAAAACATTGAAGTTGCCGTAAGAGTACGCTACACTTATTTTTAAAGATATCAAAAATATTCATTTAAAAATGTTGTTTCAAATTTCAAAATATGCTCAAATACGAATTGTTATTTAAAATTTCGAAAAAATAAAAATTAAATTATCGGGCAATAATAATAGCAAATACGCAATAGTTTTTAACATCCATCTATGTGACAGTAGTTCTATGGTTGTCATTTGTATTGTTACTTTAATAATAAATTTTATGTAATTGCACGTGAAATCATTTACATTCGATATCAATTTTTTATCGCTGAAATGCAATAGAATGAAACAAAAATCATTTACATATAACTTTATGAAAATACATTTTTATATTACAAAATAAATATGAAATTAACAAAAACAACAAATTCAGAAATACAAAAAAAAAAAAAAAGCTATTCAAAATGATGCCCCTCTCGTTGAATGCATATGTTTGTACGCCTGTTGAAATCCTCGCATGCATGTTGTAACACAATAGGATTATTTCTTAAGAACAGTACCGCATCTCCTATTTTGTTTTTCAATTCTTCTAAATTCTGAAACGGCCTTTCTGAATATACTTTATTCTTTAGCCATCCCCAGATAAAGTAATCCATGGGGTTTAAGTCGGGCGAGCGCGCTGGCCATGGAAAAGGTCCATTTCGTCCCATCCATCTTTCTTCAAATTTTTCATTTAAATAGTCTACAACTATTCGTGCACTATGTGCAGGTGCTCCATCATGCATAAACCAAAGGGTTCTTATAATATTTAGTGGCAATTCGTCTAATTCGTTATCGAGGTATGTTTGTAGAAATTCCAAATATCGTTGTGAATTTAATGACGATTGAAAAGTACGGACCAAAAATTTTTCTGTTTAAAATTCCACACCAAACGTTTACCTTTTGCGAATATTGATTCTTGGAGGGAATTCTAAAATGTGTGTCCTGCAAAGTTTGAATATATCTTGGCTTATAGGGGTGATATCTATTGTTAACCAAAATGTTGCTTACTGATGATTTTTTAATATCCAAATTGCTTGCAATTTTTCTGACAGAAATTTTGGGATTTTCAATTACACTTTGCATAACACGTAAACAATTTTCGAAATGTCTCACTTGCTTTTCCCTACTTTTTTTGTAACGCATTTCTAAACTACCAGTTGCTTTAAACTGATTTAAAAATCTTGAGACGCTTTGGAAACTAATAAATAAATAAATTTGTTGGGATGTCTTTCATTAAAAATATCAGCTGCGTCTCTACATGTTTTGTTATCTCCGCAACTAAGAATTAATCCAGCTCGCTCTTGCATAGTTAACCGTTCAGCCATAGTTGGTAGGTAATAACTTAATGAATTGTCTTAAAATTACTTAATTATTAAAGTGACAGCGGATCTGACAATCACATAAAATTTATTACTAAAGTGACAATACAAATGACAACTATAGAACTACTGTCACATAGATGGATGTTAAAAACTATTGCGTATTTGCTATTATTATTGCTCGATAATTTAATTTTTATTTTTTCGAAATTTTAAATAACAATTCGTATTTGAGCATATTTTGAAATTTGAAAGAACATTTTTAAATGAATATTTTTGATATCTTTAAAAATAAGTGTAGCGTACTCTTACGGCAACTTCAATGTTTTTTAATTTTTCCTCTAACCAAGTAATACAACGCAACCCTGAATACAAAATATCAAGTTTCTTAGGATGCACGAACTTTTCTTTTCTATAAAGTTTTCTGTGAAATCAAAAATAAAAATATTTCCCATTTGTCTCATACTTAAGTGGACACGTTGTATATGTTGATCTTACAAATGCTTAAGTTAGAAAATACGTTTTTTCGTGCAAAAGTTACTTTGACTTTGGATTTATTTGATCGCTCATTAGATTACTTCGAAAAGGGTGGAAGCATTAAGAGACCATATTATCCTGAGTTGCTAAGTAAATTATGTAAGAAAATTATGGAAAACCGCCGCGGAAAACGTGTGCTCTTTTTGCAAAACAACTCTTCCGTCCCCAAGTCGCTAATTGTACTGCAAGAAATTGATTTTTGGTTGACCATCCGCTCTATTCTCCAGTTTTAGCACAGCCAGACTATTATTTATTCCAAGAACATAAAATACATTTTAAAGGTAAAAGGTTTTCGACATGATGAAGTCATATGTGCTGTTGAGGAATGGCTTGCAGACACCCCAGACGAAGATTTTTTTAAAGGGCTTAAAATTACTTTCTGAGCGTTCTGCTAAATGAGTAAATCTTAAAGAATTTGATGAATAAATTGAATAAATAAAATTTTGTATTGAAATATTGTGGCATCTTATATGACTAAGTAGGTATCAGTACTCCCTCGCATTAGAGTCTGGTTTGTGCTCATAGTTCTTTATTATTATTCTTTCTTTCTGAGTTGCGAACAAATTTTGAGATCTGTTGCAAATGGTAACGATAATCTTGAGCTTCTACCAAGGAAGCATTTTCATTGTAATAACAAAAATAAGAACTTAAAATAGACACTTTAAGAGAATTAAATTGATCTTCTGATATGCTTGCAACATTAATTTTTCAATTTAACTACCGATTTTCATCCAAATTATATTAAACTTAGATGCCTTTTTTATTTTAAATGGTTATATTAAATAAATGTAACGATTCATTTTCTCATGCAAAATGCTATATTTTAGGCTATATATATATATAGTAAACTTAATAAGTCGGCGATTAAAGGTCTGGTTCATTACTTCAACGTAAAGTATTGATGCTAAATATAATCTCGAAAGGGTTGAGGTGTCTGCAAGGGAATACTAGCTCTGAAGCACCCACCGAAAACATAACATCACAATTTAATAAAACACGTGTGCACTAGACAAAGGTTTGATGAATACTAAATAAAACTACATTCGGTGTTCTGCTTTTCCCTGTTTTCTGTTTTGTGCAGATGTGGTCCTCTACTGGGTTGTAGCCTAGCATATGCGCTACCAAACTCCAGGGGGGTCTGCCCAATAGGCAGTCAGGTGCCATTCCGCCTTTCCAGCAGGAGTGAGGAACCAAGCTACGCGGCGCAAATCACGGCGCCGCGCAATGCACACACCACTAGGACCGGTCCTGGGCGGCAACCTGGCTAGGCTGCCGTTAACAGCACACACACGTTCGACGTGTGTGCTATGCCCCCGCTTCGGCGGAAAACGTTAAGATGGCACAAGTGTGACCACCGTCGACCGAGGTAGCCACTAAGAGTGTTCCCTTAGTTGCGATGAGCAACCCCGTACAGGGTGCGCTTCGCCTGTCTGCGCCTTGCCTCGTTGGGGCGGGGGTCGGGCCGTCGAAGTACTGCTCGGAAAAGTAAAGAAGTTGCCGGCCCTACGCAACGGCTGGTTATCCGATCTCTCTAAATTTACGCGACCGGTCACTAGACACACGCACGAGCGCACTAACATACAAAACCCTACACTTACGCGGTTACACAAATACAAAATCACACACCCAGAGAGAGACGCAAGCTGCCAGCAGCAACCAACACACAGGTTCATACCCAGAAAGAAACACAAGCTGCTGGCAGCGAACAACACATATGTTCACACCTTGCTATCTATTTTTTGGAATACTAAGGCATGACTTATTATTATTATTGGAATGTATCTTTGAATAATTTAAACCATAGCAACTCAATTATTTGACATTTGTATATTTATATGTCATTTATATTTTTTATTCCCTTGACAAAGGCATCATTGCCGAAACATGTAGGGTTGTTTTAAATATATATACTTTGAAGTAATGAACCAGACCTTTAATCGCCGACTTATTAAGTTTACCTTATATATATATATATATATATATATATATATATATATATATATATACCAAATGATAAATCCAACACATAAACATAATAAGAAAAGTATACATACCAACAGCTAAATGAGCAGCAACAATATTTTTTCCCGGTGCAATTGTCCAGGACCGCACGCTGTGCACATGCTTTACGCCGCTAATATTTCTTAAAATATATATAAGATCACCAATATGTGTATGACTAGATTCCAAAAGGATAAGGAACGAATCTTTGGCTACTTTCATTGTTGCAAACACCACAATAATTGCAAATACGATAGTACAAATAGGATCAAGTACTTTAGCCTCTGGGACGAATTTGACTATTAGCGCGGTAAGTAAGACTCCCGCACTTTGTAAAATATCGCCTATAACATGAGCTGCTGCAGCTCTAACGTTTATATTTTCTTCGTGTGAATGGAAATGGGATACATGTTCATGCCCATGTCTTAAACCACCATGTAGAACTGCACCCATGCTAAAAGAACATTTATTGTGATATACATAGTTAGTTTGTAAATTTTACAGATGGCAATAATATTGCTGTAACGTAAATTATATGATCACTGTATAAAAAATTAACAGACAATTTTAAGATTTTCCATGACAGATACAATTTTTGTATTACATCTAGTGCTATATTTGGTTATACAAATAACGAAGACTTACATTATCTTTTATCGTATATTAGGCATACAAAACAAGATGATTATACATGAAATGTTGCTTAAATTGAAAAAATTCTATAATAAACTAAAAAGAGTGCCTGCTAGAATAAACAAATATTTTAAACGAACTTTAACAAAATAGTAAAACTAATTTGTAATACTTACATTAAATTTACAACTAAACCTAATGACGATATCAACAGCATTGCATTGGCATCAATATCAAATTTTCCTTTGATTAGTCGACCAATAGCAAGAATTGAAAATGTACCAGCAAGGACCCATATTACCATGACGCTACAAATGATTTCACATGAAATAATATGATATAAATGGCGAGGTTACTAAGAAACTAAATTTTGGCCGCCTCTTTGGCAACCTACTGGAAATTGGATTCCTTTAAACATATAATTAGACTAGTTTTTAATTATTTTACCTATTATCAATATGTATGTAATAAAGGCCACGACTCATAATAAACTACGCACATATTTTTGGAAAAAAGTGGAATATATCTGAAGCATATATTAAACATTGCAAGTGAAATTTTATGTTTTTTCTGATATAAATAGATTTTTGCTGTGTTCAAAAAAGAGTCTTGGTTTAATTTCAGACATGAAAGCTAATGATGCTGTATTTACTTATATTACGGGACATACTGTAACGTGTGTTCATTTGAAAAGTCAATCTAGTAGCATGTGATTTACTGAGAACATTTTGAAGTATGTCGTAAATTAAAATTTACTACTTAACCTACGAAGTCGTATATTTTGACAGTTTCATATATACAAATAAATAACAAATAATAGGTATTTATTGAAAACTATAACAAATGTTGAAAATGTTGTCCTTCAAGACCAATGCACTTTAAAATCCTCCGTTCAAAATTTCTGATGATATTCTGCAACATTACTGGATTGTTATTAATTTCCATGCATTTCTGTTCGATTCTCTGTAGCATATCATTCAAATTCAATATAAGTGTTCGAAATATGTTATTTTTTAGATAAGGCCACAAAAAAAAGTTGCAAGGTGTTAAATCGCATGAACGTGCAGGCCAGGCAATTTCAGTATTTCGACTAATTATACGCTCATCAAAAAATTCTCTTAAATAATCCAAAGATTCTGCAGTACAGTGACAAGGTGCTCCGTCTTGTTGGAAATATGGATTTTGTAGTTCATCATCATGCAACTGATTGACAAATGGTTGTAAAATTTCCGTACGGTACCTTTGAGCAGTTAACGTTCCCTGAAAAAATATTGGTCCAATGATTCGCCTTTGGCTTATCGCTGCCCAAACACCAATTTTCGCTGGATGTAGCGATTCTTCATTAATTACATGTTGATTTTCACTACTCCAAATTCTTGTATTTTGTGAATTTAGGTATTCCGTTTTATAAAACCATGCTTCATCAGTAAAGATGACTCTTTGCGAAAGTTCTCCATTATTGTTCATATTTACAAACCAATTACAAAACTGTAGTCTACGTGGGTAATCAATTTCGAACAATTCTTGTACTGCTGTGACACGGTATGGATAAAGTTGCATATCTTTTTTTAATAACTTGTGAGTTGTACCAACAGAAAGGTTTATTTGTTGACTCAAATGTCGAACAGATGTTTGTGGTTCATTTTCCATTATTTCTTCAACTCGATTGACAACTTGAGGTGTACGTTTCTTAACTGCTCCGCTGCCTGATTTTCTTAAGGGACTATCAGTTTCAGAAAAAAGTTTTAAAGTTCTATCCAAAGTATTCTTAAATTGTATATAATCTATTACAAAATGTGGAAACTCAACTTGACATTCTACCATGCAATCTTGAACTGAATAAACCCATAAACCACCAATTTTATTACCACTTCGAAAATAAGCCTGGACTAAAAAAAATTTATATTCTAAAGTGAAAGCCATTTTAAAACTGAGAAGCAATTTATTTAAACCAGAATCGACGCACGATTATTTTATGCACTAACTGATATTTGTCATTGACATTATCAAATGTCATTTGGATTTACGTTTACGGAACAACAAACACATACTAATATATTTGCGTCTTATTCTATCAAAATTTCAAAGTGACCTAGATTGACTGTTCAAATGAACACTTGTTATTTGTTTGTTACTCCTTTTGAATATCACATTATATGCATGTATTTTGAATATCTAAAAATGTTTAGTAATATATGTGCGGACGTATAGTCTGTTCGCACCTTAGAAAACAGGACAGGCTCTTATGGGACTATATGTACCTATTTCTAATTGTAACAAGCGTTCAATTAGTCTTTACGTCCTGGGCAGCCATGGATTTGTAATCGTATGTCTGTGCTTAAATTATTTATTTAACCTATTAAGTGACACACAGAAAATAGGTAATGTATGTTTTGACTTAAGTCAAACTTCTGTCAAGTATAGCAAAGGCCAATTAAGTTGGCGCGAGGAGGGGTAAGTTCGCGCATGATTAGAAGTAGTGGGGAGATTTGTATTTGGTTTTACATCAAATGTCAGATAATTCTAACCTCTGAGCGTGTATCACTTTATGATCCCCTAGCAAAGACATTATGTTCCATCAAACGTCAATGACAAATGTATTCTGACAATTCCTTGAGTAGTGGGGGTGGACGTTTTAAAAACGGCTTCTGCGCACCCCCTCCTCGCGCCAACTTAATTGGCGCTTGTTATACGTAGTAATTCATGACATTTATAAATTAGTAACGACATGCGTTTTACAATACATAGCTACCCCGGACGTAAAGACTAATTGAACTCTCTATAGAATTAATGTATGTATTGCAATGTTGGCGATTTCCGTTGAACAATCTGAATAGAGTGAAATTAACTGTATTGATGTTTGTTGTTGTCGTTAAGTCATTATTTGTTGTGTTTATCCGAATTCTTATTCGAATGAACAATACAACTTTCAAAGCGTCTGATATGCTTGCTGGCTTATTAAACAGAAGATATGATTAAGTTTTATACGTACACTGTCCGACATATAAAACTCGTACACTAACATATTATCAATGTAAGCCAGGCTTTGGCATGGCAGTTTGACAAGTCTTATTTGACTTAAGTTAAATGGTATTGGCAATGTATGTATAACCTATGTAGTCTATAAGTGACAATATGAATATATTTGTATTTACGTAACTTAAAAACTCTGATTTTGTGCCCATAAGAGTTGTACGGGTTTTATATGTCACGCAGAGTAAAATGGACTAATTTTGTGAATGAAGTAAAAAAGTTAACATTCTTATTTGATATCATTATTATATATTTCAGTTAAGAAAGAAATAGGGTACATAGATGAAATTAAAAATACTGCACAGGAATTAATACCCGTAAATAATGATACAAGTAGCGCATAGGCCAAAATAATCATGTCGCTATTGATTATATTATTTTGCGCTACTTGTGTTATTAATTAAAAAATTTAAGATTCGTAAAAGCTTTTTGAATTCTAATTTTATGACCTACAATAACAGTGATACTTGAAAAATCAAATTTCTTTATATATTTAATAAAATATACACTGATGGAAAAAAGTGACGAGCACACCTTGTATAATCTGAATGTGTCAAGATAAATGCGTAGATTTAGCGGAGCATTAAGGTTTCCTCTCGACGAGTTTGCGCAGCGAGTTTTGACTCTTGCATTTTTTACTGAGTGCCTCCGACAGCTGCAATATGTTGTCTCAATGGAGACCGATGCGGGGAGGGAGAAACCGGTTATTGTTAGTGTGGTGGAAGCGGGTAGTTGTAGTCGTATTTTGTGCGTGATGGAAGGCCGTTGGCGTAATTTGAGTGAGTTTGAGCGAGGAATGGTTGTGGGGATGCACATGATAGAAGTATCCTTCCGTGATATCGCGCGCCGTCTCGAGCGATCATTATCGGCAGTGTAGCGGGCATGGCGAGAATGGATGGCGCAAGGACGTACGCGCCTTCAGCCGCGGGCAGGACGGCCCCGCGCGAGCACAGCACGCGAGGATCGCGCCCTTGTGCACAGCGCTTAAGCGTCGCGTACGTCTTCCTCAAAGCAACTTGGAGCCGTTTGAACAGCAGGAAGGGAAGGCGTACTCACTGCGCAAACTGTACGGGGGCGTTTGCTAGAAAGTAGACTGCGAGCGCGCTGTGCGTTGCAGCGGATTCCACTGTCTCACGAGCACCGCCGTGCACGACGCCAGTGGGTGGAGGCTAGACATCAGTGGGTTGCTGAGTGGAGGCACATTTTGTTTTCCGGCGAATCAAGATTCGAATTGAGTACCAGTGACGCGCGAATTTTGGTTCATCGGAGACGTGGTGAGCGTCACCTCGAGGAGTGAATCCAACCACGCCCTATCCACCACCAGCAGGGCATTATGGTATGGAGAGCTATTACACATGTTGGACGTACACGTCTGCTGCGTATACAGCATACGATGACGGCTCGCCGCTACGTAGATGAGGTGCTACGGCCCGTTGTGCTTCCCTACCTTCGACGGCGCCTTCGTCTTCTATACATGCACGACGACGCCCGACCGCACACTGTACGTGTTGCCCAGATCTTTGTAGAAGAGAACCATATACGGATGCTTCCATGGCCGGCACGTTCTCCCAATCCCGATCCGCTCCCGGCTCCCCCGGGTAACGTTGAGGAGCTATGGAGTTGAAGCAGCATGGTTGGACATCCCTCCCGCTACTATACAACGACTTATTGACTCCGTCCCTCGTCGTGCAGCGATGGTACGCGCCGCTCGCGGGGATACTCCCACTATTAATGCATTCCTTCTCAGCAGGGCTGCGCCGCTCTCCAGGTGAGGGTAAGTTATGCTACGTTAGTACTACTTCCATACCAAATTTCATTGCGTTAGAACCACTTCTTCAGATTGTACAGGGTGTGCTCGTCACTTTTTTCCAACAGCGTATATTGTGTAATGTTCTCAGTAAATCACATGCTACTAGATTGACTTTTCAAATGAACACTCGTTATTTATATCTCATATGTTTTCATCTAATATATGTTCTTCGAGTGATAACATAATAAAATTAAATATGCTTTATGTACATAACTGCTTTCTTTACTTCATTACGAATGAATTTGTGAAACTTGGCTTGGCATTAAACAAAATTCGAATGTATAGTAGCTTGTATACATTCATTAAATAAATGTATATTCACTTTTCAAGAAAGCTGTCCATCATTTCCAGAGACTTCGGAATAATTGATTACTTTTTAATCTTAATTATATTTGTATTATAACTAAAAGGTATATATTTGACAATTTTGAAGTTTATGTTTGGTTATGTGCATAAAGCAGTGTTGTTAGGTCAAAAAAATGAAATTCACCAGATCTGAAGTTAAAAAGTTGCTACCAGACATCATTTTTTTTTAACAATGATCTACCGAGTCTTTTTTATCGATGCAGAGAAGAATAATAGCAATAATAATAACAAAAACAAACTGATAATTACTTATTTTTATTATAACAATGAAATAAAAAAGCTGAATACTAATACTTCTGTGTTGAAGTTTAAATTCGTCTCTTGAAAACTAAAGCAAAAAATCAGAAATTCACCAATTTGCCAGTTTTTGTACAGATACCGTGAAATTTCATCAAACCTGGCAACACTGCGCCATTTCATTCTAAAAATCATCAGATATGGTGGGATTGTGCAAGTGCATTACAACACTCATCGCAAATGAATCAAATACCAACTGCAAACATTAAAGTACAGAAATTCCCAATGATAACCCTATTTAAAAAAAAGAAATAAATAAAATTTGATAACAAGTTATTATATCAGAATCTTTAGTGACATAATTACTCAAATAAATATTTCGAACATTTTGGAATTAAATCAAGTTTCGCAAGCTTGTTATATTGCATTTGTGTTAATATCTTATTCAAATATCTTCACGATAAAACCCGACAATTCTGTATGGTATTCCCATACGAGCTGTACTGTTTTCTCAAGTGAGAAGGACATAAGTTGGGCATTAGGATAGCTTGAAATTCAATTTTTTTTTAAGTTTTTGCATCCTGTTTCTGGAACTAGTTTAAACTAGTCAAAATTTATCCGCTATTTCAGGATTTTGAGATATTTGCTTAGTTTTTCGTAAAAACATGTTAAATTTTAATACTTAAAGCCATATTTCATTTTAGCAACTTATCTGCACATAATTATTTTAAATAAATTCCTTAATTATAATGGTATTTTTATCGAAATAGTCGTTTAATTTTATAAATATATGAATCGAAAAATAATCTGCGTGAATACATAGATAGACCAAAAATACGGGAATTATAATTAAATTTACTGGTTTCAATTGGCTGAAGATTGTCTTTCAACGTGCTTCCAAGTTTTTATTATTTAATAAATACTAATAATTTCTGAACAAGTGCTACAGTTTATTTGAGTATTGTCCAAAACACATTAATTGTGGGATAACACTGCTTAACGTTTTTCCTTATACATTAATGTCATTATGAAACTAGTTTCAAAATTTCTGCATCATATCAGGATTTGTTTAAATAGTTTTTCTTAAAAATATGTTAAATTTTAATATATTTAGGTACAGTTATATTTTATTTTAGAAACTTAAATGCAAAATATTACTAGAAATATTGTACTGCCTAACATGCTTCGGCAAGTTCGAACATGCCCCGGCATTCTTGTTACGTCATATATATTCAGTCATGCCCCTGTTTGCTCTATAACAGTTGAATTAAAGAATTGTTAGCGTAAATACTGTGAAATACGAGAATTATTTGTTGAGTCAATAAATTTGTTCATAAAGTTAAACGGGGAGTTTAATTAGAAGAACAGGTGACTACAGAATGAATAACGTCCTCTATATGGGTATACAAGTTATGGGTTACCTGCGGGTTATTCAAATTAAATCAATTTGTGATAGTAGAACGTGTGTTTATATCGATAATGTAACGTACGTCACTAAATAAACTCAACAGCTTTTCTTATGTGTGTGGAAAATTCACTGTTCATCAGCATAGGCGAAATATTACATCTTTAATTATTATTAGTTTTAGTTTAAAAATTATAAATTAAGACAAGTCATGCTCCTCGTACACATTACATACTACAGTAGCATATAATTATAGTGCATAATTATGTCTATTTAGTATTTAATTATTTTTGATTTCTTAAGCCTGACATACTAATGAAGTTTTTTTATTATTATTATTGTTAGACCTATAAAATAAAGCAAAATTGTACATATTATTAAATAAAGAAAAATAAAAGATTGAAAATTTGTTGTTAATGTGATTGGTAGAAAGCCCGGTGAATAAGTGTAAAAACAGTAGAAAACTATCAAAACAAGCTAGTCTTTGTTTTGGATATACTTTTCTTTAGGCGGAGGCTTCCAAAAATTCTAATAACAAATTCTTAACTAAGCCTAAAAAGGGAAACTGTGCTTGAAACATAACCGAAGAAATTCCGATGAGACGTTTGTAACCGCGTAAGAAATCTTAGTATTAGAGTTTAAAATGAAGCGAGTATGATTGTAAATGTGTGCATAAATGTTGAAGATACACACTTTCGTTTTCTTTTAGAATAAAATCAGCAAAATTTTAAGTAACGTATCTAAATTTTCTACCAAAGAGGTTCTCTTCAATAAAAGTAAAAGTGTAAATTTACAGATCTGTCAATTCTAAACAATGGATATATACCTAAGCGGGCTTAATTTTTCAACATGTCATATTCATCTAATGTATAATATAGTAAATATATCAAAGGCTAGTGATGTCTAGAATTGATTATTGATTGATCATAATTTAATATTAATTTTATTCATCGTAATTAATGAAATCCAGTCGTTTCGGAAAAATAGGGTTCCATCGAAATACTGCTTAACAATTCGATATTTAAGAGAATCCGAATAAATCGTAGTTGCTTTGGCATTTTGGAATGTACAATCGAACTCTGATATAACGTATCCCAGAAATAGCGAGCACTCAGTGTAACGAACAAAAATAGTTTTCTTGGACGCGAAGATTTAAAATATCATTACTAGAAGCCATAGTAATGATAAACACTGTTTGGAAACGACTAACCTCTAAAACTATTATTTCCGCCATGCTGGTTTTCAACAGAATATGTTATTTGCTGCAGATTATGAACTTCCGTTATCACAATGGATTTTAAAATATGCTGGCGATGAAAATGATGATAACCTTCCTCTTTCAACGTAGATAGATCAAGACAACATCAATAAGGTATTTAGGAATGAAGATTTGACTAGATTTACAAATATTGATAGCGAATTAATAGCTCATCATCTAATTCTGAATCTTCTATGGCAAGAGGTCATCGAAGATTCAGATATGGAAGAAGACGCAGTGAAACTATCTACCATCGGAGATATGTACAATATCATGAATCCAGATGTTTCTGAACTGATGATATAAAAATTCGAAACTTAACTTTTATTCCTGGCGGTTGCTCTCACCTTCGAAGTAATCTCCTAACGGAGTCATAAGATTCTTTTTCTAGTTCTGAGAGATAAGCAGGCGTTTTCTGAGAACGAGTAGAGTACTGCTTGCGATTTCTTTTGAATTTTTTGGCCTTTCAGCAGCAGTTTTATTTTCAGGAATACATCAAAGTCGCAGGGAGCCAGATCTGGCAAACAGGGGGGGGGGGACTGTAGTCGTTGATGTTTTTGTTAAAAAGGCTTGTGTGAAAAACGAATGGTCGGCGCATTGTCATGTTGCAGTGACCAATTTCCTGCTCTCCAATGTTCAGCCGTTTGTGTCTGATATCTTCATGGAGTCGCCTCAAAATATTGTAATAGAACTCGAAATTGACTGTCTGATCAGCTGGAACGAATTCTCTATGTACTATGCCTTCCATGTTAAAAAAATAATGAGCGTGCTCTTCGCATTGCTTTTCACTTGTCAGCATTTCTTGGGTCTTGGCGAATTCGGACTCTTTCACTGATTTACATGTTTCAGGATCTTAACCATAAATCTATCTCAGCAAGTTATTTAATCTCAGTCAGAAGTTTCGAAAAGTTTCGCGGTAATGCGGTCCATGCTCAATTCTTCAGTCATAATTCGCTAACATGTACTATATCCGATTCCGACTTTATCGTAAACATCAAAAATAGTCCGGCGACGGTCTTCGTGAATGAACCGTTGAACTGTTGCGATGTTTTCGGGCGTGGTAGACGTTGAAGGCTTCCCCGTTCATTCGTCGTTATTAATGGACGTTTACCGGTCTTAAAACGCGCAAACCACTCAAAAGTTTGTGTTCGGCTCATTGATTGTTTAACGAATGCATACTGAATCATTTCATGTTTCAGTAGCCGTTTTTTTCCGAGCTTAAAACGCGTTGCTTATGTTTTTCATAATCGCAGCAGGACGTCTCGAATACGTCGAAACTTGTCACACACTCCGTAGACATATACACTTCCCACCTTTTATTGCAGCGCGCCGGTATTAATGTGGGATCTCGTGCTACAGCGTTAGGTCGGGAACATCTGGATTGCACCTCGTATTATACTTTCTTAGTACAAGTTTCTATATGTTCATTAAGTTCTACGTAAAAATAAAATATATTTATACGAATTAAACTATGGTGCACACTATTTTATATATAAAATATTAAATAATAATAAAAATACATTACAGTGAACTTTCTTTTTTTTTACTTTTGCGTGTTCGTTCTGTTCAACTGTATAGCATTGTCATCGTCTTGTCATGGCTGTGTACATGCTATTATGAACGGAAGTGTATATACGCATGATGTATATATGTATATATTACATAATAAATAAGAAAGGTTTTATGGAAATACCTTAAAAATGCACCTAATACTTCTGCTCGATGATAGCCGAAGGTCATTTTATAAGAAGGAGGTCTTTTTCCAATCCAGATCGATATAATAGAAATTAGAAATCCAATGATGTCTGAAAATAAGTGGGCTGCATCGGTCATTACCGCTAAACTACCAGCTAAATATCCACCTATGAGTTCTGCAATCTAAAGATATACAATGTTATATATACATATTTGAACTAAAAATTTTATAACACTCATGCAATATAATAAACGTGTAACGAAAAAACAAAATAGAATTTAAACGACTATGATTACTATAATTACAGTGACGTTTTTTGCATACTGTTATACTATTCATTGCAATAAAAATGACTTAATAAATACATTATATTATTTGAATATATAATAATATATATCGTAGACAAAAAAATTTGGACACTGAAGTAAATGCCTTTATCATAATTAAACTTCCTTTTTTATCTTTTTTTTTTCACAAAACATCAAATATAATCTATGAAATAAAAGAATTGGAAATTAAAGAAGATACAAAACATTTAATTTATCAAAACAGTCAAAAGAAAAACAAACATAATGACGAGCCCAAAAAATCTTGTGCTCTTTATTCAGCTTTTATCTGTTGTGTTGAAAGGTCATTTGAACTGTTAGTACTGACATTTATTGTCTGGCAAAATGCAAGCAGAAAATGTATCCTATATCCTATAAAATGTAACTTTGAACGGAAATGGACGCAGTATTCGATACATCGCTGCTGTCTTGAATATTTCCGGGAGTGCCGTACAAAACGCAATACAGCGATATCGTGAAACTGGGGAATACACAAGAAGGTCAGAAGCAGGCAGACCTCGCACCACAAACCTGCGCGAAGACCGTTTTATGGTGTTATCTATACTACGTGATCGTTGTTTACTATCAACAATTGTGTCTCGCAATGTCAAAGACGTTTACGGTACTGTGGTTTCTGCATGAACCGTTCGCCGAAGATTGAAGGAATACGGATCGATGTCAAGGAAACCTGCTGTTTGTCCACTTTTGCTTCCGGCTCATCGTGTTCAGCGATTACGATTTGCCCGTGAACATAGACATTGGACAATGGAGCTCCGTATTGTTCAGGGATCAGTCTCGTTTTTGTCTGCATTCACCAGATTGACGAGAACGTGTGTGGAACAGGCCTGGTGAACAATTTTCAGCGTGTTGTATATCTCCAAGAATGACATTTATAGGAGAAGGTATACTAGTTTGGGCTGGCACTTCACTGTACGCGAAAATTGAGCTTGTTTTCATTGAAAATGATACCATAACGGCTGTTAGGTACATCAACGAGTGTTTAGCTGATCACGTCGTACCATTTGCTCCATTTGTAGGCGAGAACTTTACTCTGATGCACGATAACGCGCGACCTCTTACGGCACGGGTAGTTGAGCAATAGTTGGATGCTGTTAACTTTCGCCATTTGCAATGGCCAGCTCGAAGCCTGAACTTGAATTCTATCAAAAATCTGTGGGATACATTCGACATGTTCGGGACCGACAACCCATACAAGTAACCATTCGGGATCTTCGAATAGCTCTTCGCGAGGAATGGGGAAACATTACACTAGAAGAGGTCGACAACTGTGTTCGTGGAGTTAGTTAGTTAGTACGCACTATTAATCGCTTAAATTGTGTGAAAACGTAGATGTAAAAGCTAGCCGAGACGATCAATGAATTTGTTAATTTTGCACAATTTATTGTTTCGTAACTTTTTCTTATTGAATAAAATGTTAAATACCTTTTTCTATATCTCTTCTTACTTTGTAGATAATGTTTCATTTCTTGTTAAAAAAAAAAGAAAAAAACTTACAGACATTTACTCCGGGTTGAGTAGTTACTTGGGCGATTTCCATCGTTGGAAATAGCCCAAACAACTACTCAATTAATCATGCATCGTCACTAACATCTCGATACGATTTTCTTCGGCGTCCGGAAATTTTTGTCCACGAGTGTTTATTAAACAAGAAACTTTGTAAAGTATGCTTGCTCTTATTTAATACAGATGTAAACTTTATAAGTATAAAATGTCCACTCTCAAAGTATATAGGAGTAACAAAAATAATAGGCAGTTAACATTATATTCAATTATTATTACTTTTGCCATTATTTCTATACTAAAACAATAAATAAGTACTAAGTAATGAAGTAAGATTTATTAAAAACGAAAACAATAAAAAAATAAATTGTAGTAAATACAGTAGTTTTAATAATATATAATATTATTAAAAATGGGGTGTGAAGAACACAATACAAGTTCATATGTATTTTTGAATGTATCTTCTCCAAAGACGTAGATACGTATTTCACATTTCTACATGATTATCAATACGCCCCTGTTGGAGAAGAGACACATTCAACAAAACATAACTACCTTGCTATCTCGCAGATATTATTAAGACAGAGCGTGAAGGAATATTCAGCGCTGTCTATATAATAATCGCAGAACTAGCCGGGTGTTCTTTATAGTCGGTAACCACCGTATCTATAAAAAACTGTATTACCGTGTCTTCACTACTTGTCGGCGTAAACCGAATACGTATATAACAACATAATTTGAAACATACTTGAGTAGGTAAAACCTACCAATTTTGTATTATACAAAATTGGTAGGTTGCTATACAGTAGTTTTGTGCTTAGCAATACCCTAGTCTGTTATAAAAACTACATATTACGCTTGCCAATTGTCTGTCAGTAATTAACGAGCATTCAGAAACTATTGCTTATTTCAAAGAATTAAAATCTGGGTGACGTTGTTTGTAGATTTTGGTCTTAAAATGTCCTCACAGAAAAGCAAGGTGCCAAATCAGGTGATCTTGCTGGCCAACTTATAGCACCACCTCTACCAATCCAGTGATTTGGAAATGAATTATTTAAGAAATTTCTAGCATCTAAACTAAAATGCGCGGAACAGCCATCCTGTTGAAATCAGATCTCCCGATTTTCTCTTGCAACTTCTACCGATGCAGGTCCTACTTTCGTTATTAAAAGTTCTAAATATGTCCCTGTATTTAAATTTCCTATAATTTCAAATGGTCCAATAATGTTATTATTAAAAATTCCGGTTCAAATATTAATTTGGGCCGGAATACTGGTCGATATACTAATTCTGGGATTTTCTTTAGCCCAATATCTTATATTCTAAACAGTGGGTTCATTATTTAGGGAGTTTGTGTGCTCTTGCATTTCGTAACAAAACGACTTCCTCCGTTCTTTATCAATTCCAAAATTTCTTGATGACATACTGGTTTATAGGGGTGATATTTGTATTTTTTTAATAGCATCCATACCTGTGACTTAGATAAACCATCTTCTAAAGCAATTTGCCTCAAACTATACGTTGGATTCGCATTTACGATCGCCAAAACACGTTCTTCTGTAACATCAATTATTTGTCTATTTACTGTAATATGATTGTCATTCAGAACATTTTATTCTTTCAGTACAATGCTACTGAAATGTTTGCAAGTATTTCGAAATTTTGCAAATAGTTTTTAATAGTGCTTACAGATGGCATAGGTCTATTATCAAAATTAACGGCAAATAGATCGCGAACTACAGCCACTATAATATGTTTTCACCATAAAAACTCTTTCTTTGTTTGTATGATTACTCATTGTTCCGTGAATAAAGTCCAATTAGTACTTTTACAAATAAACAAACAGTAAAACACCAATTTGAATGAATGAAATGTCAAACTTGACGTACTGCTTTGAAATTTAAATAATTTAATTCATAGATCAGCTATTTTGGTGGTGGTGCTAGGTAAGGTGAGCGCATGATAAAAATTCCTATGTTCGACTGAGAACGAACAGACGGTATTATATGTTATATTCGTATATAGTAGTATATACATTCACCGGCACAAAATTCGATCCATGTACTAATTTGGCTGTTTTTTTCTGTTTTTAAATTTTAGTTGTTTTTTTTTTGTTGGTTTAAACGATAAAGCTAATAATCGTAATGAATTTAAACCAATTTTTAAAAATATATAACTGGAATAACAAAAATAATATAAAAAATGCAATAGCCATTAAATCAACAAAATGTATTTTATTTTTGTAAATGATAAATAATTGGGGTTCCTGTTCTTGGACTACTTCCACGTTTAGCCCTTGTATGTTTCTTTGTGCTGGAATTTGAGCTCGAAGTCCTCTTCCGACCATGTCTCACACATGTTCGATTAGATTTAGGTCTGGACTTTATATTTATTAACAACTCGAGCAACGCGAGGGCGGGTGATATCATGCATTAGCATAAAATTGTCGCCAACAAATGAAGCAAAAGGCCCCACGTGTGGTTTTAGGGTATCCTTAATGTATATGTCTGCATTCAGGGCTTTTCTATCTACCACCAATAGTATATTAATTTCCCTCCAAACCATAACTGATCCACTGCTGAAACTAAGCTTTGGAACAATATTGCATTGGGCAAATCTTTCACCAGCTCTTCGCCATACTGTTTGGCGTCCATCAGGAGAGCTGAGATTAAATCTCGACTCGTCTGTAAAAAGGATATGGCTCTATTCCTCAGTAACCCAGCTCTGCTGTTCATAACCAGAGCGTAACCGCTCTGCGCGATGTTATCTAAACAACTGTGGACCGTATGCAGGTCTTCTAACAGTCAATCTTTGTTTTTTCACTAACTGCTACACATGTACCTCTTGTAAATAGTTTCTGGCACAGGAAAACTGTGTCCCTGTTTTTCCGGACTTTCAATGTAAGAAAATGAGCGCTGAGCGCTTGTACACATTCTTCTGCCAAATCCATCAGTATAGAGCAGCCACCTGTTACACGGAATCGCTCTACTCCTCTTTCTTTGAACAGAATACCTAGAAACACCTAAGACTCGAGCCACGTAATATTGTGATCGCCCATCTTGTATCAAAGCTCTGACAGTATTGGATTTAGGACCATATTTAAATTTTAAAAACACTAAACGAGCTTTGTTGAACGTGAATTTAAAAAAAGTAAAATGAAAGATTAAGAATTAAACTAAATTAAAAAAAAACACTAACAACGGAATAAGCACGCTTTTAATATTAAAAAAAGGTTTTAAAAATTTCAACAAAGCGTAGTTGATATAACATTTATTACTAGAGAACGGACGCAATTTCGGGGGGGGGGGGGGTTTATAATGTATTGTAAAAGTTTGTCTTTTCGGGTTCTTAAATAAAACTAACAATAACTTTAGACACACACACTATATTAATATTAAAACGTATAACAATATAAAACTAACTATTAACAATAATAAGTACATTTATGTATTTATATTTATGTATCTATATTTATGTGTACTGCGCGAGACTGTAGGATTCAATGAATGTCCATCCCTTCTTCGACGCGGCTTTTATATCTAGTGAATACTTTTCTAGAGCGTTCACGTAGGCCTCGAGAAAACATCCAGAGGGATGACGCGCCTCGCGTCATCGGATGAGTCATTACATTGCCCCCTTCTTAAAAATGAAGTTTCGTCCCGAAACATGTCGCTTTGGTCTCCTCAAACGATGACGAAATCGACAGGTAGGGCCTTTGTTACATTGCGACGTCATATCGAAATAACAGTCCACGGTCTTATCTTGCCTGGATGGACAGGAATATTCAAGCTGGTAACTGCATACCAAAATTTCCATACCAGTATGTCGGAAGATTACTTCCAACATGCTCCTTACAATTCTCCAGTCCAGGCGGGCCAATCCACAACCCAATTTTGGAACTGCTAATTTCAGAATGTCTTGCTGTAACATTTGTTCGCGTAAGTGGGTCAGGGCCTCCCATAAGGCTCGATAGGTTGGCTTTAGGCTCGACAGTTGTTTCGTGACCAAATAAAATATGGGCTGTCCTTCATTTATTATTTGGAGACTCTTCCCAATTGCTGGTCCTTGCTGCCTTAGCTTTTCGATACTGCTAAATCTCTCTTTAAATTCCCAGGCAATTCCTTTGGCCATTCGTAGATCTCGGGCTACGCAATGAGCAAGCGCGTAGTCTGGCGGCACCGTGAACAAATCCTGCTGTTTCTCGATGGTTACCCCAAATCGAGCTTTTCTCGAACCAGAATACTCTTGCATAAAGTCTTCGAAGGTTAGTTCATGGTATTGGCTATCCAATCGGCGCAAGTCAACGGTTTCGTCATTGTCTCCAGAGTATGGGGCTAATCGATTAAAATGTACGACTCTTGGCTTAGTGTGAGGTGTTCGCCTGATGCGGTATATTACATCGTTGATCCGCTTCAACACCTCGTATGGCCCCTCCCAATTCTTTTGAAGTTTTTGGGATAGGCCCCGTCGGCGTTGTGGATTATATAGCCAAACCCGATCGCCTTCATGGTAACCACTTTTCTCGGCGTTGATGTCATAGTTCTCCTTCATTCTGTCACTAGCATCTTGGATATTGTGTCTGACTTGTTCATGTATATTATCTAGTCGTCGTCTGAGCGTGCTGACATAATCTTCTCCGGCAAGATCTTCACCAGGCTTGCTCCCAAACTTTAAATCACAGGGCAATCGGAGTTCCCTCCCGAATAGCACGTTTGCTGGTGATTGGCCAGTTGTCTCTTGAACGGAGGCCCGATACGCCATTAGAAATAATGGCAAATGTTCGTCCCAATCTCTCTGGTGTTCGGAGACCACTTTGGATAAGTGTCTGATCATGGTCTTGTTCATTCGCTCTACCATCCCATCTGATTGTGGATGCAAGGGAGTTGTTCTCGTCTTCCGTATGCCCAAAAGTCCACACATCTTTTCGAATAGACTGGACTCAAAATTCCGCCCTTGATCGGAATGAAGTTCCAAGGGTACACAAAACGGCTGACTAACTCCTTCACAATCACGTCTGCTACAGTTCCAGCTTCTTGATTTGGTAGAGCATATGCTTCAACCCATTTGGTAAAGTAATCCATGACCACTATTATGTATTTATTTCCTTTGTCGCTTTCTGGAAAAGGACCGGCGGCGTCTATGGCGATCCTTTCAAATGGGCTTCCTACATTGTATTGCCGCATGGGTGCACGTCGACGCCTCTGGGGACCATTGCTTCCGGCGCAATTAGCACACTTTCGGCACCATTCTTTCACATCTCGTGAACAATTCACCCAGTAAAATCTCTGGCGCACCTTCTCCAGTGTTTTATGGACTCCAAAATGTCCCCCAGAAGCACCATTATGGAGTTCTCGCAATACCTCTGGTATTCTTTTCTTGGGAACCACCATTTGCATCTTGCGTTCACTTCCATCGTGATTTTCGACCTCACGTCTCAGGAGATCGTCATCCATGGTTAAGGAATCCCATTGTGCCCAGTATGACTTCAATTCTCGTGAATGGGGAGCAATTTCTTGCCAGGTTGGTCTTTGCCCATTTTTCTTCCAAGCCCTGAGGACTACAAGATCCGGATCAGCTTCCTGATCTGCGCGCAAATTGTCAGGTTGCCATTGGTCCTCAACCACGGTGGTTCGAAGAGCGTTGGCCGATTTGTCTTCGATTCGGTTGCAATATCGACAGTCTTCTGTACAGGGCCTTCTGGAAAGGGCATCTGCATTTTGATGTTTAAGGCCTGCTCTGTGTTCAATATCGAAGTCATACTCCTGTAGCTTCTCAATCCATCTAGCTACTTGACCCTCTGGATTCTTAAATTGCAAGAGCCACTTTAAGGCGGCGTGATCAGTGCGGATCAGGAACTTCTGCCCATACAGGTACTTGTAAAAGTGCTCAATGGTCTTAACTACTGCCAATAGTTCTCTCCTGATTACGCAGTAGTTCCTCTCCGGTTTGGACAGGGTCTTGCTGAAGTATCCAATGACCTTTTCTTGTCCATCTTGGATTTGAGAGAGCACGCCACCAATCCCGACGTTACTGGCATCCGTATCCAGAACAAACCCCCCAGATGGCAGTGGATAGTTTAAAACAGGTGCACTGATCTGCGTACCTTTTAACAACTCAAAGGCCGCTTGGCATTCGTTGGAGAATCCAGGAACGTAGCGTCGATAATGTGCATAATCCCAAAAAGCTTCTTAGCTGATGTTTGTCTTTGGGTACAGGCCATTTTTCCACAGCTTTTACTTTTTCTGGATCCACAGCAACTCCTTTTCTGGAAACCACATGTCCAAGGTAATTTACCTACTTGCGGAAAAGGTGACACTTCTTTGGACTTAATCTCAGGTTGGCAGCTCTCAACCTCTGGAATACTACTTTCAAATTTTTCAAGTGATCTTCAAAGGTCTTCCCTACCACAATCACATCATCGAGATACACCAGGCAGGTATTCCAGGACAATCCCCTCAGTACAGTGTCCATGAGTCGCTCAAAAGTAGCTGGGGCGTTACACAGTCCAAATGGCATGACTGTAAATTGCCAGAGTCCTGAACCTAACATCCTGAACCTAAACTGAAGAGTCCTGAACCTAAACTGAAGGCAGTCTTCTCTTTGTCATTGGGATCCATTCCCACTTGCCAATAACCGCTCTTTAAGTCGAGAGTGGAGAACCATTTTGCTCCTGCCAAGGTGTCTAGCGTATCGTCTATTCTTGGGAGAGGATAGCTGTCCTTTTTGGTCACACTATTCAAACGACGATAGTCCACACAGAATCTGGTAGATCCATCCTTCTTCCTGACAAGGACCACTGGTGAAGCCCATGGACTATTCGATGGTTCAATTACTCCTTGGCCTTCCATATCTTGTATAATTTGCTTGGCTTCCTCACGTTTTGCCAGTGGTAACGTTCTTGGTCCTTGTCGAATTGGACTTGCATTGCCGGTATTTATTTTGTGCATTACAATATTGGTTCTTCCTTTCGTACCAGTTTCAGTTTCAAAGACGTCTTCATAATGTTTGATTAGGTCCTTAACTTGACTTTGTTCCTTCTTGCTCAATCCTTGACAGGCGTAGTCGATTATCTTGGACAATTTCTCAGGAACCTGCACGAATCCATTCTTCTTCGCCTCTATGCGATGAACGACGGCCGACACTGGCGAACACCACCCCAGAATAGTACCCTTCTTCAATGAAACAGGGTAATGGTTCACATTCATTACCCTTATCGGTACAGTCTTCTGAGTCTTAACCAGCATTTTGGCAACTACTATTCCTCGGCCCACCTCGTCATCATCAGCCTTTGGTTCCAACATTGTAACATTTCCGTCCAAATAATCACCTTCCATACACGCCGTCAAAAATGTCTCACTTCTTGCATCCAGAACAACATTCTCTGCAGTAATTACTTGTACATTCCCACAATCTTTCCCATGAAGAAACAATTCCTCATTATTTATTTTTAAAGTGCCTTCTTTCATGTTTAACTGGAAGCCGTAGGTGTTCATGATGTCTAATCCCAAGATTATTTGTTCTTCTATGTCGGCTACGAGAACACGATGTCGGATTGATGTTGGTCCTATGATAAAGTTGACATCTACTTCACCTGCCACAGAAGCTGCTTCTCCTGTTGCTGTCCTAAGTCTCCGTTTGCTAGAAAATAGCTTTTTATTTCTGGGAATTAAATCGGATCGCACGATGGTTTTCGTCGATCCAGTATCTAGCAAGCAAGCATATGTCTTTCTTTCCATAACAGCGTCCACATACAGGCCGTTGGTTTGATGTTGCAGGGATGCGACTTGGCCAGGCGTCGTTGGGGCTTCCTGATGCTGGATCGATGATTGCCCCCGCTCATCGACCCGCTTTAGTTTTCCTGCTGCTCAGACGATGCTTTCTTGGCCACCTTACCACATTTACTCCGAACGTGACCAATCTCACCACAATTCCAGCATCGCAGTACTCTTTTATTTGATTTGATCTGGTTTAGAACTCTACTAACCACCTGCTCCATGAACTCCTCATTTTCCTGCTTGTCAACAGTGCAGACACGAGCATGGTTCCGAGAGGCTTGCTTTGCAGTCTCAAACTCAAGCGCGTGCGCCAAAGCATCGATCAAGGTTTTCGGTCTTGCCAACCTTAATGCTTGCTGCGAATCGATATCCCGGAGACCATCTATGAACGTCTGGACCGCTAGGTGTTCCATGAAATTATCTGGCGCCATCGGATATGCAAGTCGAACTAGACCAGCAATATCTGCCTCAAATTCCTGAAGATTCTCGCCTTTCTTCTGTGATCGATTCTTCAGTTGGGTATGGTATACTTGCTCCAAATGCGCATGGCCATATCTCATCTCCAAGCGTTTAATGAGTTGAGAATAATCTTTACGTTCCTCAGGAGGCAATGTCTGCAAAATATCACTAGCATCACCCCTCAATGCTATGACTAAAGCAGTCGCCTTCTCGGCAGAAGACCATGCGTTTGCTTCTGCGGCCGCTTCGAATTGCGTCAGGTAAGTTGCCCATGACGTCTTTCCATCAAAGGTTGGTGGCTTGATTCTGGTCTTTGAAATAGCTACAAATTCTTCTTTTATTTCGATGGGCCGCGGTATGACTTCTTCGTTGACCTGCTTGGGATCAGAATGACTCGTGGTAGCGGGTAATTTCATCTCAATCATTATTGCCTCTAAAAGTCTAGAATGTTCTCCAATTTTCTCTTCTACAGCTATGAAAACCTCTTCATTTAACGCTTCTGATTTTTCCGCTAATCGCTGTTCTAGAACTTTCTCCACTTGTTCGAGACTTTTTTCGAAGTTTCTAGAATTTTCTAGTAATTTCTTTTCCAGATTTTTCTCGAGGATTCTAGCGGTTTCTAGGTTTCTTTGTTCCATTTGTTGCATTTATACTTGCGAATCTATTAGACGCTGTTCTATATTTTTCGCACTATCTAGATTCTTCTGTTCCATTTGTTCTAGAGTTTTTGCTAAATTTCCAGAAGTTTCCAGGCTTTTCTGCTCCATTTTAGTTTGTGAATCTATTATTCGTTGTTCCATATTTTTCGCACTATCCAGATTATTCTGTTCCATTTGTTGCATCTGAATTTGTGAATCTATTAGACGCTGTTCCATATTTTTCGCACTATCCAGATTATTCTGTTCCATTTGCGTCATTTGATTTAACAGCAAATTCACGTCAGCATCTCCGCCTGGAACTTGAAAGACATAATTCTCTGGATCCTCGCCTTCTTGGATCAACACATTGCGAAGCGTTGCTGGAGAATTGACTTTTTTCCAGTTGTATCCTCATCCCTCTCTTCTAATTCTCGTTTTAACTCGGACACTGTTAATTCCGTCAGTTTCATTCTGTTGGCCATCACGATATTTAAAATAACGTCTTTCCGCACTGTATATTTATTTAAACGAATACTTAATTAACACTTAATTGTCTACTTAGTTTATTATTTATAAAATCACACACCGGACACCATTGTAAAAGTTTGTCTTTTCGGGTTCTTAAATAAAACTAACAATAACTTTAGACACACACACTATATTAATATTAAAACGTATAACAATATAAAACTAACTATTAACAATAATAAGTACTTTTATGTATTTATATTTATGTATCTATATTTATGTGTACTGCGCGAGACTGTAGGATTCAATGAATGTCCATCCCTTCTTCGACGCGGCTTTTATATCTGGTGAATACTTTTCTAGAGCGTTCACGTAGGCCTCGAGAAAACATCCAGAGGGATGACGCGCCTCGCGTCATCGGATGAGTCATTACAGTATTATTTATTAGTTTATATTTCGTAAGATAAATAAAGTGCTGTGAGTAAGTTTCTTGCTTTCATAGTTTTAATTATTTATTACATCGTAATTTTTGTGATAGATCCTGTTTAATATCGTTTGATTGAATCTATTTCTACCAATTATTTCGACGTAAGAGTGTGCATTGAATTTCGTTCAGTTTCAATAACTTACGCACACATTTTTAGTTTTCATTTATTTAGATCTGGAGCATTGTTTAAGTTACTTTTTCAGACATGATATGGAAGAATGTCGAGAACGGCATTGTAAAACAATGGCGAGTTGGATTGACGGTCATACTGACTGTATGTCCATTGTCAGTGATTCCGAAATTTATTACAAAATCCGTAAAATATCGTCAAAAATTCGTCACTTAGGATCGCAAACACATCTGAACTCTGTAAAACTTTTATGGCGGCTAATATTCCATTAAATAAACTTAGCAATCCCACTTTAAAAATATTTCTGAAAAAATATACTGGTCGAAATGTTCCTGATGAATCAACTTCACGCAAATATTATGTTTCTAGGTGCTATACGAGAACAGTAGAACGCATTAAAAGCCATCTTTTAAATCAATACATATGGATAAGCGCCGACGAAACGGTGGATATGTTAGGACGCTGTGTGGTAAATGTAGGTGTACTACATCCAACTATTCCCTATAACTCATATGTAATAGCAACAAGTGTTATAAATAGAGTTGATGCGGAAACAGTTGCTGAAACCATTAAGGAGAATATGCAAAAAATGCTTCATTCGGACGCCACGTACAAAGAAAAAATACTTTTATTTGTCAGTGATAGTGCTGCGTATATGTTAAAAACAGGCAGACTATTGAAGAAAACATATCCTAATATGCTGCATATTACTTGTGTAGCACATGCTCTCCACAGAATCTGTGAATATATCAGAGACACTTTTCCGGAAGTTGATAGACTTGTATCAGCTTTTAAAAAAGTTTTCAGAAAAGCACCATTGAGAGTAGCTCTTTTCAGGGAAAAAATTCCATCTCTGTCACTGCCTCCCACTCCAGTAATAACTAGATGGGGAACATGGCTGGAAGCTACTAGTTATTATGCTGAGAATTTCGATAGTCTAAAACATTTCGTAACACTGCTAAAGGAGGATGCTAGAAGTTGGTGAGTGCAAGGAGCTCACACAAATCCCAAAATTAAAAAATCAGTTGTACTTTCTTCACGAACACTTTGGAAAATTGCCAAAACTAATCACTTATTTTGAAAATCGAAATCTCAAATTAAATGACGGATTAACCACATTAGATGTGGCTGTTAATAATTTGAAAAGTATTCCAAGTGACTTCGGATGTGGCCTTCGGCAAAAGTTTGAAGCAATTCTTAATAGAAATCCAGATTTAATTACATTGCACCAATTATGTATGGAGACAATTCCACAAAATATAACGGCTAAATATGAAGAAATAAAAGAATATTTCCAGTATGCACCTATAACCAGTTGCGATGTAGAAAGGACGTTTTCTATTTATAAGGATGTACTTAATTCAAAGAGAACAAAATTGACAGAAGAAAACCTTGAGAAACTATTGCTAGTCAATATTAATACTCCTTTACTCAACTTGAACGACAAAATGAACAAATAAAAATGTTCCAATTATAGAAATAAAATTAAAAACTTAAAAAATACAACTCTTCAACAAATACATATGTATTTCGTAATTTTATAGATCACCACCCGTTTGTTTTCCAATTATATAAATAAATTTAAAAATTTTATAAATACAACTTTTCAACAAATAAATATGTATTTCGTAATTTTATAGATCACCACCCGTTCGTTTTCCAATTATATAAATAAAATTAAATATTTTAGAAATACAGCCTTTCGCCAGTACTGCACTGGGTGGTAAGCGTGTCCGTTCTCTATTTATTACAGATAACAATAACTTTCAAATTTATAGATGAATCAAAAAAAATGAACAAACGAAAAATAAAGTATATGGATCGAATTTTGTGCCTGTGAGTTTATAATATAAAGAAACAGACAATAATAAAATACTTAATCACAAGTAAGAAATGTAAATTATCCCGTATGAATTAAAATATTTTTAAACTGTTAATTTTTTAAACAAACATAACCACTTTAAAAATATTTATTAACCGAGCAATTTTTAATAGTCCATTGTTAGAACTTGGAAGTTTATTCATTTTGGCATAAATATGTATACAATATTTATTATGATCAAAGAACAAAAAAAAAGGAAAAAAACGATTTTATTCACGGCCGCAGTAAGGCTTTTGTCGTAAATTTAGCACACTATATGATATTCTAAAAATACAAAAAAAGACATGGAAAATTGAAATCTAAAATGTTCGCGAGACAATATAAGTCGTCTAGCGTCTAGTACATATTTCATTACTATTCATTAGTCACTATTAATCAAAATCAAATTCAGAAATAATTTAAAAAATCATATTAAGAAGTTTTTTTTTATATCTTTTGCATAAGTGATCTAACCTATTTGGTACTATTATATGAAATATCAAAAACTTAAGAAAAAAATGTTTCTATTTAAATAAACGATTTTTCCCCTGCAATAAAATATCAATGAAAATAATCCTACTTAATTTATAAAACCAAAAAATTACAATATGAAATAACTTACTCAGTGAATATACATACTTGAATAATGTTAGAGGTAAGCAGATTTAAGATAAATACCTTTAAGACATTTAGTAGTTCAAAATCATGATTAGTGAATAAAATGTTTCTGAAATGTACTTTTAAACATGTAAACCTTAATCTGAAGTGAGAATCGTGATTTCTCAAGTGGTTAGTTATCATGGATGAAACTTGACTATATACACTTCTATGACAGAAATAAAACAGCAACAGATATAAGAAGTTGCTCTGGTTAATCAAGACATAAAATGTTTCCTAGCTTTGATTAATCATTTGGATAAGGATGCAACAAGAACACAATATATTGCTGTATTACCGTCAACTTAGATGTCGAGTTATTGCGGTATAATATTGTGGCGCACAGATAATTCATTTTTCTAAATACAAATTACGAATTTTTGGACAACTTTCTTGAAATTTCATATCTCCTCTGGAGTTTTGAAGGAATGGAGAACTGGTTTTAAGAACGAGAAGCATTAATATTTTAATTGTTGTTATTTTTATTCTTTTGCTCGTTACCAAATTCATTCACCAGCTGCGTTAAAAGTGTTGGGCTTCAAATTGAAATTGCAACCACTTTATGTAACGCATATGTAAGGGCAAACTTGAATAGGCTAGCTTAGTTTGGCGTACTTATAAATTACATATACTGCTTGAAGAGAAAATACATAGCAGGTTTCTTAAATATTTATACTATAGGATAGAAGGTAGTACCTACTTATCCATAATAAACAAAGCGAAAACGAAACACCGCTTCGCACACAGATCACTGGACGACCAATTACACGCAGTCAGACACAGAAAAACCACACACCCCTCTACAGCGCAGATACAAATATCGCCGACTACGTCGACTGAGCGCATTTTCAAGAGCCGGAAGAACATATTTCATCCGCAAAAACATTCGTCAGGATTTATATATACAGTATGTTGCAGGATAGGTGAAAAAATAAAACATTCTTTATTAAAGTTTTGCTTGATCGAAAATACACAAATAACACTAGACTTTAAATAGTATATTGTACAATTAGTGCTGAAAATAGGATATTTCACACGAGCGTGAAGTTTGAGCCACGAGCCGTAGGCGAGTGGGAAATATTTTCAGCACGTGTTGTACACTATACTTTTCCGACGACCGCTTAGTGACAAGAATTACTTTCAATGAAAATAATAATTTGACATTTGAGAGTCATTCATTTGACAGTTTCCTATTTGTTATTTTACGATTAGTAGGTTGGCACGTCTGTCACTTTGCACACGCTTCTGCAACGATTCTAATTGACCCTCTTGAACTTTTCAGCACAGTTTTAGTTACAAGATAACTTTTCAACACAGTTTTGGGGATACAATGCAATTTTCAGTGCTAGTAAATCATGCGAATTTGTTCTTTTTACATTGTGGTCGTCGGAAAAATAAATTTCATAGTCCTTTGTTGTGTTAAAATCTAGTTGCATTGAACGTAATGCATTTCACACGTTAGTCATGTTCTAGTGAACTACTGTCATGCAGTATTTAATTGTCAAAATGCTGACGCACAAAAAGTTTATGCGGTACAATGTTATGATACAGCACCAGCAAAATACGCAATTGAAAAATTTTACAATAAGTATCCTGATGTTATTCACTATAAAACCCTTCTCAGACTGGCAAGATGATTCGAAAAAACGGGAACTGTCATTCCTAAAAAGAAATCGAAAAAGAACTATGATAACGAAGATGAAGGTACTCATTTAGTTTTGGATTCGGTTAGACAAAATCCTAGACAATCTTTTAGAAAACGAGCGGCCAATCTACATATGAGCGCATCATATCTCTATCGTGTTTATGCAGCAAACAAGATAAAAGCGTATAAAACACATTTTCGGAGAACCTGACGATGATGCTAAGCGGTTATAGTATTGTCTATGGGTAGGCGACGAAATTGCAAGTGATCAAAATTTTCATAAAAACATTGTATTCTCTGATGAGTGTATATTTAGTACAAATGGACATGGGTCGTCTCAAAATTCTAGGTATTGGAGTGACAAATCCAAATTTTATTATTAACCGTAATTGGGAATATTATAAAAAAAAGTAAATATGTGGTGTGCGGTACTATACGATAGAATTATTGCCCCGAATATTTTTTGCAACTACTGTCAACCAACGTACTTATTTAAATATGCTAAATAACTTCTTTTTAGAAGAGATTGAAGTACTTCCACTTAATATCTACAGACAATTATATTTTCAACATAATTTAAACATTTCATGGAATTAAAAGGGTTATGCTTAAAAAATTTCTAATAGGAACTTATTGTGTTTATTTGTGTATCAAGCAAAAGCTTTAAAAAGAATAATCTTTTTCATAAATCCATAATAAAAAAAAAATTCCTTTTTGTGTAAGCATTTTGACAATTAAATACTGCCTGACAGAAGTAGTTCACCTAACACATTGCTTAACACAATGTGAAATGCATTACGTTCAATGCAACTAGATATTAGCAAACTAAGGACTTGTTAAATGTTACTCAAAAATTTGCCGAAAACAACTATTTTACGAATTACTATGAAATTTATTTTAAAAGTCTAGTGTTATTAGCGTATCTTCAATCAAGAAAAAACTTTAATAAATAATGTTTTTTTTCATAAATCTACAATAGAAATGTTTTTCCTATTGGGAGACCTACCTAGCAACATACTGTATACAAATCCATGTGTAAACTTTGTATATGTATTGATTTACCATTTAATTATTAATAAGATCTGCATTCATTGTTTTGTCTTTTATTTGGTGCTATGTACCCCCACGAGCACTAGTCTTGCGCCTACTAATGTATTTCCTTATGACTTACCCAATTTACCTTTCAATACATGATTGCCCCGGAGATCTAAAGACCAGCTCAGCTTAGAGGAGAGTGGAGGGGGGATCTTATATCTAAAAGATCGCCACCATGTTATCCCTTTAGCCGCAACAGAGAACACAGACTGCCGTAGTAAATTGAAACGTAAATTGGTAACGTACAACTATCGATGTTAAACCAAATAAAACAAAAACAATGAGGATTTATTGTAATCCAGAAGAACATGAATAGACTAAAGGATAATGTATCCAGAATGTCCCAATCAAATATTTATCTCGCCAATTCACTCGGATATAAAAAAAAAAAGTTGAATGAATAAAAAAAAATAACTATAATTAAATATGATCAAAGCGATCCTGACATTACACATGTCACAATAGTGACAGATATCCAAGTAACAACATAAATTCTGCTTATGAGTAAAAGACTCACCCAGTATAATATATTAATAAAATAGTTGAAAATGCAGACAATAAAATTGAAACAAAGGTGAAATTAAATGAAATGCACATAAAAGCATGTGGTTTCGATAAATTAACAAATAATCAGATCACCAGATGGTATATATAAAAATTTTAAGGTCAACGTTTGAACTGATTTGACCAATATGGAAAACAATTAAAAAAATTAAAAATCTTAATTCTAAGTATTGCATCCATAATTTATCAAAGATCTTTCATAATAATATAATATAATAAATATAATTATATATATATATTATATATAATATAATAATATTTACACACCTTGTATATGCAATAATACCCTATATAACACACACAAGTATTTAAACTAATGGCGAAAATTTCACTGGATAAAAGTTTATATCAAAATTTATCTATTAAGCTTTGTCCGCACTGTATATGCAGAGATATTTTACTTATATAAAAAAAAATGAACTGTTTAGTAAATTTTACTGATGATAATTACAGAAATTATAATATCAAAATTATTTCTAAATAAATTTTATGTTTCCACACAGTATAGGGAGAAATAAATCTTACACAATGATTTTAATAAAATTGACTATTAAATTAGTATAATATTTCCATTACAGAAAAAAAAAACAAAATGGCAAATTTATCTCAGCTAAATTGAATGACAATAAATATTTTTAATAATATATCAGAAAAAAAAACTCAATAATTAATACAAATTTTTATGATTTCGTGTGACGCTGACGATTGATTATATCATTACGGACTACTACCTTTCTTATGGCGTCTGCAGTCTACCTCATGTCCAGCATACGTTGTTTGACTTAATTTTGGGGGTTAAAACGCCCGTACCAACTTGCTTGCCCTATTATATAGGAATAGAAAGAAAATATAAGAATAATGAAACACTCGAACTAATTAATGGAATCAAATCTCATCGAAGTAACAATAAAATCTAACAAATATATTCTCGAAGACACTCACCTCGTATAAAACGTGTTCGTGGTTACCACATGGCCGATGTTCGCATGACAAAGAATTTACATCTTCATTTATCCGTGTTGTTACACGAGAAAATAACTATAATAATATACTCGTTACTTCCTATACCCCAAGTTAGAAATGCAAACCCGCATTTGATTTGCGAACAGTATCCCTGTATTATCCAATTCTAACCTATAAGATGATTCTTTATCATCATGGAACAACCACTTAGGCTTTATAACAAAAGCACAATAAATGAGAGCGAAGCCACTCCATGTGCAGTTTTATATGAAGATGGATCTACGTCATTATAAAAAAAAAACATATTCCAAAGATTATTCCAATTATCTCACAGTTAATTAATTTCCGTCAAGAAATCGATCATAAAAGAAGGTTAATTATCAACTTCCACTTAGAAAGTCGCTAATCATTAATTATCTCGTACAAAGCCATAAATAAAGACTAATAAAAGGTCGCTGCATATCTATCGAACCTTGGTACAGTTCACCAATAAATAAGTAATAGATGACTCTGTAGACCTACAAATCGTATTTTAATAAAACTAAATGCCTAATCATTTTTAATGAAATTATATCTTCAAAAATTCCGATAAAATACCAAGTTCCTATAAAAGTAATGTCAATGAAAATAAAACCAACTGCCTTACGATAGTTAGAAGAGAGGCTTAAGTTACCATAGGAACAATTAACTGACAATAGTACGTATATAACCAAGTTAATTATTAGGAATCAAGCAGTACAATAAATATAATTAAATTTTAGGTATTGTCCAGTCGAAGAGTAGTTATAATTAGAGCTGAGGATGTTTGCGGTATAACCATGGTTAACCATGGCCTACAAATCGTATTTTAATAAAACTAAATGCCTAATCATTTTTAATGAAATTATATCTTCAAAAATTCCGATAAAATACCAAGTTCCTATAAAAGCAATGTCAATGAAAATAAAACCAACTGCCTTACGATAGTTAGAAGAGAGGCTTAAGTTACCATAGGAACAATTAACTGACAATAGTACGTATATAACCAAGTTAATTATTAGGAATCAAGCAGTACAATAAATATAATTAAATTTTAGGTATTGTCCAGTCGAAGAGTAGTTATAATTAGAGCTGAGGATGTTTGCGGTATAACCATGGTTATATCATGTAACCATGGTTATATCAGCTCTAGTTATAATTATAGCAGGCCTAGTATAATATACAGTGTTATCCAAAAATAACGAACGAACAAATTGCAGAATAAGGTAAACTAATTTTTAAGCAACTAAAGTAGTACGATAATTAGTAAATATTATACAGCTGAACTAAATAGTACGAGGGTCGAATTTGAAGTATTATATTGGATTTGTGAATTTGTTGGACAATAAATAAATAAATATGCTCACAACTCTATAATGATAATATTTTTCGACACAATAACTTTTGGAATAATGAAATAAGATCTTTAATACTGTCGAAGAACTGTAATAAAGTTTGTTTCATAAATAGTTTGCTTATATAGTGAAATACGATGGAAGCAATTTCTATAGTAAATAGTTTTAGAGTAAGTATTTTATATCACTATATTGCATCCTATCTATTTGAATTAAGGGCAGTATAAGTAATAATATGTATTAAGTATTCAAAGAATGGCGTAGCTCAGACTTCATAAAATTATAAAAATTGGTTAATGAATTGATAAGACAATCCTAGGAATGTGGGAAAAATTGTCCATTTATGATTATTTTTGAGAATGTCTAAGACACAATAATTATAGATAAACAAGACTAGCGGTAAATTCGTGCTGTTATATCGTATGAAATATGTTCGCTTTTTTAATTCGTTCAGTATTGGCAATTTTCACTAAGGAACTTTAAAACCATTTCATTTATATCATATTCTTCTTTTAAGAAAATAGAATTAATTTAGAGACAAATAGCTTTTTCTACTTTATATTAAAGATACGATTAAAGATTGCGTAAAATTAATTTATTTTCAAGACTTGTATCTACACTGTTTTTATTTTTATACACAATTCTGATGACAGGGTACATACCATCACGGTAATTTTAGACCAAATAGGAGTTATAAGTTATAACTTCTATTGTACAGCAAAATTCTCAACTTTAGTTATAACTAGAGCTGAGGATGTTTGCGGTACGGCAGGACCGTATGTAGTGCATCCCCACATTTAACTATTTATCTAAATATTCTCTGAAATGATTTGCCGGATCTCATAAATTAATAGAGTGATATTTTAGTATGCACTGGATATTGTTATTATACAAAATCATAATAGCCATTTGTATTTATGGATCATAAATAATAATACGCATGTATTTGTATTTGGTTGTGAATTCAATTTAAACTTAAAACGAATCGTAATATTTTAACGACAAGCCGTCCTTACAATACATGCATTCGAGACAAAGTGTGCAACTCTACGAATAACTACCATAATTGTTCGAAAATGGACATTTTGGAGCTGAAGTAAAGCCCCTATTCTTAGAAAATTTTATTACTGTCGTTAAGAACTATTATTATAAACAACAAAGGCCTTTTATTAGTGTTGAAGTTTTAGTTTCATTGAATTTCCATGTTGTAAGTAGTCAATTGTAAAGTGTTCATTCACAATATTCTAAAACAAGGTGTAAATTTAACTAAAATCCAGAAAAACACATTCTGATAATATATTACTAGATTAGAAGCTGTGTTTATTACTATTTATTATATTATTTTTATAACCAAATGCAATAAAAGCTACGAAAACAAAAGAAACCTCGATTTATTAAAATCTTGTCACACAGCCTTTCAAAGCCTGGCAGCACATATTTTGCATATATTGAAGTTATAAGTTATAACTTGAATGAAGTTATAAGTTATAACTTCTAACTTCATTCACCTAGTTCAAGTAGGTAGTATATATAAAATAGGTAAATTTTTTGGCAAATCAATTGCCGGATGAAAAAATCTCGTACGAAGTCAATAAGTAAAACAATGCTCATTGCTTTCTACGATTCCTTAGGAAATATCTACAAAGACATCGTTTCAAGTAATGAGGAAGTTAATATCTTGATGTATTGAAGCGTTTGAATGGCTGTATTCATTGTGTTCGCAGTGAATATTTAGAATTAGCAAGTTGACGATAAATTGTTGCTTAATAACGAACTTTCAATTATTTTTGATATTTTGGTGATGAAAGGATACCGCATCAGTAGAAGATGATTAAAGGTTAACGATGAGTAATCAGCAACATATAAAAGCTATTTGATACATTTCTTCAATGTGGGAATCGTTGTATTTCGTTATATTATATTATTTTTGGACAGAGCGTGTATATCGAATATTATTACAGTTTTTATCATATAAATTCTGTTGCCAAATCAAACTTTTCCTGATTTAAGAAAATGTTCAAAAGTAGAGTGTTGTCAAATCAGCAAGAGAATTTATTGTTCGTACTTTAGATATTGTTACTTCTATAAAAGAACGAAAGCTGGATTTAGAGAAATGATTAATTACTTTACGACAAGTGCATTAACGTTTTTTTTGGTATTTAATTCAAGTGTAGAACACGTATGATTCATTATAATAATAATAATAATTACTTCATCCTCGTTTCCGGACGTGTGGAAGATTGGCAGAGTTGTTCCAGTTTTCAAGAAGGGTGTCAGATCGAACCTTTTAAATTACAGGTCTGTTAACATTATTAGCAATTTTGCGAAGATTTTTGAAAGTTTGTTGTATCAACAAATTATTTTCAAGTGTAAATCGGCGTTGGCTGTACAACAACACGGCTTCATTGCAGGTAGATCCACTATTACGAATTTGGCTGAAATAACCCAATACATTAGTGAAGCTTTAGATGATCGAATGTAGGTGGATGTCATCTATACAGACTTTGCCAAAGCATTTGATTCTGTTAGCCATTCCTTACTGTTAACCAAGTTAGATGCTTTTGGTTTCTCGTATGGTCTATTTCAACTAATCTATTCCTATTTGTGTAACAGATCTAGTTACGTCTACTACAATGGTTTTCATTCCAGGCAGTATACTTCATCGTCAGGCGTTCCCCAAGGATCTACTCTAGGGCCCCTATTATTATTATTAATATTTTTATTAATGATCTCATTATGCTATTAGATTGTAAAGTGCTAGCTTACGCGGATGATTTTAAAATATTTTCTAGAGTCTCGTCGTTGAGCGATTGTAGGGAACTGTTACGTAATCTCCATTTGGTTAATCAGTGGTGTAGTCATAATGGAGTAGCTTTGAATACCGACAAGTGTGCTATTGTCTCGTATGTCCGTGTTGCGAGCCCAGTATTGATCCCGTATGCTCTGTTGTTGAGTAATGAGCGACAACCATTCAAGTATTCCTGAAAAAAGCAATTATTCGATCACCCATCGTCATTCAACTACTGCATGTTTGAATAATAATTTCAGCACTACTGGAAATGTTGGTAAACCACGTTCACGAGAATTGAACAAACAAGAACACAATTTAGATGCAGTAATATTAGCAGCGTATCGTAATGATGCTCACACGAGTTTTACGAGATATGCTAGAAATTTAAATATCTTTTACTCTAAAACGCTGTTCCAAGGTTTGCGAATTATCTATTAGTCGTTGTTCCATATTTTTCGTACTATCTAGATTCTTCTGCTCCATTTGTTGCATTTGAATTTGCGCGTTCTCTATTAGTGGTTGTTCCATATTTTTCAACAGTGAATTCACGTCAGCATCTGCACCTGGAACTTGAAAGACATAATTGTCTGGATCTTCGCCTTCTTGGATCAACACATTTCGAAGCCGTTGCTGGAGAATTGCCTTTTTGCCGGTTGTATCCTCATCCCTCTCCTCTAATTCTCGTTTTAAATCAGTTACTTTTAATTCCGTGAGTTTCATTCTATTGGCCATCACGATATTTAAAATAACGTCTTTTCGCACTGTATATTTATTTAAACAGATATTTAATTAACGCTTAATTGTCCACTTAGTCTGTTATTTACTAATTAGCGCACACCTGAATACCACTGTAATGTAATTTTCTTTTCGGGTTCTTAAATAAAAGTAACGGTAACTTTAAACACACACTATATTAATAATAAAAAACGAATAACAATATAAAATCTAATTACTAACAATAAGCACATTTATGTATTTATATTTGTTCACTGGGCGATAATTTGGTATGGAATGAATCTCTCCCTCCATTTCCAGTCTTCTTATAGTCTATAGACTATAGAGAATTAGAGAATATCCCCGAAGTTCCTCGGTCTTTCTAGAGACGGTGGTATGTTTGCGCATGTGAGTCATCGTTAGACTGTTCGCGAATATTGTGGATAACACACCACATTATCAACTAATGGTATGAAATGTTAAAAATGTTCAACAAAATTTGGTATTTGAGGTTTCTGAATTTCTAACAACTTTTCTTAATACTTTTTTGCTCTATCTTATTATGACTTGAAATAATACTTTTTCTTTTATCATAGTTGGTTAGATTCTCACTTAATAGAAACTCACTTTGTTCAAAAAGATGCATTAACTTGACTACAGAATTGATAAAAATTTTATTGCTTTTAAAATAAAAGGTATATGAGTGTCTTTATAAAAGTTATATGTGTCCTTATAAAAACTGAAACAATGTATAGTGATAAATTATTTATTTAAGGATTATATCGATTGCAACCGACAATGACCAATCTTCTTCTTCATTAAGTTGAAAATTTCATACAAAAGAAAGATTCACTCTATTTTAAAGTTGTAATTATTTGATCTTCAAAACAAATATTTTTCATTTGATATACCTAGTATATTGTATAAATATCGTCATCCAGAATGAAAATGCATAATTAAAATTACAAAATATTACATAGATTATTATGATAATTCATTTAGCAATATAAGAATTAACGTATCATGGCCAGAATGATGAATTAATTTCTTAAAATATACATGACCCATATTGAGGAATGTTTTTTTCTAATTTTGGCATATTTGAGACTCTAATGTATCATATTTGATTATTTAAAGCATAAGTACAGGTCAGATTATAAATAAAGTTAATTTAATGAGTTGTAAATCATATATCACGCCATCACGTAGTTGAGTACCCATTCCCCGAGGAAGTTTATAGTAACCATTTATATTATTTATTTATATTTAAAATGCAAACATTAATTATTTATAATTTATATTTAAGCAGTTTTTATAAATATTTAATTAATAAATATTTAAAAGAAAATTGTAAATTATCAGATAAAAATCACGTATCAAACAATATCTATGATTTATTAGATTTTAATGGATTTATTACTGATTAGGTATATAACTTTGCATGTGTGAAAAAAAAAGAATAACCAAATTTAATAATATAATGCAATTATTATTTTAATCACTATTTGTAAACAATTAGTGACTATAGTAAATTTACTATTTTTCTATTTATGTTCTTCAAAACGAAGTAACTGTTTTGAAAAGTATATAAACCAAACTAAGCAAATTAAAAACATCAAGCTGTACATAGTACCAAATATTTGCAAACAATTTATAAAGGCACTTAAACTCTAGTAAAGTGAAAGTGACAGTAAATGATAACCCAATTATAAGATTTTCTATTTGTAAGAGATTATTTCAAATTGAATTGATTTCTCAACAGCTGCATATCAATGATAGATATATGTGTAGTAGTATACTTAAATCTGAAAATTAGGTTATTTTTGTAAAATGTGCTGTTATAAAATTTACAAGGAAGTATTGCAAATGTGAAATAATCATCAAGCAGAACATTAGAAGTGGGTTATAATACTTTCACATTTAAAAACTTTTTTAATGGTTAAAATTTGCATAAAATCTAATTTTTGAATTTAGTTATATAAAATATTGTATATACATTAAAATAAATGGGTAAATCAAATTTAGTGAATCACATAAAAAAGAAGTTATTTAATAAACCGATTTAAATAATTAATGTCTTTAAATCAACTATTTTGAAAAACTTACCATAAAAAATAAGCATATTAATGAAACTGCTACAAGTTTCTTAAATGCGCTTTGGTCATCTGTATTTTTAAAATTTCCATGACAATGATAATTTCCAATTGATAAATTTCCAAATGCACTATTTCTTCTCTAAAATTGATATATGTATGTAGTATGACACGTTTCCAAATTTAATTCTAAGTACTTACACTCGCTAATAATGGTGAATCCTCTGGTGAATCTAAACTATCATTATTAATAGGTATTCTTTCATTATGAGACATTCCAGTAATAATACCATTTTTATTTTGTATCCAGTCATTTCCCTCAATATTTATAACTGTATTAAAGTCATCTTTTTTGTGTATTTTGCTTTTACATTTCAAACACTTCAATCGTTTTTCCTTAGTATTCTCGTCATCCAAAAGAAAAGTGTCATCATCGTTAAAAGAAGAATCATGATGTTCGCAATATAATTCCATAGTTAAGAATATTAATTTTCATTGATTCATTCCATTACTTTTCTTGATGTTTGAATAACCTCATTTGATTCAATTATGGGTACACAGATAGAAGATAACTGAGTCTGAATAGTTTAATTGATGTCTTATCATTGTTACTTCCTATTTTTATTGATAACTGACAAAATATTTACTGTGCGATAATAGGAAAACTAATTTTCTTGTGTTTGACACATTATAAGAACAAAATAGATAATGAAATGGTTCTATATTTTTAGGCAACCTAAAATACAATATACTACTATAGAATATAGGAAGTAACTAAATTTATAAAAAATGCAATTTATATTTTTATAAAAATTATTTACACTACTATACTACACTAATAATATTTAAATTGTTAAAAATTTTGTGCGTCTATACTACCGTTCCAATGATGTGTAAATTATTGAATTATGACTTAAATGTACTTATTCTAGATATATTATATTATAAAGTAAATACATTTTGTTCAACTTACCATGAAGTTTGTTAGAAATATGTTACGTGTCGATATTTTGAAGTTATTACAATGTTAACTGTAAAGAAATACTAATTTTTAAATTAGGAAATTACTATAAAAGATTTTTTTTAAACAAATCGATAGGTACGTTTCGTCCTTCGTTTGCAATAACACAAAAACTAGCGTTAAAAATTATAATTACACCAGCTACAAAACACGCTTCATGGTTGAATAAAGATTGAATAATAAATACATCATATTTATAGTTTTTGGTTTTAGTATCATTATAGAATATAATTTGTAAAATTGAGATTAGACAACTCAATCCACAATGGAGTTAGGAAGTTGCATATACATGAGCTTGAATTATTTAAATTTTTAAATGTTAAGGAAAAGAATACTAAAACCGCTTAAGATTAATTTAACTAAAAATATTTGCAAATCACAAAATTGTTTTTATTAGTAGGCATTTAAATGATTTTAATTTCGAAGATGGCTTTGTATGTTTAAAGTATTTTTAATACGTGTTGGGTATTGTAGCTTGTTGTAATAAATTTATTGTGATATTTTTATGGGTTCCAGAACGAATTCTAATTATTTTTTGAAATATAACTTGGATGTCAGCAATAAACATATTACATAATTTAAAATAATAGCACATTCTGAATTATTTATGAGATTTTTAGAATATCACTATATACATACTAAATAGCTTGTCAGGCCCTCTATGTTGTCTAAATCAAAATATTCACACATAAAATAGACACCGTAACATAGAGAATACCTAATAAGCTCCCTTTTACAAGCGCCAAATAAGATGGCGAGGGGAGGGGGTGCGCAGAAGCCATTTTTATAAACGTCCACGTTATATATTTTACTCTAATAAATTATTAATTTATTAAGTGATAGATGTGTAGTTTACGCCACCTATGGAATCTTGCAAATTGATGTAAAACTAAATACAAATCTCCCCAATACTTTTAATCTTGCGCGAGCTTACCCCTCCGCTCGCCAACTTATCTGGAGCTTGCTATACTTTTGTATATTTAGGAAATAATTTAAATATGGAAAACTTATGTAAATCGTCTTTTTTTTATAAAATATGTGACAATAAGATTTGTAACAAGAAAGACATTTCCAGATGAAAAAGTGAAATACGAGTGAATATGAGGTCCGTATCGTTAGTAAAGTTACAAATTTTATACCTTGAATGCCAATAAATTTATAGTTTAATGTAAGTATGGCAAAAAGAATTTTGTGTGTATGTAAAATACATTGTTTGCGTGGAAAGGAGATTTTGTCGGTCAAGTTCAAACCGCAAGCGGTTAATAGTGTGTTCTATTTTTTATAAAATAGTTGGTCACATTGACATTTGAAATTTGAAATTTATTAACATTACTTAGATTTATTAAAAAATATAAAATATATGTGCACGCCACCTGAGATAACATCATAGATTACAAATTAAACTTACAACTAATAAGATATTTATAGTCTTGTGTTCGATGGTGTCAACATTAAAAAATGAAAAAAAAACATCAAAATAAAGCTCTATTCCAACACTGCTTTCATAACCACTATATCTGCGATATAATTGGGTAAAAATGCCATTACACGACATTAATTCGTTATGTTTCGTTTTATTTCTTTTATAGATTTAGAAATTATGTCTATAGTAAAACCACCTAAGTTTGACCGGCGGAAAATATGAGAACTATATCGCCGAACTCTCTACCCTCCACCTTTCTGATGTACACTTTTGTCAACAACTACTATATGTATGTCAACTAAACAGTTATCATTCGAGTTGAATTTTTTACGTTATCAAAAACAAAGTTAAATAAATGTTCTTTTATAAATATAATACATGCTATGGTAAACCTGCAGAATCAAGTTCCCATTTCAACTGACATTTACGGATGAGCATAACCAATCATATGTCGGCAATATACGAGCAACGTTGCCAAATGCACTACTAATATAAAGAATGGTGATTTAGAGCGATGTGTAAATATTTGTTAATATAACCGCAAAATAATTTTATACCAAGACGAACCATTTAACAATGTATTTTAAGTTCTAACTAAATTATAACATATAAATTAGGAGTAGGTACTTATAACATATAAAAATTACAAATTAACGTTAATTAATAACTGGAAAATAAGGTGAATTAACAATGAGAAATAAATTAAATAATTACCAGAGATTTGACAAAGTTGCAGTAAGTTTGCTATATTCGTAGCGGGAAATTTGGATGGGGGCTTGATTCTGCAGGTTTACCCATGCTATTTATTTCTGAGTTACGTCAAAAACAATAAATATCATTCATTTAAAATATAAACATTAGCATAACCTTCTCATGTTCATGTCACGATGTTTATATTTGACACCTTAAATTTTTCACTCTGATTGCACCATTCGAAACGACGGTGCCAGTGTTGTCAAACTTTTAAAAATTAAGGCGCCAACTTTTAACAGAGAAATAACCCATAAGCGTCAATCTTTTATTGATTTTGTCATATCCTAATCATCTGTCCTTTGTGCTTTTGGGCTATTTTTCAATTGAATTCGTTAACTACCGTCCTACTTAACATAACGTCTCTACTAACTAGAAATCAATCAATATCTAAAAACACCTGCTATTAGTTTATAATTAAATATAAATCACAACTTAGCTAGATAAAGAAGCAAGTCTGCGATGCAATTTGAAATGTTTAACAATGTCACTTTCAGTTACTTAAATTAACTAATTTATTAAGTATATTCAATATACACTTTAATAAAAAAAATGGATGCAATAGAAAAATGAAATTACACAAAGATAAATATGGTAAACAATGGATAAAACATTAAATAAACATGTACCACACGAAAGAAGTTAGCTTCAGTTTATTTAAAACACTTAGCTGGGGTGCGTTCAAATTTCACATCCGACGGGGGCGTTTAAATCTGAACACAGCCCATGACGATTACATAGACATTTCTGCAGTAACTTCTATTACTTTTTCAAAATCGCCCAAATTGCGCTTTGCGCTTTTAAGAGCAAATTACTTTAAAAAGTCGCCCAATTTGCGCTAAAGCGCCCAATCTGGCAACACTGTGCTACTTGACCGGTGAATCTTAAATCTTTTACTATAATTTCGCGGGTATTCATAATGTAGTCTGGTGCTAATTGTAAAAACATACTGATGCTAGTAATATGTTATTTATTTGGTCAAACCGTTTGTCTATATAGCAAATTTAAAATGGATAGACTCAGTCAACCCTAGTCTTTAAACTGATTGAAATTAATATCTCGAGCCACTTGAATTAGTATTTATCTCGATAAATTCAACGGCATTTTAAATTTCAAGCGGCTAGAACGCTTCGAGAGAAACGCAGACTTCGTTATTGATGAAAATATGTTATTAACATCTAGTATAAATACAAAATCCAAAAATGTAAAAACATCTGTATATATACACAACGTATATAAGTAATGATTACTTTAACGTACCGACATGTGTTTCGATCTTTTAGACCGTCCACCATCCGCAGACGGGAAAGCCTGGTTATAGAATATAATAAAATATGATCAAATTCCAACCTCCCACGACACAGTGATTTTCCTGATGCCGGCCTGTTGAGACTGAAGTTTAGATTTATTTTACTACTGCTAGCACAAGAACTTATAGCAGAAAATTTCAATTTAAATGATAGATTGAGGGAATATTGGGAAGCTGTGGAACCCATATCAGAAATGGAGCAGCCTCGCCACGAATGGAAGATACTCAATGGGATAAGAACGTACCATCTGTCGTGACTCATTCAATAAATAGTGACTGACTGAGACACTGGCTTGCGACTGCGAAGAACCTCGCAAGACCTACAAGGATCTGGCAAGGTTACAGACATATGACAGCTGAGTACCCCCTTACAACATATTGGGGTGAGGTGAGTGATTTCTTTGAAGCCATTAAGTCCGTGTTGAATTAGCTCAATCGCCTTTATTTTAAAATTGTACTTTATATTAACTATGTCCTGTGTAGATGTATATATAAATTTCAATCCGTGTAAGACATACGACAAATAAATAGATAAATAAATAATGCAATTCATTTTTATTTTAAAACAAAAGGATTTTTTACAATATCAAAGATATAATTAAAAATTCACAATACGAGAACATATTTGTGTGAAAATTGTTATGTAGACATGCAGACACGTGTTTCGTCCTGTTATTGACTGAAAAGACAGCATGTAAAAAGACCCAACGCCGCTCCTTGACTAATATCAACATGTTTTGTCTATCCCAGCATCATTCACTGACGCGGCTATAGTATAATGAAACTTGTATCTGCGTGTCTGGATAATAACTTTCAGACAAATATGTACCTGGTTTATGTTTTACACATCCGATTTTTAATAATATTTTTGATATCATTAAACATGTCTTTGTAATTTTTGTTTTTCAATTTGAAAGTCTTAAGATGCGCGGCTCGTGATGACGTATTTTGGTTTGCAGTACAATGATCCGAGTGCTTCGTGTATTCTCGTGTAATAACTGTAACGTTTGCTTAGTAAACACCGAAAACACCCGAGGCACTCGTATCATTGTACTGCAAACCAAAATACGTCATCACGAGCCGCGCCTGAAGATAGTTCTGCGTGCTGATAGAATATTAGATTATATGATATTAGAGTCATTCATGCGTTTTCGTTTCGTTATTTATATGAAAAGTATTTTTCATTTTGGAACATCTTTAGCTTTGAAACAGACAGAAACAAGAAAAATCCTTAAGCACAAAATATATTGGATTTCGGATCTTTAGCTTTCTAAATATAACAAAATAAAATTACAACTTCGGGATTGAAGTCAAATGTGCAGTTATTGGTGAAAATATACACATATAATTTACGATACCATGATTCCCAATAAAATTTTTGAGTTGTTAAAACTAAAATGAAAATCAGCTGTTGAACAAGTGAAAATTAGATGTAGCAATTTATCAATAGGTACACAAATGAGACAATTACAAAAATAGTTAACATGGGCCCTCTGTATTATGAAGTATATCAAAAAACTAAGTTCCGGTTGATCATAAAAATAAAAGAACTTTATTTAGTCATTTTTTATTATCCTTTGCCTAGATGTATCTTAAATTATTTCTCAATACCGCTATTTATATTTAAACATTTGTCGTAGCGCGGCTTTTGTATGCCTTTATTTGCGAAATTTGCGTCCAAGAAATGGTAATCAATTTACTATTTAAATTTGTTCAAGTGAGCTTCTGTTGAAGTGGCCGAGTGTGGTCGTGCATTGTCATGGAACAAAACAATTCCGGAACTGAAAAGATATTGTATTCTTTATGCGTTTTTGTATCATAGTACAGTAAGGAGCTGGGTTTATTGTGATTTCTTGCTTCATGAAATTCATGAGTAAAATACCATATCTGTTCAAAAGCATGGTACAGATGCTCTTCTAGATGGAAAATGTTTGGGGATTTTTTTTTGTTTCGGTAATCAATTATGTCGCTATTGCGTCGATTGCTGTTTACTTTCTGGTGTGATACCAGTAATTCAAGTTTTATCGCCCGTCATATGATTCAAAAATTCGTCAATACAAATGTACCCTTATAAAAGAGCCATTTCTGCTGTCATTCACTTTGCTTCATGTTGCTTAGTGAATTTCTCATTTTCGGAACCAAACTTGCACACAATTTACAATAATATAATATTTTCAGATATTGTAAATCTTCTGGCTTTATAAATTTTATCATTCATTTGAAGAACTGAAGAAATTTTGCTCCATTACGTCAGGATTTTGACATATTTTTTTAAAGGTTTTTTAAAAAACGCTTTAAATTTTACAAAACTTCAAAGTTAGATTTAAATAAAAAAGATACTACTAAAAATATTGTTCTGTCGAACATTGAGTTGACATGTTTGAACATGTCCTTGGATGTTTCCTACGTCAGAGTACTTAAACCATTCCCATTTTTGCTCTTGAACCAATCAAATTAAGAATTGGTAGATATCTAGCTATGTGGGTATATAAAGAGCTACACACGGCTCTTTCGATTTAATGTAAGTCGGTTTGTGATAGTTGAACGTCTTTTTATTTCATAATGTCGGGTACGTGTATAAATAATCCAAACACTTTCTGTTGTATATGTGGAGAATTCACTACCCACCAGCATAAGCAGAATATTACACCTTTAATAGAAAAGTTATATTTTCACTATTTTGACTTAACCATTGAACATCAAGACAAGCCATGGGCTTCTAGCATTTGCTGCGTACGCTGTACTGTTAATTCTGAAAGGCTGGTCAAACGGTAAGAAAAGCGCGATGCCATTTGCAAGACCTATGATTTAGCGTGAACAAACAGACCATTCGACTGATTGCTACTTTTGCTGCACGAAAACGTTCGAGTTTTCCAACAAAAATTAGAAAAATATTAGTTATGCTACCAAAACCCATAGGTGTTTCGAGTGAAGAATATGGTGTTACAGAACCAGAAAAAGCAAGTGTCAAGTTATCGACCAGCGATGATGAATATGTGTCATCTGAAGAGGACGGACCACACCTAATAAATCAGTTAGAATTAAATGATCTTATTCGAGACCTGAATATGACAAAAACTAAAGCATAAACACTAGGATCTAGACTCCAAAGATGGAAACTGTTAGCTCCAAGTACACCTATTTCTGGGTATCCTAATCGTCAGAAAGAACTGTCGCAGTATGTTTCAATCGACGCTGGTCTTTCATACTGCAATACTTTTCTTCTAGACAGAATTAATCACAATATGTATACATAACAGTTGCGGCCTCTACAATTTGACACATTCTGTTAAATTAAAAAAATTCGTGATTTGTAAATTTGACTTTTATCCGGTATGGTTATGTTAGTGTCAGTTTATTGTAAGTCAGAAGCGTACATAATTTTTAAAATGCCTCAATTAAACGAATTGCAAAAGTCTATAATTAGAACGGCATAAGCATAAGGTACATCGCAAATGAAATAAATGTTGATAAAAACACGATAAAAATCAATGATATATTGCCCATGCCGATACTTTTTAAATAATAAATACCTCTTGCCACCTACTTGTTTCGCTTTTACAGATTTAATATTCTCATCTTGCCATGGTTTTTGAGAGCTTCCATCTTGAAAAATCATCATTCATCAAGAAAAACAAATTGGAATTTCATTTTTATTTTAAAAGTTGCAAAAACGCTATTTGTATTTGAATTTTTCCATTTTTCAATTTTTTTATTTTATACGCTACTGACTTTCTTTTAGTTAAGTGACATTTTATAAACTTCAATATTAAGACGATGTTACAAAGCCAACATTAATTATATGTCAAACTGTCTGAGTTTGTGGGGGGCCGCAAGTGTACATATATCAGCGCAGATCTCAAAATTACAGCAATTCTACTCGGTTTACAACTAGGGTATACTACAAGGAATTGCTGTTTTCTTTGTGAATGAGACAGTCGATCAAGAAATTCCCACTACATTGTTAAAGGCTGGCCAGTCAGTGCTCAGAATATTCCTGCACAAAAGAATGTATTTCATAAGTCACTAGTTGAACCTGATAAAATACTTCTACCGCCATTACACATAAAATTGGGTTTGACGAGAAATTTTGTGAAAGGAATGAATAAATATGGTAGTGGATTCCAGTACCTTAAACAAAAATTTCGCAAAACCTCAGATGGAAAACTTAAAAAGAAGGAATTTTGGTAGAACCCAAAATTAAGCTTCCACAACATAAACAAATTTGAACAAATTTTATGTGACTTGGAGCTTGTTGTTTGAAATACTTTTAAAAATGATTCACAATTTTCTAGGAAACAGAAAATCAGACAGTTATATAGCACTTGTTAATGAACTTCTTAGAACTTACCATAAATTGGGTTGTAATATGAGCCTTAAAATACATTTTTTGCACTCGTATCCGGATTTAGTTCCTCCGAAACTCGGCGACGTGAGTGATTAACACGGCGAAAGGTTTCATCAAGACATTTCTTTTATTGAAAAACATTATCACTGCAAGTGGAACAGTGAAATGCTTGCTGATTGTTGTTGAACATTGATATCAGAAAGTGCCTAAGACCAGTATAAAAGAAAAGTAAAATGAAAGGCATTTTAAGCAGGACGATATCATACAGCTCCACGTAATTCATATTATTTCATTTATTTCTCAATATTTTTTCTTCCAAAACCTGACGTTCCAGAATAAATTTGTTGTTATTACTATTGTTAGAACTATAAAATAAACGAAAATTGTACTTAGTTTCTAAAGAAAAGTTAAAAGTTGTCGACCAGTGTAATTTTATATTCTTATCCTTACTATTTAGTAATGAAGTTGTTTAGGGCAAACTTGTCTTACTACTTGCCTGATAAAATTTTCGAGTTTGAAGTCCATCTTGTTGAAGCGGCAGTCGGTACTCGTCTACCCATGACCGTATCAGCTACATTAATGCGCTTTGACTGACTACCGCACATCCAATCATACTAATTATACCAAGATGTTTTGAACTTTCGCACACACGCTTTGTCTTTCCATTTTGCCACTTTACTAACATCTAAATCTGGCACAGGTTTTTCACTTTTTAAAAAGTCTTTTTTATCTTCTTCATGCCACAACGAAAAAGGTTTTTCCAATAAAACACGCACGGTATCGTACAGTGGTAATGACATTTTACACGACAATGCAAAACACGCCTAGAGATACGTAACAGAAACAGACATAGACCGAACGAGTGTCAGACGCAGACTAAACGAGTGAAGCAACGTACTGTGTTGCTTCACTGGAATGGGCCTCCGTGGCGTTGTCATGGCAACCGCATAAACAGTGAAATCAAGTGGCGGCGAATTGTGAATTGATTCTCTTTGTCAAATTTGCCGTTTTGCTTAAGGGAGGAGCATTCAACTCTCGTTTAAAATATTAAAATATTACAATATGAAAATATGAACATATTAATAATAGTTTTTTATTGTAATATTATTAGTATAAATAATACTATTTTTCTTGTATGGAAGAAATTAGTTTTAACTTATTTTCCGAGCGAAAAATTTAAGAAACATGGAATAAAATATTCAGTAATTGAACAGAAATTTAAGGTGAATCAGTGCTTCACTTGATGCACCAAGAAAGCCGCCACTGATATAGGATAACATTTACTAGGTGATACAGTAGAGTAGATTCCGTTTATTTAAATAACTAATTGACGTAATACCTAATCCATTTGTATAATTATTAATCTATAGTTTTTCGTTTCTTCAAATCAAAACCTGCCGGTTTTTTAAACTCCTCACTTAAAATAATTTTACTTGTATATCAACATAAATTTCAGATTTGTGGCTTCTTTTCTATTAATTTGTTTGTTTTTTTCATAAGTTGGTAGCAGTTTTGCAGACTTAAAAGATTTGGCAATTATCAGGTATCATTTTTTAAACTTACAATTGACACACTAGATGATACTGAGAGTACGAGAGCAATCTAAATGTAACCTGCATTTTATTTTTTTGTGAACATAATAAAAGAGATACTGCAAAGTGGTTTTATATTAATCGAAGTAGACATGTTAGCTTACGTCACAAACAAATGCAACTTGATTCTGACAGGTGTATTAACAATGTCGTTCAAGAATGTTGCAAATTCTGTTAAACAATGTATAATTATTAAAATTTATTTAAATGAAATGTAAAAGCGACTGATGTTCATCAGAGACTTCACAAACAATCTGTAGAAGAGTGTTTATCACTCAGAACAGTTTGGGTGGTGTAAATTCTTCCAGGATGCCCGTTCAGCGTCTGCTGTGAATCTTGGGAATATTCAAAAAGCGAATATCTGCAAAGGAAGTTGCTAGGATTGTAAAAACTAGTGTTGGTAGTATTCACACTATTGTCCACAACAAGCTTAAATTTAGTAAAGTTAGCGCGTTCCAAAACAATTTTTCGTGGAACAACAGCTGAAATTACTTCTGGTTTGCAGAGAACTCGGCCTACGCTAGGATTTTGGTCACATTTCATAACAACTAATGAAACCTCATTATATTCCAGAGAGCTATAACGTTGCGTCACTCAAGCTCACCTCCGCTTAAAAAATTCAAAACACGACTATCGACTGGCAAAGTAATAGTAACTGTATTCTGGGACGCTATTGGACAATTTACGTCGATTTTCTCGAAGAAAGAAAACCGGTTAATTCAGTTTATTACAGTGAGCTCTTTGGAAATGTTAAGTTGGATATACGAACAAAAAGAGTTATTCTCATGCACGATAACGCTCACCCATATAGTCCATCTAACGAACCAATTGGTTAAATTCGGTTGGAAAATACTGCTTCACCCCCCATATAGATCGGACTTGACCCCGAGTGACTATCATCTCTTTGGGCCATTCTAATGAGAAAGTGAAGGATGCGGTGCAAAATTGGTCGTCAACCGAAGGAATTTTTTTCGACAGGAATGCAGAAGCTAGATGGATGTTTTCCAGAGAGGGGGTTACTTAGAAAAACGATGTACGAAGAGATTTTTTTGTGTTATCTATCTAGCTATGAAAGAAACGAGTTAGAAAACAAGCAAAACATTATTTTTCAACGTAAGAACCATTAACACTAACACACTTATTCAAATGTTTCTATAATAACCCTATGCCTTCGAAAAAAAAATTATTTTGGTAATTCCGCAAAATACGATCCCACAGCGTTTTCCACGTCGTCATTCGATAAAAATCGACGACCTCTCAAGTATTTTTTGAGTTTTGGAAAGAGATAATGGTCACAGGGGGCGAGGTCGGGACTATAAGTCCCGAGCTCTACCAACATCCACCCTATGGGTGGAAGTTCTAATTCCTCAAAGCCGCATTAATTGATTACTTCTTGAAATATTCGTGCCTTATGCACCCTGTAATTGTCGTGGAGAAAGAGTTTTCTAAGCAAAATTGTGGGGTCTTTTTTCGCGCATAGCCGTATTCAAGTCCTTAATTGTGTCTTTGTAGACATTTTCTATTATTGTAGTCCCTTTTGACATATACTCAATTAAGACAAACCTCTCCGTGTCAAAAAAAACTGAGGCCATAATTTTTCCAGCTGAAAATTGCATTTTTGCCTTCTTGGGCGGTGGAAAGCCCTTATAAACCCATTGCATGGATTCTTGTTTCATGGGAGGGCCCCAGTGATGTACCCAAGTTTCATCCTTGCATCCTTACAATTCTTATTAAGGAGTCTTTACCTTGAGATAAAACTGTCAAATTCCTATCATAAATTTGTCGCCTACACAATTTTTGTTTCGCATTGAGCAGCCTGGGAATTCATCGTGTCAACACTTTGCCCATTCCCAAATTTTCGAGTAGAATTTTATTTATTTTCGTTTCTGATATTCCTATTTCTCCAATACCAACACTGAAGAATTTCTCCAGTTCGTGCTTCTAGAGGTCTTCCATACTTTGGGTCATCATGAATGGATTCTCTGCCCCATTTTAATTGCTTACATCAAAATTTGACCTAGAAATAGGACGGGTTACTTTCTCCATACACTGTTACCATTCTCTTATACTTATTCTTCGGGATACTGCCTTCTTTTGATGAAAATGTTACGATGCTTCTGTGTTCAAGTTTCAAATCACTCATTTTCTCTTCCTTAAACGAATGTAAAAGTAACAAATATTAAGCGATTCGAAACAAACTTGAAGATAATACTATAAAATGTCACAGAAACTTGACGTAAGAAAATCATTACGATAGCATATTGTTGTCATATCTAGGTAGATAACATAAAAAACTACCTTCGTATATATAGATAATATTAATTTGTTGTTTGAATCGACCAGAAAAAATTAAATGCAGGTCAAATTTGAATCATTCTCGTAATAAAACAAATAACAAGTTATTCGCAATATTTCGATAATTAAGATCGATCGAACAATAATTTCGATATTTAAAGTGTTTTTCTTAAAATTCCTACCTAGTCACACAATTTAAAGAATTTACAATATTATATAAAATACAAAAGCTTGCCTCAACATTACATTATTTGCATTTTCGAACACTAAACAAGTAAATTTGTTGTATAAATGTTTAAAATCGGCTTCGAGAATATTAGTAATTATTTGAAATATGTTTGTCCCACATATAGTTGCTAGGGTTGAAATATTAAAAGTATATAATAGGCGGCGTGGCGTACGAATTTCTTCTGTTTACTTATTCATTGTATCTCACTGTTTCTCTCGGTATTGTTCCGAGAATTTAGATCCATGAATAATGAAAAAGAGGACATTAGATTTCATATGCCACCGCAGGACCTTTCGGGGATTCATTAAGTCTCTAGGACGCCTTGTGGTGGTCGGTTGGTAGTGGTGTCGTTATAGTGGTGTAGAGCGGATGAATGTGTATTTATAAGTGTACAGGATATCAGTCTTCGGTAATCGTTTTTCATTTGTCAACAAGTGTAATGAGATGCGGGCACGCGGCGCGCCCAGGGCGGGGCTCCTAAGCAATTATCGTCGCTGTGGGGGTGCGCCACCCCCGACACCGCAATCAGGCCACGGCTGCTTCCCGACAGATTTTCACACCACTCTACTCCAACCACTAAATATCATTCATTCTAACAACTGAGCATTGTGCCGGCTACAGTTGGAAATATTTTTACCGTTAAAAGCAAAATATATTTTATTTTATATATTACGCTATTGTCTTTTAGTAAGTTGATTTAGTAGGTATTTATTCAAATTATTGTTGCAATAAAACGTAATCGATGTTATCAATAATATTATCTGAAATATATTGTAAAATAACTTATTTTAGAGTTTAATGCTTGCACTTCAAATTGTAGGGTTCATATTGAACAAAAATTATATTTCAGAGATTTAAAAAACATAAAATTTAATTTGGAAAATTAAGAGTAAAATGCTATTCACTTGTTTGTTGAGTAAATTGAAATAGACATTCGAGTTAAAAAATTCGAATTCATTATTAGAGATGGCTAAGGACTTCTTTAGCAATTTACAATTTACAATTTATTTAATTTCTTAACAAATTCACCTTTTTCGAAATTCCTATCACTTATCAACGGTGGTGAAATTAATTATCTAATTATAGTATGTATGTAATTAATAATTACATACGGAATAACACTGATAGGTTATCATTGATAACCTATCAGTGTTGTTCCATCTACCGATTTTTCGGTAGATCTACCGATTTTTCTACACTTCTACCGATCTACCGATGAAGCCATCATATCTACCGATTTTTAAACGAATGAGAAAAAAAAAATAAAATTGTGCTAAAACTGTTTATATTCATGTAAATAATAGGGTATACGTAAATTGCACGCCAAACCCCCAGGTCAATGTAATTCTACAGGTATTTTGCACTCCGGTTTCTTCATTGCCCATTAATCTGACCGGTAAATTTCACTCTAAACATGAATGAATTTTCTATCATATTTTATTCCTATACATATAGTTAAAAATCCAACATAAAAATACATATATAAAAATATAGTCACTAAATTTTACAGAAAAAAAAGGAATATAGTTTATTACAAAATACATACAATAGATGTGTGAAATACTATGATACATAGAAATGATCATGTAGTTATCCTTTGGGAGCACTATGGTAAGATATAACTTTTAAGAAGGTATGTCTCTGTATCTCTCCGCTTACGGATAATGAGTATGCAAATGATTAGAGTGCAAGAGTGCATTTTACATGTGGGATTAGGGCGCCGGATTTATAAGTAAAGCTAAGCGGATTCAATAGCGTGCAAATTACCTGTGCCCAAATAATACGTGTTAATGTAAATATTTATAGGGGTATTTTTTTTTAATGTGTAATAAAGAATAAAAATACAATATAATAAATTACTACTATAATGGTATTCATCTTTAATCTATGACTATAATAAATAGAAAATTAAAACAGGCAAGCAATTTTATGAGTAGAGACAGTAATAAAAGCTACTATGGATTGTAGTCGATATAATGCTTGAATTCAAAGGCAACAATTATGTATGTCGGTAGGTATTTATTTGTACGCTTCTCAAGCGCTTTTTATTCTAAATAAAGGGACTATTCTGGTTAAAAATTATCTTAAAGAAACATTGCTTTTCAAATAAAAATACTTATTCCCCCGAAAATAATTATTTCAAAATACTACAACAATGAAATAATCCTTTTCATTCGAACAAATGAATGAATGAAATAAATACAACATATCATTCAATAATGAATAAAAGCGATATCTATTTGGTTATTTGCTTATTTCTATGAGTTTAAAACAGTGGGGCATCTTGAGTGAAGGGTTTGTTTCTGTTTTTGCATTTAAAATTTGAAATCAGTATCCTATATCGGTTCTAGAAGAACACATACATAGGTGTCACTTGATTGTGTGCAAGCTGTGAACAAGCTGGCCCAAGTAATATAGTAAAAAAAATAAAATATTCCCAAAAGTATAAGGAAGATTGGGAAAAGCTGGAAGACTTTGAGAGATGGCTTTCTAGAAGTAAAAAGGGAAAAAATTTTGCAAGATGTAAGATCTGCAGTAAAGACATTAATATTTCTAGCAGAAAAGATTCTCTAATGAAACACAGTCTTTCGATAATTCATAAACATACAGCAAGGATGATACGCAAACAGCCGCGTTTAACCGAATTTTCAGCAGGTATGGCAGAATCGGCGCAAATAAAGAATAATATTGCGAAGGTATGATTATTTAATTTATTTCATGTTTATAATAATTTTAATTATCTTGGTTTTAGCCGAGATCCGCTTGTCCGCATTTATTGCAGAACATAATTTGCCATTTTTGGTAATGGATCATTTGCCAAAATTAATAGCTAACATTTGTCCCGATTCAAAGATTGCTGAAGGCATATTGTGCGCCAGAAAGAAAACCACAGCTATTGTTCGAAATGTCATAGGTGCTGAATGTTTCGAAAATATATGTGAGGATAATAAATATAATACATTTTCCCTTATTATAGACGAGTCTACAGATCGCTCAACGATAAAACATCTTTGTCTCGTCGTCAGGTATGCAAAAGACAATTGCAATCAGAGACTGTTTTTTTTGCTCTTGTGAAATTAGATAGTGCTAATGGGGAAACTTTATATAATCATGTTATAAATACATTTGTCTCAAATTCTGTTCCTTATAAAGATAATATGATTGGCTATGCTTCTGATGGAGCAAATGTAATGATTGGAAGACATCATTCCGTTACAACATTACTAAAAAAAGATATACCGAATTTATTTGTCATGAAGTGCATCTGCCACTCATTTCACTTAGTCGCTTCATACGCATGCGAAAAATTGCGAAATTTCCTTGAAAACTTAACAAGAAATATTTTTAATTACATCAACTCTAGTCCAAAAAGAATCAGCGAATTCCAAGAGTATCAATTATTTTGCAATGTTGAAATCCACAAAATTTTACACCCGTCCCAAACCAGATGGTTATCGGTTGATTCAGCTATTAAACGAATTCTAGAACAATACAATCCGCTCAGATTATATTTTACAACTGCTGTTGCAGATGGCGATGTCTCAACAGCTGAAAACATACTCGATCATTTAAATAATCCGCTAACCAAAGTCTTTCTATTATTTCTAGATTATGTTTTGCCACTCTTTAATAGTCTAAATCGTGAAATGCAATCAGAATCGCCAAAACTTTACACTTTATATAATAGTGTATCCAATATTTTTCGACTGTTTCCTAAAACGTAGCTATTTATTATCTACAGCATTAGAAAACATTGAATTTAAAAATCCACATAATTATCAAGCATTAGAATTAGAATGTTAGAATTTATCCAGAAGAAGGTAAATTGAGTTCAGAACAAATAAAATATTTGGGACTACGTTGTTTGGATTTTTACGTTCAAAGTTGTTCACAAATCACGACCAGATTTCCACTAAAAAACAACCCACTTAAAAAATTTAATTTAATTGACCCCGAGATAGTAAAAAGCGGAACTATAAGTTCAATAGCAGATATACTGATATAGCTTTACTTTTTCCGAATTTAATACCACAAAACGAACTTGAAATTTTAGATAGCGAATGGAGGCAATTACGAAATTACACAGAACGCCAAAATTTCAGCACAGATATGTTGAAATTCTGGGCTAGTGTCAGGGCAATAAAACGTGGTGATGAATCGAATGTCTTTCCATTATTATGTAAATTTATTCAAAATTTGTTGTGTTTACCACATTCTTCCGCAAATGTGGAACGAATTTTTTCCTCCATCAATTTAATGAAAACTAAACAACGTACTAAATTAATCACGGAAACAGTCACAGGACTTCTTCATAGTAAGACATATATAAATAAAAATAGCTGTTTCGATTTTAAAATAGACAAAAAATTGATATTGAAAATAAATGAAGAAACATTAAAAAATATACCTGATGACGAGTAGAGATTATTAACTATTATTATTATTAACGTCATTAGTTTTATAAAACATCATGTATATAATAATATAAGTTATTGTTAGTGTGCTTCATATATATTTACATTTTTATTATATTTACTAGTTATATGATACTATTAATAACTATTATTATATGTATTTTAGAAATTAAAATTGTTTTCATATAATTGTTTGATTTTAAACTAAGGATAAAAAAAATCTACCGAATTCTACCGAATTTTCACGAACCATTCTACCGATTATCTCAACAGGTCACGGAACAACACTGAGGGAGACGTCATTCATTCAACAAGTAATCGTCGCCGTGTGATATTATATAAATGTAAATAAATACTCATATAAATAGTTATTTTGAAATAACTTTAAATAATTTTAAATTACCGTTAGTTTTCCAGAAAGACTAATATTTTACAATACTGTGTTTGACATTATCAAAGAAATGGCATTGTCTGGAGTTTCACATTTACCTTTAAGTAAACGAGATTACCAAGATACTTATAAAAAACTGGATGAAACATAAAAAAGTACAATTAATGCATTAATATTTAGTTACTTTATAGTTAATTTAATATTTTTAGTTAATTTATAGTTACAATAAAAACCATATACAAGCACTTTATTTCTAGGTTATAGGAGGGGGAAGCAGTTTATCTTTTATAAAACGAACATCACTTTGGGCTAATCTTACACTAGGATTCAAGTGTAAAATACGCATACGAAGCAACATATAAATTGAACGACATATTATCTTAAGGAGACACCGATATTTGAGAAATATAAAAGAGTTTCGTGCAGAGGTCAGAAAAATATATTATTTAGATGAAGCATGGGTGAATGCCGGTCACATAAAAGTAAAAATATGGAAAGATACAAGGATGTTTAATCCAAAGCAAGTATTTGTCGAAGGTATTTCTACTGGTTTAAAATATCCATCTAGAAAAGTGACTAATTTTGCTAAACATTGGCAGCAAGATTGGATTTTGTGAATAGTGGTTTGTTACTATTTGAAACCAAGAAAATGGAAGATTATCATGAAGAAACGAATAATTTGTCTTCTCTTGAGCCCAGTTGTGTTATAGTAATGGATAATACGCTTTACCATCCTACTAAAACAGAAAAGTCACCTACTTCATCGCGGAAAAAGGAGGCACTTATTGAATGGCTTTTAACAAAGGAATTTTACCTGGTAACACTATGGTAAAGATTGAATTGTTCGAGCTTGTAAAAAACTACGTACCTATCTTGTCATCTAGTTGTACGCAGTTGATGAAATAACTAGGGAAGGTGGTCGTATAGCTTTACGTTTACCTGTGTATCACTGTGATCTGAACTTGATTGAACTTGTACGCGCTCAAGTTAAGTATTGGCCAATAATAAATCATTTAAATTGGACAAAGTAAAAGATTTATTGTTAGAAAGATTAAACATAGTTAATCCTTCTAATTCTTCTCAGAATTGATGCTCATGCATGGAATAATATCACGTCATCACAAAAGAGAGCAAAATGTATGATTTAGATAATATGTTAGAAAATTTGACATTCATTGTAAATACTAGATTGTTCTCAGAATTTTCATTAGATTCAGATTTCTGTATTTGAAAATGAGTAATTTCAATATATTCGATATATGTATTGTTGTAATAATAATTAACAATATTCTGTCCTTGCCTTTTTGTATGTATTTATTGTTTGTTTTGTAAAATGAAAGTATTTTGAAATAAATACATTTTATAGGTTTAGAAAATTTTTAAAAAAAATATAAAATGATGCCTTGTTAAGTGAATTCTTATCGCTCTCTCATTATGGATATTATTAAAATAGCTGTGTTTTGTAGAATGTTATATTTGTAAGAGATAGATAAATATTATAATTATAATATACCTACATCATTGTCATAATAAATCCTTTAGATTTATTAGTTTTACGTCTTTTGTGAATACAATTATCGCCTGAATATATATCTGCTATAATGGTTATTAAGAACAATCCTCAATCAAAATAAGTCCTAACCCAAAATCCAAGTAAGATGTGGATATTTCTCCTGAGACAATTTGAACACAATCTTCACATTGCTATTGTATTTACGTACAAATTATTGCAGACACAACACCTTCGAACAATAAATAACAAGTTATAAAACATTAATTGAAATATTTGCCGTTTCTTGCTTGAATGAAATTATCATTTTTAGTTTACTTTCGATTTTTAAAAATCAAGTAGGCGTTTACAGTTGAATAAAAATTGTCGTTTCAGGTAAAGTACCTTTTCCGTTCACATGACGCCAAAATGTTATTTAGAAAAGTTGCTCAGAATGAAAAGTTATGTAATAAAAAGTAAGTTAAGTTAGTAATAAAAAGTAGAAAAGGACGCCCGTTCCTGGTTATGATAATAGTACTTTCTTGATAAGTAATTTTTCGTGGTATTATTTTTATTGAAAACAAACGATTGCAGCGCCATCTATCATGAATTTGAAAAAATGTTTCAGACAAACCCTACCTATCAGTAGAATTTTTTTTCCAGTAGAATTCGAATTTGTAGTAAAATATACGAGTTTCTATTTCAGATTTCAAAGTTACTCCCGCCCCACCAATATGGAGGGAGAGAGGGGCTACTTCTAGTACTAATATAGTTCCTCCATTGAATTATTAAATTTTAAATCTGGACATTTTATCGTGAACTGCTAATTTATCGAGATATTTGAAAGTTTCAAGTTAAAAAATACACCCGGTATATATATATATATTTCTGATTACCAGTTGAAATACTCAAAAAATAGTTTAGTTTTATTTTTAGGTATTCAATTTTGAATTTATATCGATGAAAATTAATCGAATATGTAAATCTTAACCTTTCTTCTAATTCACTTAAATTGTAAATAGTCATGAAGATCTTACACGTGATGAGATACTGTACATTGTATATTGAACTTTACTGCTATATGTGTAGATACATACATGTATATATAGATACGTATTAACAGACAGTGCGCAACTACTGGAAGACCCGTTCTTCGCGATTACATTAAAAGATAATTTAAACAAATTAACGTTATGTGACGGTGTCACATAAAGAAGAAACTCGTCTCTTTGACAATGGTGTATTTAATTTCAAGACTCGATTGATAATCAGCAGGTTTCGAGAGCTAGGTTCGGAAAGCTTGGCGCTGTAGAAATTTCTAGTGGCAGTGGTTAATTGTGATTTCAGACGTACGGTAGCGGTGCGGCGGCGTCACTCAAAGAAAGCGTTCATTTCATTTCAATTATACGAAAGAGATATGCAGCAGTTATTCCCATGTAGGTAGGTGGGACCGTATTTGAATACTAACGAAGCCGAAATCTGTCAAAGATACCGCTTCCGTTGTTGTACAGTATGCTATGGTTTACTGGTTGCTGAGTATACTAGCCTCCTAAGCCCTTATACAACCCTAATATAGGCTGACGAATTTGTAATTTATTTAAAGGAGTTTCGAATTAAGTTATTTTGTGTAAATTAGAAATGGAACAGAGAGTTGAAAGTATGGAAGTATTAGAAATCGCACTTGAATTAATTAAGAAGAATTTAAGATGAACCTCGTTATTTGTTGAGGTTTACAATAAGTAATATACTTTATAGAAAATTTCAAATTTTTAGGGTATTGAATAATTTTAGGTAGAAAGTGATAAATTATCTTATAATCAACAAAATATAAACATTTTCGTCGCAATAATTTGGCAAATACGTACTATAGACTGTATATACGAGAGGCGTTCTTATCTTTCCGGACTAGGCAGCTTTAAATTTGAACGCAATTGCTCATTACGCACATATGCCTTGGTAACTTGTGTGCCCTTTTACAAAACTTTTGCAACATTATTAATTTTATTATCTGTCAGTTTCTGTTTTCATGCATTGATTTTATATCAAAATGAACAAAATTGAATATAGAACCGTTATAAAGCTCCTTCCAGAACAAGGGAAAACTCTAAAAATGATCCTTAAAGGATATGTTTGTTGTATACGTGAATTATTGTCCTTCCAAGTCAATTAGGTCCAACTTGGTCCAGAATCATGGAATGATGATCCCCATCCACGATGTGATCACTTGAGATGTTATTGAAAAACCAAGTGTTTTGTACTGGAGGAAGCAAGCAAGAAGCGAAAATTAACAGGTTATTATTCAAATTATTGAAATAACTTTCTAGATCCTGAAAAATATATAGTAATTAATAAAAGATCCGACACAAAAACAAATGATCAATACTATCAATAAGTCACATAGTCTTTTTTAATATTAGTAATTGGTTTAATAGACATAGATTAAAACTAATGAATCCACAACCTCCAATTTTGTATTCATTAATTAAGGTACATAAAGAAAATTACCAAATTATACCATTCGTGTCGTATGTGACAGCTCCGGCAGTTAAAGTTTTAACAAGTCTTGTTGATATCATCATCAAATACACTAAATTCAAACCTAAATATAGTATCAAAATAGTATGCAATTAGTTAATAATATTAAAAACCTTAAGTTACCTAACAACACTAAATTCATTTGATGCTATTGATGAATGAATTAATTAAAAAAGATTTTACAACTCCTAATGGTTTGTTTGGAACAAAATTATTTCTCATTTGATAATAAATTTTACAAAAGTAATGAAGTATTAATTATGGTAAATCGCCTTTCACCGTTACTGGTGGAAATTTTCATGGATAATTTAGAATTTACGGGAACAAAATATTAACTAAGAATGTATTTTTTTGGTTCAGATATGTTGACGATATTTTGATAGTTCATACAGGTACAGATAGACAGTTGAATATTTTTTTTGATTTTATTAATTACATTAATACCCATAATACTTTTACTCTAGAAAAAGAAAAGAAGTTAATTTTAGTATAGATTTGACAACAAAACGAGTTAATAACAAAGCAGAATTTTCAATTTACAATAAGAGTCACATACGGACATACGAATACACGAAAAATTAAATCACCCATTCAATCACAAACTAGCCGCTTATCACAGCATAATTCATAGATTGTTTAGTATACCTTAGTAATGAAACGATTACGATTACGATTATCGCAAAATTTTGTATATTTTAAATAAAATGTATTTTAAAATTAAGGAAATGTGTATTCAAGTTGTTAAAATCAAATATTTACTAATTTTATTCAGAAAACAGAGTCATTCTGTTTTTTTTATCAGTCTGAATCAAGCCAGCAGTAGAAAACAAGCTCTCCGATGTGACACTAGATGGTTTTAAACACAATTATTTTTTTGCGATTTCTCTCAAAACAGGGTATTGTGTGGCAGTTTTCCAAAACCGAAAAATGTCAGCATCTTGCAGTAGATTGGGTGATTTGATATAGGAATCTAGTCTTTCTTTGAATGGAATGAAATTTTAAAAAAAGCAAGAAGTATGAAACAAAAATTTTACCGATTAAAAGTGAAAGAGGCTCATCCATTTCTGTGTAATTAATTATCACCTTGCAGATATACCAGATACCTGTTTTGCTGAAGGAGGACTGAGCAGCAGATGCTACATAGCTCAACTTTGCGTTTTCAGTCTCAATACTAATGCGCTCTGAGCAGGAAATGTATAGGGCTTCTTTTGACTTCTACAGGGTCGAGGCCTGCTTAAAAGTACGAGATTTAAATTTCGGGTCCAGAGCTGTGGCTATTACACAAGTCATGTTTTGCTCAATGTCTCCAAATCTCCTTTGTAATGCCTCGTACAATGCCAAAGCAACTTGTTGCTTCTTCATTCTGACCTTTTTGCAGAAGTCGAAACATATCAGTAACCCCTGGAGTAACTTCAGACAATATCGCAGTATCTTTGCTTAGTTCGTTTGTGTTGTCTTCAAAAACTGGTAGTAATTTTGTGCTTTCCTTGATTATTTTCCATTCCTGAGTACTTATGTCGTAGTTACAATTAATTTTTAACAATACTGCTTGTAATGCAACTAGCTGTTCATATAAATGGTTGAGCATATGATATTGTGCTCTTTTTGGCTCGCTTCTAGTAATTTTCCGGCTTGGTAGAGTGGCGAAAGTGACCTACAATTTTTCTTGATTTATCTATGATCTGTTTTATAAATTGGTTTTGAGATAAGGCATCCTTCAACATAAATTGTACTGTATGTATTGCACAGGCATGTTGAATACCAGGAACTCCTTGCTCTAAATCTTTGACAGCATTTGAAATGTTTCTGGCATTGTCAATCACAATGGCCTGAACTTTGTTTGCAATTTCCCGCTTCAATATAGCTAAGTGGATATTGTGTGTTATATTTTCAATATAATGAGTTATTCCCTCAAAGGGCATTACTTCTAGGCACATAGATTTTGCTTCAAAGTCATCTGAAACAGCGTGAGCTGTGAAATCAAGAAATCGTTTCTTACATTCGATGACGAATCGCTTGTCGACATATCCTCTGTTAAGCAAATGAAAGGAAAGGGTTTATGCATAAGACGATTTTTTACTTGTTCGTACATATCAGGTATAATTTTTTGCGCAAAATGAGTTCTAGACTGTATTTTATATTTAGGACAGATTTTGTTCAGCAATCTACTGAATCCCACATGATTCACCAAGTTCAATGGCTGCATATCATCCACGCATATCATTTCTGCTATAAATTTTGTAATATCAACCGCTCGAGGGTCATTTATCTCAAATTGAATGTTTTTCTGAAAAATACTACCGTAGTTTGTTTTTTTCCCGGAGGCTCGGTAGATGTACTAGGGATACTAGAAACTACATCTGGATGTTTTTGAATCTCGATATAATTAATTTTTTTGGCATGGTTCCACATATTTGTGGTATTTTTCACCACACAAGAATTTTTAGTATTGCAGTACTTACATTTAGATTTTGGAGGGTTTCAGATGTCTATTCAAAATGCTGCCAACTATCACTAATCAACTTACGTTTTGATGACATTAGAAGTACTAATAAGTTAAATTACCAAACAAAAACTAAACAATTACCAATTTTCTCACAAAATAGGTTTGCACTGGCGGTGTTCAATTATGTTACTACCTGTCTCCTGTATTCACTTACGGCCGCGGCTGGGAACTCCCCAAGCCGTCAAAGGGGAATTCCAAAAATTTGCGTTCGGATACATCACATGAACATGCAAACTATAAAACGCGTTTATAAAGGTTATTAAACGAGAATTTAAACAAAATTTATTTGTTTAAAATGTTTGTTTAAAAAATGACAATCGACGATTACGATTAATCGCTAAATATTGATAATCGTCGATTACAATTAATCGTAATCGGAATCGTTTCATTACTGGTATACCTATGTCGAAAGAAGGCTTTATACAAATACCAGATTATTGAGCAAATCACTAAGAGAATAGCTGCTATGATAGAAATTTAATGGATAAATTAATGGTTTTTCTTAAATGGAACAGCCTGCAGATAAGCACGCCATAGTAAGTAGATAAACACTTTGCATCGTACAGGTATAGGTTCCTCTATGCCTATCTCTCACAGTTTTAGAGTTATTACTGATTGTTTTCTAAATTGAGCATTTTAGGAATCTTTGGAAAAATAATTCTGAATAGTTTTAGAATTATACCAATTTTATTTAGATTTATCAAACTTTTTGCGAAAAGGTTAGAAAAGAATATAAATTGCAAAACTGATAATATATTTTATATCATAAGAGATAACAAAAATAATCATATTGTAAAGTATTTGAATATTCGGGTTCTTAAATAAAACTAACGGTAACTTTAGACACACACTATATTAATAATAAAAACGAATAACAATTTAAAAACTAATTACTAACAATAAGCACATTTATGTATTTATATTTATGTAAGTTCACTCGGCGATGATTTGGTATCGAATGGCTCAAATCCCTTCTTCGACGGCTTATATATCGACCGTCGAACCTCTCGAGTCTTCTTAGTCTCGATCTTTCCGTTTCTAGATCTGTTGAGAAGGCGCCAGAAGCGTGATACGTGACGTATCGTTGGATGAGTCATAACATTGCCTCCTTCTTAAAAATGAAGTTTCATCCCAAAACATGTCATGCTTTGGTTCCCTCAAACGGTGGCGAAATCGACGTCATATCGAAATAACAGTCCACGGTCTTATCTTGCCTGGATGGACAGGAATATTCAAGCCGGTAACTGCATACCATAATTTCCATACCAGTATGTCCTAACATGCTTCTTACAATTCTCCAGTCCAGGCGGTCCAATCCACAACCCAATTTTGGAACTGCTAATTTCAAAATGTCTTGTTGTAACATTTGTTCACGTAAATGGACCATGGCCTCCCATAAGGCACGATAGGTTGGCTTCAGGCTTGACAGTTCTTTCGTGACCAAATAAAATATGGGCTGTTCTTTATTTGTTATTTGGAAACTCTTTCCAATTGCTGGTCCCTGCTGCCTTAATTTTTCGATTCTGCCAAATCTCTCTTTAAATTCTCTGGCAATTCCTTTGGCCATTCGCAGATCTCGGGCTACGCAATGAGCAAGCGCGTAGTCTGGCGGCACCGTGAACAAATCTTGCTGTTTCTCGATGGTCACCCTAAATCGAGCTTTCCTCGAACCAGAATACTCCTCCATAAAATCTTCGAATGTTAGTTCCTTGTGGTGGCTATCTAATTGGGGCAAGTCAGCGGCTTCGTCATTATTGTGTCCAGAGTATAGGGCTAATCGACTAAAATGTACGACTCTTGGCTTAGCATGAGGTGTTTCCCTTACGCGGTATATTATATCGTTAATCCGCTTCAACACCTCGTATGGCCACTCCCAATTCTTTTGAAGTTTTTGAGATAGGCCCCGTCGGCGTTGTGGATTATATAACCAAACCCGATCGCCTTCAAGGTATCCACTCTTCTCGGCGTTGATGTCGTAGCTCTCCTTCATTCTGTCACTAGCATCTTGGATATTATGTCTGACTTGTTCATGGATATTAACTAGTCGTCGTCTGAGCGTGCTGACATAATCTTCTCCAGCAAGATCTTCACCAGGCTTACTCCCAAACTTTAAATCACAGGGCAATCGGAGTTCCCTCCCCAATAGCACGTTTGCTGGAGATTGGCCAGTTGTCTCTTGAATAGAGGCCTGATACGCCATTAGGAATAATGGTAAATGTTCGTCCCAATCTCTCTGGTGTTCGGAGACAACTTTGAATAAGTGTCTGATCATGGTCTTGTTCATTAGATCTACCATCCCATCTGATTGTGGATGCAAGGGAGTGGTTCTCGTCTTTCGTATGTCCAAAAATCCACACATCTTTTCGAACAAACTGGACTCGAAATTTCGCCCTTGATCGGAATGAAGTTCTAGGGTTACACCAAAACGGCTGATGAACTCCTTCACAATCACGTCTGCTACAGTTCCAGCCTCTTGATTTGGTAAAGCATATGCTTCAACCCATTTGGTAAAATAGTCCATGATCACTATTATGTATTTATTTCCTTTGTCGTTTTCTGGAAAAGGGTCGGCGGCATCCATGGTGATTCTTTCAAATGGGCTTCCCACATTGAATTGGCGCATGGGTGCACGTCGACGCCTCTGGGGACCATTACTTCCGGCGCAATTAGCACACCTTTGGCACCACTATTTCACATCTCGTGAGCAATTCACCCAGTAAAATCTCTGGCGCACTTTCTCCAGTGTTTCATGAACGCTAAAATGCCCCCAGAAGCACCATTATGAAGTTCTCGCAATACCTCTGATATTCTTTTCTTGGGAACCACCATCTGCATCTTCTGCTCGCTTCCATAGTGACTTTCGACCTCACGTCTCAGGAGATCGTCTTTCATGGTTAAGGAATCCCATTGTGCCCAGTATGACTTCAATTCTCGTGAATGGGGAGCAATTTCTTGCCAGGTCGGTCTTTGCCCATTTCTCTCCCAAGCCCTGAAGACTGCAAGATCCGGATCAGCTGCTTGATCTGCGCGCCAATTGTCAGGTTGCCACTGGCCTTCAACCACGGTGGTTAGAAGAGCGTTGCCATGTCGACAATCTTCTGGACAGGGCCTTCTGTAAAGAACATCTGCATTTCGATGTTTGAGGCCTGCTCTGTGTTCAATGTCGAAGTCATAGTCCTGTAGCCTCTCAATCCATCTAGCTACTTGACCCTCGGGATTCTTAAATTGCAAGGGCCACCTCAAAGCGGCATGATCGGTGCGGATCAGAAACTTCTGCCCGTACAAATACTTGTAAAAGTGCTCAATGGTTTTAACTCCTGCTAGCAGTTCTCGTCTGGTTACGCAGTAGTTCCTCTCTGGTTTGGACAGGGTCTTGCTGAAGTATCCAACGATCTTTCCTAGTCCATCTTGGATTTGAGAGAGCACACCACCAATCCTTACGTTACTGGCATCTGTATCCAGAACAAGCCTCCCAGATGGCAGTTGATAGTTTAAAACAGGTGCACTGATAAAAGTTCCTTTTAACAACTCAAAAGACGCTTGGCAGAAGTTATTCCAAATGAATGCTGGATTTTCTGTTAGGCGGGTAAGTGGTTTCGCAATGTTAGAGAATGTAGTAAAGTAGCGTCGATAATACGTGCACAATCCCAAAAAGCTTCTTAGCTAATGTCTGTCTTTGGCCACAGATCATTTTCCCGCAGCTCTTACTTTTTCTGTATCCACAGCAACTCCTCTTCCGGAAACCACATGTCCAAGGTAATTTACCTCTTTGCGGAAAAGGTGACACTTCTTTGGACTTAATCTCAGGTTGGCATCTCTCATCCTCTTGAATACCACCCCCAAATTTTCCATGCGATCTTCAAAGGTCTTTCCTACCACTATCACATCATCAAGATATACCAGGCAGGTATTCCAAGACAGTCCCCTCAGTACAGTGTCCATGAGTCGTTCAAAAGTAGCTGGGGCGTTACATAGTCCAAGTGGCATGATTGTAAACTGCCTGAGTCCTGTGCCTAAACTGAAGGTAGTCTTCTCTTTGTCATTGGAGTCCATTCCGACTTGCCAATAGCCGCTCTTCAAGTTGAGTGTGGAGAACCATTTCGCTTCTGTCACGGTGTCTAGTGTATCGTCTATTCTTGGGAGAGGATAACTGTCTTTCTTGGTCAAACTATTCAAACGACGATAGTTCACGCAAAATCTGGTAGATCTATCCTTTTTCCTTACAAGGACCACTGGTGGAGCCCATGGACTATTCGATGGTTCAATTACTCCTTGTATAATCTGCTTGGCTTCCGCACGTTTTGCCAGTGGTAACCTTCTTGGTCTTTGTCATATTGGACTTGCATCGCCGGTATTTATTTTGTGCATCACAATATTGGTTTTTCCTTTCGTACCACTTTCAGTTTCAAAAACGTCTTCATCATGTTTGATTAGATCCTTAACTTGGCTTTGTTTTTTCTTGCTCAATCCTTGACAGGCGGAGTCGATTATGTTGGACAATTTCTCAGGAACCTCCACGAATCCATTCTTCTTCGCCTCTACACGATGAACGACGGCCGACACTGGCTATCACCACCCCAGAATAGTACCCTTCTTCAATGAAACAGGGTAATAGTTCACATTCATCAGCCTTACCGGTACAGTCTTCTGAGTCTTAACCAGTATTTTGGCAACTACTATTCCTGGGCCTGCCTCGTCATCATCAGCTTTTGGTTCCAACATTGTAACATTTCCTTCCAGATAATCACCTTCCATGCACGCCGTCAAAAAAGTCTCACTCCTTGTATCCAGAACAACATTCTCTTCTGTAATTACATGTCCACAATCTTTCCCATGAAGAAACAGTTCTTCATTATTTATTTTTAAAGTGCCTTCTTTCATGTTTAACTGGAAGCTGTAGGTGTTCATGATGTCTAATCCCAAGATTATTTCTTCTTCTATATCGGCTACGAGAACACGATGTCGGATTGATGTTGGTCCTACGATAAAGTTGTCATCTACTTCATCAGCCACAGAAGCTGCTTCTCCAGTAGCTGTCCTAAGTCTCCATTTACTAGAAAGTAACTTTTATTCCTGGAAATCAAATCGGGGGATGGTTTTCGTCGATCCAGTATCTAGCAAGCAAGCATAGCTCCTTCTTTCCATAATAGCGTCCACATACAGGCCACTGGTTTGATGTTGCAAGGATGCGATTTGGACAGTCCTTGGGGCTTCCGGATTCTCAGTCGATGCTTTCTTGGCCACCTTACCACATTTACTTCGAATGTGACCAATCTCTCTACAATTCCAGCACCGAAATACTCCTTTGTTTGGTTTGATTTGATTTAGGACTCGATTAACTATCTGCTCCATGAACTCCTCATTTTATTGTTTGTCAACAGTGCAGACACGAGCATGGTTTCGAGAGGCTTGTTTTGCAGTCTCAAACACAAGCGCGTGCGCCAAAGCATCGATCAAGGTTTTCGGTCGAGCGAACCTTAATGCTTGCTGCGTATCAATATTCCGTAGACCATCTATGAACGTTTGGACAGCTAGGTGTCTCATGAAATTATCTGGCGCCATCAGATTTGCCAGTCGTACCAGACGAGCAACATCTGACTCAAATTCTTTAATATTCTCGCCTTTCTTCTGTGATCGATTCTTCAGTTGGGATGGTCTACGTGCTCCAAATGTGCATGGCCATATCTCATTTCCAACCGCTTAATGAGTTGAAAATAATCTTTACGTTCCTCAGGAGACAATGTCCCCAAAATATCACTAGCATCACCCCTCAATGCTATTATTAAAGCAGTCGCATTCTCGACAGAAAACCATGCGTTTGCTTCTGCGGCTGCTTCGAATTGCGTCAGGTAAGTCGCCCATGACGTCTTTCCATCAAAGGTTGGTGGCTTGATTCTGGTCTTGGAGTTAGTCACAGGTTCTTCTTTTATTTCGATAGGCCTCGGTATAGCTTCTTCGTTGACTTGCTTGGGATCAGAATTACTCATGCTAACAGGTAATTTCATCTGAGTCATTATTGACTCTAAACGTCTAGAATGTTCTCCAATTTTCTCCTCTACAGCTATGAAAACCTCTTCCTTTAATACTTGTTCCAGACTTTGTTTCGAAGCTTCTAGAATTTTCTAGTAATTTCTATTCCAGATTTTTCTCGAGGATTCTAGCGGTTTCTAGATTTCATTGTTCCATCTGGGCTTGTGAATTTATTAGACGATGTTCCAGAGTTTGCGAATTGTCTATCAGTCGTTGTCCCAAACTTTTCACATTGTCCAGATTCTTCTGTTCTATTTGAGTTTGTGAATCTATTAGACGCTGTTCCAAGGTTTTCACACAGTCCAGATTCTTTTGCTCCATTTGTTGCATTTGAGTTTGCGCATTCTCTATTAGTCGTTGTTCCATATTTTTCGCACTAACCATATTCTTCTGTTCCATTTGAGTTTGTGAATTTATTAGACGCTGTTCCAAGGTTTGCGAATTGTCTATCAGCCATTGTTCCATTTTCATCAACAGCGAATTCACGTCAGCATCTCCACCTGGAACTTGAAAGACATAACTCTCTCGCCTTCTTGGATCAACACATTTCGAAGCCGTTGTTGGAGAATTGCCTTTTTGCAGGTTGTATCCGCATTCCCCTCTAATTCTCGTTTTAAATCACTTTTAATTCCGTGACTTTCACTCTATTCGCCATCACGATATTTAAAATAAACGTCTTTTCGCACTCTATATTTATTTGAACGAATACTTAATTAACACTTAATTGTCTACTTATTCCGTTATTTATTAATTAACTTCACCTTCTACATCTGACATCACTGTAAAGTATTTGCCTATTCGGGTTCTTAAATAAAACTAACGGTGACTTTAAACACACACTATACTAATAATAAAAACGAATAACAATTTAAAAATAAATAAATTAACAATAAGCATATTTATGTATTTATATTTATGTAAGTTCACTCGGCGATGATTTTGTATCGAATGGCTCAAATCCTTTTTATGAGACTTGAATTTTATGTGGTCGGAGTTGACTCCATTTCCACTCCATTGTTTCGTATTTCCCAGGGTTGTGATGTGTTTGTGTCTGATTAATAAATAATCGTGTGTTGTGTGTTTTTGTGCGGTCCTGTGTTGCGTATGTGTAGTCTGTGTGTTTGTCGCTTTTTGCGTTTAAGTCACTGGTCATGTGTTTAATGTTTGTGTGTGTGTGTGTTTAATGTTTGTTGTTGTAGAGTGTGATTGTTTTCTGTGTTTGCGTTACGAAGTATTGTATCTGTTCTGTGGTTGCGTTTGTAGAGTGTAATGTTATTAGCATATTGCCTAAGGCAAGTGCTAGTTCGTCAGTTGTGTTAGGTGTTGTGTTTCTTTTTTTTTGTGTCCATGGGTTCGTTGTTGGGGGTGGTGCTGGTATGTATTCGGGTTTGGGTGTGGTTTTGTTTACAGGGTTGTTTGGATTGTTAGGACAGTTAAGGAAAGTGGATAAGTGAGGACCACCGCAGTTTGCACACTTTGGTGGGGTTGTTTTGGGTTTTGTACATAGGTATGTTGAGTGTTCGTCTCCGCATTTCATGCATTTGTAGTGTATGTTACAGTTTTTTTGGTGGTGTCCAAATGTCTGACATTTGTGGCATTGTGTTATGTCTGTCCGTTTGTTTAGTGGTTCGATTTTAATTGTGAGTCCGCAGCAGTCGTGTATGTTGTAAATTGATTTGTATTGTCTCGTCAGTTCTATTAGTACAAGTGGTGCAGGTATTCCGTGTTTCCCGTTCATTCTTTTGATTTTTAGTGTCGGGTAGCCTTGGTCAGTCAAGTCGTTTGTAATTTCTGTGTCTGTGATGAAGGTAGGAATGCCTCGCATAACTACCTTTAGTGTTTTTTCACTTCGTAATTGAAACGTGTAAAATTGAATGTGTTCTGTGTTGAGTATGTGTTTAAGTGTGCGGTAGTCTTCGTCAGTTTTCGGTTCGATGTGAATGCCAGGTTTCACAAGTTTGTTTTGTACTGTGTTAATGTTATGTGTTTTAAGTATTTGTCGTATATATGCCCATTTGTCTTTGTCTGTTATTATGATTGGTGCGATTTTGTGTGTTTTGCGTGTTTCGGTGTTTGTGTTTTGTGTGGTGTTTGTTTTGTCACTTACCCTGGGTGTGCTGTTTGATGTTGACGGTTGTGGGGTGAATTCGGTTGCTTCTTCTTCTTCCATTTTTTCCTCGGTTTTGGTTTCGAGGGCGTCGTAGGAATTTTTTGTTTCGATTGGTGGCGTTGTGTGGTCGGTTTTCTGTCTTTTTGTTGTTTTTTTCGGGTGTCTGAATGCGTCGTTTTCGATTTTCGGTTCCGGTTGGCTCTTCTTCGATTTTACGGGAGGCTTTTCTTTTTCTTGTTTTTCTGTGGGGTTGCTTGTTAACTCAATTTGAATCTTCGGTTCTTCTAGGTTAACCATTAATATATCCCCTGATTTTTGTAATAGTTTCTGGATATCTTCTTCTTCGTTGAGTATGTTGATTATATTTTTAAAATCTTCAAGTATTTTGGGTGAACATTTGTCCAGGTATTCGGGTTTTATCATCAGGTTGGTTATTGTTCTCGTTTGTCCGGCCATTTCTTCCGGCGTCGCTTGACGAAGTATCGTCGTCTGTGCTCTCAACTACGATGCTGCTATAACAGAGATCGCAGTGAGAATGTCGGCTCAAATCCCTTCCTCGACGGTTTATATATCGGCTGTCGAACCTCTCCAGTCTTCTTAGTCTCGATCTTTCCGTTTTTAGATCTGTTGAGAAGGCGCCGGAGGCGTGATACGTGACGTATCGTTGGATGAGTCATCGCAATATATTAACAAGCAAAAAGTGGATAAAATCAACATATTAAAGACAAATAATGCGTTATAAATGATATTCACAAATGTTTTCAAAATGATCTCCGTTCCAATCTAAACAAAGTATAATTCTTCTTCTTAACTCTGTTGTAGTTGCTTTTCTTACTTGCTCAGCGTTCCAAGTTTCGAAAACCGTCTCTTACTCTAGTTATAAGCTGTTCTCTGTTTTACACGGGAGACGCGTAAACATAATTTTTTATTTGACCCATAAATGCAATTCAAGAGGAGTTAGATTGGGGATCTAAGTGTCTCGCCTTAGACGTGTGGTTTAAAAAAGTGAATTGAAAAAACAAAAAATTTCACAAAAATCAAAATAATTCAAAAACGGTTAAACTTTTACAAAAGAAACCTTAATATTAAGTGTCATAGCACTTTACAAGGACTCTAAAAAAGCAATAAAAAATATATCGTTCTATTTAAGATACCAAAGTTGGGTATAATCGAAAGTCGTTGATGAGTGTAAATATTTTATTTTAACACACCAAGTATCAACATTACGTGCCACAAATTTTCAAAAGTGTCCTAAGGCATTAACATAGAAACCTTCTAACGAACGGGTTACGTGAAAAATCCTGTATAGTTATGTAAATATGTGTTGAAAACTTAATTTAATTTTTGCTCATTAACTGTTTTCAGTAATATGCAGATTGTACCAAAAAGCATACAAAATTTTATTAATAAGAAATACTTACATTTAGCTGGGAAGTCAGTATACCATTTTGTAGGTTGTTATTTAAAGAATAAAATGGAATATTATTTAACTTGTTTAAGGTATAAAATATCTACTGTCATTAACTATAATTATTAGGTACTCTATTTTAATTACACCACGAATACATTAAAAATTTAATCTCTAAAACCGTAAAATACTGGAAATAGAAACAGCCATAATGTCAAAGTTAAACGATTTATTATTAATAAAAATTTTGAAGAAATGACTGATAATAAGAACATAAACAGAAAAACAAAAATATTATTCACAAATATAAGGTTCACAAGATATATCGTCTTCTATTCGTATTATTTTGTATTTTTGTCTTTAAAATTATATTGGCGAACGCATGGGAAATTCCAGGTGAATGTAGGGTTTTGCACTACGAGTATTATGGTAGTTTATGTGGTTAGGTGAGGAAATGTTTTGAAGTTGAATACTTGCATATACTTGACTAATATTTTGCCTAGCGGAATTATATTTGGAATAAGAGAATAAGATTTGGCACCCTTTTGTTCAACAACGACAGAGATGTTTAATTAAATCTAATAATGCAAATTTTATTGAGAACAAGAAAAATGGACACAAAAATATAAACAAAATCAATATTAAGAAAGTTTTCGAAATGATGACCGTTCTCTTCTTGACAATATGCAAGTCTGTGAACAAATTCTTGGATGACATTTGCCAAAGCCTCCTCACGAATTAATTGCACTTCCTCAATTATTCTCTGCCGTAACGCGTCAAGATTATGCGGTCGTCTAGTATAAACCACGGATTTTGTCTGTCTGCTTCAGATAATTATGTTAAACTCTCAAAAACGTATTTGTAATAAGTCATAATTTCATAACAATTTCGAGGTTGTAATATATTTATCATGTCTAGTAATAAGTAATATCGTTTTTGTAGTATACCATTAAAACCGTTTGTTTAATAAGTGAACAAAATTTAGTCTACAATACGAATATAATTGCCATTATTTTCGATTACTTCTGCCCAACATTTGGTAGTGTTCGAATTCTGCCATTACAACCTCTTGAGGCCTTAGAAAGAAAAAGAGTAGCACCCGTCATAGGCAGGTTTGTGAAAGCGTGCCTAGAAAGAAGCATAATGACATAGGTGAAGCTACCATTGAAGACGGGGCAGGTGAAGGTTGCCCACAAGAGGTGCTATCTGGCTCGTGTGGGCGATCTTAGTAGATGAGTGCCTTAAGAGGCGATCCAACAAAGGCTTTCACTATTTGGCCAAGTACTTAGGGGTACTGTTCGGTCAAAGGCTTACGTGGAATCCTCACGTTGTAAAAACCACTAATACAGCAACTATTGTCTTGAATAGATGTAGGAGATGTGCGAGAAAAACCGAAAACTCAGTTCCAAGATAACTCTATGACTATACACAGGGTAATTCAATCCATGATATGCTATAGAGCAGTCACATGGTGGTCAAACGACAAGCAAGAAGTGGTTAGACGGCTAAGTGACCACTGACCATTACAAATTGATATAAGAACTCAAGGTAGATCTCATTACAGAGAAGTTGAGTCATGTCATGGTTCAGAAATTCAACTTTGATAGGATTTGATAAGTTGTCACACTAGATAGAGAGAATTGGAAAAAAGCCGATACGGTGATGGCTTTAAAACAGAATATGTTGAAGTCGGAATATATGGGCTCTAAGAAAGTATGATGATCCAAGTAAGCCTCAGTGGAGATACTAAGGTATTTCAAGTGGGAGTTGCCAAATTACTCCATTACTCACAGCATTAAAAGTGAAGGCACTGAATTCGGCAAAACTTAAATCTAAATGTGTGTGGAATTGTGTTTCTATACCCTAAACGAGCTCAGTAGAGCTCAGTTAGAAAGTAATATATGTCTCAGGGCACGAAGACTATAGCTCTAAAGAGAAGGCCAGAAAAAAAAAAGAATGTTGCGCAGTCCAAACACCCTTCTCGGGCTTACTTTGCGAGGGTGGGTTGATCTTAAATTGACAAAGCAGCCAGGGAGTGCCAATGTCGTAAAACTCAGTGAAGATGGTCGTACGATTCTTATCGAAACGTTGATAAACTGACTAAAAATTAAAAAGAGCGCCACCGCGATTTAAGAGCTGTTTGTCATAGGGTTTATACGACACGTGGAGAATGTACTTGGGCTAACGAACCTACTAAGGGAAGGACAGAGTAATTTCGAATACAGGAGCTGCTATGAAGTAAAAGAAAACGATCCACATTAAAGATAACGAACCAAGTTTATTATAAACATTTTCGTCGAAAATAAAATTTACAAGATAAAATAGAAAGGGAAAACGTATTATGTTTCCAAAAATATCAGAATGGGTGAAGCCCTCATTATTTATAGACAAGTTTAACACAATTTTGAACTGATTTGCATAGTGTATAGTCTACTCCAAGCTATCTTATTTTAAGTTTTGGTGAATAAGAATTATAGATTCCTTACCTATATTTCTGGTTATTTTTGGACGATTTATGTTTATATGCAACATTGGCTGAGAAGTTTCCTGTACTAGCAATTTGTTCACTTTTTTACTTTTCATCATTTGACAAGCCAATCTGTTTCGCTGAAACATCTTTTAAATTCTGGAAATGGAAAATAGTCGCTAAGACAATCTGAAGAATGTAGTGGATGAAGAAGAAATTTGAATTCTAATTCATACAATTTACAATTATCCCTGCTGACGTATGAACTGGAACATTGTCTTGAATAAAAATAATTTGCCTCTTCGCTAAATCGTTGAGTACATATGACGTGGAAGTAAAATGTCAATACCCTATGTGAATATTAGTCAAGGTTCAGTGTCTGATGAAAAATGTTGACCTTTCAATACCTCCTTGAACATTGGTAACAACCAGAAATCTGAAGGTACCAAATCAGGACTGTACAGAGGGTGCAAATTTTAGGTTCGTTATTGATTGTCTTCATCATTTTGTTACTGTAATGTGGTCTGGCGCTGTCGTGGTGCAAGAAAAAATTAATTCTTTCAGGCCTTACTTTACGGATACGATTCTTTAGTGAATTGAATTGATCGTTGATCCCTTCGGTAGATATTTTGTATGAATGACTCCCCTTGCATCCCAGAAAATGGACTTTCTGCGTCGATGGAACTCTTTTAAATTTTCGTACACGTGGAAAATCAGGGCAACGATATTTCATTAATTGCTATTTGTTTTCGAAGTCACAATGATAAACTCAAGATTCGTCCTCGATGATGATTTTACGAAAACATAATCTCCTTCACGTCGATACTGGCCAAGAAATTCTTAACAATGTTTTTTTTTAGTTCTTTCATGATATCCTTTAATTATCGCGAGACCCATCTGGCGCAATTTTTTCTGTAATTCAACGTCTGAACAATGTACTACAATTAACCGATTTTCTTGATGAATCAGTGCGTTCACTTGTCTTTAATTCTTCTCGTAACTGATACTGGTTAACTAAAAGTTTTACCCTTCGAATCCACTGGCGAACATTCGCCACATCCATAAAATTATTGCTACAAACAGCTTTCAAACGCCTGTAAATTTCGATGGGCGCGCTTCCTTCCAGTGTTGAAAATTTTTTCACGGATCGTCCTGGTACGTATTTTAGAAATTGAAAACATTATCGTATGTATTCAGAGAAAAGCTAATACAGTCAGCAATCGATTGGCATCAATAAAAATAATCTACATGACTGCAGATGATAGATATCCAAAAATAAAGTCAAAATAGAAAATTTACTTACGTTGTCGTAATTTACAAATGGACACTTGGAACACCACCCGTTTCAGACCCTGTATAGACTAAAAACATTCGTGAGGAGCGTCCTAGCTGTATGCGCTTTGTTGCCAGTTCTTTTTATTTTACTATCTATTGCGGATGTTACAACATACCCCGAGTTAGAATCTGCCCCGGTCTCTCCTACCTATATAAACTTAAAAAAATATATTTTACCACAATATTTAACAAATAATATGTCATTAATTAGGAATGTTTATAACTATAGTACTCGCGGTGTGGAGAATTTTTACATGGACAGCTATAGAAAAACACAGACAACTAGAAATGTTTTGGTGAGTAGTCTTAGAATATACAATAATTTACCATATGAAATAGAAAATAGTGAGAATATTAATATACTTATGCAATTATTAATTAAGTATATAGGAACACAAAATGTAATTAGTTAATAGTAACTTTATGTCAACTTATGTTTTTATTGTAAAAAGCAAATTGCTTAATAAAGATATTATTATTATTATTAAAACTGTAATACATAGTAATAAATATTTTCTCTTACCTTTATATAGTCGCCAAGGATAGATTGCCAAAAGAACTTCTATAGGGAAGGCAAACTATCGCCCCTAGCTAGGTATCGTAATGCTACCTCCAATTTTATTCGAGGAGAAAGTGGGAGCTTTTTTTGGTTCAACCATTTTTAACAATTCCTCAAATTTTGTAGGCGACAGTCCCATAAAATTCTTATATGACTTCGGATCTTCACGTGCTATCTCTTTTAGAAGTCTATCAGAAGCTCGTATAGTATTTCTGTGCTTTATTCAATCTCTTACCCATATCCGTGTCTTCCGTTTTTTCTTTTCAATTAAATTTTCCACAATTCCAAGTACAATAACTTTGACAGCAGGACGAACTACTGCACTTGCAGCCGTCTCATATTTCTATTAAACAGCAAGTAAACTTTCCAGCATGTCAATATAACATCATTAGCAGCAACTACTTTCTGCCAGTAAATTTTCTAAGTGTAAATGAGCCTTAAGATGCGATACTTGAAATTACTGTTCAGGTTAGAGCTTGTTTCTATCTCCACTACTCACACAACGGCGTTATTGGAGATCTTATATATTAATTCGCTCTCGTACATATACAATATACTTGCAGTATGAAATATTCCGCTTTTCTAAAGATTTAATTTTTCAATCAACAATATAATTTTTTCTTGTTGTAAATTTAAAAAAACAATATGTGAAGTTAGAGGTATATTTCCATATACATTACAGTTTAGTTAAAAACAAGTAAATATCCAAGAATATTAAAATTTTAATCGTATAAAATATATTCATGATTACTCATAAGAGTCATAACTAGTATTTAAGATCGCTTCGTCAAAATCATCAAAGAGAATGGACAGACTAAATAACTATTGAAGAATTACTCCTTCGTAATATTAATTAAATTCTCAAAAATAACAAACAAGCGGCCTATTCTCAAAGGCTCCAAAAATACGAAGATTCAATATTAATGAATCTTTAATTCTTATGTTAATCTTATGAAGATATACTCGGACTATACAAAAATAAAACAACCAAAAAAAAACCGCAACAATAATTCATATACTTATCTCATGTAGTTTTTCATGTAGGCAGAATGTGTATTTAATCATTTGGTGAAATAATGACCGCAAGAGGGCGTTGTGGTCAGAGGTTATGAAGTACATGTGTTTTTGTCACATAATAGATAGTATATCTCTAGGGGGCGTTGTCTCACAATTTGTCATAAGCAGTCCGACCAACTTCTGGCGATTCTATCGTTTCTTCTTATTTTTCCGTACAGTTGTCTTGTTCGGACGTAGTATTATTTATGGCAGCCTGTACAAGGACTTTTGGAAAATTTCTGTTGATATATTACATACCGAAAACTAGACGACTAATTCATAAAATGAGGAGCAATGAAAAAGGGGTCTCGGTTATGATAAATTATGTTCTTTGAGTTACTCCCGCTCATTTTCAATGAATTTATGTATGTCCGTGTTTTATTGTGAGATTAACTTTTAATAGTTGAATTTATTAACTTTTATACTTGTTGTTATATGAGAATAAAGTTACTTTTCAATAACTTTTTAAAATTGAGTTAATAAGAAGAAAATTTTTTCAATTAACCCTGCCATGCAAAACCAACAAGTGTTATTAAGTGCTACTTACGTGTATCATGTAAAAATATTGGAATACCATACTGAGAGTAATTATAAAAACCATTAAATAGAGGGTTAAATTATTTACTACGACCCAAAGGTCAAAATCTTCTTTGATTCAAAACATGTATAAAAATGTAAAGAAATTCCAAAATGTTTGAAAATATTCTTTCTTTCTTAAACGAATATTTTAATTTTAATTTTCGTTTCTTTTCATCTACTACAGGGATTAAGTCTGAATGAGCTTTTGCTGTACTAAGTTTAGATGGACTGAGATAATACTCATTTTGCAGCAAGATTCTTAATAGTCACTATATTTAGAAGTCATTGTTTAAAAATAAAGTTGAATAAATAAGAAAGGTCTGGAATGATTAAAAGAACTTTCTTTTAGAGCATTGACGACAAATCCTCCTTTTAACTCTAGCTGTATAGATGCTTTTTTCAGATATGGCTCTGTTTTTATGATAAATCTATCAAATATTTCTAAACTAACATAACAAGTGTTCATTTGAAAAGTCAATCTAGGTTACTTTGAAATTTTGATAGAATAAGACGCAAATATATTAGTATCTGTTTGTTGTTCCGTAAACGTAAATCCAAATGACATTTGATAATGTCAATCACAAATATCAGTTAGTGCATAAAATAATCGTGCGTCGATTCTGGTTTAAATAAATTGCTTCCCAGTTTTAAAATGGCTTTCACTTTAGAACATAAAATTTTTTTAGTCCAGGCTTATTTTCGAAGTGGTAATAAAATTGATGGTTTATGGGTTTATTCAGTTCAAGATTGCATGGTAGAATGTCAAGTTGAGTTTCCACATTTTGTAATAGATTATATACAATTTAAGAATACTTTGGATAGAACTTTAAAACTTTATTCTGAAACTGGTAGTCTCTTAAGAAAATCAGTCAGCGGAGCAGTTAAGAAACGTACACCTCAAGTTGTTAATCGTGTTGAAGAAATAATGGAAAATGAACCACAAACATCTGTTCGACATTTGAGTCAACAAATAAACCTTTCTGTTCGTACAACTCACAAAAGATATGCAACTTTATCCATACCATGTCACAGCAGTATAAGAATTGTTAGAAATTGATTACCCACGTAGACTACAGTTTTGTAATTGGTTTGTAAATATGAACAATAATGGAGAACTTTCGCAAAGAGTCATCTTTACTGATGAAGCATGGTTTCATAAAACGGGATACCTAAATTCACAAAATACAAGAATTTGGAGTAGTGAAAATCCACATGTAATTAATGAAGAATCGCTACATCCAGATAAAATTGGTGTTTGGGCAGCGATAAGCCAAAGGCGAATCATTGGACCAATATTTTTTCAGGGAACGTTAACTGCTCAAAGGTACCGTACGGAAATTTTACAACCATTTGTCAATCAGTTGCATTATTATGAACTTCAAAATGCATATTTCCAACAAGACGGAGCACCTTGTCACTGTACTGCAGAATCTTTGGATTATTTAAGAGAATTTTTTGATGAGCGTATAATTAGTCGAAATACTGAAATTGCCTGGCCTGCACGTTCATGTGATTTAACACCTAGCGACTTCTTTTTGTGGCCTTATCTAAAAAACAACATATTTCGAACACCTATATTGAATTTGAATGATATGCTACAGAGAATCGAACAGAAATGCATGGAAATTAATAACAATCCAGTAATGTTGCAGAATATCATCAGAAATTTTGAACGGAGGATTTTAAAGTGCACTGATGTTGAAGGACAACATTTTCAACATTTGTTATAGTTTTCAATAAATACCTATTATTTGTTATTTATTTGTATGTATGAAACTGTCAAAATATACGTCTTCGTAAGTTAAGTAGTAAATTTTAATTTACGACATACTTACTTCAAAATGTTCTCAGTAAATCACATGCTACTAGATTGACTTTTCAAATGTACACTTGTTATAGCTCTCGCAGTATAAGTTGGCGAGCGGTGGGGATGCGTCGTAAACGTATTTAGGAAACGTACCACTCACCTGTATGATTTAATTATTGCCTAGCGAATGATATGCAATGATACGCAATCTACCTTTCCTCTATCTACACGAACTCACTCCCACCCTTCGCCCAACTTATAATGCGAGAGCTGTAACAACAAACATCATTTACATTTAAAGATGATTAATGAAATTTATGTTGTTAGTAGTCATTGTCAATGAGGCAATTATGCTTTTAGCTCTACTATTCATGAAAAGGCTTCCACGGAAAATGTAATTTAATAGAGAGAGAGAGAATTATAATTAAAATTATAATATTAATTGCATTTGCATTTAACAATGAATACGAAGACCAAAACAAGTAATCCTTAAATATAAAATGTAAATTGACTTATATAAATATATATCAGACGTTTTCCTGACGCCTTATTTACAATACAATATTTTATAATTTTTTAAAAATTTATTGGTAAAAATATTCTTGTATTTTCAGGTTATAAAAATGCGTGTCAATAATCGTACTTATGTTCGTCATATTATGCTTTACCACTTTGAGAAAGGATGCAGTCTGAAACCTCGCTTTACCAATTTTGGACTCCCTTTTCGGACAGACATCTTCAAACTGCTTTATACCACCTCTTCTTGGGTCTTCCTTCTTTTCCTGTATCCCTTAGAATTATATCTATTAGTTTCATTGGTGCTCTGTCACTAAACACTTTTTCTAAGTGGTCAAAAGATATAAATCTACTTTTACAGTACACTTATCTCATATATGAGTCTCTCTACCGGATCTTCAGTTTTTGAATTCTCCTCCTCGTCCAAAGTTCTCCTTCCCATTTTCCTCGAATGATTCTCCCCAGGATTGGTAGGTAAGTTAGTCTGGTAATGGTTTTGTGTAGATGTAGCTTTTTCGATCTTATTATTCTATTTAATTCACTAGTGTACCTGCCTTCTTTTGTTTCCTGTTCTTTACTTGCCTGTTCAGTTATAATAATAAATATATAAAACTTTTGGCTTTTTTAAATGTTATGTTTTCTGTTTCATTTATGTGGTTAGTAAACTCTTTTTTTGGTCATGTTTTTCTTTCGTTGGTTCGATTTCTATGTACTTCGAATTGTTTTCGTTTACAGTTAGTATTGTTATTTTCGCTACTATCACAATTTTTTGGCATACTCGAATTATAGGTACTATTGTTTTATTCTGGGTAGTACTACTATATTATCTGCATATGCTGATTTGGTTTATTCTTATTTTTAAGGTCACCGAACATGTTAAACATTGTAGTTGAAAATGAGTCTCCCTGTTCTAAACCTAAGTCTGCTTGGAAGTTGCTTGGCATCTTATTATTTAACTTTATTTTGGTTTTAAAGTAAATTTTTGATTTAATTTTAATTTAACTGTAATTTTGAGACTTATATTCATTATTTAATCATAATTTGTTTTGATATATTACATAGTTATACTTTCGTCTAAAATCTATAATGGCCGGACACGCTAAATTTCCATACTCATTTTTTGTACTTATTTTGAGTGTAAACACGTGGTCGGTTACAGATCTTCCTGTTCTAAATCCCTGCTGCTAACTTTCAAATATAATCTTTAAGCTTTAGTTCTATAAGTATAATTTAGATTAATGGTTTGCCGAAATTACTCACTATATGATTAAAAATCTTAATACCCTTTTTTGTGATGTTTTAAAAAATGTACAGTCGGCGCCTTAGAAATCGGGACATTGAAGTTGTTGTATTCAAATTATAGCTGTTAGTAAGCATTGATAAATTTTGAATTTTGTGTGACACTGACATATGCTAGACATAGGTAATACTACAACGATAAAAAGAAATATGGCTGCGTCTAGATTTTATGATTAGTTTTAATGTACATGTGATCAGAAATAGACAAATGATAAATATTTTTACTCGAGGATAAAAATGTTTATTATCTAACACAAGCAATCACTGTTTCTAATCACTGTGCATAGAATATATTAAATTTGCTACAATATTCGGATCTAGATTTTCCCAATGATGTATTTTTCTACGGCCTGTTCCTAATTGTCTTCTTAATGTATGCTACTGTCTCCATTTTAGCACTCACATTATTCTATGTCCAGTACTTTTGCTTACGTTAACCTCAATGGCTAATTGTCCTGTAGACCATCCATCTTGAAATCTCTGAAGTATTCTTGCCTTCGTTATTTCATTAGGGTGATGTGCCATGATAATTTCTAAGAAACACTTATAGTGAGTAACATACACACAACAGTATACGTCCTGTTTATACGATGTATCAAATTATGTTATACCACTTGTCCCGATTTCTTGGGCGCTAATTACACATGTCTAGGTTTATGTGCTTCCCGAAGCACATAAACCTAGTTTTCGACTATCCCTCGTAATATCACTCCCGAGTGATATTACGAGGGATAGTCGAAAACTTTCGAGAAAAGCTATGAAGAAAACATTTGATACGTAAATAAATGGCTTTATTGTTTTTCAAAATATTCACCATTTAATTCTATGCACTTTTTCATTCGTTCAAACCAATCATTGAAATATTGACGCCATCTTGAAGTTGGCGTACTCAAAATATGACTTGAATGAAGTGACGGCCTCTTCTGAACAGGAAAAACGGTGGCCCCGAGTTTTTTTAATTATTGGAAAAGTAAAAAAAAGACGTGGGACTAAGTCGGGACTATTGGCTGGATAAGTCACATAGTCGATGTTTTTACTTCGCAAATAATCGACTGTTGCGTGTGCAATATTAGGGTTGCTTTCTCGCCATTTATCAATAACTTCAAGCAAGCAAATTGTTGCATATCATTCCGCATTTATATGATCAGATTTTGCTTTGAAACACGCAATCATTTATTTAGAAGTGATTCGCGAGTGAACAACTTTTATTCACAGAAGTTCACTTTGAAGCACCTAAACTGTCTGTTGTTTTGTTATCGGATCATAAGGATATATCCACAATTCGTCACCTCTAATGGTTGAATATTTCGAGGTGTTTGAAATGTGCGAGCATGCCTGAATCTCGTCATATGTTACATGACGATCTCCTTCAATCATTCGACGTGCAGTATTAATATTTTCCGCATCAACATACACGATGTAGGATGCCCTTCCCTTGCACGATCCTGATGCGAAGTACGACCACTCTTATATTCTTGAAGCCAGCGTTATACCGTTGCTTTTGATGGCGTTTCATCACCAAATGCAGAAATTAAACGTTCTACGTATGGGTATTGAACTAAACTATAACAAAAAATATAATAAATTATAGCGCAAACATTTTCACGAGTTAACTCCATTTTCAATACGATTATCACACTTTAAAACTGCAGTCTGCACAAACTGACTTGATATTTTGACAATCGGACAAAAAAGTGGTATTATTGAGACAGTGTACTTGCAATATTTATCAAGATTACCGAAATTTCTCGACTGTTCTTCGTATGATATTAATACAAATAAAGGAAGTTAGAAGGCTGTTGTTTAGTATTATTAAATTTTGCTTTGTTTTGTTTCGAATACTGCTTACTTCGGTTAAAGTAATCTTATATATATTAACAGTAATGAGAATTAACTTTTTTTATTGTAAATAACTAAGATCTATGTACATATAAATTATATTATAAATTTAAATTTAAAAGATAATTTATTAATCTTCCATATTATATTTACACAAAAACGTGAAAAGAGTAGAAAGATAAACGCCTAAATGACGAATAATTCTAGCAATTTGATATAAACGCAAACAAATAATGAAATAAATGATTCATGGCCTACAACGAGGGATAAAACGATCGTAAGAGTTTATGTACGAATTTCCCACAGATATAAGAGAAAATAAGAGAGAAATGCAGCGATGAAAATAGATAAATATTTTTTAATGAAAAAAATTCAAAATTTGGGTATTTCATAAACATAAATTAGAGGCAAGAACCATGTAATTTTCTAGTAATAAATCTAATAAATATCTTCTATGTCATTCATAGTCAGACAAAGAAGTTCAGCACATCAACAACAACCAAAAATCTCGAATATTGTTATAACTTTCGCAAGCAATCAATAGTCATCAGGAGCTGCCAATAAAAAACGTTCGACATCAGTTTTAGTTAAAACTTTCGCCTTTTTTGAAATATAATGCTCATTCTAACGTTTGAGAAATACAATTACCTTTTGAAATCTACAGTATGACACGGAATAAAGTATATCGAAACTTAAAAATATATTTCTAGTGTTACATAATTTGGCATGATAAAGAAATTTTAATTATTGGTAGGTTTGAGATGTTCTCCTTGTACTTGAAGGCAATTTTCGTATCTGTATTGCAAGTTTCTGAATATTCCCCTGATAGCAGGAAGTGGTACTTCAGCCAATACTTGCCGAATTTTGTTTTTCAATTTCTCAATATCGTGGAGCACTGGATCTTGGTTTGAGGTTTCCCCACAAAAAGGCATCAGGTGGTGTAAAATCTGGCGAGTTTGAGGGAAATGGATAATCAGTTCCCCTGGAGATGAGACTTCCAAGAAAGCACTGTTGCAGAAGGAGCAAAATTTTCCTAGCAGTATGCGCAGTAGTGCCGTCTTACTGAAACAACTGAGATCCAATACGCAAATTTCTCGCACGTCAAAACCGCCTTAGGTCCTCGTAAAAAGGAGTCACAATTGTTATCCTGTACTTCTGCTGGTTAATTGTTACATGCCTACTATTTTCATCCTCTACAAAGTATGGGTCAATTATTCCATGCCCGGAAACAGCACCCCACACGGTTACTTTTTCGGAGTAATGAGACCTTTCAACAAATTCCTGCGGCTTCTCAAAACCTAGGTATCGGGTTGTTTGCTTGTTGATAAATCCCGATAACACTACATGTGATTCATCGCTGAACCAAATGTTTGAAATAAAGTTTTCATTTTCGTATTCCATAGCTGACGTTCTGGCGCAAAATTATACTCTCTCCTTTGTCAGTTTAACGCGACCTGTTAACGACTTGTATACCATAGGAATAGGCCTCTAATTCCATTGCAGCGCGTTGTACAGATGATCCACCTAAATTAAGCTCTTTCGCTATTCGGCGCTGACTTTTTTTAGGAGACTGTAAAATCATATCGGAAATTCGTTCCATATTCTCGTTCAGGTTTCTTTCAACGAATGACCTTGCCATTGAGATAACACAAAACCCTTGATTCTAAATTTTCGTACAATAATATACAATAATATAATATACAATAATATAAAGCGCTTTGTTCGTGGATGTCATACAGTATAACTGTATGACATGGAATAACATTCTACAATAAATGCTTTTTTTATTTCACTAAAGCGCATGGTTATTGAATTTTATATTCGTTTTGCACAGCACTAACTATTGTCACATTGACATTTAAATTATCAAGGATGTCTAGACTGGAGATCATTTAATTTCGGTATACTTTATTCTGTGTCATATTGTACAAATGTCAAATAAACATACAATTTTTTCACTTAATTTTCAATAAAAAACAAACCTGCGAACTTGAGCATTTTCCTTGATTTCGAAGCAACTTTTTAGCATAGACCATTTTACCCATAATGTATTAGGACTGAATCTAACAGATAGTTGATTCATAAACCAACAAAATATTTTCTGTTACCGCAATTATTCCTTTTTTCCTTTGCCAGTTTTTAAAGTCATTATATTGGCGTTCGTATCTTGAAGATGATTTTTCTGGCAATAAACTAGAAGGTGGTGGTTTCCTTAATAATTGTTTCGGATACATTCATTTTCACCAAAATAAATAAACAGTGAAATAAACAACATGCGTAGACACGGTAATGCTTCAACAGCTTACGACAAATTATTGAGGATTTAATTTTATTTGAAATTTGAATATGTATCTAATATACTTTCATTTATTTACAAATGAATAGCAAATAAAATCTATAACAATACACACAAGGTAACGGGTTTCACTGGCTCCAGAATGTGACAGGCTCGTGACAGGCTCACTGGCTTCACTGGCTCAAGAATGTGACAGGCTCGTGACTGGCTCGCCAGTCATATCCTTTTGTCCGCCAGTAAAAACTCTTTATCATGCCAGTAACGTTATATACTATTACCATGCTAGTAATGTTATATACTAAATTTTTTAATATAGTTTCCTTGTTATTGAATACAGGTATTATACCTTTTCAATCTTTTCATCTTTAATCCATTGCAATTTTTTTTTTGTTACACTCTAAAATGGTTCTCTACAGCTGCTATAAGTTTGTCATCATTCTTTAATGTTTTTTTGAGATTCACAAACTAAAAGTAGTTACTGGGCTATAAGATGGATGCTCAATTTCTTCAAAGACACAATCAACAAGAGCAGTTATTGAAAGTCTTGATTTCTGTTCTGGTACATTGCCGTGGAGCAACCCTCACTCAACCCCTACTCAGATAATCAATCAGGAAAATTCTTTGACAGTCCTAAAAAAAACAGTTGTCATTATTTTTCCTGGAGAAGGGGCGACTTTAACCTTCTTAGGGTGACTCGAGCTTTTAACACACTCTTGTTAGATTCTGGATTATAAGATGGATACAAGTATCATACCAGTGACAAGTCGATCGATAATTAAATCGGATCCGTTCCCACAAAGCGCTAAGAATTATTTACAGGTCTCTACTCAGACATGTATTTGCAATGGCGAAAACATTCGTGGCACCCATCTTGCACTAACTTTTGTTATTCGAAGGTACTCATGTAGAATTCTAAAAATCGTGGTTTCTGAAACAACTAAATTGTCGCTTCTTTAATCTTAACTCTTCCAGTAACGATCACTTGGTTTTTAAACACCTGAAGTTATCACATAATTAGGACGACCTGGACGGAGATCATCATTCAATGATTCTTGATTCTGTTTAAACAATTTTGATCACTCGAAAATAGTTGACTTGGAAGGACAATCATTCACGTATAGAGCCAACATTTCTACAAGAATTGTTTTTGGAGCTCTTTCTTGTTTGGTTTGGAACTCTATAACGGCTCTATATTCGATTTTGTTGATGACACAAGATACGAGGCATATGTGATTTTAAAAAAGCATAATGGTAAATTGCATTACAATTGAAAGCTGTCTAGTCTGGGAAGATAAAAACGACCCCTCGCGTAATGAGATTGGCATGTTAGATTTTATTTTGAAGTGGACGATAAAATCGAAGACAAAATTACGTGACATATACAAAACGACGTATTCCAAGAACTCCTCAAAATCAACCACGTAACCTGAGAAATTAATGAAACCATGGAGAGCAAAATTAAGCTGATTATATAACTCATTTGAAATTTAGCCAATAGCAATTACAAATTTTACATAGTTACCATGTATTGATAAGTGAATATACTCTTGACGACGTGATATAACAGTTTTGGTGTTTCGCTTCCTCCAACAATATGAATTTTGTCATGGTAACAAGTGTTTTGAAGTTTGTTGATAAACGTCAAAATATATTCAGCATTTTTCATAAGGTTTTTTTTAAATTTTTTTCGACATGGAACGCTTTGGTATAAGCTCGGGGACCGAAATAGATAAAGAAATTGAAGATTTGACACCGCAAAATACCGTTAAAACACATAAAATTTCGTTAGTTAATTCTTTATATAATCGTAACGAATACCACTCGAGCAAACGAAAATAATCCATTATATAACATCTTCACTCGACGTATATCCTTAAAACACCACTCGAGCTACGCTCTCGTGGTGTTTCGCAGAATACGTCTCGTGACTCGGAAATATAATCGATTATTTTCTATGCTCTTGTGATATTATAACTGATAAGATTTGCGTATCATGAAATAGGCATTTGCTTTGTAGTTACACCGTAGAATTCGAGAGCTGCGTTTTTAAGCATATCTACTTTGCGCTGCATCGGAACATAAACATTTCAGTTTGTCGTAACGCAACTTTGTTAATGCTAATTTAATATAACCCCACATTAAAATAACCCTTTCTGCAAAATAGCTTTAAATCCTGGATAAGTATTTCGACAACAAAGTTGTCATCATTAGCAGTAAAAATATTATTACACTCGAATACGTCGGTGATTTAGTGATGTGTTTGTGTTAAGTGTGTATTAGGGTGCTGAGTATAATATTTTTGCTACTGTTTATGATGACAACCTAGCTGTCGAAATAGGTATCCAGGATTAAAAGCTATATTGCAGAAAGGGGAAAATTTTAAACCAGCTAATTTGAAATATTGGTATTGATGTTAGCCTTTAGTTTTATATTTCGGCCTTTAACTCTATATTTCGGTAGCCATCTTGTATTAAAGGTTTTATTAGATTATATTTTTTTACTCTGGTAAATAATTTTGCCATTAACTATCTTGTCGTTTAATTTGAACAGCTCGCGAAGAACAATTCAACTACCAAACTATCTCCGACTGTAAAATAATCTCTTCATGTAGAGAGGTAATCTTTGTCTAATTTTCACACCGTAAGAATATCTTAAATTGTAACAACACGTGATTGGGGATACACTGCCCCACATATAAAACCCGTACACTAACGTATTATCAATGTAAGTCAGGCTTATCAAATTTGACATGTATTTTAGCAATGTATGTATAACCTAAGAAGTCTATAGGTGACAGTATGAATATATTTATCCCACTTACGCAACTAAAGACTCTGATTTTATGCTCATAAGAGTAACGGGTTTTATATGTCGCGCAGTGTACTATTACAGCAATAAAATATGTCATTGTTTATAGAATGAAGATGGCGATAATTTTGAAATATTACTACAGTCTTGAAAAGCATTGGTTTTATAAAAACCGTGGTACGAGTGTTCTTGGCCTAAATAAAGCTTTGAAAATGTTATAATTTTTATTTTAAAATAGAATTTCCACTAATTTCAATTGCAAAGAATAATTAATAATTCTATACGTTTGTAAAAATAATCTAATATTTTCCACGTAAAGTGTTACATCACAACTGATGGAAACTCAATATCATAGTATAAATGACGTTCTTTAATAGTTATTTACGATACAGGTGTTAAAAGTGCGATTTGATTTTGCGAGTTAAAGGTTTGCGACACGAGCGGTAGCGAGTACGAGTAAAATAAAATAGCATTTTTAACACATGTATCGTACGCTATTTTTTCTACAAACAATTTTTGTTACAAAAAGTGTAATGAAAATGCACTGATCAAAATTTAACAGCTTATGAACACGTTTTAACACAACCGTTAAATCACGTGAAATTAATTTGTCACAATTTATACAAAATATGAATGAGTGCGTGTTTTAATGAAAGAAAGAAGAAAATGAAGTAATACCGAGTGCAATAATTGAAGCCGCTAATAAAGCGACATTAGATTTGTTGCCCTCGAAATCTAGACAACAATATGAAATTGCGTACAAAAGATTCATGGAATGGTGCAGATGCGATAATGTCATAGGTACATTTTTCGAAAATCTTCTACCTTTTGGTCACATTTTTCGATGATAAAACTTTTGTTAAATATAAAAGATAACCATGACATTAGTAAATATTATAAACTTATTGCATTTTTGAAACGGAAAGGAGAAGTTTACCCCGACTAAGGAAATCACAAATTTTGACAAGACAAAAAATTGATAGATTTATTACTGAAGCAACTGATGAAAAAAATATGATGTTGAAAGTAGCTGTTTTTATGGGTATATTTGGTGCTTGTCGCCGGGAAGAGTTATGCCGTATGACTGTGGACGACATTGAAGATTGAGGAAATGTGTTAACTATACCAGATAGTAAAACCAACACTCAAAGAATGTGTACTGTAATTGGATCGTATATAAACTTGTATCGCAAATACAAAGCACTACGTCCGTCTAATACCTATAAAACATTGAAGTTTATTTATTAAATACGCTAATAATAAATGCACAAGTCAAGCAGTTGGAATAAATACGTTTAGCAAGGTGCTTGCAGTTATCGCAATGTTTTTGAAGTTGTCGAAGCCAGAATCTTATGCTGGTCATTGTTTCAGACTGTCATCTGCTACTTTGTTAGCAGATTCTGGTGCAAACTTATGCTCAATTAAGCAACATTAAGGCTGAAAAAGTTCCACCGTTGCTGAAGGTTACCTAGAGGATTCTCTGGAAAATAAAAAGAAAATTGCTCACTCCATTTTCCCAGTTATATCTAATGATTCTACTGTAACTTCAAACGATAATTTAAATCACAAAAATTTTAGTTCCTATCAACTATTTGTCTTCAAATAATAATTCTGAAAGTACTGAAATACAGGGAATAAATATCTCGAATTTCACAAACTGTACATTTAATAGTAATTATCCAAGGAATATGTAATTTTCATTTAGTAATAAAAATCACTTTTATATATATTCGAAATTTTCTCTTGTCATTTTTGACAAACTGTCATGTAAATTTACTTTTAACACACTACGCTATAGAATTGCATTTTTAATTGAAGTTAGCAGTGTTAAAATGTCAACTTTTAACAGTGTTTGTAGAAAAAATAATTTTTAGGAAAGTTTGAACAACGTATGAAAAATGGAAAAGATATGCAATTATATAGAGTATGAATCTAAAAAATTGTGACTTAATTACGACGCAAACCCCAAAATTAAAAACTTTCTGAAAATTGTATTATGTGCCGCATAGGAATTCAGATTAAAAAATACCGCTATTGAATTTACACGCAAACATGCAATATTTATGTTTATAAAAGTCTAGAAGATAACATTGATTAGACAGCTGTTGATGTTGTAAAGACTTACTACAAATAACTTCAATACGATAACATACGAATATATCAGCTGTGAATTTCACGTTCGCAATCTTCGTAATTTGGTAACAATCTACTGTTTTTTCAGAACATGACATCCACTATAACGTGCAAAGATGGTGCTCGACGCTCCCTATACATACGGCAAGTTTAACGTGCATTTCCACCAGTTTCACCGTAAATAATATATGTAAGGAATGGTGGAAATGTACACATAGTTACAATATCTTTGTAAATTTTTTCTCGCGTTTGCGAAGGAATTTTCAGAAAATATTTTTGATTTATATTCTATATAATTACATATTTCCATTTTTCATACCTTGTTTATTTCTTTCAAGGACATGCGGGATAAGGTAGATTTTAAATTTTTTGAAAGCCACATTCACGAATTGTAGCTTGTGAAATTGCAACAGTATGAATGGGCTCATTGCCATGCAGTAATGGAACACCTATCTTTTTACAATTTTTGTCGACGTTTTTCGAATATTGTCTCTCAATTTATGTAACGAACAAGCATAATAAATGCCTTTGACTGTTGTATTGCGACCTTTAAAGTCAATCAGTAAAATGTCCTTACAATCTCTTATCGTGACCATAATCTTTCTAGTTTATTTAATAACTTTTGCCGCTATTCCATCGACTCCCTTTTAGATAGAAGATCATAATACGGAATCATCTCGTGTGACAATGGACTCCAAAATTGGTTTTCGGTCGTCTTCGCACATGTTTAGAAAAGAAACCGCACGTTCAACAAGGCGTTAACGTTGAGGAACAGAGAAAGTCGTGGTTTATATTCAAATAGTGATGCGGAAGTCGGATTTCCTGATCACAGATTGGTAACTATTAAATCGTTGATTAGCAAAGGAGATATTTGTTGAAACTTCATTATAACGATAAGAAATAAGTACTAAACTTATAGTTTCAAAAATTTTATTGTAAATCCGCTACAATATTGTTGCGCCATACAATAGCTTCATCAGGTGGATGAAAAACTGAATATGTAAAATACAAGTTTGAATATTTATGTACATATTATTGAGAAAAATGGTGGTAGAAAACATTTTTACAATCTTAAATTTAGTAGAGGGGCGTTGTTTAAATCTAATTGGTCATTCAAAGCTAATTTTAAATTATTATATCTATTAATTTCTAAGTTTTCTAACTAGTTAAGTTTTTTACTTTTATCTTGATTATGTAAAATTTTGAAATCTATATTACATCTATGATTAATATCCAAACAATGATTTGCGAAAGTTGAATCTGTTTTCTTTCCTAATGACATCTCTCGTGTTCTTTCATCCTAATTTTGAACGTCTGCCAGTTTGTCCTATGTATACCTTATTAGAATCTGCGCATGTTAATTTATATACACCAGAGCTTGATTCTTGTCTATTTTATCTTTGTTGCTTTTAATAATGTTCTGTATTGAATTGTCTGTTTTAAATTATATATGTTCGTTATTAAGTTTTTTAATGAAAGTACCAATTTTTTTCCGAAATTTTTCTTCACTGATTGACTTGTAGGAATATTGTTTTTTAGTTTTGGGTAAACTAATGATAGGGTTTCAGATTTTTGTTAACTATTCAGGATGTTATTTATAATATTCATAGAGTAACCATTGTTTAATGCTATTGTGTATATCATGTTTAGTTCGAAGTCGAAATTACTTTTACTCGCAGATACGTTAATTAATCTATACACAATTGATTGGTATGCTGATAATCTTTGTGATATAGGATGAAATGAATTAGCGTGGATTGTGGTGTCTGTATGTGTTGGTTTATGGTATGCAGCGAACTCGTATATACCAACAAAAATTTTGGAAAAAATTGGTATTTTCATTAAAAAACTTAATAACGGACATATATCAATTAAAACAGATAATACTATACAGAACATTATTAAAAATAGCAAAGATAAAATAGACAAAGAATAAAACTCTGGTATATATAAGTTAACATGTGACGATTGTAATAAGGTATACATAGGAGAAACGGGGAGGACATTTAAAATTAGGATGAAAGAACACGAGAGAAGTCATAAAAAAAAGAAAACAGATTCAACTTTCGCAAATCATTGTTTAGAAATTAATCATAGATTTAATATAGATTTCAAAATTTTACATATTCAAGATAAAAGCAAAAAAAAATTATTTGTTAGAAAACAACTCCCCTCTACTAAATTTAAGATTGCGAAAATGTTTCCACCACCATTTTTCTCAATAATTTGTACATAAATACTAAAACTTGTATTTTAAATATTCAGTTTTTCATCCATCTGATAAAGCCATTGTATGGCGAAACAATGTTGTGTGGATTTACAATAATATTTTTGAAATTAGAAGTTTAGTACTTATTTCGCATCGTTGATAACTATTGCTTGTAGAACTATATTATTTATAGTGTAGGATTAGCGCATGTGGAACTATGACACAATAACCTTGGAACGCGTTTGAACATGTTAAAGCTTGTCAGGCTGAGAATATATGGCACTTACCTCGTATGTATATTGATTAACTTAGAACTTCCAAAAGATCTTTAACATAAATAAATAATTCTTTATAAGTAAATAATCCTTATAGCCGGGGCTGTATATACGATATCACTATTAGTTACACAACAAAATTATGCAATGATAAGAAGTTGAAATTGTCATTATTTCTTTGAATAATGAACACAAACTGCAATTCCTGCAATCCTGCAATTAAGAATTTCATATTCAGAGTACTTAGAAATTTTCATTAGCGAATCAACCATTTTATTGGAGTTCCTTGTTTTGTTAAGTCTGTGGTAACAACGAAACACTGCTTGAGTGGGATCGCTCAAGCCGTCACATTTACATAATTTGACACAGAAATTTACTCCCTGACTAATTTATGACACTCGGGGGTGAGTTTATATAACGGGCCTCCGTTAAATGTGCCATAATGCCTGTGAGGCTGCAAATTAAAATTAGATTCCGTTTAGGACATGTGCAAATGTGGCTGCCGTTTTCCATTGTTTCCTGTTAGTTACACCACTTAAACTAGGCATTCGTTCTTGTTGCGCGTTAATGATATCATTCAAGTTATTGATTTAATGTAAAGCACTTGAACGTTTCTATGAATATTTCTGTATTTTTAGAAATTGATAAGTTTTTAGGTAGTAAAAAGAAAAGTAAGACGTTCTTTTAGAAAATCTATAGAATACTACACAGTTAACTATACGGAGTTATCCAATATGCTAAGATATATTTACGAACTATTACTATTACTACCTACGGAAAATTATATTTTCTTAAAATTCGTTAATATTTGTTAATTAAAGTAATAATGAATTTACTGTAAATGGGAACTAATGAGTATTAAATCTCACATTACATGTAAATGTCGCCTAATGTCCTGCGTTAATTTCTACATTTCGACAAACTAAGTTTGTACCAGTATGCCGAAATAATAATAATAATAAATAGCTACACGTCGCGACGCCTTCTTCCTGGTTGTTAGGATAATGAAAAATTCGTGAAAAGTTATATCTATCCTGGAATGTTGGAATTATTGGAACTTTTCAACGCGCAGTATCCTGGACAGACATGACTTTAACATCTAATGTGAGATTAATACTCATTAGTTCTCATTTGCAGTAAGTTCATTATACTAACTATATACCGGGTTCTTCTTTCATCATTACACATAGATATAATGCAATGATTTTTCTTCTTTTAGCTTTGCACATAGGGATAAATGTATGGTGGCATAGTAGGAAACGAGTTATACACCAGTGACATTTTTCCAATTGTCAAATATTTCTGATTTTTTATCATACTTAAATCTTAAATTAAATACATTTTATTGAAGAATACATAATTTAATACAAAGGTATTTTTAATAATATAAAATATGTATTATTAAAAATCTGGTGTGAAGAACACAAATACAGGTTCACTATTAATATTTTTTGTGAACGTGTCCGAACATATCCCTCCCCAGAGACGCAGATACGTATTTCGCCTTTCTACAGGCTCATCGGTACGCCCCTGCTGGAGAAAGGATATCTTCAGACACATTCACAAAAAAGAACCACATCGCCATATCACAGTAATTATCCAGACCGAGCGTAGAAGTAAATTCAGTGCTGCCTGTTGTCAGACAGTCGAAGTACCTCGCCGTGTCCACATAATCAATGCGAACCAACGACGCCCTCGAATTTCTGTGATATGGCGATGTGGTTCCTTTTTGTGAATGTGTCTGAAGATATCCTTTCTCCAGCAGGGGCGTACCGATGAGCCTGTAGAAAGGCGAAATACGTATCTGCGTCTCTGGGGAGAGATATGTTCGGACACGTTCACAAAAAATACTAATAGTGTACCTGTATTTGTGTTCTTCACACCAGATTTTTAATAATATTTTATATTATTAAAAATACCTTTGTATTATACAAAACTGGTAGGGTTTTAGCTACTCATGTATGTTTCAATTATTCTGATACAATACATAATTTATTTAAAACAGATAATTATCCCAACGGGCGTATACCATGTGCTCAAACAATTTTCAATATTTTTTAACAAATTCAAAGAAAATGTCTGTTGTCTAAATTCCCACAAAAAAAAAACAATCACGTGTTAACAAAACATATGAAGCTGAATATCCTGTGTTATCTAGAAGAACGGTGTGTAGAATCACTTTTAGATGTAGCCAGGCATTTTGGAGTATCGTACAGTTCGGTGTTCAAAACCCTGAAAGAATTCAAATATACAAGATATCAAATTATCAAGAAATTTTCGAGGAAGATAAACTAAAACAAACTGATTTTTGTGATATAATGTTTAATTTGTTAAACGAAAACGAAGAAAGTTAAAATAATTTTTACTGATAAAGCAAACAGTTACGTAAAAGATTTAAATTATTCAGATTGCCATACAGAATGTACATGAAACATGTACATTCTGTATGGCAATCTAAATAATTTCCCTTTGAATTTTTAAACATGCATATCTTTAATAGTTAGAAAGCATAGTACGATGAAACTCATTGAGTGAGTTATTTCTTTAGCTAATAGGAAAAGGATAGGTGTAATTTTAATAAAATAAATAGCTAGGTTACTTATTAACATTTTTAAAATATTTATTTAGGAACATTATCATATTAACATTTTTCGGATTTAGTCTTGCACACCTTTGTTCTATTATTAAACGAGCTGTACTTTACACTCTTTTTTCTGAACTCGCTGGAATATAGAAATATTTCCTAGCACATTGTTTTAAGGGCTTCAGCTCCATTCCTGTTACCTAAAAGAAAATTCAAATAAAAAATGTAATTACCCCTTTTTTTTTAACTTACCTTCCAAAATAACAGAGGATCTACGTCCTGATTTGAATTTGGCCTTTCGAGATATTACCTTTTAGTTATTAGCTGTAATTAATTTTACTTTCTCTAATTCTTTCTTGCAAAAATCCAAATAATGAAAGTGACTTTTGATGTGGACTAATATCTGTTTCGGTTACAGGCATTTATTCTTTATTTTCAGGACCTATTGTCTTCATAATATTAAACGTTTCTTGTTCTAGAAAGGAAGTTGCCCCGGTAGCATTTTTAGTACTACGAAAATCTTCTCTTTTAAATCGAGGGTCTAAAACAGTTGCTACTCTAGTAACTGATGGTCCTTCATATGAAAATATCCTTGCTTTAACAGATTCCAAAAGTTTGTCGCATAATGCCTTCCCTTCCTCAATCTTTAATTCCAGTAGTGATACTGTCGGATAATTGTACAGTCCAAAAGTTATTGGGATTATTAAAGAAATAGTAACATATTAATTACTTACAAGAATTTTCCATTACTGCTTTTTAAGATAAATTTCTCCATTTTATAAAACCACATGTTCGTAATATACCACGAGATGTTATTTGTTTTTATCGTGTTACTGAAATGCTCCCAATACGTGGGTTACGTTCGGTATTAGAAGTATGGTGTAATGCGAGAACGTTCTACAATTTCATAAAATGGTACAATCTATTTATACTTTTTTTGTTATATTTTCTACCTTTTTTGATACACTAATTTTACTATCTTAGGTATATTTCAACCTTAAAGAAATACTATCCATCTTATTTGAATTTGTTGTAAAAATATTTAAAATTGTTTTCGCACAAGGAAGACGCCTTTTGGGATAATTAACTGTTTTAAATAAATTATGTATATTTCAATAAAATGTATTTAATTTAAGATTTAAATATGAACGAAAAATAGAAATATTTGACAGTTTGAAAAATGTTACTGGTATTTAACTGGTTGCCTACTATGCCACCATTTAACCCTATGTGTAAAGCTAAAAGAAGAAAAATCAATGCATTATATCTATGTGTAATGATAAAAGAAAAACCCGGTATACGCAAAGTATAGAAGTGAAAAGTCATGTCTGTCCGGGATACTGTTTGTTGGCAAGCTCCAATAAGAGCGAAATCCATCCACACATTCAAGAATAGATGTGACTTTTCATGAATTTTTCATTTTATCCTAATTAAAGTAATAATTGAGCCATCGAGCAGAAATTTTTTGACAATATGGAGGACTCTCCACTTTCTCGAAAGTTTTGAGTTTGTTTTTAATAGTTTTCAAATTAATACAAATATGTTAAAAACATATCCGTATTTGTATACATGTACATATACAACGTATTGAATTAATGGTTACTTCAACATACAGACACAAGTGTTTCGATCTAACGATCTCCTCAGCGCAGTTATGAAGTGATGTCTTTTGATTCGTTCCACGAGCGCAATCTTATATCGTCAGTTGACAAGAGATATCTTGTGACATTTGACGGACAAGAAAGGTTCGCACGTAATAGCGCTTTCTCACGAACGGCTAAGCCGCTTCTAGGAGAGAAAGAAATACGTGTAATTGTTTAGTCCATTAACTCGTAACCAGATCGCTCAATATACCAAAAAAATAGCATATCGATGCGTGAACACTTTAAGTGTTTGTGAATACAAATTAATATAAATATGTTAAAAACATATTTATACATGTATACATGGACATACATAATGTACTTAACCAACGGTCACTTCAACATAGAGATATTGTATTTCGATCTAATGATCTCCTCAGTAAAGTTATGAAGTGATGTTTTTAGATTCACTCCCGCAGGATGAGCAATCATATATCGAGCCATGTGTCTACGAGTTAATGAACTACACAGTTATACGTATTCATTTCTCTTCTAGAAGTGGGTAAGCCGTTCATGAGAAAGCGATTTTACCGGCATGCTTTTCTTGTCCGTTAGATGTCATGAAATATCTCTGTTACCTGACGGTATAAAATTGTGCTTATCTTGGGAGAGCAAATCTAAAGATGCCACTTCATTACTGAACTTTTGAAGGACAGTGTAAATATAGTTTTGTATATATTAAATTGTATTTAATTGTCATGCTCAAATCATGACTTTTTCACTTTCACAGAAATATAAAATATTTCTATGCGGTCATTTTGCCCCAGATTTTGTCGAAGTTGGTGCGAATGTTCCGAAATAAAAGACTGCTTTTTCGGCCCCCAGGTCAGATCCGGTCGCCTATTCAGTGACGGGTTTTCCCAGAAGGATTTAATCTACTTTTTTTTGTAGAAGATACAGTGGAACAGTAGCAGAACAAAAAAGTTATGGAATAGGAGTTGTTATCCTGTATCGTATCTCTAAATATAAAGGTGATCCTTACACCTTTGTGCACGGCAATGCTCCTTGCAATGACGGCTGGTCAGGGACGGCAAGGTCGTCAACGCCAACCTAGGCTTGTTAAAAAAATAGACCTAATCATGGATTTTATTTTATATCATTAATTAATTTTTAGAAATAAATTCTAATTATAGTAATCCCTTAAAATTCGCGAGAGTTACGTTCCAGGAAACTATTGAGTACATCTTTCTGTGTAAATTGAGGGGGAGGGGGGTACGTTCCATAATGGTAAATGGAGGTACAAAACATCTGTGATTTTTTTTACGGTTTAATAATAATATGTATATATATATATATATATATATATATATATATATATATATATATATATATATATATATATATATATGAAAAACAATTATTGTTGGGGAATCCGGCAATAAAAAACCATTAATTAGTTAATGCTCTTTATTCTTTTATCCTATATTTCGCTCTGAGGTTTAGAGCTTCATCGGGGGTCACTTTAATAAGAAAAAAATGTACAACAAATTAGATATTAGTCAAACAATCATAAGAAAAATACTACTTACAAATGTGAACACTTATATGCGAAAATTATATAAACAAAAACATGATAGGTCGAATATAGGGTAAAAGAATAAAGAGCATTAACTAATTAATGGCTTTTTATTGCCGGATTCCCCAACAATAATTGTTTTTCATACTTGTTTTAACGGCAAAGACTCCTTGTCTACATATATATATATATATATATATATATATATATATATATATATATATATATATATATATATTGATATATTACTAATGAATGGGTAAATTGCACTTACGGGAGGGGGGGGGTACTTACGGGACAGTCTGTATATACAGACTGTCCCGTAAAAAACGCCAGCATTCATAATTCCGTTATTTATTGTCCGGTGTTATTTAAACAAAAAGTAAATTTAATAGCATCAAAAACACTATAAGATAGCAGTGTTTTATTTGTTTTCAATTGTTTTCATTAATGTCAAACGACAGTCAAGTTTTTTATTTTAAATGGCCACATATATATTTTTGGTTATATTCGGATTGTATTTTTTTTTCTGAATTCAACGATGTATAACATGTTTATTTTTGATAAACGTTTATTGTAAAAAAAAACTTTATAAATTTCTTCTTTGTCTTCCATTATTTATAAATATTCGAATGTGTCATGAAACATTTGAAATGTAAGTATTATAAATATTATTATAAGAAACAAAACACTTTACAATAAATGTTGAAATTGCCCGCCACCTTGTTTAACACATATCGCACATCTCCTAATATTAAAAAATAAGAAAAAAACTTTATAAATTTCATCTTTCATTATAGTAGACTTGGCCCAGTCCACTAGCATTATGTCAATGTGCCTTAAGTGTCAGTTTGACTTTATTAAGTTTTCTGTATTATCCTGTTTGAACGATTTTGCCGCAACAAAAAGCGTATTTTCGTTAAAAATGAATAACAATGAATTAACGGACATGTTACAAGTGTTCTTTGAATGTAATAAAAATCGCCTTCAAGCAGTTCGTCGGTACAGTGCTCGTTTTCCGGACAGAGAAGTTCCAGGTTCGAAAATATTTCAGAGAATTGAAAAGAATTTAAGAAATTATGGATCATTTACCAAACCAAAAACACAAAAACGGAAATTCTCCGAAGATAAGGAATTAGATGTTCTTCTTGCAGTACAGCAAAATTCACGAACCTCGATTCGCGAAATTGCACATAATATTGGGGTATCAAAAACTACAGTTCATGGTATTTTAAGAAAACACAAACTTAAACCGTACATAGCTCGAAAAGTTCATGCATTAGAACAAAATGATCCTGGCCGAAGAATCCAGTTTTGTCGTTTTTATTTAAATGCATTAGAACAAGACCCGAATTTTTACAGAAGGATAATTTGGTCTGATGAATGCACTTTTAGCAACAACGGTATTTTTAATAGAAACATACATCGACAGTGGAGTGCAGACAATCCGAGATTTGTAATTGAAAATAACTTTCAAAGACGTTTCAACGTAAATGTTTGGTGTGGCATTTTAGGTGATCAATTAATTGGGCCATTTTTCATAGATGGTTGCTTAAATCAAGAAAAATACTACACTTTATTACACGAAAATCTCCAAAACTTTTTAGATGAATTACCTTTGGCAAATTTAAATAGAATATTTTTTCAACAAGATGGGGCTCCCGCGCACAACGCCAGAGTAAATACTGATTTGTTGAACACCCAATTTGGAAATAGGTGGACAGGAACATCCGGTCCTATCGAGTGGCCTGCGCGTTCACCGGATCTTACGCCCCTCGACTTTTGGTTGTGGGCTTATCTACAAGATCGAGTTTATTTAACAACTCCAGAAAATGTTGACATTTTAAGACAAAGAATTATTAACACTTGTCAAGAAGTACCTGCCGCTGGTCTTTTAAATGCGACCTTTGGAGTAATTAGAAGATGTGGGATATGTGTTGAACAAGGTGGCGGGAAATTTCAACATTTATTGTAAAGTGTTTTGTTTCTTATAATAATATTTATAATACTTACATTTCCAATGTTTCATGATACATTCGAATATTTATAAATAATGGAAGACAAAGATGAAATTTATAAAGTTTTTTTTGCAATAAACGTTTACCAAAAATAAACATGTTATACATCGTTGAATTCAGAAAAAAAAATACAATCCGAATATAGCCAAAAATATATATGTTGCCATTTAAAATAAAAAACTTGACTGTCATTTGACATTAATGAAAACAATTGAAAACAAATAAAACACTGCTATCTTATAGTGTTTTTGATGCTATTAAATTTACTTTTTGTTTAAATAAAACCGGACAATAAATAACGGAATTATGAATGCTGGCGTTTTTTACGGGACAGTCTGTATATGTTTTTTATATATATGTATTTTAATCTACATGTATATGTAATTATAGTTTAATAAATTGTTGCTTGTTGAGGGCAGAAAATAACGAGTAATCTGGAATTGCTTGGCCGATTGCGTTTGCAATTTTTCAAGGTAGATGTAAGGAGCTATCGCAGCCTACACGCAGAGAAATACATGCTTGTATCAAATAAATCTGCTTTGACTCAAGAAATTCTCTGTTTTGTGTATCCACAAGACAATATTATCTTGTGGAGAGATAAATATATTCTTAAAATTATTTACTTCATTCAAAACTATTTCTTATTTGAATAAAACATATAAAATGTGTTTGCTTAAGAAAAATATTCCTAAATCAAATCCATTGTATTCTTACTTGAAGTATGTTTTGTCGCAGAATATTCTTATGGCAAGACGCTACGTTTTCTTAATGAAAGAAAATATTGTTTATGTGAGAATGTGAATGTTTTGCATAGAACTACCAAATTGTTTTGATTTTTATATACGAGGATACGTTAAAAATAGTTTTCGTATAACTTTAAAAATTATATAATGAATAGTAGACGTATTTTATTACTATTATATTTATTTATTATGCAAATTTAATGCCTTCCACTTTTTAATTGAGAGCTCCCCGACAATAAGTATTCCTAGTTAAGTATGAATTAAATAAAAGTATCAAATTTTCAAGTATCGATGTTAAAAAATTTATTATTAATATAAATCCGTTATTAAATGCAGAATTGATTTAGTAAATCAATATATGCATTGTAATGATAATTTTCTGATAAAAAGGAGCTAATATTTTTATTTTCGTAATTTTTAAAATGCCAAGGTTTAGGAGAGATGAAAATTATACATATAAATATACGACAATATTTTATTATTTCTATACATATTAATTTATCGGCATTTCGTGAATTGAGTATAGGCCATTCTTTTAAGAATTTATGAATTTTTCGCTTTTTGCTTTGTTGACGATATGAGACTGTAGCTTTCCAGTTCTTTATGACATCATCCCATGGTTCAGTGAAATGTTTTAAGAATAAAATGGATTGTTTAACACCATCTAAAAAAATAAAAAAATGTTCTTATAACTTAAAATCTAACTCCATCTACTTACCATTTGGTTCTTGGACTTCTTCTTCAGTTAAAATTCCTTCTTTCCCAGATTCTAAGTTATGTTTATTTTTATACATGACAGTATCTCCACTTAGATGAAGTATATTTCTCACTTTATTTACCAACCTGCCTTTAGCTAGAATCCCTTTTCCGGTGTAACTTTGTCGTTTTGGACTATACGGAATGTAATAAGTAGAGGATGCTTCATTAGGAAATAATTCAACGATTTGGTTACTCAGTAGTAAGTATTGATCGTGCTTCAAACGACTAGTTTTCAGAGTTTTTAAATATTCTTTTATACATTGTTAATACTTACTGTTTGGCAACGTAGTTATAGAGATATTTGATTATTATGTCTAATATAGATCTACGTGCGTTGTCCAAAATGGACTTCTGCTTGTAAAAATTCAAAACGCTTTTTCCTAATGCGCTGTTTTCGAGTAATTCTTTCAGCTCAATCTTAGGAAAATTGTTACCCAAACTGTCGCTGATATTTTCTAGTCCAGAAAAAGACGTACTTTGATTTATTTCTGGAATATGGTATAGGGCTGATGAAGGAGACGAATGCGTATTTGTTTCGGTCGCATCAGAAAAAGTGCTCTCCAGTATCTTTACAGATTCCAGAGAAACTATCGACAAGTTTCCTGATGTATTACTTACAGTAGAATTATCACCACAGTTTTTATCATCACTCGTGTCCTAGAACATTGCCAAATAGTCAATTAAATTTGTTATTATTAAATAAAATACAAAACTTAAAAATAATGAGTCATAACTTCAACCTGGGCATTAAATAATAATACAGTAAAATGCGATAGAGAAATACAAACAAAAATAGTACAAGTAGTTTTTTCGAAGACTAGTAATATTTATTCATTACTTCCAATTGTAATATATTATTTAAAAAACGGAAAATGTTCTAATGAATTACATATAGGTATACTTTATATACAAATATAGGGATACAATATAAGCACTTATGGATGCAACTCTATGGGACGATTCCTTTAAAAAAAATGAGTGGTCTTTCATAAAAATTTGCTTTCGAAAATCTCTTGTATGAGAGTTACACCACTCGAAAGACTCACTTCGGGAAACATAAAATAATGTAATTTCAAATATACCTTAACCCATTCGCTGCGGATGATTTCAATTGGCGTTATTCATATATGGGAGAACGACGCCAATTGGCGTCATCCGCAGCGAATGGGTTAAGACCAATCATCTTATTGATGTTATTCTCAGAAGGAGTTGAAAATTGCAACCGTTAAGTTTTTTCATTGTATTGGTACCTAGTCAAAATTTTCAATTTATGATATGCAATTTAAAAACCTGAATCATTTGGAAACGTTTTCCACTTATTTCGTAAAATATAACGTTCTTGAGTGAAACAATAAAATAATTTACCATGCAGTACAAATAATTACTAAAAATTGTCCATTATATTATTTGATTTTGTAATGTCGATAATTTATTTTCCATAATTGTTGCCAAAAAAAGTTACTATATTTTCACAAGCTAAACAGATGTAGCTCTGATAGAAGATATTTTTGGAAATATAAAAGACCCTGCTTATTTCTTGATTAGAAATCATTCATTAGATTTTTTCCAGAAATTGTAGTGTGTATGATTAAAATTATAAAAGTGATTAAAACCATGTACAGCATGTACACATCAAATAAATATGTGATCTTAGATATGCCTTACTTTATTAATCTTAATATAGACGTTATACTTTTGGAGAATTTTTTTTCTTAAACCAAGTATTGGAATAAGCTCTTTTATATCACCATCCTCTAAGGTGTTAAAGATTTCTTCATCAATTTGATTATCTTAAACACAAATGAAATATATAATTGAAAAGTATTTGAAATAAAACAATTAATCAATACAAAATTATACTAGATCATTAATTATAACTATACAATAAATAATACATGGCTGAATAGTCTATAGAAAAATATTTCTAGAGCAATTATTGAAGAACAGTAAAATTAATAGGTCTAAAATTTGTGAACGACATGATATATTCCATCTATCATCCATTACAATTAATCGCAAATTACTTACCTTCAAAATTTTCTCTTTCTTAATATATCACTCACAAATTCGTCCATATTGATAACTATCACTTTAATATAATAATTCATACACATAAACAACACAAAGGTAGCAAATTCAGCGAACTTGTGTTACTTGTGTACAAAGACGTCTAACATTGCACCCCTGATCGGGCCTATACGCAATCGCTAAAAATAGAAATGATATAATAAGTTTGCTTCCACCAAATAGATGTTTTTCTTTATAGAAACATTTATTCAAGAAATTTTTAGTTTTGTTGGAGAAATACTGCTTTTCTTAATATAAGGAAACAGATTCAAAGGAAACAAATTCTTTTCTAATTCCAAGAAAATAGTAGTAAAACAATATTTTTTCTTGTTCTAAAAATGCATTTCTCTGCGTGTAGACTTCTCTCTTAAACTTCAAACTTCGAACAAGGAACGGATCACATTCAAGCAAGTTGTGGTTCTAAGATTAAAATATCTCTTACATATTTCGACGAGAGCTTCTTGCGTGCGGTAAAAGCATGTTAAAAAAATAATGAAATGAAATGTGGTAACGCTTGCCTGAGATTTCATCCTTCTCCTTTTCGTTTTTACCTTCTTCCTGTGTCCTATTGTTTGTCTTCCATCATCTACAATAGCTCTTCTTCGGTTAGCTAGTTTCCGTAAAATTATATTAGATTATGAATTTCATCTTGCCTGATATCCTCAAATTCATTTGATGAGCAAGTTCCAGGATCTCTTCTTCTCGATTTATTATAGGCGGAAGGTGGTTCTCTTTAATAACCACTTCCGATCCAAGATACTTTCAACATGTATTGATAGAGCTTGTCTTCAACACTCTCAGTGTAGCGTCGATATCTGCGATGCAATTCGCTATGTTAAATTTTTTCCTATTGGAAATTACTGTTTCTTCTGAAATAAGCTTAATCGAATCCGAAAATTCGCTTGAAACATCGCCTGGTGTAATAGGCTTTAAAAGCTAAAATTATTCCCTGATCCAGAGTAGAGGGATGTCCAAGTGCGTTATCGATTTGTAAAAGGACTTTGAAGTCAAGGTTTTGAGGCGCAAGATAGTTCTTTACCTCAGGGATAAAACAATCATTAAACCACTCCTGGAATAAAACACCGGTGACCCATGACTTTTTATTAGCTCGTTAAAAAACGGGTAACTGATTTTTATTTTTTCCCTTCAATGCTCGCGGATTTAGGGACCGATATATCATCATCGGCTTTGTATGAATATCACCTGACGCATTTGCACACAAGAGAAGAGAAACTCGATCTTTTGCCATCTTGAAGCCTGGAGCTAACCGTTCTGTTTTGGAAAGGAAAATCCTATTCGGCATTCTTTTCCAAAACAGTCCCGTCTCATCCGCATTAAACACCTGTTGTGGTAGATATCCTCTTTGTTGATTTATTTTTTTAACTTCTCCGGAAAATTTTTTTTGCTGCCTCATGGTCAGGAGACGCCGATTCGCCGGTTAATTTTATATTATGCAAATTATATCTTTTCTTGAAATTTTCAAACCAACCTTTGCTAGCCTGGAAGGCAAACCAATGAATCAGAATCCTTGCTTATACGATCAAATATTTTTTTAGCTCTTATCAGAGTAGAACTGATCGGAACATGCTTTTGAGACATTTCCTCCAACCAAACGCTTAAAGCATTTTCTGTCTCTTCAAGAGATTTATTTCACACTTGAGAAACAATTTTTGCGCTGTGTCAGGAGCACTAGCCGTGACACTCGCGAATAATCAAATCCAAATGTGGCGAATGTAGAATTTGTCCGCATTTTAATTATCGCGAATGATCAAAACTCGCGGATGTCAAAACTGCGAATGTTGAGGGATTATTGTACTAATAATTGTTATATTCTTTAATTATTTCCTTTGCTTTTGTCACTTTAACTGACTCTTGGTGTCTTCCTTTTTCTTAAAACTATTGTATGTTGCTTTACTAAACAAAAAATTTGTTGGTTGCCCACCCGTTTCATTTCTCCATGAGCCGCCATTAACGCCTTGTCATAGAGCTACAATATATACAAAACTACTATACCGCCTAATTCTGAGCAAACGCAACGATCCGAATGTATGAATATTTCTCCCGCTTCGAATACAATTCCCCTGAATGCTGTAGGCGTGTCAACATCAATGTCATATATCATACATACTTACATATTATGGAGCCGCGTAAGAAAAATTATCTGATTACCAAATTACTATTAAAGGACTATAAATTGTTTAGTCCTGTGTTATGGTAATGAGTAAATTGCAATACGTTATTCTACAAAGCGTAATGAAATTATTAATAAGCGGTTAAGAAAATTGCAAATAAGGCATCAAGAGATTTAATAAATTAAATTTTAATAATAAAGGTCACAAAAACTGTTCATAGTAAACTAAATAAACTTCAGAAATAAATAAAAACTAAATTAAATTCTAGTAATGTAAAGAAAAATTTACTCTTACAGATAATAAAATAAATTGTTCATAATGAGAAATTAATTATATAATAACGGAAATTCATCCGTTTAAACTCATCACCGTAAAATAATTGATGATGTTTGGAATATTTATAATTACGAAAACCATTTAATTTTAGTATAACCGCATACTAAAATTAAATGGTTTTCGGAAGAGCAGCATATGCCTAAATCGTTGGAAATATCGCTAACTGTCAAATTTGAATTTAGTTCTATTGCAGCGCATACTAAAATGAACGTATCATTAGGAACTCTGCGATTTGGGAATAATGGTTTTAAATTTTGTACAGAACCAGTAATGTCTATTTTCTTTTCTTATTTTCACTATTCAAACGCTTAAGAGACTCCGTATAGGGTGGCAGTGGTGACACTAATTTGTGACATTAGTTGTTAAATGGTTGCGCGACAGACTGCTTTGTGATTGGCTAAACGCGTTCAGGGGAATTGTATTCGAAGCGGGAGAAATATTCATACGTTCGGATCGTTGCGTTTGCTCAGAATCAGGCGGTATATTGAAAAGCAAATGTTTTTGGCTCAGAAATAATTTCCATTTAATACAATACATTATACATTATTATTCAGTTTTGTCGTTTCCGGAGTTTACCGCGAAATTGGAGAAAATGATAAAAATACAATTGAAATAAATCACTTTCTCGTGAATGATTTGAATCGATTAAGGGGGTACAATTCTCAAGATCGGAGAGATATCATAACGTGATGGCGGAAAAACTTGGTGACATTACAAAATCCGTTTTTCTGACTAAATTGGAGGGTCGTAAAAAACGAAGTAGCGAGGAGACTGCGGTCGCACTGTTGCAATTTAGACCAACCACGCCTACCTACAACGATCGAGCAAACAGGACCGACATCAGGGATAAACGTCCTTATACATACATTCTTAATATTAAAATAATTTTATTAATTAAATAAAATTTCGTGATTTATTTAGAAATGCTAGCGAGTGGAGGATGATCTAGAAATATTAATTTTAATTTTTAAACAATATTTATGTTTGGAGTTATACAATACGATACAATAGAATACGATGTCAAATAGCTTACGTAAGGTTTACTATAAATGAAACAATCAGCAGTTTTGTATTTAATTTTTGTTCAATTATATTTATTTATATTATTAATTATATTTATATTTTTCGTTTTGTTAACATTGCATTACAAACGACAGGAAAGTAGCAACACTTTCGCCATGATGAGTATACTGCTGACTTCAGCCATGTTTTAGAAGCTTTCTGTCAAAATTTAGCCCAAATCTGTCAGATAGATCAGTTTTGACAATCGCTTAAACTAAACGAAAGAAGAATTTCGTATGTCAATTTAAACAATTTTCACGTAGAAAACCCATGAAAAAAACTGAAGAAAACTTACGAGGGGATTTTTTTATGTTATCTGTCTAGCTATGAAAACAATATGCTTGCTATCTTGACAATTTTCTTACGTAAAGTAAGGTATATTTGGAGGTATATTTGCTGCCATCTGGCCTCGACTTAATGGACTTACACCTATGTATGTATTTTTTCCCTTCTGTACCGGCATATCTGGACGAGAGAAAATGGTTATTTTCGACGTAGTCTCTTTTACCCGTCAGATGTCACCTGATAGGACAAAATTTGCTACTTACTTGTGAGGTGATCCATCAAACTTTATTAGCCAAACTGACGAAGTCTATTAAGAGAGAAACACGTGTCTTTGGCTGAAGTAAACGTTGGAAAATACGAGGTGTATGTTCATGTGTACAGATACAGGTGTGTGTAATGCATGTGTGATTCTTTTATAAATCTGGCACATGAGATTAGTAAGGACTATACAACTCTGTTCGAATGAAAGGAGGAAAGGAGGAATCTTCATTGTTGATTATCGAAGATAAGTAAGATATATCTGGACAATGAATTATTTATAATTTGATTTGCAAAGTTGACTGGGTGCTGTAAGATAAACTAGCTTTTTTGTAATTAATGAGATATTTACATAGCTAGTTAGGCACATGTTTCTCATATGTTTCTCATATGTTCACTAATAAAATTAATTAAGGTAAAACATATAATACAAAAAAAAAGAAACAAATTCGCAGATTTTATGCATTTATAAGAAAACGGTTTTAAGTTTTCTTTCAAAAGAAATAAATATTTTTTTTATGACGGAAAAGGATCAAGTTGAGAATATTGAATTTACAAGCGCTACAGTTGAATAGCTCCAGTTTTGCAAATGATCAGGTGTGTGTAATGTGTGTTGGATTTATTTTATTAATTATTTAAAAAATCCTCGATTGGAATGAATTATAAAAAGAATTTAAGCCAAAGTTGGCGCGCAACTCAATTTCGCCTGTTTAATGATCATACAGTATGACCCGAAATAAACAATGCTGAACTTATAATTATTTTATTTTTTTAATAAATACATATTATTTAGACTTTATTATATGTTCTAAATGTGCATCTCCTCATTCAACACAGACTTCATTACGAAGTTCCAAGTTGGTCGCCATGTTATCGGGTATAAGTGTTGTCTCAGTTGTGCGAAGAAGGCTGGAATGGAATCCTTTAATTCACCGATGGTTTGTGGTGACCTTTTTAAGACGGCATCTTTGGTCATGCCTCAAATATATGCGTCTGGAGAGGCCGCTACACATGCCTCAAATATATGCGTCTGGAGAGGTAAGATCTGGCAAATGTGAAGGATAAGGGAAGTTAGTAAATCGTGAAATAATTTTGGTTTGAAAATGTCCCTGAAGAAATTGACGAACTGCGGCAGCAGTATGGCAAGTTGCCTCATCCTGCTGAAAAACTTGGTCTCGAAATGCCAAATTATTTGCACGACAAAATTGACGTAGATCAGGGATAAAGCGTGTTAAAATTTGTATGTACCGCTGTTGATTAAGTGTGACTTGTTTACCATTCTTTTCGATAAAGTACGGACCAATGATTCCGTGTCCCGAAACTGTACACCAGACACTCACTTTTGTACTATGTAAAGGAACTTCTTGAACCTTATCGGGTCTGGCAAATCCCATAAATCGATTTGTGCGCCAATTCACATGGCCCCGATAAATAAAAATGTGCTTCGTCTGAAAACAATACATTTTAAAAAATTCAGGATTTTCATACTATAACACGGGAATTCTGGCACAATATTCCACTCTACTGCGATAATCCTGAGGATGTACTGTTGGTGTACCTAAATCACATACGAAAATGCACCCAGGTCCTTTAGTATTGTTTGCAAGGAAGTTCTCTTTACACCAAGCTGCAACACTGTCCTTCGCTGGCTGAATTTCGGATTTTCTAAGATCTGTCCAAAAACGCGTTGATTATTATTGTTAATGTTAACTGTCCTGGGACGGCCGGAGATTCCTTTTCGTTGGCACAACACACTGCCAGTATTTCTGAACTTTTCAATAACTTTTAAAATTTCGGCATTACTTGGAGAACGTTTATTAAACTGTTGTGTGAATTTATCACATACGTATCGCAGACTTGCACAGTTGTGCCGACCGCTTCCGTATGAGCGAGTGTATTGTTTTGTAAATATAGTACCAACAGAAAACTTTCTTCTCTGTACTTAACACCATTTTTAACAATTAGGCCCTACTAATTAATTGCTTAACGTTTACTTGACAGGCCTATGCTATCTAACGTGGATATAACAGTGCGCGAATAGGGACACCACCAACTTAGTTTCAGTACCGTTTATTTCGGACAACACTGTACTTACTGAATCTGTATCCTCCTTTTAATCCTTCTTTCACATTTAGGTGTCGAGAGGTCGAACGCACTGAGCCGTACTGGTTATATCCATCCGGCAACTGACCATGATAAGGTCTGTTTGACTATATTAATTACAATACCGTTACCTTAACTACATTGCCGTACTACCGACGTCATAAGTAAGTGCGTCGGACAACGGCAGTGGGGTTCCGTTGACCGAAGGTTCGAATCTCGGGGCTTTTTTTTGCGATCGGTGTTCTCTTCAGTTACCCTTAAATATTGAAGTGAAAGCCGAATCAACATTTTTATCCTATTATGGCAAGTAGGCGTAGTAACAGAGCCATGGCACTTTATTCAAACAATACACTCTAAGCGGTCGTGGAGTCTTGATTAGCTTTTAGCTAGATAGTGGACCGCTATACACACCACAAAAAATTAAATAATAGGTTTAAGTCATATCATAATTAACTTCAACAGTGAGTGGTGCTGTACGGTTGCTTTATTTGCCAAATATTGCATTTAATAAAGTGTTCAAGCAGATCTTAAATTTTTAGGAAAGAAAGATATTTATTCAAAAATTTTGAACGACTGTGAAAAGACGACAGAACGGTGCTGAAATGAAGTTTCTACGAAGAAAAGACGAGAACATGAACATGAGAAGGAACGAAATATCCTGGCACAATCGAAAATAATCGTAATAGAAACAGCAATACAGCAAGAGAAATTAAGGTGTCTGAGACATTTGTAAAGTATGGGAAAAGAGAAAATGATGGAAGAATCTGTGAAGTAGGGAAAATACGTGAAAGGAAATGAAGAAGATTTCGTAATATTTGGAGATGAGAAAGGCAGTAGATAGAAGAGAAGTTGTGAAGACTGGTGTGACATGCCCGGAGTAGTATGAAGTAGAGGGCAATGGAAGAAGCTATGGAAGAGAATATGATATAATTCAGACTTTGCCATCGAAAAGCCGAGAAAGCGTAGGATTAAGCAAGTAGGTAAATTATTCTTTCAAATAGTTAGTAGTAATAGTCATAGGCACCTAGGAGTGCATACGAGTCCTATGCTTGAGTAATAAGTTTGAAAAAGAAATTTAAAATTGAAGTAAATTTAAAAGAAACTAAATCAAGCTTTAAATTTATTAAAATTACATACTAGTTATAGATACATTTTGCGAGAAAACACAGCTCTTTTCAACCACTACATATGTTTACTTTTTGAACAATTTTCTAAATTTTGTGTTATACAAATGTATGAATACCAATGCAATAACAATTTCCAACAAAAATTTAAAGATAATATAAAAGATACGTTAAAGATACTATAACGAAATAATAAATTACATCGCATGATGACTTTAATAGCACGTAAAGTCGAATATGATTCTAACCAATTTATTTAAAATCGCTTAGCCCACAATCGAATCTCACCGACGAAGGCTTCATATAAATTACATTACTGTCCTGGAATTGCAAGTAACTGTGTAAGCGATTTGTATCCTTTGCGAATCACCCAGGGACCAGCCATTATCATAAAATCAAAGTTCACTCGTAACGTCGGACTGTTCTCCATCGTTTAGCTAAATTCACTTGGAGATTTAATGGGTTTGCGGACAAGCAACTTTCACGATCTTTACTTAAACTAATTTAGTTCTACGAGTCGATACGTTTTCTTTTACCTCCTCATTCGATTTCTTGCTGTCACACCAAAGATAACACCATTGCTTTCGTCTATATATAATATAATTTATATTATTCAATTAGTATCCATTAAATTGTAGAAAAAACATAACAATAATTTAAGATTTACATTAAATTACAATATTTTGAATGTGATATGTAATGTTGATAAAATATATATTGATAGATATTGATAGATATTGATTGATTAAAAACATGTGGGCACATGTTTTTAATCAATCAATATCTTATAAGTATTTTAAAGTTATGTATGTTATACTAATGACCAATTCGCAATTGAGAAAGATAAAGACGATCTACGTTTTGAAATAACAAGACACATAAGGAATATATTTCTTGAAAATATTTTTTAGACCGTCTTAAAACAGTGACCAGAAGTTGTATAGACGATCCAACTGCTTCTGGTTAAAAAGGCGTACGAGCTATACTTTGATATAAAAGTGGGAGGTCAAGATAAAAGCTAGAGCGAAATAGATCATTTGACTGATTCATTCAAATATCTGGATTTCCTTCAAAATCAAAACATTTCGTCAAGTAAATAAGGTGCTATTTCAGCCACTATTTCATCATCCCATCAACATTTTGCCAATTCTTAAACCATCAGAAAATTGAGTTTGACAGAATCCAAAGAATCGTCCAATGAAAATTTATAATTGCCAACAGAATGAGTCGAAAAGTATTTTTATTTTAACATTAGATTTTATATCCTAGGAAAGCAAAATCTTTTTTTGGTAATTGTAATTAGAAATTCAAATTATCTTTTTGCATTTTTTTTTATAAAAAGAAAAAGTTAATTTATTTTTTTTTCTATAAAATGATTAATTTTGATAATTAATTGAAAACGAAGATAGATTCTAACGAGTGACAATAAATGATTGATATTTTTTTCTTAAGCTGGCATGATGAGGGCATTTCCAAAATAGTTCATTACATTAAATATACATACTTCACTCGACAGTAAAGACCATTTTGAGTAAAAACAACAAATTGGTTTATTTACTTTCGCTTTGTAAAATTTAAGCAAATATAAATATTCTGGCGATAAATTCTATTAAATATATTATAAAAACAATAATTGAAGATATTGATAAAGAAAAACATAAATATTTCCTAAATATAAACGTAAAAAATTTCTAAATACTACGATAGAAGTAGATTTTAACAAAATTTTCCACATTAAGGTATTGCAAATAGGGAATTCGAAGAGTATATTGTAAAATACTCTTTCTGGGTTCTTTTCAATAAATGTATCGGTAATTTAAACACACTCTATTAACAACACAACGCTCTAAATAACAATTTAAAAACTTACAACTAATAATAAGAATATTTATTTCACAATAAGTCTTTATCTACATTTATATAATATCACCCGACGGTGATTACTCGTTGAATGAATTAATCTTTTCCTTGGCGGCTTATATATAACGTGTGTATAAATTGTCGCAAAAGCTACACGCAGCGACGTTCTTCGTTAAAATGTTAAAATGTCGTATCATGCTTCGTTTGTTTTCACGGGGTTCTTGAAGTTCAGACTTTTAGTGCGTAACTAACCTTTGCTCTTCGATATCTGTTAATAGAGATAGATGCAATTTAGTTTAAAGAAAAAATTTTTACTAGTATTATTTCGTAAACGTTTTCTTTTTGATTTAAAAGCTTGTTTTAAACATTTATTCATTAACGTACTTCCACGAAAAACACATTTGGCAACGTTGTAGAACAATAAGTTTGTATTTCAAAGTGAGTTCAATCAAAATCATTACTATATAATGAAACAGATATGCAAAATACATATCCGTAACTGTAAACATGGACAAACACCTCGTATTTTTAGCATTTACTTCTGTTCAATACATATGTTTCAGCCATCTAGGCCTCATCGGTTGAACTAGTGAAGCAATGTATATACAAATTAATACAGATCTGTTAAACAACGGATCTGTATCTGTATCTACATTTACGCTAAAATCGTCTCCAAGCCATAACCAGTTTCGTTCTATCAGGCGACACCAATTTAATCAGTGACATCTGACGGAAGAAAGCGACTAGGCCAGAAAAGGCGACCTTCCGCTCGAATAACAAGGCTATTACGAAAAAGCGGAAAAATACGTATATTGGTGCTGTCCATTAACACGCGCCAGATGGCGGTAAATTAAATTGGTGTCGCCTGATAGAACGAAACTGGTTATGGCTTGGAGACGATTTTAGCGTAAATGTAGATACAGATACAGATCCGTTGTTTAACAGATCTGTATTAATTTGTATATACATTGCTTCACTAGTTCAACCGATGAGGCCTAGATGGCTGAAACATATGTATTGAACAGAAGTAAATGCTAAAAATACGAGGTGTTTGTCCATGTTTACAGTTACGGATATGTATTTTGCATATCTGTTTCATTATATAACAACTGCGTAATACGTGCAACGTATTGATAAATATCCCTTTTTTGTATAAAATCATTACTGTCAAATTTTGACATTTACGAATTTACGAAGCATGATACGACATTTTAACATTAAGATTTTTTATTCAGAACCGAACGAAGAATGTCGCTACGTGTAGCTTTTGCGACAATTTATACACACCTTGTATAGGTCGTCGTATATTCGAGGACTATCCGGACTTCTCTCGTTTTATTCTAGATCGCCGGAGACTTGATGACGTATTCGGCGTGTGATACCGTTTGCATTACGTATCGTCGGATGACTCATATCACAATATTTATTTTCAAATCAGACTCCCGGTTTAGTCAGAAGTTATGTTAATTTTTTTTATTTTGAACGAAACGCCATGTATATTTTTACGAATTTCAATAGAGCTCTGCTCTGGGAGTTCAGCAATAATAAGGTTTGGCACCCTTTTGTTCAACAACGACAGAGATATTTAATTAAATCTAATAATGCAAGTTTTATTGAGAAGAAGAAAAATGAACACAAAAAATACAAACAAAATCAATATCAGCTAAGAAAGTTTTCGAAATGATGACCGTTCACTTCTTGACAATATACAAGTCTATGAGCAAATTCTTGCATGACATTTGCAAAGCCTGCTCACGAATTAATTGCACTTACTTGCCGTAACTCGCCCAGATTATGCGGTCATCTAGTATGAACCACTAATTTTAAATAATCCCAAAGGAGAACAGCTAGGAGAATTAAATCTGGAGATCGTTCAATGAATCCTCTACGACCAATCCGTGGATTTGGGAATGTTTCGTTTAAAAAACTTTTAACATTAAGGGCATAGTGAGAGGGTGATCCATCTTGTTGGAACCAAACACTTACAGCTAATTCCCCATCTTCCTCAATATTAGTAACAACATGATCACGTAAAAGATCTAAATATGGCTGTCTAGTTATTGTACTATGAATGAAAAAAGGGCTAATAATATGGTTCCTGAAAATACCAACCCAAACGCTTAATTTCTGCGGATGTTGTGTATGTGTCTCTAGCATTAAATGAAGATTATCTCTTGACCAATATCGACAATTATGGCGATTAACTGTATCATTCAAACAAAACGTAGCCTCCTCGGAAAAAAGCAAATTATATGTAAAATATTAGTAATTTTTGCACATCTCCATCATTCTTTCGCAATATTTAATTCTACGATCATAATACCCGTCCAATAATTCTTGCATTAAATGTGGTTTATACTAATGATATTTTTCGTGCTTCAATATTCTGGCTACTGATCGGCAACTCATATCATAATTTAGTGCGAGATGTGTAGTAGAAGTTTTTGATAATTCCTCTAATGCTATAGCAATATCTTGAGCAAGAACTTCCTTGGTTGCGATTTTTGGTCGTCCGCTTTTCGGTAAATTTCTAGCATTTCCGGTCAAGTTATACCTTCTCAAAGTTTTACCAACGACAGTTCGTGATATTGGATGCCGATCTTAATGCAAATTGTTAAATAAATCGCACACTTCTTCAGTTCTGATGCTGTCACAAACAACAATCATCATCAGAATTTCAATACGTTCTTTTTCAATTAATTTAATCGTTATTAATATTTGGACGTCTACAAAGTTAATTCTGACTGTTTAAGTCAAGTAAAGCGAACGAAAATTAAGTTGGCGGGAGGAGGGGGTGCGCAGACGCCGTTTTTAAAAACGTCCACCCCCACCACACAAGTAATTGTCAGAATACATTTGTCATTGACGATTGACAGAACTCTACAGCTGCAACATTTATTTATTTACACCTTTTGGTTAAAAATTTTACCATAAATCGCTCAGTGGGCAACAATTGCGAAAATGATAACAGTGTTATTTTCTTAACTCTGGAAAAATTTGTTCAAGTAGGTTAATATCTTATAACAATAATAATGATAGTACTTTTTGATGATATTTTAATTACATGTAAATAATAATAATTTTATTGTTTCAAGGCAGTTAGCAAAGATGTGAAGGAAATAAAAAAGATCCAAATATCTCTATCACCTATAAATCTCTCTACCACAAAATTAGAAGAAAATATTGCGGCTGACGTGGCTGGTTTTGTCACAAAAAGAATGAATAAAATAATCAAGCAGTGTGATGTCTGCATAGATAACATATATACGAGAAATATAGATGACAGTCATTTAAAATTTACGACAATGAAAGAGTACAGTGCAACAAAACGATTGAACTATATGAATGCTAATTTATTTATTCACCTAGTTAATACAGACAAAATCTTTATTGCCAGAAATAAAATATGAACAAGGTTTTTATAATTGTTTTTATTGAACATGTATATGTAATATTTTTTAAGAAATATATTTCAATGAATTTGAAAAAACATTGCAAATATTTGTAATTAGGTTGACTTGTAATTCTTTCACTATAGCTTCAAATACAACTTAAATTATAGTGATTGTGCAATTTAAGTTGTATTTCAAGTTAAAGTGGTAAAAGTCATACATCATTTAAAAATTTTAATAAAATCTTCTATATATGCTTTTTAAATATATTTATCCCCCGACTTCTCAGATGGCTCTAATCTATTCTCGAAATTTAACATTATATGTCATTTCTATTAAAGTTATCTATAGTACTAGCTATAGAACAAAATCTTTGACCGCATTAGCCGAAGAATTGCTAAATCTGAGCAAGAAGGCTGAGGTAAATTATGAGAATATACAAACTATACTCAAAGAAGTAGGAGATGGGTACTTGAAAGCAATCACCAATTAAATCGAATTAAATTATTAAAATTTGAAATAGCTAAGTATTCGTTCCAAAATCCTACTTTTGAATTCCAAGAAAACCCATAATGTTGTAATTTTAATATTTACATTGTACTATAATACAGAGATAAAATAAAATTACCATGTATATAAGAGTAATGAGTATATATTTGTCTGTACATTTAAATGAGTGCCTATACATAATCAAAGTAAATTATTTTCAATATATGCATTTCGTGCAGCTTGTCCTATTAGTAACACATTATTAATAGCAGCAGCATATGCAAAGAAGTAAAGCATTAGTTACTGCATACAGTGATGTTTTTTTTCTCTAATACAATAGACTTACCATTATTAACATCATTTTCTCTGTATTCAATTTCGTGACCTTGTATTGGTAAGCCAACATTTATTGCAATATTATGAAGTACACAACATGTATGAATAATTTTTGCTGCTTGCTGCTAAAGTTGGATGGTATAACAAAACCCTATGTTTAGAAAGACACCTAAATCTGCCCTATAGCACATCATTTGTTCTCTCTATAACGTTTCTGGTTTTGGTTAAATGTTTATTGAAATTTGCTCCGATTGTGCCTTCTTGTACATTAGCTAACGGTGTGAAAAGCCACGGCTCAAGAGGATAACCACTATCCCCTGTTTGGAATTGAAAATAAATAACACAGTTCAGTATATGTGCATATACGTAACTGTTTACCTATTAAATGTGTTAAGGTATCCCCATGTTCGTATTGCTCTCTTAAGTAATTTCTAATATTACTTGTTTGCCATATAGCAGCATCATGCGCTGATCCTGGATTTCGTGCACCACATCCAATTATTTTGCAACTGGAATCTGCAATCTAAAGATGAAATATATTTAGAATTAGCCTTTAATGTGATATTTTACCCTACACTATATCAATATATGTTTATACACATAATGTTTACTTACAAGCCTTACATTTATAGAATATCTTTTTTTTCTGTTAATATATACATATAGTGGGTGATACACATCATTTACTGGGGGGAGCAAGTATCTCAACATGAGTTCCGTTAATTACACCCACAACTCCTTGAGCACCCCATTTTTCATAGAACTACAATAGAGATAATAGAGATATATTTCATAAGACATTCTATGGTCAACTAATTTTTTAACCTCTTTTTATTTTATTCTTCATATCTGCTGTTGTTGGAAACCGCATATAATTAGAAAGCAAATGTTCAGCTATCACAGAACAAATTTCATTTAATATTCGACATACTGATGTTTGGCTTAGTGTTATGCAAGAATTACAACCTACTGGATTTTGAAAGGATCTTGTGACTGTAAAATGTAATGTTGTTAAAACCTACAATTCAAGACAGATATATACAACAAATTTCTAAAATTATAAATATATTAATAATCACCTTGAGATGCAGTGGAATACGGCCACAAGTCCATAACTGCTCCCAGAGTGTTTAGCACTCCTTTTGTCTAAACGAAATAACTGCTGGAAGTATATTTCAGATAATTCAAAAGGTTTCATTGTACGATTCATTACGATACATCCTTAGAGTTTATAGGAAATCGTAAGCTACGCGCGACTTCAGAATTGCATTTTGTACTTTCCCGACTTACGAGGTTTACAGATTTTGTTACGATGCGTATAAAAATATTCTTAAAAACCTGTTTATACATTACAATTTCATTATTTATATAAAATTTTGTATTTTATGTTTTTTAATCTGTTTAATTATGGTTTTTATCGAAGAGGTTAGAATTATCTGACATTGTCGCCTATGGTATCTTCCAATTTGATGTAAAACTAAATACAAATCTTCCCACTACTTCTAATCCTGCGCGAACTTACCCCTCCTGGCGCCAACTAAATTGGCGCTTGCTATACCGAATTTTAATTCCATGGTTTATCGAATATAAACATGAATTGAAAATATCAGCTTTAATTAAATATCTTTGTCATTGTTGAATAAAAGGTGCCAAACCTTATTATTGCTGAACTCTCAGAGCGGAGCTCTACTTAAGTTCGTAAAAATATACAGGATGTCGCATTTAAAATAAAAAAGTTAACGTCGTTTCCGGATAAACCGGAAGTATGATTCGGATATAGATATACTAATTGAATCCATGATTTTCATTAAATTAATTGAGGATAGTCTTATTAAAATCTAAGTAGCTATGGATCTATACATTTGCCTAACCCTGTATATCAATCTGGCCTCTTACAAAACACAATTATGTGATTTTCACGAATATTTAATTATACTAACACCAGTTTCGCTAACACTGAGACTTCTTCAGACTCATGACAGAATATATTCTAGCCAGTTAAATTAATGTAAGGGAGGGAGTGTTATACAGTTGCCCAGGAGCAACTTTAATAATGGAGAATTATTCAAATCTACTTGATCATTTAATAAATTATTATGTTGTCTATTAAAAGTTTTAAGTAATGTTAATTTTGTACCTTTATTTTGTAAATGTAAAATAGCGAAATATGAATTAAGAGAATTATCTGATATTCAATTATTTAAATGTATAACATAGTTGGAATCACTTTTGTTGTTATTAAAACAACTTTTGTGTTCTAATAGTTTTGTTTCCATAGATCTTTCAGTTCACCTCCACCCTGAAATTAGTTAACTGATTATAATATATTCTGTTTTGTAATTAGATTTACCTATAGTTTGAAGAAGCCACAGTGTTGGTGAAGCAATTGTTACTATAATAAAATATTTGTGAAAATTGCACAATTGTGTTTTGTATTTAATATTACAATGGATTTTGAGCAAGGCGCCAAATCAGTTCATAATTTTTGAACTATTATACTTTACCAAGATATTAATTGAAACCAAAAATACTAGAGATCTTGAACTGCAAATGCCATGGATTTAATTATTCTATACAATGAATTTCACTTAAGATGCAATATACAAACATGTATAGGTTTTTTAGTTCCATAGAAACTAGATAATACATTCTTACATTGTCCCACGTAAGATGCAACATATCAATATAATTTGACATTAGTTAAGTCAAAAGTAGCAGTATTTCTATTTCGATATTAGCTTAGTATCAATCTTAAATGATATACACAAAGGAAGAGAGAACTCAGTTAGTGACATGGTATCTTTCGGGATTCAGTTTGCAAAGAACGGCTGACGTGTTTCACGTTACCTACCCAGACAGGCAAGTACCAAATTCGTCAACTATATCAAGGTTCGTTTCAAAATTTAAAAGTGAAGGTTGTGTAGAATTAAGTCATCGAAAACGTAAAAGGCCAAATACTGCAAGAGCTGAGGCACGAAGAAATCAGTTGATCGAAACAATCGAAAATAATAATCGTCTTTTTACTAGGCACTTAGCAAGACAGTTGGGAATTAACAAATCCAGTGTATTCAGACTCTTGAAAAGTGAAAAATATAACTGCTTTAAATTTGAAAATCATCAAGAACTTAGATTTGGTGACAATGAGAAGAGGACTGTTTTCTGTGATCGGCTATTTGAAATCATCAATAATAACATTGATTTTTTAAAACAAATTGTATTTACCGATGAAGCAACATTTTCTGTTAACGGTGAAGTAAATCGACAAAATTGGAGCAGAAGAAATTTACATTTGTTTAATGAATCTAGAACACAATACCCTCAAAAGGTAAATGTATGGGCGGGAATCACTAGTTCTCAGATTATAGGACCATTTTTTATTGAGCGGGCGGGAATCACTAGTTCTCAGATTATAGGACCATTTTTTATTGACGGATATTTAAATAGTGAAAAATATTTACTATTACTACAAACAGAAATACTTCCAGCTTTAAATGCTTTAAACCTTCCTCATCAATTATGGTATCAATATGATGGCGCCCCTGCTCACTATTCTGCAAATGTGTGTCAGTATTTAAATGCAGCATTTCCTCAACGCTGTATAGGACGCGGCGGAGAAATAGCTTGGCCTCCGCGCTCGCCTGATTTGGCACCAGTTGATTTTTTTTATTGGGGTTATTTAAAGACACAGGTTTACAATGGCGAAATTGAAAACTTAAATCAGCTGAAAAATAGAATAATTGAAGTTTCTGGAACAATTACAGCAGACACACTAAATTCTGTTGTTACTAATTTTTATCATCGTTTAAGTCACTGTTTGGCAGTCAATGGGGGAATATTTTAAAATTTTTTGTAAAACAATTCAATAAACGATATTTATCGGAAATGTAGTTTTAATCCTAAAACACTACATTGAATTAAATAGGCTTTACTGTCAATAATTTGACAAAACAACCATGAAAGATATCATATCGATCATAACTATTACATATTGCATTTTATGTGGGACAGTGCAAGTGCATCATAGTATAACTATTACATATTGCATTTTATGTGGGACAGTGCAAGTGCATAGTATTTTCGTATCTATGGTTACTACATTCACATATTGCAAGTTACATGAAATTCTTTGTATAACAATTACTTGTTATGTTAACTTATGTTCCTAAAATATACAGTAGTTTCTGCTGCATTCAAAAAATTACTACGATAAACTTAAATTAATTATAAATTATCGTCTAAGAAATACAGTTTATTTTTCTCAGAATTTACATTTTGAAGAAAAATAATAATTTTAACACGAAATTGGCCAGTTTATTTTTTTTTCAATAATAAGTATAATAACTCTATGCATAAACGCATATTGTATGAAATGAGTAATTCTGGCGATAACATGAAGGTACCATAAGATTACACTGTATGCTAATATAGAACCAGACAGATGTATTTATACTCGTTTCCTATATCATTTACATGTATGGAAAGCATTGAAATACGAGAAACACATGAAAATACATTACTACCGAGAACTGGTAAAGGAAAAAAGCCGAAGCAGCATGGCGGTATCTTATCTTTCAGACAAATCCTAAATCAGAAATACCACAGAATTACCTATTTATTCCATGTACGAAGGACAGATTTGTTCTTGTAATTTATGTTCAATTATAAGACCACGGATCACTGGATTCTATTAGACTATCGGTTAATCAAATAAAAGCTATGAATAATCAATGAGAAATGCTTATCACCGATCGCGGGGGCTTTGGAAACAATCGCCACTCGACATTGCCACGTCATGTGAGGATTGTTAAAAAAGTCAGAACTGTTTTAAATGTCGCCTGTTTTGTCTGCATAGGAAAAATGAAATATAAGTTATAACTTCGATATGAAGTAAATAAAAATAGTTTTATAAAGTAAACAAATTTATAACACGGATAAAAATACTGGTTTACACAATATGCAAGATTATCTTCCTGTTTACTATTCCCATTGCAATAATGTTAAACGAATTAACTTCTTTAATAAAGCAGTATATATTGTTATTGTAATCTTTTCCCTCACTTTTCTGAAATCATCATTGCATATCACAGACAAAATTATGCTACTCATTGCACAGTTTCTAGAACTTCGGTATCAGTTACTAAAAAGACGCTCAAATTATTCTATTAAATTATATTTATAGAATAAGAAATATAAAGATATGCAATTTTTACTATCTGAGTAAGTGCTTTAATAGTTTAATAATTTGCCTTTTTAAAATTGTTTTGGAAATTATTAAAAAATTTTGTCTGTTAGTCTAATATTGTTATCCTTTTATTGTAGAAGTCTAAATTGCATTATAGAATTAGCATTATGATTATACAGGCTTGCTATTATGTATGGAAATGGTCAAATATCTCGAGAACGGTTCGACATATCTAAATGGAATTTTGTATACGGATATAAGGAAATGCTGGATTTTTTTGGTTATATTTTCATTTTGTATTCTTATCGCATATTTGCAGTCCAAGGCTTATTTAATTTTTTTTTTATGGAAACAGAATTTGACATCGTTGGAGAGATTATTTTTTTTCTGAATTCAGTGATGTAAATATAGTGCGTCTTTTTCCCAAAATAATCTTAAAAAAATTAATGAAAAGTGTTTCGGTTTCTTTTGGTGCAAATACATTTTTCGTTTAGTTGGCTATGAAATTACGGATGACGGATCAAGTATTTAATTACACTTGACAACCGTTAACGTCAATCTGTGAGTTTCAGATTTGTTTCAATTATCATACGGAATTAAGATGGATTTAACTGAAAGAGAAAGACTTCTAATAATAGCAATGGTTGGAAACGGCGACAGAAAATGCGCTCATGCCGAAGTTTGTTGATGATTTAATGAAGTACATATAAACATCAATAAATCAACAGTTTCAAACACGGTGAAGATACATGGATACAGGCAGCGTTAATAATCGTTCAAAATTGGGAAGACAGAAAACAAAAACCAATGATAAAAATTTATCTAATGTCTTCATTTATGCAATAGACAATGGTAATGTTTCTGTCCAACAATTAGCTTTAAACCATAATATGTGTAGACGCTCAGTTCAAAAAATAATAAAGAAAGATTTTCATTACCAATCCAAATTTTATTTCAAATATAATTTTCACGGATGAAGCAACATTTTGTTTAAATGTTCATGTTAACAGATACAACTGTAGGTACTGGGCTGCTACAAATCCGCACTGGATCGATCAGGTTCATACACAGTATCCCCAAAAATTAAATTTTTGGATGGGGATTTAGTAGTAACAATATTATCGGACCTTTTTTCATTGATGGCAACTTGACACCAGATAAGTATTTAGAACTATTGGCAGAAAATATCATTCATTAACTTAATAAAAGCCAGGAAACATGATTTCAGCAAGATGATGCACCAGCACACTATGTCATTAACGTTAAAAATTTTCTTAACGCTATTTTCCCAAACCGATGGATCGGTCGACGAGGAACTATCGAATGGCCGACAACGTCACCAGACTTGGCACCACATGATTTTTTTTTGTGGGAGTATTTAAAAAGTCGGGCTTACGTTAACAGGCCAGAAAATCCCGAAGATTTCAAACTTTTATCCGTTTTCTTTTAAACTATTTTGGAAAATAGACATACTATATTTACATCTCTGAATTCGGAAAAAAAAGATCTTTCCAACAATGCTAAATTCAAGCACTGTTGCCATTTAAAAAATTCAAGTTAGCCTTGGATTTCAAATATGCGATAAAAAAGAAAATGAAAATGTAGCCCAAAAGATTTAAACATTTCCTTATGTTCGTGTATAAAATTTCATTAACATATCTCGAATCGTTTTCGAGATACGTGACCAATAGTGACCTGTATACCGTACCTATACCAATCGGTAATATTAAAAAAATAGAGCGAGGGGCACATCGTCGTAATTCCACTTATTGTTTGCAATTATCTAGTACTTTCCTTTGTTAACGGTTGCATGTTTCTCCTTTCGGTATATCTATTATTACAGTGCGTTACATTATTAATAGTTTTGAAAGCTATGCTTGTTTACATCCGCAACAAACTGAAAAGAACTTCTTAAAATCAAGAACGAGCTATTTTTATTTGTGTTGCAGTAGAAGGATAACTACAATTATCTAACGGAAAAACTGCTGAACAACAATTTATCGTCTCAGACAACATCGTTAATAGGGTTAAAAAAATGTTCGTACAAGAAAATCAAATGAAATATTTCCTAACGACAAATACGAAAAACTTGAGTTTTGTGAAGCAGTTTTAGAACGTTGCAACAATGACGAAAATTTTAACGTACGAAGATAGAAATTGTCGCCGAGGTTGCCTGCGGCCGAGGCAGGACAATCTCGAGTACGTTAAAAGTTTTTGCGGACAAGATATACACAACATTTTTTGGGGAACAGTGTAAATCGTTCAATCCATTTTATTTAAGTTGAGACACAATTTAATACTTTTAGTGCTAAATTCAGAAGTGGCTTACTTGTTTTACATGCGTTGCTATAGAAATAAGACGAAAACAAAAAAATACAAAATACTTAATATCGGGTCTTTCAATAGGGACGCTCGAAGTTTGTTAGGTTATAGCAGCCATCTTGTTATAGCAACACCTGTCAAATGTGTTTTGAATTGTTCAGTAGTGTATGGCAAATCATCATGGGAGGTTATAGTGTGGAACAACGTGTGCATGTTACCAAATGTTATTTTTAAAATCAGTGTTCCGTTCGGGAAACATTCCACGCATTACGTAATTTTTCAGTCAGCACTCGTAGGTACAGTTGCGAGATCATAAAGCGGGACAGTTAAGTTTTATTAGTGTAAAGTAGGTTTTTTGATGTAAAGGGATCTTCGTAGCCAAGGTTATCAATTACTAATAAACGTGGAAAAGCCGTGTAAAAATACATGTAGGTGTAATTTAACTAACATAAAGGATCGTAATTAATAACGAATTCTGTAATTAAATATTTTATAATACATAAATTATATATATATATATATATGTATATATATATTTTAATATTTAATTGTCTGACCATTAGACGATAAAACTGCAGCCAGTCGCCTCGGCATTGAATTTATTAAATTTCGTACAAATTCTTCTACAATGTTGTCTCATGCGTCTTCAATAAGAGTTACTAATTCGTATTTGTTTCTTGGACTTACATTATCATTATATATGTCTTTGACTAATTTACCCCAAACGTTTTTCATTGGATTGAGATCGGAACTTCTTGATGGCCAAGGTAATACGTTAACGTAATTATGATTTAGCCATTCTTGAACATCCCGTGATTTGTGAATAGGGGAATTATGTTGGAAAATATATTCATTACAGTTAGGGTAAAAATTTTCTACTGATAGTATCCTTATTATATTTTTCAAAATATTCGCATATACTTGGCCATTTAATCTTTTATCAATATTTCAACAAATACTTGCTCCTCGGTTACTAATCCATCCCCACATATTTGAAGAAAAACGTTCACTACTTTGTATATTTTGGGTATTGTTGGATATAGCGATTATTTCTTAGTCTGTTAACACGTGCACGTCCACTGAAACACCTTTTCATCAGAAAATATGACCCTTTTCCAAAAGTCACTGTTTTCATTTAAGAATTCTTGTGCATATACAATCCTTTGACTATTATTTTCCTCTGATAAATACGGTTTGTGTGCAGCAAAATAATTATATATTTCATTGCATTTTATTTATTTCGAGCCGTCCACATTGATCCAGGAAAATTCAAACATATTCCCATGCCGTCACTGTAGGTCTAAATGGATTTTCTTTAAGAAAATTTAAAAGTGCAACGTCATCATTTGCCGTTGTGCATCTTTTTCGTCCTGTACCCTCTTTCCGCTTTATAACATGTTCTTCATTCTAACGTTTTTGTATCTATCCTATTGTGCTTTTGCCAATACCAAATTTTGTTCCAATCTGACGAAATGACCATTCATTTTCTAACCCTTCTATTATTCTTGCGCGTGTATTTTCATTAACATGATTATACATGGCTTAGCTGCTATTAATTATTTGACAACGGATTGACATGACAATTAAAACTGCCAAACAGTACGTCCTCTTGATATTCCGGGCTTTGGACGAGTTTTAAAAACGACTATTTTAGTTTTAGAATAAACTTTATTTTAAAGATACATTAAAATACAACGTTACACTTGTTACTTCATTGCTACGCTTACATCAACTACTCTCTACACTTCCTATTCCTATTACAAAACTAACATATTGCAGAACTGCCAACTATTTACTTCAACACGTCCAACTTACAATACCAAAATAACATAGCATATGAATATAAGACATATCCCGCTTTATGATCCCGTATCTGTACGTCACCCAAACGCAAAGTCTGCTGAAAACGTCGCTGCTGTGCGTGAGAGCGTACGAGAAACCGGAAGTTAATTTTTCGTCGTTCACAAGAACTTAGCTTTTATGCGACTTGGTTTGCGACTCAATTTGGCGAATTTAGTGTCAAAACTTAGGTCTACACCGTATCAAAGCCAACTGACCCAGGAACATGAGGTAACCGACCATAGACAACGCTGTGTGTTTGCTGACGGCTCTGGAGCGGTTGGAATTTGCCCCAAAATTTCGCCAAAAAAATCATCTTTAACGACGAGGCCCATCTTTCGATGAATGGATGTGTAAACAACTAAAATTTTCGGGTTTGGGACGATACCAATCCCTACGAGATGCACCAGTACCAAATAGATCCATGAAAGTCACTGTTTCGTACGGATTTTGGTCTAGCGGAATCATCGGTTCGTATTTTTTCCAAAACGAAACTGACATTGGCATAAGCGTCAACGGCGGGCGCCACATATCGATAATAAGCAACGTCTTGTGGCTTATGCTGGATGATGCATGCCACAAGGGATATTCTGCACGAGCGGTTTGAGGGCATAGTTATCTCGCGTGGTGGCGACGTGAACTGGCCACCGAGATCGTGCAATGCGAGATTGTGTCTCTGGAGAGGATACATTCACAAATATATGAACTTGTATTGTGTTCTTCACACCCGATTTTTAATAATATTTTATATTATTAAAAATACTTTTGTATTATACAGAACTGGAGAGGTTCTACCTACTCATGTATGTTTCAAATTATTTTGTTATATACGCATTCGGTTCGTCCGACAAGTGGTGAAGACAACGATAATATAGTTTCTATAGATTTGGTTGTTATCGTCTATAGAAACACGTTGCTAGTTCTACGGTTATTATGTAGACAGCGCTGAATATTCTTTCACGCTGTCTTAATAATTTCTGTGAGATAGCAAGGTAGTTATAGAAAGGTGAAATATGCATTCTCACTGCGACCTCTGTTCCAGCAGTATTGTATTTGAGAGCACCGACGACGATACATCGTCAAGCGAATCCGGAAGCAATGGCCGGACGAGAAACTTTTATTATTACCAACCTGACGCTGACACCCAGTTTCAAAAGAAAATGTACTCAACAACAACTTGTGGACGCGGAAACCATAATTTTTAAAATCGGACTAGAAGAAGATATTCAAGAACTTTTGCACAAATCACCGCAAATATTCATGGTAAATCCCGACGAACCGACTATAGAATTACAAGATTACGATCCATCCGAAGATGATATAATCCCAGTAGAACCGCTCAAAAAACAACCGGAAGAGAATAATCCAAACTTAAGCAACATCCAATTCACAAACCCGAAGAAAACAACAAGAAAACAGAAAACCGGCCACACAAGCAGACCAATCGAAACAAAAAACTCCTACAGTGCCCTAGGAACCAACTCCGAGGAAAAAATGGAAGAAGAAACAAACGAAATCACCCCACAACCGTCAACATCAGACAGCACGCCCAGGGTAAGTGACAAAACAAACACCAGACAAAACACAAACACCGAAACACGCAAAACACACAAAATCGCACCAATCATAATCACAGAGAAAGACAAATGGGCACACATACGACAAATACTTAAGACACACAACATTAACATCGAACAAAACAAACTTGTAAAACCTGGTATACACATTGAACCAAAAACTGACGAAGACTACCGCACACTTAAACACATACTCAACACAGAACACATTCAATTTTACACGTTTCAATTACGAAGCGAAAAATCAAACGAATGAACGGTAAACATGGCATACCTGCACCACTTGTTTTAATCGAACTGACGAGACATTATAAATCAATTTATAACATACACGACTGCTGCGGACTCACAATTAAAATCGAACCATTAAACAGACGGACAGACATAATACAATGCCACAAATGTCAGACTTTCGGACACCAACAAAGACACTGTAACGTACACTACAAATGTATGAAATACGGAGACGAACATTCTACACACTTATGTACAAAACCGAAAACGACCCCACCAAAGTGTGCAAACTGCGGTGGTCCTCACCTATCAACATTCATAAACTGTCCTAATAACCCAAACAACCCTGTAAACAAAACCACACCCAAACCCAAATACATACCAGCACCACGCCCAACATCCAACCCCTGGACACAAAAACAAAAAAACACAACACCTAACACAATTGACGCACTAGCACTTGCCTTAGGCAACATGCTAATAACATTACACTCCACAAACGCAACAACACAACAGATACAATACTTCGTAACGCAAACAGAGAAAATAATCACACTTTACAACAACAAACATTAAACACACACATGACTGAAACACAAAAAAGCGACAAACAGCAAACACACACATGACTGAAACGCAAAAACGCGACAAACACACAGACTACACACACGCAACACAGGACCGCACAAAAACACACAACACACGATTATTTAATAATCAGACACAAACACGTCACAACCCTGGGAAATACAAAACAATGGAGTGGAAATGGAGGCAACTTCGACCACGAAACAAAATTAAAAGGACTCATATAAAGGTGAAATATGTATCTCTGGACGTCTCTGGAGAGGATACATTCACAAATATATGAACTTATATTGTGTTCTTCATACCCGATTTTTAATAATATTTTATATTATTAGAAATAATTTTGTACTATATATTTAATCCAAACCATAACTGCTGAAAGATAGAAATGAATTATTAGAGCGGTTTTTAATGAACTTCATTATGATGAAGTTACGGAAGGATATTTCCAGCACCAGCGCACAAATCTCGAAAAATAATAGCTTTTTTGCATGAATTTTTCGATACGAGAATTATTAATTTTCCTCCAAGATCTTCAGATTTGACAATTTTAGACTATTTTATTTTTCCATATTTAAAGAATACCATTTTTAAGACCATACATCACACAATCGAAAACCCTCGTAATGATATTGTGAACTCTTGTGCTGACATATCCCAAGAAATCCTAATAAATGGCTTTGAAAACATGAAGGAGTTCAACTTTGTGTTTGCCTTAGTATTATTTTCTTTTAATTTTGACTATTGTAATAAATATATTTTCAAAAACTAAATTACTAACTATTACACACATTTACATGACTTAATCAAACTATCAAAATTATACGTTTGTGAAAGATTACGTGCACTGTCACCAACCATTAAAAGAAAAGCATGGAGGAAGGTTTTTGGAGGCACGTTATGTGCATATTTGGTTATTTTTCTTCTTCTTCTTTAGGTGCCGTCTCCGCTTCGAAGTTTGGCAATTATCATAGCAATTCTTACTTTTGAAACCGCAGCTCTAAACAGTTCATTATTATTGCATCCAAACCAGTTCCTAAGGTTCTTCAGCCATGAATTTCGTCTTCTTCCTATAGATCTCTTGCCCGGGATTTTTCCCTGCATAATTATTTGTAGTATTTGATATTTTTCTCCCCTCATGACATGTCCCATGTACAGCAGTTTTCTTCTCTTAATTGTCGGAATCACTTCTCTCTCCTTATGCATACGTCTCATCACTTCTACGTTGGTTTTTGTTCAGATTATTTATTGTCATGCCGTTAATCTTAATGCCCATGTCCCGATCATCAAGTGCTCTATTTACTATGTCCTCCGAGTACAGATTAAAGAGGATTGGCGACAGTATACACCCCTGACGAACACCTCTTCGTATTTCTATTTCCTCTGATGTCGTGTCTTCTATTCGTACTGCTGCTTTTTGGCCATAGTATAGGTTTGAGATTAATCTTATGTCTCTGAGGTCTATCCTTCTCTTGACCAATGTTTCTATGAGTTGATCATGTCTAACTTTATCAAATGCTTTATTGTAATCTATAAAGCAGGCGTATATGTCCTGGTTTACGTCTAGGCATCTTTGCGATAGGACATTTAGTGCAAATAGTGCTTCCCTTGTTCCCAGGCCCCTTACGGAATTCAAACTGACTATCTCTGATATCTACATTCAATTTCCTGAATATTCTATTATAGACCACCTTCAACAGGACTTTCAATGGTTATTTTTACATGCATATAATCCGAGCTTTACTCATTAATAATTCAACAATAAAACATTTTGTTGATATGAACTCAGGTGGTTTGAGGACAACTGATATTATGAGTGTATATATAGTTTGTGAATTTTTAGTGTTTCTACCATATTTTAAATGCTTTTTTTAAAATATTTATGTAGATATGTGTATTCCGGAAAACATTATCATCACAATTGATAAATCAACCTACACTTGCTACTGCTTTTACAATTTATTGGTGTTTATAACGTGTGGTATAGGTCCTTTATTATTATAATGTATATTTCCTGCATTTTCTTGGTGTTAGACTTTTAAACGTAATGAAATTAGTTTTTAAAAATTCTATAATTGCAAACGCCATCAAAACTTTTTTCATTCAGATAATAGCCTTTATTGATCTATTGTTTTTATATTAATAGAACTGTGTGTAAAAACTATCTATTGTACTTACCTACTTAGTACGTGCTGTATTCAATTCTTCACTAACAAAGCGAAAAACACAAAAAATGTTTAGGTAAAGTAATAGAAGACCTGCGAAATTTTAAATGCGTATCCTCTAGCGCATAATTAGACAATCCAGATTACGAAATCATAATCGTCTCACAATGGGAGTAACACCCCGTGGCGGGATACTTAGCAAACTAATGAGATAAACATGACTTGCATAAATAACACTTAAGGTCTATGGTTGACACTCCATGATCCGTTCAGCTTATGTTTTTTCTTTTTGTCTTCTCTCTGTTCGTTCTCTTTCCATATACAACGAGTTAGTGTTGAAATAGAAATCGATGCCTATCTGATGGTCTTCTGATATATCTTCAATGATGCATTAATGGCTGCGTATATAATTTCTAATCCGCGTGTACATTAAAGTTGAATACGTGCTTAGGGAATTATAATAAGGTTTTGTAATTTTTATTTATCATGCATAGATATCATACAATAATAAATAGTAAAAATTTAATCTTTGCTACCGAACATGATTACTAAGACCTTTTTCTAAATGTATATTTAGGATAATTTCTTAATTTAAGTGAGAGTTTCATACCAGGATATTTATCGTTTCACACTTTCTATACAAAAATACATTTTCCGGAAAGTATTGTTGAAAACATCAAGGAGCTTGTGTTTATTTACGTTATTTTCAAAAACTTATTTCACTTTTCACGGTTTTTTGAATAGCTTTGCATTTGTTAGGATGTTTTAATTACACTTTTTTGCCTTATAACGGGTGTTCAGAAACATTCGAAGTCAAAGTAGTCCTTGAAAATATGAAGTCATGTCTGAGATAGATTGATACATTTACTTAATACAATTTTATAGGTTATCAAATTAGTATCAGATACTTAAGTAAAGATATAGGTACGATTTTTTGTTCAGAGCCCACTTGACTTCGAATGTTTCTGAACACCCGTTCTATTAATACGTGTGTTTCTTATGGTTTTTGCATCCTGATACTGTAACTAGCTTCAAAATTTCAGAATTTTGAGATGCCTGCTTAAACAGTTAAATTAACAGTTATGTTAAATTTTCACTTTTTATTTTCATGGGATATGTGTTACTACATAAATACGGAGATGATCCTGGCAGTAATAAAATAATCGTTAATACATTTTCACTTAATTTTTAAAAGAACTTGTATATGCAATAAAAATATGTTTTTGTTTGATTCCGCATTTCAGTATGCCATATAAAACACAATCATTTGGCAAGTGCTTTTAATCTACTTAGAATTGCTTCAGCAACCGCACTAAATATTCATTTTGGAGAGATTCCTTGAACTCACGATATGCATTGTAATGATGTACCTATTGTAGTACTTTTTAAAACCAGTGACTATGTGGTTAACATGTAATTTTTCTTTTAGTATTTACAGCAATTCTAATCGGCACTCAAAAATTTTATTTGTAATATAAGTACTAAATGTAGATATAATTTAAATTTAAATTATAATTTTTGCACTTGATTGTATCTCTATTTAATTAAATTTACATTAAATCCGAAAATGTATACTTATATATTGCTATACGTTTTACTAGGTATAGCTGAACTATATATAATTGTCGTGTTGGCTGTCACTCACTCTAGACTCATAAATATCTTATGTCTCAGAGTTATTATTTGGTTCTAAAGAACTAGGCCTATCATCCAATGTAAATTTAAAGAAATGATACAAAAATGTTATCTACTTTTATTGTATAATAATATCTTAAATATTTATAAATCATGTATTCTAAGTATTAATGTATTATAATGTTATAAATTATAACTTATAATTAGAGCAGACCAATTTTGTATCAAGTATTGCATCAGAACTAATAAAAAGCATTCAGTATGTGTTTGATACTTGCTTAGACTGCATGTAAGTGTAAGTGTAATAAAATGTCGTCGACACATAAATCGAGAAAAAGACCGTTGTCAGATGAAGTGAATAAGTTTATTATGTATTTCCCGGACTTAATGTACGATGGCTCAAAAATTAAATGTTTAGTGTGCAATACATATCTAATGTGTTGGTCAAAAACACATTGTAAAAAACACGTAAGCAGTTCGAAGCACAATAACAAAATTAATCGACTACAGTTTATACATGAACTATGTGTAAATATGATTGTGTGTACACTGCCGTTTACCTTGTTAAGTAATGATTCACGATGTTGAAAATATACAATCGAGTTTCTCCAGTTTGTCAATCCTTGGAAGAATCTTAAAACGGTAAGTGTTTTTTTAAATCCTCTGTCACATAATCACTGATTTCATACATTTTCCATTTTATTTATAGGTACATACAACGCTGCTATAATATGCACTATTCTTATTTTTCGTGTGTTTATGCATATTACTTTAATAGCAGAAAACGAAATGTATATTTAATTATTTCTGATAGAATAAATATCTCTACTTCTATACTTATATCGGTAACAAGCTCATGTTGCGTCACTATTCTATCGCATATTCTAATATATTACGAATTACACTCCCATACCGGCGCTCACGGCGCGCACGGAAATTGGTCTGCTCTACTTATAATTCGTTCTTCAAAACGTGAGTTCCTTTTAGCAAATATAATAAATGGAGATAAACAAAATCAATTACAAATACATACATTGAACAAATAAAAATTTACGTGTATCAATATAAGTTTAGTGTTTAATATGTTTCAATGTATATTAAAATAATTTTCTTCTGTTCCAATGCGTAACGCAAATCCCTATATCATTTTTTTCTTTCTCGTTCGAAACCAAACTATTTTCTTTATTCGAAATTCTTCCTATTTTTTGTTTCCTTGTTACTTCACCGTTACTGCAATTTTATTATAATATTTTTGTATAACTAATGCAACTGTATTTAGGTGAAACTTTTCCTTTTTAAATTATATATTCATCGTTTTCATTAAGTCAAATTTTTTCTGACATTTTTCTTATTATTTTTTATATATAAAACGAGTTGAAAAATATAATATGGTTGCAGTTTCTAAGGATAAAACCACCTTGATCTATTTCATAGGATTAAGTAGGAATTGAAGGAGCTTCTGGGGAGGCGAATATAAGAGTAAAATATATAAAAGATATTCCTCAGATTGTCCATACAGAAACTTTGGAAAACTAGAACGGTCCAACACGATTAATGCTACCGCAAAACTCTTAGCATTCGCTACCAGAATATCCGAGGTCTAAGAACAAAAACTAATATGATATTCTCGTCATCTGGTGTGATAGGCGCTGATGTAGTGTTACTTACTGAAACATGGCTCGATGATTGCATAGGTAATTCTGAAATTTTTGACTCTGACTATAATGTCTTTCGATCTGATAGAATGTTTTCTTTAGTTAACCGTTCTACTGGTGGTGGCGTGCTTTCAGTATTTACTGATGATTGCGGTGCAACAATAACTGACGCTTTCTGTATTACCAATCTAACGTCCAATATTGATATATTTTTAGTTATTTTATTTATAGCTAACATTTATATACCTTCCGATGTTCTATTGGATGATTTTGAGGTGTTCTTTGATGTTTTGTGTCTCCATTTGCTGGATAAGAAAATAATTATTATGGGCGATATGAATGCACCCAAATTTAATGATCCTGACTCAGAGGACCGAAAGACTATAATTTTAAAACATTTAACTCACGTTAACTCACAAAACAGGTTGCTCGACCTGGCATTCGCTAACCTGAATTGCCTGTTGGAGATTGAAAGGGATACATTACCTTTGGTTCTGGAGGATTCGCCACACCCTGCTTTGAGTATGACCGTTCACTTAACAAATACACCTAGCACAGTTGCTTTTCCCTCGAATGATAACCCAAACGTAACCTTCGATCTGCTGACTTTGACTTCTATCTAACTCTTCATTTTATTCTGGATCTCTCTGTCCTAAAAATGAGAACGTCAAACAGGCATTATCCTTCTTGGTTTACCAGTCATAGAAAGGAATTGATTCGTATGAAAGAGGTCTATTTTAAGAAGTGGAAATTGACAAAACTTCATAATTACCTTGAAGAGTTTAAGATATTAAGACAGCTGCTTAAGCAAGAAACAAAACATGCTTATGATACTTATCAAACTCAGGTTGAAACGGACATCAGACAGAACCCAAAGATATTCTAGAAGTTTATCAACAGCAAATGTTCAACGTCTAGAATTCCTGTACACATGTTTTATGAAGAGGGTGAACTAACATAGCCGGACATAATTGTGAACGGCTTTGCTGAAGAGTTTTCCAAGTCTTTTCGCCAAAGTGAAACCGTGTCGTCAGTTATGTTCAGTAACTATCCCTCGTTTGGTGTTGAACATATTACTGAGCAAGATGTGATTTTTGGAGCTGCCAAGCTTAAATCGGACGCAACCGCTGGTGATGATGGTATAACCAGTTTTTTAGTGCGTGACTGTGCGTCTGTGTTGGCTAGTCCATTAGCAATTCTTTATAATTTAATGATAAATAAATATATTTTTCCAACCACCTGAAGGGTGTACAAAATCATACCTATATTCAAGAAAAGCGACAGGTCTAGGATTGTAAATTATAGGCCAATAAGTATATATATATACCTAACTTTGCCAAAGTTCTTGACAAATTTTGTTTTATAAAATTTACAGGCAAATTAAACCATTTTTATCCTGTCAACAACATGATTTCATATCTGGGCGATCAACGACCACAAGTAAGCATTACTCAATTTCTTTCTTCGGCCTTCTCTAAAGTCTTTTATTCCATAGATCACGGTATCCTCCTTAAGAAGTTGGACTTCTCTGGCTATGTGTTTTACATTGGTTTCTCGTATAAAATTTTTCCATTAACTTCAGGGGTCCCTCAGGGTTTAAACCTAGGGCCCTTGCTTTTCAACATCTTCATTAATGATGTTTTAGAGGGTATGCTGATGATCTTAAAATCTATAATATCATCCCCACACACTCCGATTGCATCAAATTGCAAATTAATCTTTCTATAATTGAAGAATGGTGTAAACATAATCTAATTCTATTGAATATCTCAAAGGGTTGTGTTGTTTCTTACACTGGATGTACTAGCCCTAAAATATTTGATTATTCCGCTAAATTGGAGTTGGTGACTCGAAAGTTGGAGGTTCATGATTTGGGCATATTTTTTGACTCGCAAATCACATTTTCTCAACATGTTTCGTGGATTTGCGAATCAGCTTCAAAATCTCTGGGATTTCTTATTAGGTCGTGTAGAAACTTTAAGAACATTGCTTCAATTAAGAATTTATATTATGCCTTGATACGATGCAAGCTGGAGTATGCCTCTTTAGTGTGGTTTCCTTATTACACCTATCAACAAATTTTCGTTGAGAGAATCCAGAAGAGGTTTCTGAAATACCTCTCCTTCGGAATGTCTGGCACATATCCTGAACGAGGAACGAACTGCAATAGTCTTTTGGAGCGCCATAGTATACAATCTCTATCTTGTCGTCGGGAGATGTATAGTGCTGAATTCTTACTAAATCTTTTATCAAACGAAATTAATTGCCTAACGATATTAGCCTATATCGACTTCAACGTACCTACTTCTAACACTCGCAAATGCACTAATTTTAGGTTACCCAGAGCGAAAGCCAATGCACTTTTAAAGTTACCGGTGTATATTATGTGTAGGATTTTTGACAAAGTTTATAATAATGTTTAAATTAGTTTTTGCTTATATTTATTTTTACATACACATAAATTGTATTAATTTATCATATTGGATATATAAGTTTCCTTTTTTTCTATATATGTATACGATTGATTAATATTCATTTAATTTGTTTTGCTTTGTTTAAGTACTATTTTGTACATGTTTTTATGTAATGTTAAGCTATACCACAAATTATTTAATCCTATATTGTCTTGTTAGTAGCAACCGCTTTTGGACGAATAAAGATTATTATTATTATTAATTTTGTATGTTGTTTTTTTTTTACTAAATATCTCTCCATATAGAGTTGCCTTTGGCATGATATCTTCTTTTTTTTATTTCTTAAATAGGTCTTCATGATGGTTTTTCGAAATAATGTTTCATGTAATTTTGTATAGTGTTAATTGTTAGAACATTCTAATATGGATTAATTTTATTTGCCTATCTATTATATACAAAATGCTTTCAAACTTACAAATACCGCCCAAATTTAGTTTTGAATGAAAATAGAAATAATATTACAATCGAGTGACACCAAACCTTCAATGGAAGCATCGTACTAATTCGAACAACTTTTGATACACACAAAGTAACAATAATAATAATTAGAGAACGGACGCAATTTCCATAAAACGCAATAGGCAATTGGAATTGTGTATAACGACGCACAGTACATCCCGGCGTAACTCAATGAAGTATTTGTTTGACTTGCTCGGACACCTGGGCTTTCGGCGATAACAATGGACAAGCCAGCTATTGTATTAGGAGAATATAGTGCTTTTTAAAGTGTTTTCATGAGCGTAGATAGAAGCGGGGTTTTTATAATGGATTTTATTTATTAATTTATATTTCGTAAGTTAAATAAAGTGCTGTGAGTTAGTTTCTTGTTTTCGTAGTTCTAACTGTTATTTACATCGTAATTTTTGTGATAGATCCTGTTTAATATCGTTTGATTGAATCTATTTCTACCAATTATTTCGACGTAAGTGTGCATTGAATTTCGTTCAGTTTCAATAACTTACGCACACATTTTTAGTTTTCATTTATTTAGATCTAGAGCATTGTTTAAGTTACTTTTTCAGACATGATATGGAAGAATGCCGAGAACGGCATTGTAAAACAATGGCGAGTTGGATTGACGGTCATACTGATTGTATGTCCATTGTCAGTGATTCCGAAATTTATTACAAAATCCGTAAAATATCGTCAAAAATTCGTCACTTAGGATCGCAAACACATCTGAACTTTGTAAAACTTTTATGGCGGCTAATATTCCATTAAATAAACTTAGCAATTCCACTTTAAAAATATTTCTTCAAAAATATACTGGTCGAAATGTTCCTGATGAATCAACTTTACGCAAATATTATGTTTCTACGTGCTATACGAGAACAGTAGAACGCATTAGAAGCCATCTTTTAAATCAATACATATGGATAAGCGCCGACGAAACGGTGGATATGTTAGGACGCTGTGTGGTAAATGTTGTAGCTGGTGTACTACATCCAACTATTCCCTATAACTCATATGTAATAGCAACAAGTGTTATAAATAGAGTTGATGCGGAAACAGTTACTGAAACCATTAAGGAGAATATGCAAAAAATGCTTCATTCGGACGCCACGTACAAAGAAAAAATATTTTTATTTGTCAGTGATAGTGCTGCGTATATGTTAAAAACAGGCAGACTATTGAAGAAAACATATCCTAATATGCTGCATATTACTTGTGTAGCACATGCTCTCCACAGAATCTGTGAATATATCAGAGACACTTTTCCGGAAGTTGATAGACTTGTATCAGCTTTTAAAAAAGTTTTCAGAAAAGCACCATTGAGAGTAGCTCTTTTCAGGGAAAAATTTCCATCTCTGTCACTGCCTCCCACTCCAGTAATAACTAGATGGGGAACATGGCTGGAAGCTACTAGTTATTATGCTGAGAATTTCGATAGTCTAAAACATTTCGTAACACTGCTAAAGGAGGATGCTAGAAGTATTGGTGAGTGCTAGGAGCTCACACAAATCCTAAATTTAAAAAATCAGTTGTACTTTCTTCACGAACACTTTGGAAAATTTCCAAAACTAATCACTTATTTTGAAAATCGAAATCTCAAATTAAATGACGGATTAACCACATTAGATGTGGCTGTTAATAATTTGAAAAATACAAGAATATTTCCAGTATGCACCTATAACCAGTTGTGATGTAGAAAGGACGTTTTCTATTTATAAGGATGTATAGCAATCGCCAATTAAGTTGGCGCGAGGAGGTTGTGCGCAGAAGCCGTTTTTAAAAACGTCCTGCCCTACTACTCAACTAATTGTCAGAATACATTTGTCATTGACGTTTGACGGAACATAATGTCTTTGCTAGGGGATCATAACGCTCAGAGGTTAGAATTATCTGACATTTGATGTAAAACCAAATATAAATCTCCCCACTACTTCTAATCCTGCGCGAACTTACCCCTCCTCGCGCCAACTTAATTGGCGTTTGCTATACTTAATTCAAAGAGAACAAAATTGACAGAAGAAAACCTTGAGAAACTATTGCTAGTCAATATTAATACTCCTTTACTCAACTTGAACGACAAAATGAACAAATAAAAATGTTCCAATTATAGAAATAAAAATAAAAACTTTAAAAATACAACTTTTCATCAAATAAATATGTATTTCGTAATTTTATAGATCACCACCCGTTCGTTTTCCAATTATATAAATAAAATTAAATATTTTAGAAATACAGCCTTTCGCCAGCACTGAGTGGTAAGCGTGTCCGTTCTCTAATAATAATACAGTATTTTGAGGATTTATCTAAACCTAATTACCATTATAAAATAAACATAGGAATTGTATAGAACACATATAATTTTGAAGTCTCTCTTAGATTCAGATAGAATCTCTTAAAACATCACACTTGAATGTCTCACCTAGCCTAGGGGATCTTAACGCTCTAAACGCTAAATAATAATTCCAAGGTGTTTGCTTTGGCACTTGTATGTTATAAATTAAAATATGGATAGTATTGATTCTACTGATAAGTTTATTATAAGCAAGTGTGTTATCGAACGTTTGCTTTGCGGAAAACTAAATCCCTAAGAAATAAAGCGTTTACCTCCACACTGTATATTGTGTACTTGATCCCTATTCTCTGAATATCGGATCGTCAAATTCAATTATGTACATTCTCTGAGCTTCTTTGCAGAAAATTAGTCACTATGCAGTTACTCAGATATCTCCCATAAATATTTTATTCCAATGTTGAATTTACAGTTAATTAATTCGAATTAATTATCCATATATGCATCCAAAATGTTAGGTTTGAATTTTACAGACTTCAAACTATTGTGAGCCGTTTTACTTGAGCTAAGATTTGTTCCTCGTACATATTTTCAAATTCTTTCTTATATATGTTATTCCTGATTTAATTATGGAAATTTTATTCAACAAGAAAAAAAATAAAGGAAAATGGAATAAGATTCTTTATTTATTTCGGCTAGTTGCTCGCATTCGAATGCACTTTTAGTTGATTTTATGCCTTATATAAACCTTGGACCCTGTATATTTTTTCAGGTAAGCTAAATTTTCACGTTCTCGCTTATTAAAACTTGATTTTCTTACATTTTCATATCTTTTCTACCAACCCTCGTATTGTATTATTACACTATATAAAAATACATTTCCGATTATTCCTTTTAACTCTTTTTCTCTATATTCTTCTTTCTTCGTCGTAATTATTTATTTTCGAAATTAAATTTCTAAAGTTACAATTTCCTTTCGACCAATAATGCTTAAGTTTAAATTTGGCCCCTTTGTTGCTGGCGTTCTAAATTCAAAATCCTGTCTTGTGATTGTGTTTATCGGTAACTACTCTAACGCAGCCATTTGTATACATACCGATCTTGCACCCATCTTAACATTTGTTTTATTTACAATCCATTTTATTTTTTCCTACAGGTGCTGGACACTATTTGACGCATTAATGGCTGTTATTCTATACCTTGAAGCTTCTATTATTATAATAGATTGATTTTATAACCTGCCGAATCTATCTTGATTAGATTTTTCTTTGTTGAAAGTATCATTTCCTGTGCAGTTGTATAAACAAATGTAAGCTATCGTTTGTTATCATAATGCATTTCAAAAATATTGTTTGCACTTGCTACAGGTATTTATTCATCTTAGGCTGTTCTGTGAATATTATTAATACTAGATTTTTTCCGAAATTGATGGTATTGTGGAAATTATTTGTCTTATAAACGAGCCATCATGATTAATGGCTGTACCATGAAGCACTGGATTTTACATAACATATCTGCAAGTTACTTGACAAATACTGGACTTACCTAGATGATTTTTATTTTTACATATAAGACTGCATATATTAACTTGTTACCTAAGATTTATTGATATTATGCATTGAATTTGATATTGCATCACGTATTATACGTTGTGCTCTTATTTATTCCCTATTTAATTTATATTATGGTGAAATATAACAGCAATATGTCCTAAAATGTATGTATATACCAGGGTTGCTGGAAATATTATTGACCACGATGTATTAACATACATATACAAGTTAGTAAACGACTCTATTGCTCTTGGAAGTATTCGTCTTTGACATCAATGCATCCAGCAGTCATGTTATGCTCTGTTTGGCTCGATCAGATGCAATACCGTTCTTAACTACCCTATCGTACTGACAACATTCTAACATTTTCATTGGTTAAAAAATTAACGCTTTGAGTGCTGATGTTGAAGAATAAATCACCGATTTCGATTCTTCTAGTTTTGTTGCTGTTCGGGCAAAATAGATTTAATTTTGTATTTTTAGTTTAGGTTAGTTTAGTAAATATTACAATATTGTATATAGAAAAGGTCTTGGAATTCGTATACATTTAATATTCTTAATTACCTTAGTCCTGGTCAGGTATTACATTTCTTTATTCATTGTCTTGTTTTCTACAGTCATAAAAACTATTTATTTTATTACAGGCACAACCCTCTGGTTAACCCATCCATAATGTAAATGTATTTGTATAATAGAATAAGTTTTATTGACATATTTCCTGGTATAGATAAAGTATTATATTATAATAGGTTAAATAGTTTTGGTTCGATGCGATTCTGCGAACTATTATGTTAGCTCTAACGCACTTCCTGTATATTGTATATTTATTATTTTAAGAGGTATTTTATTTTCTATAATTAAGGGTTTCCGGCATATATTGTTTATTTTAATACATTTATGACGTTGGAAACTACAGCATATACTTTCTTGGAAGAAGTAAAAATGGTTATATGGAAATTTACGTATAATTAATTTCTTTGTTTTCTCCCTCTTTTGTGACTGGCGGGGACAAAGCTTTTTTGCCGAAAAATAAGTAAATGAAGAAACAGTTCCAAAACAAGATCTCTTAGAGCTCACTACAGTTCCAAGTACGATCTCTTCGAGTTAACTACAGTTCTAGCTTAGGTCTCAGTGATCTAACTAACAGTTTCTACTAAGATCTCAGTGATCTAAATAGGAGCAAATATTATTTATTAGCAAGTTTTTCTCGGTCTTTAGTATTAAGAACAGACACTGCATTTATATTAAGTTAACGGAACTTATTAACGGAACAAGATTAAATTTGTAAATATATTGGTGTTATACAAAAACTATTGTATTATTTCAACTCATACTTCGGTCGATACATACCGAACTTCCTTCAAATCAGGAGGAAGAAACAGTTGGTGATATACAACAATCAAATCGTGGTATACCATTCATACGTTTCTTCGATTCTCTAAAGTTACAATTGCCACATATCTAATAAAAACGAAGAAACAATTTGCTTCGCAGTACTATGTAAACAAATGACTTTTGTAGGTTTTGGCTCACTTTGCAAGACCCAAACGGTGGATTGATTGTTGTTTATTTTGAGGATTGTAAGAATAAATTCATGTTTTGTAACTTCGATTGAATTTTCTATTAATATTTTTTTGTACCATTTGGTATGTCCGTAAAATTTTGTAGAATCCAACGACTGCAAAGCTTATATATGCACAAGCGTGTGTATTGCTTTCGTACTAGTGCTCAGCGATGCTTAATCTCATAGCGATTTCATTTAATCATTTCACGCATGGCAGTCAACATTATTTGAATCAAAAGTTCAGGCTATGCGGGTTCAGGGGCGTGTCATTGGTGTTGATTAAAGTTTTAAGATCTTATTTATTTAGCAGAACACAATAAGTTGTATTTCGCAATGTTAAATCTCATACATTTTGTTCCACATCAGAAGTTCCACAAGGTTCAAATTTTAGCCTACTTTTCATTTCATTTCATTTCTTTTTACTTAGGGTTTCGCTCATGTTACGTTTGCTTTAATGGTTTCCCTCGCGACGTCCATCCAATATCCGGTGAATCAAGGCTCTAATTTTGGGCCCTTTACTTTTTAATATATTTCTTAATTATCTACTTTGTTCAACTGGATTGTGGAGTTTTAGCTTACGCGGATGACTTGAAAATCTGCATGTTATGTTGTTAAAGCTGGATAACAACTTGTAGCTAATGCATAATTGGTGAAATGAAAAATCTTCCTAAATATTAACAAATGTGCCATTGTGACATATTCCAGGATTGCGAATTCATATCACTTTCCATATAGTGTATCTGAAATTAAAGACTTGGGAATTTTGTTTGATATATCGCTTCAATTTACTGTCACATTTTTTCTGATTTGTAATGCTGCTTCAAAGTCATTGGGCTTCTTGATACGAACTTGTCGAGACATCGGAAATCCGTCGACTTTAAAATGTCTGTTCTATGCGGAGTATACTGGAGTATGGTGCAGTTGTCTGGTATCCATACTACGTCTACCAACAGAACGCTTTAGAGTGAATTTAGAAGACTTTTCTTAATTACTTCACCTTCAAGTGTAATGGAATTTATCCAATGCGTGTGGGACGAATTATAATTCTTTGCTCAACGGCCATGGTTTCCGCTCTCTCACTAGTAGGAGAGAAGAAGTGAGTGCTTCCTTTCTTTTGAAATTGCACAACAACTCCATTGATGCATCTAGTCTACTATTTCAGGTTGATTTCCTGTGCCGACTTACTGTACCTACGTTTCTGTTACTAACGGCCAGATCTAACGTTTTAAAGACGATGCGGAATTGCAACATCTTGCATTTGTACGCGTTCTACTGTTAGCATTGCTTTCTTATACTCTTTGTTTTTCTTTTTTAAATATGTTTTCATAACATAACTTTTAATTATTTAAATATATTAATTTTAAATGAGTTTTTTGGTACATAGCTAATTTATTTTATAAATACTATTGCAGATAGCAACCTTATATAATTATGATAATTATTATCTTGTAAAAGGCTTGCTGTTGGATAATAAAGGTTATTATTATTATTAAAAACACGTGCATCTTCTCAAATCACAATTTGGGAGTTACTAATAATGAAAGTAAAGAAAAAATATTATGTAAATAATTATGAGTAAAATAGAGATAAACAGAAATACATATTACTTTTAAGTTTATAATTTTCATTTACGGGAAATTAAATAACGAAGTTTTAACTGAATTTGCTAATGCTCTCATTTATATGTCATACTACTACATCTTAGAGATTAAATGTAAATATATTCATTGTATTGTGTTATAAATGAAGCATGGAAACATATCTGTAAACCGGTGGTAGAGTGTTTACTACAGCCTGACTGCATCAAGGAATAATATCGGCTGAGCGGCAGCGGGCCGTGGGACAATAAGGGTGATATATGACCGGGACCTCCCACTGAACAATTTGCCAAACATTATAGCAGGACTAATGGTGTCATTGTGTCCCCCCTAGGTCCCTTACATGTTGAAATATATACGCTGATGATGTCAAACTATTGGTGGAATAAATGTTTTTGCTGTGGTAGGACTTTTTCTTTACTTAATTTTATTTATTTTAGTAAATAACCTTATACCTTCTACAAAAACGATTTGTATAATGTAATAATTATATTTATTTGAAATATTCTTGATTAACATTTTGATAAGCTTTAATTAGTGAAAATTTCTGAAGTAGGTATGTTTCAAGCTATTACAAATACTCTTTTTTATTTTCCCAGTTGTTATCAATATTTATAAATTTGAATAGCGTATAAGAAATAAAAAACTCATCGTACAAAACTAAAATACATATATTCGAAAGTACAGAATATAAGCTTTCAAACGATGTATCATATAAGTACCTACAGAGTGTAACTCTGAAAACTCTTGCAAACAAATTCGCCATTAATTTACGCACTACTTCTAGTGATATTTTTGTTGCAAATTTGAGAAAACTTAACTTTATAAATTCCAAATTTAGATGACGTTTCTTATAAGCCATACCTTCGAGAGCATCCTATAGGGATAAATTTTTAAGATCGCAGAGCCATAGTATAAAAATTGTGTTAAAATAAATGTCTTCATGAATACATGAAGACATTCATTTTAATTTCCGCCTGGGTACATTGGTATTTATTGGTTGTTATCACGTGCTTACCTGCATTTACCTGACTTGTAACTATATACAACATATGTTTTCCAGTGGATATACATCTGTTTCTACTTCCAAAAATAATAGACTTTTGAAAAATGCATGTATTTTTATAAATTTGTGTTTAAAAGTAAGTGATGCTAATATTATCCAAAACATATTAATAATGTGAATAACATAATAAAGAAAAATGTTTTAGATAGATTCTGTCGTGCCAGATAGATGTTCAAGTTTAATGGAGTATTTTCGATGTTTAGACGCTAATACAAACTTGAGATGTGTTTATGAAGGCGGGGAAATGCTGAAAGCTGGTCATATTACTTTTTGTGGAATAGTTGGATACAATAATGAAAATATTGAAGCGCATGCTTTATGTGTGGAAACTACTGTATTAAATTGTGATTCCCATGAAATAAGAGGAGAATTGAATGTTAAAAAGAATGTGACTGTTAAAAGCATGTCGTGCAATTGTAAAGCTGAACCAGTGGCAAGTGTAAACATATATCAGCTGTATTGATATGGTGTACTAGGTAAATGCAATAAATAAACTATTTTGATATGATTACTATGCATATGATTTTTATTTTGAATACCCAATTTATTCTCAAAAGATACTGTTTCTTTTTCAACAACAGGAAATTTATGAAAGCTTAATTCTGGATTCCTTTTCGCTTATTACTTGCATTCAGGCACAGAGCAATACGAATTATCATTTTTACTCATTTCAGAAATAATGCCTATAGTATAGGATAATCATAAAGTAAGGGTTATAACGAGCCATCCAAAAAATTCATAATTGGAGTAGACTGTGAAATTGGGTTGGTACTTTAACCACTTCCACATAATGACACATTACGAGTACTTGATGCTTGACAGTTTTATTTGGTTTCATTGTAAAAAAAGGTTATGGTATTGAAATGATACTACAACAAAAAAGAAAACAAATAATTTATTTAATATCGAAATGATAATCAAAATTTACATATAGCTACAGAAGTTGTTGAAAATGTTGCCCATTTACATCTAAACACAAACAATTTTCTTAATAAGAGTTTTGAAAAATTTGACACAAACTTATAGTTTCAATGTCAAATAATAAATGTCATTATGTGGAAGTGGTTAAAGTATCAACCCAATTTCACAGTCTACTCCAATTATGAATTTTTTCGATGGCTCGTTACTTTAAAATCTTATATAATTTTAAGAAATCAAGTTAGTAGCAAAAAGTAAATGGAATCTATTCGCTTTTACTGTATCTATGAAAAACAAAAGAGTTGTCATTACAGTTGTTGACATGAGTGTCAAAACAAAATCATTCAATTTGGAGTTTTATTTTTAAATTAAAACTCAAGTAGACGTAGAGATCAAACGACTCAAACTGTAATAGCCTGGATTTACAAACAAGAATTAGTTTAGTTCAGTGTTATTATGAATGCGGCAGAAATTATACCGCTGGATTACGAAGATTTCGCACGAGAATGCGTTTGAGAGCGGGGCCCTGTCAAATGAAAGTGTACCGCAATTGGATACAAAAATTTGAAAGGACAGGGTCTGTAACTGATCTACCAAGATCAGGAAGACCAAGAATTAGTGATGTCCAAGTTGCAGAGGTTCTTCATGAAAATCAGGACATAGCCAGAGGTAATCCACTAGCAATCAGCAGTGCAAATGCGATGTCCAAGCGATTGCAAGTGCCGTATACCACGGTTTGGAAAATTTTACGCAAAATTCTAAAAATGTATCCATATAAAGTGAAAATGCTGTTTGAATTAAAGGAGGCAGATTGGCTACTAGTTTCAATTTCTCTTTGAGTAATGGCTCAGATGGAAATTGAACCCGAATGCTTATCCCGTATTTTATGGACACATGAGGCACATTTTACTCTGAATGGTGGAGTCAATACTCAAAACTGTAGAATCTGGTCTGCAGAAAATCCACAAGAAATCATTCAGCAAGGTATTCATGACAAGAAAGTCACCGTTTGGTGCGGTTTTACAGCTGATTTTATCATTGGTCCGTATTTATAGGAGGAAATGCAGAATTGAGAAGCGGTATCTGTAACTGTAAATGGTGAACGATATTTGCAAATGTTAAGAGATTATGTTATTCCATAGCTGAAAACGAGCACCACGAAATTGAAACATTATTTTTATGCAGGATGGAGCACCCTCGCACATTTTCCGACTAGTCAAAAAATTGTTAATCAACGTTTTTCAAGATCGAGTGTTAAGCAGACATTTCGCAAATTCATGGTCACCAAGATCACCTGATCCTAACCCAGCGGATTACTGGCTGAGGGGTTATTTAAAAAGTTTAGTGTTTAGAAGACGCCTAACAACGCTACAATAATTAAAAGACAATATTATGGAGCAAATTCGTGCAATTCAAGAAGAAATGTTACGGAATGCTGTGTACAATTTGGACGAAAGGTTGGTAATCTTACAACAACAAAATGGAGGTCATATTGAGCAATTGCCGTAAGTGGTTTTGTGCATACTAAATCCCATTTCTTAAGCAATTAGATTTCATTTATTTTTTGTTATTAACTTAATTTGTTAAAAAGTTAAAATAATTTAAAATATATCCTTTATTTTATGATAACCCGTTATATTAATTTAAAAAAAAGCCGATTTTTAAATAAAATTTCAACACATGCACGTTATAAATACGAAAAAACATAGGTACGTTTAATGTCTTCACCTGTAGTACTATAAGCAGCAAGGTGGCGTAACGCTTAGCAAGACTTTCCTATAATCGACAGCCGAGAGGTTCAGTCCAGGGCCACCAGATGGCTAATTAGAAACCTTAATAAATTCAATAAAGTTGTTTTCCAGCCATCTTCGGACCGTTTTCGCGTTTTGAGTGGGTGCCGAATTCTGTTCAAACATTTATTTCTTCCTCTTTAAACGAAGAGTCTGTCAGAGGTTTCAGCACAGCTTCCACACAGTTTCTTGGTACTCTTTGGATAATATTTTCAGTTTAATCTTGCAAAATTGAATAGAAGAAACCGGCTTGTCGATCGTCCGGATGGCTAGAGAACTTCGAGCACACAACCTATCATTTTATCGGTTGAATTTTTCTTCAATAGTAAAGTTTTTCTTTTCCGAGACTAAGATTTTTCGACACCCACTTTTGCCGTATCTAATTAACAATTTCTTTGCTTTTTTTGCTTTTTACGGCTTTTTAAGATGGTGTTTCCTTATGTAAACCTTCAGATAATCACAAATAACAATTTATGTTCATTAGTTCTGATAATAAATCGCTATTCTTATAAATTGATCTTTTATTAACTTTTTTGCTTTTTTGGTTTAGTATCGTAAATTTTTGTAGGAGTTAAAAGTATTTAAACCGTGACCGATTTTGTATTTTTGGTGTTTTTTCGACCTACATAGAATAATGCACATACAGTATGCGGAGCTGTATGTAAGGACATCGAAAATGTACAATCAAGATTCGAGTTCGGTCTACTTCGTATCAAGCGTATGTTCTTATTTAAGGATCCGCTTACAGGCAAACCTCAACTTGCGAACATAATACGTTCTATAAAATTCGTTCGTAAATTAAATCTTCGTAAGTTGAATCCCTAATGTCTCGTATGAGCTCCTCATTATTATTGCCTATACATATTGCTATGAATTGTGGTTTTCTACAAAATTTTTAAGGTGCTAGTAAAAGAATTCACTTTAAGGACGTTTATATTTTCTGAGTTACTTTTTTAATTAATTCAGTAGTAAAGTTATATCAAGAATAAAACACAGGATAAAATATAAATGAATATTTAATAGAAAAAAATCAAAAAAAGAAAAAAAAACTATATGGAGTATAAAGATTGTGTATTATACAATTTACAAAGAGGTAAAACAATCCACTGAATATGACCGCTACGTGAATTAAAACTTCCTCTAATGACATCCGATCAAACTTATTTAAAATAAATAATAATAAGTTTATTTTTAATTTCACCCTAGAGAACCAAACTGTATAAACTTGAAAACACGATCAAAATCTACCACATGCGCGCTCACATGTAACAAAAAGTTCCCTTGATTTCCAAACGAATAAAATTTCACAGTAATGATTCTTTTACATAGAAATTTTAAAAATATTCTTTATCATTTAATTCTTCTAATAATAAATCTCTTAATAACAATATAGAATACAATATAAATATCTTATAATATTAATAAAAAAATTTTATATCATAAAATTCAAAAAAACTTACATATTTTAAGGAGACCCACAAGACCCGTTGTTAAATCTTAAAACATCAAAATTACGAGAAAAACAACTCTCTACAATAAACGGGAATTTAATAAAAGATACATCAACCAATTAACACAATCAAAACCCGAATTTAATTATATATATATATATATATCTATATATTTTTTTGAGAAATACAACGTTCTTGTGTATAGGTATAACTTAGTCTGCCCCTCAACATCACCCGCAATCGCTTTCACATAAAGCCGACCTTCAATAATACAAGTTTTTGCTTACGCACATTAATACATTTTCAAGAATATACACTACAATTCAAAAGTAATTGTACATTCATTTTAAATAAATTTTAAATATTAATTAGGGAAAAATCCATAACAATATGTACGATTATGAGTATTCGTAAAACTTTGTGAAATAGTAAAAAGAAAATTATATATACACATACAAAAAATTTATTTCATAGTACATACATATATAAAAGTAGAATTTTAAATTAATTCTCTGTACATTTCTTACTAAAGAATATAACACGCAAGAGAAACAACAAAAAATATGTATGCATCTATATATCACTTTTATTTTGCAAAACTTGGCCCCGGTTTATCCAGATTTTTGTCTGGTTTCGTGATTAGATAATTCGCTATCATGAGACTATATTCACTCTTCAATCTCTGCAGCTTCCATTTTTTAATATTTGACGTGCCATTTCGATAATTTCCTGATTGATATCCTCATCGTTGATTGCTTCGACATCTCTAAAAAACTGTAGACACAATTTCTTGCAACAACGATGCATTGTTGTATTCTTTATTTCATCCCAGCAAGATCCAATATTTTTAACAGAATTAAAAATAGTAAAAGTTTTCGAATATTCTTTTAATGTGAGCATTTCATTCGCTTTAATCGCTGCTAAGGCATTACTAACTATACGCCGTAAATAATAGCGCTTAAAGGTAGCAATTACCGTCTGATCCATTGGTTGTAATAAACAGATAGTATTGGGAGGTAGAAACATCACTTTAACACTTGATTTGAAGTCAGTTAATGTTATAGGATGATCTGGCGCATTATCAAGAAGCAATAAAATTTTGAAAGCTAAATTATTCGCTCTGCAATATTACTCAGTGCCATGCACAAAGTAACTTAAAAATCATTTACGGAATATTGACGCCGTTACCCATCTTTTATTATTTGATTTCCAAATAACTGATAAAGTTCCTTTATTAAATCCTCGAAATGCTCTTGCATTTTCTGAAAGATGTATAACAAGCGGCTTCAGTTTATAATCTCCCGAGCGTTTCCACCTTAAAGCACAGTTACACGTTCTTTTGAGATCTTTTACCCAGGCGCTTTCTTTTCTTCAGCTGCAATAAATATACAAGACAGCATTTTTTCCAGTACAGCTCAGTAAAAATCTCGTATGGACTGTAGCCCTCTTTCTCAATGAATGCCGCCAATCTTCCAGGATAATCTGCTGCTGCATCATGGTCCTCGTCGTCAGATTCACCACACGCTTTTATGTTCTTCGTATTTATTCGTTGTTTGAAGTTTGCAAACCAGCCAGCGCCTGCCTTAATGTCATGGCGCCTGACCTAAGTGCTTTGTTATGTGTTGATATAATCTAATTGCATTTTGTTGAATCATTAGAGTACTCAAACGTTGATTTTTTCAATTTAAATCCTGAATCCATGTTATCAAACATTGTTCCATTTTTTTCAAGAGCAACATGTCGTTTTTTCGAAATAATTGCAGATTTAACAGAACCTACATTTTCTAGGGAATTGGATATCTTTTGGTTTTCCTTTAATATTGTCGCTATTGTGGAATGATTCATGTTGAAATAATTAAATAATGAAAGGCTTTGAATCACGAATATATACCGTTTACCAGACGTAGAGAGTAACATCTAATACGTACATCGATTCTATGCACACAGACGTTGACGTAGGACGTAGGTACGTGTACGATTCTGTTAAAACGGGGAATTACCAGACATGTGTTCGCAAGAGCAATAGAATATGTTCGCTAGTTAAATAAGTGGTATCAATTTTGGCTGTTCGTTACTTCGAATGTTCGTTACTTACGACGTTCGCAAGCTGAGGTTCGCCTGTACTGTAAATTCGTACAAACAACAAGTTAATAGATATGAGGTGCTATCCATAAATTCCTGGAATGTGAAAAAATATAATAAATTGTTCTTACAACTTATTCACTACCATGCCCTTTGAAATACTCTCCTTCCTAATGAATACACCGATCACAGCGGCTTGTCCATGACTGGAAGCAGTGCTAGAAGTCTGCGCGTGTTAACGTGTTCAACACTGCCTGCGATTCGATCTGGCTCTCCTCGATCGTCTCAAAACGGCGCCCCTTGAGTTTCAGTTTCAACTTCGGAAACAGAAAGAAGTCACAAGCGGCAAGATCTAGGGAGTAGGCAAGGTGGGCTAGTAGGGCCGTCTTCGTTGGGATTAGAAACTGTCGCACAACAAGTGGCGTGCGCGTTGGTGCATTGTCGTGGTGAAAGATCCACGAGTTGATGCACCACTTGGCAGGCCGCCTGCGTCGAATGTTTTCCCTTAGTCGCCTTCGAATATCATCCATTAACTGTTTCGCTTGGTGGGAGAAACTCTTTGTGCGCGTTGCCATTAGCGTCAAAGAAGCAAATCAACATCGACTTGATGTTGCTTCGAACTTACCGTGTTTTCTTCGGTCGTGGTGATCATCATCATCGATCGACACATGTCCATTTTTAAAACGATCTTTCACAAGTGTGTGTCTGGCCTAAAGTATCCTCACCAAATGTTTGTTTAAATATTTTCAGAGTTTCCGTTGTCGTTTTACCAGGTTTGAAGCAGAATTTGATACACGTTCTTTCCTCTTTCACAATGGATAGACATTGTAGTGTCGCAGAATAACTATAACAGAACTCAACCAACATAAACACAAAAACTGTTTGTCGCCTATTAAAGTACCGTTTAACAGACTGATTTAGTGTAGACGTAGCTCACACCATCTAGCGTTATACAGCTGTACTAATATTCCTTCGCACGCCACATTTAAATTCCGGGAATTTCTGGGTAGTACCTCGTAATTTATTAGTTATATTTCAGGTTTGCTTTTAATGAGAGGAAAGGTAAATTTCTAAGGAATATATATTTGTTAAAACTTCTATTGTAATTAAAACTATAGTTATTTGAGCTGTTACTCTACAAAATAAGAACCAAATGCCTGTGTTCGCACTGCATATTACTGGTATTGTGAAGTACATACTGCTACTACTATACGACTTTATAAAAATGTTTTCCGAATAGTACATATCCAAATTTTAGAAAACTGAACAACTAAAATGAAGACGAAGTATGTATCTGAGTTCTAAATGTTGAACAAATTATTTTGAACACAATCATTCTTGATTAGACACATATAATATTGGAAGATGCTTGGCATATCGTTTAAACAACATTAAGAAACATATATTTACATTCATATCACATACTTATAGTTCCAGACAATTACAATGTATGCATTTCAATTTTGCAAGTGACTGTTATAATAACACGTTTTAAAACAAATATGTATTATATATACTATCTAGTGGCGAATCATAATCTAAAAAATAGAATTCATTATATATTCAGTTACCTGGAGCATTCATATTTCTTATCTTTACAAATGGCAGAAATAACATTTTTTTACAATACATCACAATAGACAAGTGTCTTTCATCATTTGTATCGTTAATTTCGAAATGATATTTTTTAATTATAGCATTTTATAATGTGTTAATTTTTGCGGCCGTTATCCGTTGAAGTATTGTTTTCTAAATACTACCACGGTTATATTGTAGTGCCTGATGTTTTGTTCATTATGCAGTCAGTCTTCTTTGTAGAGCAAATATGGTAGCTGTAGACTATAGACCCATTTGGAATACAGAGTGTTAGGGATAATTTTCTACATGTTTATTGACCTCGTAGAAATTTGTACCGTAACAGCTGATACATTTCCGCTTGAAGAAACTTTTTTTCTTTTCTCTTTGGTGTGGAGTTCTAAGGTGATGAGATCACCGGTGCAACCGCAGGATTCTCTTTTCAATGAGGGGATTCTGATGATTTTGACCTATATAAAAAGTTCTTCGCTTGTTTCCTTGATAAAATCCAAGATGATCTCCAGGTTGATGTCGCAGTTGAGGGTTTCAGTCCTAACAAACTAGCGAATACTGAAAGCCATTTGAAGTATCGGAATCGGAAAAATTTGCAAATTTATATGGTAGAATAGTCGTCCAAGCTTGTGTAAAACATGGACGCATTGATGATGGTCTTGTAGAGGTTAGTTTTGTAAGTCGGTTCATCATTACCTGGAAAGCTAGTATTCCGCTAAGATACTGGCAAGGTTCTTTACATACATCGTATGTGAAGTAAATACAGCCGTACATCCATGATGACTTTTAAATACTTGGCATAGGAATGTCAGAAGATTTAGCTTCGCTCAGTGGTGAGTACTCACACTATTAGTACTCACATTCCTCTCTCTTTTGGTCTTCACACTTTATACCATGTCTCTAGATGGTCCAACGATTTTTGAAGTTGCTCTTCAATAATCCTGGAGGTGATGTAATGGGTGAAAATGCTTATTTACTTTTGGTCTGGTAAAGACGTGAGAATGTTGATTTTTGCAAAACTCTTGATTTCGTTATTCTGATGTTAAAAGATCTTGTAACATGTTATATAGGACGCCTTAGTTCCATACCTTCCATACGACGTTTGAAAATATACTTCTCGTGTATTCTCTTGTTCTTGTTATCTATCCAAGGTTATTTGTTCTTTTTAATGCACAATGTAATTGGTTCATTTATGCTTCGTACATGAAAATCCAAACCAACCGGTAAACAAATTGTATTTATATTTGATATTTCCGACAAAAGTATACCTACGGCTTTGACGAGGCACGTGATATGTTAACTGTTGTTGTTGTCCACATCGGTCGGTTTCTCGCTTTCTGGATTGAGTCTTGTATGTTCCTGTTGCAGAATCGCATCTATTGCGGTTCATATTGAGCCATTATTGACTGGTTTTCTTGATTATCATTATTGCAACTATCTTATATGTTCCATATTCTGTAACCATCGTCTATATAGGTATTGGAGTAATTATTTTTTATTATTTCCGGTGATTTCCACAACATTCTCAGGTAACGGTAGATACGTGTATTCGATTTTATTTAACTTTGATGTGTTATGTCTCGCTTCTTAAATGTATGATTCCTCTCAACATTGTAGTTTGTAGATATTTACAGCTTGCACTCTGCTTAATATTCTTGACTGTGTCATATCTAATATCTAAAGTTTTCTTCAATTTGTCTGTCACTCAGATACCGCGTGAATTAGATATTTTCATGATTTTGTATTGTCTAAATAGAAGATTATAATCATAAACAATATGGTGAAAGAAAGCTTTTGTTAATTCGAAGTATAAATTGAAAGAATAAATTTTATTTGTAATTTGTTGTCGTCTTTAGAACTTTACAATGAAGTCAGGGACAAAACTTGAAAAAACTTTCAAATTATAAATATCGTGATGTAATTCCTGATTTAGTTTCATGAACTTAAAGTACTCCACATCACTAATCTTTAATATATTTTTGTAAAAATTAAAAAGTAAATAATTAGTAGAATAACTATTACGACCAACCTATTTTTGAGGATATATTAGGGATATTAAAAACAAACTATGCAAAATTATAAAGCGTATAGAGTAGAGAGGAATTATAATACACCGCTCAACAAAATTAGCGGAACACTACTTTGAACGCCTGTAACTTTTCTGTAAATAGAAGACGATTTTTTTTCATGTTTTTTAGTATTGTCTTGAATGTCTTAGCTAACATAAAAGAAAATTACGTTTATACATTTTTCTTTTTATCCTTAAATATTTAGATGTAATTCACTACCCAAAGCAAAGTGGTTTTTGTTCCTTAATCAAACAATCAAAACTTAGTTACACAAAAGTTAGTTTTTTGACATTTTAAACATCAATTTTCAATGTCTCAATTTTCAGTGGATCAATTTACTTCTAAGATTAATCGATTATCTGCAGAGCATGGCATAGGTATTAAGAAACGGGCAGATACTCTTGGAGAACTGGATAAGGACGAAGAAAAATTAGTCGTCGGTATGACCGTTACATCATCAATTCTTGCCTTCGCCGTCGAACTTTCACCGCTCGTGACTTACAAAACCTACTTCGAAATACTACGGTATAACAATATCTGATCAAACGGTTAGAACAAGACTTAAAGAAGAAAATTTTACGTCTCGGAGGCCTGTGCGAGCTCCTCGCTTGACCAGGGATCACAAACGGATCCGCCTAAACTTTGCTTGTGAACTGCAACTTCGACACTGGAGGTCTGTGCTTTTTAGTTATGAATACCGGTTTACTTTAACTCGTTGCGATGGTCGCGTACGAGCGTACAGACGTCCTGGAGAGAGATACACTGCAGAGTGTATACAAGAAGTGGATCGATTTGGATCAGGATCAGTTATGATATTGTGTGGAATCAGCATAGATAGTCGTACTGACTTGGTTGTTGTTCCTTAACTTCTCAATACACAGAATTATGTTAGAATGATCCTTCAACAGCATGTTGTACCATTTTACAACAATTTTGGTGATGGTTTTATCTTCCAGCAGGATAACTGCAGAATACACAGGAAATTTTACAACCAATTTTCTACGAGAACAAGAAATCCAAGTGATTGACTGGTCGGCCATAAGTCAGACTTGAAATCTATCGAACATGTTTGGAATTCACTTGATAGGAATATCAGAAAGTCTCATCTTCTTCAGGAGTTCGAAATTCTTGTAGAATTCTTGTAGATATTGAATCTGCATATTCGGGTCTAAACAGAATTTTTAATAATTTTAAGTAATAAAATACATTTTGATTTTGTACAAGAAACTTGTTAAATTAGAACATATTTGATATCCCAAAGTTGATAATTTTGTCTCTCTTTTAATTAAAAAATGTTGCAGTATTACATTTGCGTTCCGCTTATTTTGTTGAGGAGTGTATATTATATTATAATTCCTCTGAAGAGTCAGATTTGAAACTATCAAATCTGACTCTATTGATGGATGAAATGCGATTTTTAAATAATATCTTTTTTTCTCGTCCTTCTTTCTTTATTTACTGACTTCCATTTCATTTTTGAAGATCAAGTCTGTCCTTTATACAAGTTTTATTAATTCAATATTTCTTCCATCTCCTATGTATGTCTTATTCTATGTATTCCTTCAGTATTTTATTCGATAGTTTTTTTATATTTATTGTTTTCGTTAAAAAGAGTTGAATGTATAAATAAATGAATATTTTATAAACGTTTGTGCAAATATAAACAATAATAATAATTGTGGATCTATGTATGAAAACATCAAACACATTTCTGAAACATGTTCGCTTCATTTTACAGATTTCGACGAAATAAAACAAATAATTTACAGTTTGAATGATACAAAATCTGTAGGAGATTACAAAGTGCCTACTACTCTTATAAAGTACTGTGCAGAGAGTCTAGCAGTACCGCTGCAACATATAGCAAGTTTTCCTTTTTTAAAGGGTCAATAGATAAGATGAAGTCTAGCATAACAAAGCCAGTGTATAAAAAGGGTGATAGGTCGGTATTTGATAATTACCGTCCTATAGCGTTGGTCTCAAACTTTCCAGAATGACAAATTTCATTAATAAACATGGAATATTAAATAACACACAAAATTGATTTACAAAAGGCCGATCAACCTCAAGGGCCATGTTCCAGTTACTGGAAGAGATTTCGAATGAATTGAGCAGGGGAGAGACAACTATTTGTATGTTCATGGACTTGTCAAAGGCATTTGATAGCGTGGATCATGGAGTGCTTCTTGATAAGTTGGAGATCATGGGTTTTCGTGGAAGGGCATTTGAGTGGATTGGTTCACATCTTTCGGGTAGGAGGCAGTGTGTCAGTAACAATAAAATTTCTGGACAAGAGGTACGATCTGAATGGGGCAATGTTCATTATGGCGTGCCACAGGGATCAATTTTAGGTCTATTATTGTTCCTTTTATATGTAAATGACCTGTCAGCACTAACTACATGCTCAACTATACAATTTGCTGATGACTTTTCATCATTAAGAGCAAAAACAGAAGATAATGCTACTGAATTGTTAACGACGTACTTGTCATGCTTTGATGGTTTACAAGAAACAATTTAAAAATGAATGTAAGTAAAACGAATCTAATAAGATTTGGTTCCAAAAGAATGGAAATTGATAACGGATACAGGGATGTGCTACTTGCCTTTGGCGAGGAGGCCGACTTCTTGGGATGGACCTTGGATTTCCAACTATCGTGGAAAGCGTACGTCGAACGGCTGGCAGATAAATTGAGTGGTTTTTGTTACGCTCTGGGAGTGGTTTCGCGAAGTGTTAGTGCTGATGCCGCGATGAGTGCATATTATGCCTACGTGCATTCTAGATTTGCATATGGTGTTATCTTTTGGGGAAATTCAGTTGATGTGAGACGAAAAAGGCATGTATTAGATCTATATTTAACATCAACCCATGGGATACTTGTAGGAACACTTTTATGGATCAAGAAATACTTACCCTACCCGCGGTATACATTTTGCAGTGCGCATTGTTTGTAAAAATGCATTATCCTGATTTTTTTTCTAAATATGAAGTCAAGCATAGTTATAGTACAAGAGGGACTTCTGAGTCATATTTGTGTCCTCCACGTTCTCATTTAACAAAAATACCAAGAAATGTACTCCATCGGTGTATTAAAATATACAACCACTTGCTAGAGACTTTAAAATCATTGTCAACAAAACAATTCAAATACCGACTCAAGGAACTATTAATAAACAAAGTGTTTTAATTTTTTTCTAAGAATCATGTAATAATTGCTATGGACTTGAAAATCATTTTAATTATGTGTTTATTATTTTATATAATATACAGATTTTGTATTTTATTTATGTATTTATGACGTTTCGTATACATTTTGTGTGTCATAACGAATAAAGGCATAGTTTATTTCAAATTATAAGAATATAACTTTGAACGGCTTTAATGCTTTTATTGCACCACCTTCTGTGATGATAATTATTATACCTGGTCTCCTTATTGAACGGGTACGGTTTACCTATTTGCAACGTATGAATCTAGGGGCCGTATAGACTATAAATTAGGGCCCTATAATATAATAATAGAACGCTGTTAATTTCAAGTATATAATAAAAAGTATCTGTACATTGGGTTTATATACAAAGAAAAAATTACAAATCGTGTGGCAACATGTGTAGTGGTTACATATAGATATATAAAGCTAATTTATTTGTAATACACAATAAAATTTTTATGTGTCACCGCATTTCATAAATCATCTGTGATTGAGTCGTCTTGCAAATCGGTGTCTGTGTCTGAATCGTATTGCAAATTTATAATCAAAGGTGCTACTATTTTGTACATGCGCATATATTCGTCCTCTTTTGCTATTGCGTGTTTAACAGCATTTTTCCAATTTACAGCAGTTATATGTTCTATAGCATTTTTTGTGTGTTACACTGCTTTCACTAAATTTCGGTGTTTGATTTGTTCGTCTTATGGTATTTTTCAGTTGGGCCCATATCAATTCAATGGGATTGAAAATGCAGTGGTATTGTGGTAAACACAAAATTGTATGTCCTGCTTCTTTGGCTCTGTTATCCACATAATAATCCTTTAAATATTCTTTTGTCTTCATCACCTCTATTAATTGTTTTTTTGTATAATGATCCTCAAAATATAAATCATTTGCTTCTAAAAATGTTTGAATATCTTTCTTATAATTACATTTTGTAGGAACTTTGGTTTGCTGTCGAGAATGATACGGAACGTTGTCCATCACTATCACACCATCTTTTGGTAAATTTGGCAGCAAAGTATCACAAAACCATTCTTCAAATAAAGATGAGGTCATATTTTCATGGTAATCTAAACTTTTTAGCAGATAATAGCGGCTGTCCGATCCATCCTTTTTCTGACCCAGCATGAAGAATGATTATTCTCTTCCCTCTCAAAACCGGCGCGTCCAACTGACACATATTTGAACTATCCACCCAACCTTTGCAAATTGTGTCATGGGTGTCATACCACGTCTCGTCTAAATAACATATGAATCGTCCTTCCTGTATATACCTTCTAATTGCCGTTAAGTATTCATATCGAAGTTTGTGTAATCTCGGGCTTTCCAAAATTGTGCGACGTTTGTCTATAGTGCCAAACTTAAAACCAGCTTTCTTTAGCGTCCGCCACAAGGTTGGTTTAGAACACTGAATATTTATAGGCTCATCACTGATTCTTTTATGTAAGCAGTCAAGTGTAGATACAACATTTCCTCTGTAGAAGGAGTATACTTGCTGCCTAATAGTATCAATTTCATACTCTTCAATTTTTCTCGGTGCTCCTTTGTCACTTCTTTGCTTTCGAGGCCCTGCGTTATTCTTAATTATTTTATATATTATTCCAAAAGGCACCTTGGTTAATTGCGACGTCCGTTGAATGTTCTGTGTTTGTAGTTCGTTATATACAAAATGCTATAGAACATATAACTGCTATCAGGGTATGATAGACATTGAAAATGATCTATTTTGCATCTTCTGATATATGCTTTCTCTGTCGTGCTCCAACAGTATTACCACTATCCACATCATAGTCACTAACACTTTCAGCAAAAGGTCGCCACATGTTCGTTAAGTAAAGAGAGAAAAATCAAATATGTATACAGCAGTAAAGATTAACAATAAATGATAAATAGACTCAATATTAGATGTAATATATACCAACTCTACTAACTTTATTTACTTAAATTTTGTTTAATAAATATAAGCACTTATTTCATCTAAATTGTAATTTAATGACTATTTAACTATTTATAATAACTATATATTCAAATTAACAACTCGTGGTACTTATATTATTATTAAATATTTATTCATCTAAATTGCAGTAATTACAATTTACTTAAATTTTGTTATTACGGACCTCAGCAATTTGTTTGCGTAAAAGATAATCGTATTGAGGGGCCAGGTAGTTATTGCCGCAGGTGGTGAAAATTAGAGCCGTTCAAAGTTATATTCTTATAATTTGAAATAAACTATATATTATTATTAACCTAACAGCAATAATGCTAAGAAATAAGTAATTAAACTTCTAGTTTCAACATTCTTTTATTGTAAATTTACTTCAATATTGTTTCAGTTTCGGTATTTCATCCACCTGATGAAGCCATTGTATGGCGAAACATTATTGTAGTGAATTTACAATAAAAGAATTTTTGAAACTGCAAGTTTAATTACTTATTTCTTAGCGTTATAATGCAGTTTCAATAAATATCTCCTTCGTTAATTAACTATCTAACAGCGATATTTCATAAATCTTAGTTGCTATTGTTTGTATAAAAGGAACACTTTTTTTGTGATTATGATTTCATTTATCTAATTGCTTATATTATTATTAACTTCAATTTTAGTAAGTATCAGCGTCATAGATAAAGATATTCCTACATTTAATACTATATTATTATTTAGAATATACCTTTCCGTTTGTATCTTACTCTCGTATCTTCATTTAAACATGGTTTAATGGACAAGCGTTCTATCACTTCGAACTTACTATGCTTCATCTAACTTATTTTTCACGTTTTTGATAGAGGCCAAGTAGAAACCATTTATACGGATATATCTAAAGCTTTTGACCGCATAGATTATGGAATTCTTCTTCGAAAATACAACCTCTTCGGATTTGTTTTCGGATTAATTTTCATTTTTTTTCTCCTCTTATCAGAGTACGTTATAATGGATACAAATCATTTACCTATCAGGTGTGCCACAAAGTTAATATATTGGGTCACTTTAATTCTATTCTGGGCAGATTTTAATAAATGTAAGCCATATGCTAAATAACAATGGGATCACTACTTTTTAACATATTCATAAATGATCTTCGGTTTGATTGATTGTACTAAACTAACTTCTGCTAATGATTTAAAATTTTTTTTCAAATATAAATTCCATAGATCATTTGCGACTTTTTACAACTGCAGATCAACAAAATAGCTCGGTGGTGGGAAGAAAACAGTTTACTAACGAATATGTCGAAATGCAAGGTAGTAAGCTTCACAAATATAATGCCACTTACCTATTATTATCCGATACTTTCGTGTTCTTTTTCTGTAAAGGACTTGAGCGTTTATTTCGTTCAGTCTTACCTTTGCAGAACATAGGTATTATCTTGTCTCTGCAGCTTGAAGACAAGTTTATAATCAGGAACTGTTAGTCATTCCATATTCTCGCAATAAAACGCTTGTTTTGTAGCTATCTAGGTCGTAGACTTGAGTATGCAATTTTGATATGAAATCCTTTATACGAATTCCATAAATTAAGCATCGATAACGTTCAAAGAAAATATATTGAATATACTTTTTTAGAACTGAAGGACTTTATCCTCCAAGAGGAGTTGACAACCATCTTTTAACTAATAAATTTAAAATTGAATCTCTTCATACTAGGTGACAATGCATAAGGCTGAAATGTATTTATTGTCTTAATTACATTTTCTAATACTGCGCTTTGGTTTTCGACAAAACGACATATTTTGAAATTCTACGGCTAGGCTAATTAAGAATGTATCGATAATTTAATGAAAAATTATGATATTCACTATTATTCTTTGGTGGAAATTTTGGATATAGCATAGTATATTTATAATACTTTATTAATAAGTACATTCTTTATGTTAATTACAGTTTCTTATTCTTATTTTTTTTTTTTGTATTTTTGTATTTCCTAATTTGAAGTTAATAAGAATTCTTTCTTAGATTTTGTATTTTGATCTAGTTGGTAGCTTGTAGTTTATATTTTTTGTCCTTTATTTGGATTTTTGTAATCTGTTGAAATAAATGATTATTAGGCATCCAGTTATCTCGCACTTCCTCAACTTGTGGCAGGGAAATATTTTACTCCACCCACATATCTGAGGGTATGAGTTCGGTGGTACGCGGCTGGTGTTGTGGTATTGGTGTACATCATATAACGGTATTTACTACAAGTCCTATGATGTAATTTATTGTTACTGTTTTTTTTTGTTATTTTAATGATTTTTGAGATTATAGAAGTCCATATCGGGGTATTTAATCAGCGATTCGAATTTATTCTAAAATTTACGAACTATACTACATATGTTGAGTATTATTGATGGCTGCATTAATTCGTGGACTTTGGATGGTAATTATAATTATTTGAGATCCTTAAAGAACTGATGAAGTGTAATTCCGCTAACTGATCAATTTTCAGTGGTAAGCATTTTTCAATTTGGTTCGAGTGTTAATTGTTAATATTATTGTCTGCTGGTACAGCTATGTCTATTAAGTATGTCATGTGTTCCACTTTATCTTGAAGTACGATGTCTGGTCTATTTGCTGAAATTTGTTAGTCTGTATGTATTGTGATATCTCGATAGAGTTTGTATGTTTGGTTTTCAAGAATTGTTGTAGGCGCATATTTGTAGTAGGATGTAGATGTATCATTAACGAGTTTGTAATTTTGTGCTATTGCTTGGTGTAGTATTTGAGTTGCATTGTTATATCTACTAGTATGTTTTGTTCCTAGTGTTTTTCATTATGCTGTGATATGGTCTATGATTTCAGGGTGTAAATTTCGTCTCCTGCAGCTATCTTTCTGAATATTCGTGCTTTAATTATGTTTTTCCTATAGTTTATTGTACATATTACTTGAACTTGTATTGCTGAAATGAAACCTTTGGTTTCTGAGAAATGTTGTCCACTTTCTAACCATTTATAACACAGCAACACTTATGTTTTCTTTTGGCATGTGGGAGCTATGTTTTCTATGGAGTTTTTCTCTTCCCATATCATTTTCTTCCTTTGGATGTACGTTAAATCGATATATAAATCGTGCATGTGGTTGTTTAGTGCTAGGTTTAATGGTGTGCAGTTTCGATCTGATTTTGTTATCGCGATGTGTGGGTTATCGTGTTTGTCGTGAAAGCATTGTCGAGGGTCGTGCACATCAGATATTCCTCTTCCTCCTAATTTCCTGCTTAGTGTTATTCTTTCAATGCAAGAGTTTGGGAGTAGTTTTCTGTATTTTTGCATAAGTGCATGTGCTATGGAATTAATATTATTAAGGTCTGTTTGTGTCCTTCTATTATTACAAATGAGTATTGTAATGTGAGTCATGCTATGACGTCACCCGCCATACGTGACAACACGTTCGAAATCCGTCCGGAAAAACACCAGATAGAGTCCGTAATGTTCTAGACGCGCTCGAAAGGGATTATGATTTATTCAACGAGTAATCGCCGTCGGGTTGATATTGTGGTATAAATGTGAAATAAATATTGAAATAAATGCTATTATTAGTTATTAGTTATTAAGTGTATTTAGTGTGTTTTATTATTAATGTAATGTGTTTTAAATTACTGTTAGTTTTATTTAAAAGAACCTAGAAAGATAAGTATTTTACAGTATGTTAAAGTGGATATTGCAAAAGTGTTAATTGCTCGTGATAGATTTTTAGAATTTAGATGTGGTTATTATTATTATTTTTATTATTATTATTATTTAAGAATAATCATGATTTAATTAAAACTTTAACTTTCTTGCGAAGCGTTTCAAGTACTGTGTTTTTAGATTCTTTGTTTACTATTATTTCAAATTTCGTATATTCTAAGTTTAATTTTCAAAAAGTTCATTTATTGAATTTCTGTCGTTCCGAAATACGTGGAATAGTAATAATCTATTATAATACTCTATTTATTATAATAATCTATTATAATTTTCTATTCTCTATTCTATTATAATACTCTATTCTTCTATTGGGAATTTTAGAAAGGATTAAAAGCAACTTATTTAATTAGCAGTAGTATCTTCTTTTTTAATTTTTTACCCTTTTGTTGCAAATCTAAGATTGATGTAATGAGGTAGCCGTAACAGGCTAACAGCTGGCAGAAAAAGCACAGCACCTGGCCATTGACGCAAGGGTGACAAATATCTCCACGCCCACTTGATTCTTTACGCCGTGACTTTTCAAGCCGTATCGGATTTAACTTGATGTTTCATTGTACACATCTATATGCACGTATGGGTACGTATATGTTGCGAACAACAATCGGGATTCTTAGGCAAATCTAATTGTAAACACTGGTGTTTTCATAATCCCCCCCGGGTTTTTTTTAGATTTTGTCACTTCCTTTTCTAAGTTTGAATATACTTAACTTTAATACATATTACCATTGATCACACTGGCTAAATAATCAATATATTTTTTTTGAAAATTGCATGTTTACTTCTTGATGCATTTACATAAAAACAAACCGGAGCACTACGAATGTGAATTAAAAAAAGAATTTGAAAAACAATTTCTGATAGTGTTTTAGATTGTTATTTTTGTCATGAGTTAATTAAGAGTTCCTATTAAATTAATTACCTTGAAAGTATTGTGATAGAAATTGTAATCAAACAAGAGTAAGTGCTTTATTATAGAAAGTTTTTAATAAAATTTAGAACAAATAACCCCAAAATTAACTAAGTGCAATAATCATAATCGCTAGAAATAGATTTTATCGACACTATTCTAAATCCACTAGAATTTAAATTAAAATTTATCAAACAGCTTGTCCATTCAAAATTCGTATAAATTCTTCTAAAGCACTGCCTTCATTAGTGTATATGCACAATTGCTGAAAGATACTTTGCATCCCTTAATAATAGCTTGTATATTGATTAAAAATAAAACTCTAATTTTTATTCAAAGATTTATTGAATAAATCTCTTTATATGTGGAAAAACATATCTACAAAATTAAAAAACGAACGAATTTTTAATTAGTCAATATAACCTGCCTTTTTAAATACCGCATTGCATAATCTTTAGTGTTTGTGTATCAACTTTGAGTCTCTGGTATTATTATGCTTATTATGCTTAAACATTGTTAGTATTGTAGTAGCGGTCAATTGCGATTTTTGCTTGAACTGAACCAGTTCATTCTCTAATTAGCTCGAAGAGATGGAGATTGGACGCTTTAGTAACGTGGAGGTACCTTTTTCTGTTGCAATAATCAGAACACAGTTTTGCTGTATGCTTCGGATTATTGAAAAATGAAATTTATCCACTTGTTAATTTATGAGATTTGTTTGTCTTCTTCTTTTTGCAATGTTCTCAACTGATGTTTTGACGAAGCCTTCCAAATCATCATATAATCTTCATTCCGGTTAGATTGGGCTAGATTTGATGTAACAAATGTTAAACGCAAGCGTCCAATTCGAATTCGTTTTTCCATTTCAGGAAATTGTGTTCAAAATTGTTTGGAATTTTAGTATCTTTAGGTTCCAAGGTCATAGGTCCAAAGAGTTTTTTATCGCAGGACTAAGACTGACTTAAGTAACCGATTGGTGAATGGTGAACAGAATCGGATGATTAAATATCGTGATGGTATTCCTATCATTGTTTCTACAGTATCGTCAAACTAATATTGCCCAACAACAACTTTCTAAATATTTCTTACCAAAAGACCAGAGATTTACGAACTAAAACACATTTAGCCTATAGTAATATTTGCGAGTTGTTTTGTGATATAGTTCTTCTGACAGAAACTTAGCTTAATGACTCTGTGTTAGATTCAGAACTGTTTCCGAATAATTATTGTGTTTTATATATATATTAGTGATCGGCGGTTTGATGTTGTTGGTAGGTCTATGGGGGAAGGTATTCTAATGGCTCTATCTGGGAGAATTATTTATGTTATTGACACCATTTCTATTACTGATAGCATACAATTGATAGATTTGATTGCTTGTAGATGTTCTTTTCTTGGCTACCAATTTAATTTAGTATTAGTATATATACCACCTGATACTTCCTATATTGATTTTGAGCTATTTTTCGATGCGTTGAGTCCGCTGCTATTCAGAATTCTTACTTTACTTGTATTTAGGACTTTAACGTACCCAATTTTAATAACAACCTCGCACATCAAATCAATACAAAGGTTGATATTCTTAGTGAATTTTACAATTTTCATGATTTAAAACAAGTAAATAATATTGTCAACACTAATGAGAGGCTTCTTGATTTGGTGTTTGGTAATGTTGAGGGTGAAATTCTGGTTTGTCGTGATGATTCACCGAACCGTAGGTGAATCATCATGGCAAACCGAGGATTCGAGCCACCCTGCCTTGTTTATTTCTTATCAACTAAGTAGGTCTGTTGGGGATACCCAGTTTTCGCAATCCTGTACCTTTCGTTATGACTTCCGCAATGATAATTATCCACAAATTATCAATGATCTTAACAATTTTGATTGGTCCATTCTGGATTCATATTCAGATGTTAATTTAGCTCTTAATAAGTTTTAGAATTGTCTTTATGATATACTTGATAAATCAGTCCCTAAGTATTATTCCTATCCCTAATTTTCCTCTTTGGTTTATATCTGAAGTAAAGAAAAATCTAAAAACTAAAGAACATTATAGATAGAAATGGTGTATAAATGGAGTGAAATTTTCTATCAGGAGTTTAAAAGAATATCATTGGTTGAGGAACAGATCAAATCTGCTTATGTTAAATATCTGGCTAATATAGAGAATTCCATTCGGACAACTACAGGAAAGGAAGAACTAGAATCTCTGGGAGACTTTATTATCATGAATATGAAGTTAGTGATACTAAGGGGATAGTTGATGGTTTTGCTGACGTTTTTCCTGGCGTTTTTCTTCCTGAATCCATAACAACTGTTCCAGATACTGTCACAAACATATTGTCCTTTAGAGTTCTCCCTGTATCTCTAATTGAAATTGAAAAAATTATGGCTGCTTTTCCAGATAAGACAACAATGGGTGATGATTTGATACCCAGTTGCTTTATTCGTAACACCAGTAAAGTGTTAGCAAAGCCGTTACAGATCGTTATTAATTTGGCTTTGAAAACGTGCGTTTTTCCTGATCGATAGAAGAAAGCTAGAATTACACCGATTCACAAGAAGGGTGATGTATCGTGCTTGGAAAATTATAGACCCATAGCGATTGTCAAATTTTGGTAAAATTTTTGAGATTTTATAAAACAATATTCTTTATAACACTCATCCATACATATCCAGCTATCCAGCAACCAACATGGATTCTTACCATGGTCTACCGTTACTAATCTAACGATAGTGACTTATAATATTTGTGATATTGGATAATAATGGTCAACTAGACGTTGTATACACTGAACTCTGTCGAGCCTTCGATACTATTGACCATCAAATTATATTAAACTAATTGAGTGCTTTCGGCTTTAATCCATCTGCGCTAGAACTTATTGTCTAATACGTTGTGAATAGAGTTAATTATGTATTTTATAAGGGCTTTTACTCGTTTTATCACGTTTTATCCTCAATACTCCACCAATACTAACATTAAGGTTTTCGTATGTTCGAAATAACCTATTTTAGAACTGCAGCTATTTTACCTGAGCTGAAGTCTGAAGAAAAAAATTATATTGCGTAATTAAACTTTCAAGACCTAACAAATTATGTCCAGCACATCCACGGATGCATTTCTGTTATCTTCGATCTGATAATTGTAGATTTAATTGTCTTTAGTATCAATAGAGGATTTTATTGTTATATGCATATACATTTTTTATTACTTCTATCTTTATATAGAAGAAACGACGTTTGCCTATGGAATATAGAAATATACATGGGGGAAAATAGCAAACATACAAAAATAATAGAAAAAATAACCTATACTATATTTTCTCAACGAGTTCGAATGTGAAGACACTTTACATTTTAATACATTTAACACAAGTCATCAATAAACATGGACAAAGCAAAGAGAAAACGATATTATGTTTGTTACATGTTGTACATGTAACAATCCAAACAAATATATATTTTTGTAAAATAGTTTTTTTGAGAAAAGTAATTCTTAAATAATAAAATTACTTTCTTCACAATATATATAGTGTATCCTATTCTAATTAGAAAGAAGAAATTCAATTCAACTCAATCTTAAAGTAAAAAATATATTATTTTTCACTTAAGTATTATTTGTTCATTTCACCTTGGATACGGTTACCATAAACACGGTCATATCGCCCGTGGGCGTTATAACCGGGCGATATATCCCATAATGCCCGCTAATGCATTCACAGTTTTTACAGGACTGATAATTTTAATTTTTAAGAAAGTCTAAAAAAAGAAGCAAAACTTTAGCATTATTTAATAAAATTAAGAGTATCTAAACATTCACAACTTGAAAACTTCAAAGTGTCAACAACTGTCGTTCAAATTAAAATTAAGGTTAAATCATTGATTCAAGGAGTCATGTTCGATGCAGAAATCTCGTAACTTTTCCAATGTAATTTGAATTTTCCGCTTAGGAAATTAATTCTTCGCGAAAAGTAAAATCTTGTATGGACCACTGGCGTTATGGCAATTATATTGCTCTCGATCGACATTCATCCCTCGGGCCAGAGGCCCTCGGGCTGAACTAACGTCGACCTCGCAGCAATATAATACCCATAACGCCCTTGGTGCATAAATAACTATTATATTCCAAAGGTAGATAAAATATGTTTTCAATTGTTAGATTAATAATAGAAATAGTATTTTTATATATAGGCAATTTCTTTTGTGTTTAACCCTAGAATAATAACGCTATGTTGTCCATACGTTATTACTAACGACACGTCAAATTTACGTGCTATATGTATACATAAATATTTTATATGGAAATAAAACTATATGTTTATAAACACTAAATAATGAACTAAGTAAACCTGTAAGTAGTAAGTAGTAAATATTGTACTTTATTTCAATAAGGGAAATTTAAAGAGCGAATAAAAGTAGGGAGAATAAAAAAAAATTTGCAATTCATAATAAAATATAAACAAATTTTAATACTTTTTGTCATTATTACAGCGCATACATATTTTTACCTGGTGTTCACCACATAGGGCGCGAAAACATTTATAACAGTATGTGGTTGTCATTCTTTTCCTTACGGAAGGGCATAAACTGCAGTATTTCCTTTTTCCTGGTTATTTCCTTGATTTTCTGTTGTGGGTTTTTCTTGCTCTATACATTCTTTTAACTTTCTAGAAAGCGATGGAATATTTTGCAGTCGCTCCCGTTGCCATGGTCTTGTTAATTGTTTTTGAAGTCTAAATAGAAACTCTTGCCTTGATAATACCTTTGAACCCCTTTCTAATGCATTGTGGTGATATATTACATATGCATTAACATATACAATATTTAGCATATTGTAAAAGAAACATAACGGCCACCTTCTAGTTTTTCTATTAGCACACATGTTTTGAGACATTTGATCGAACGTATCAATGGCCTCTTTTGAACAATTGTATTCTGGCTTTGATGTTTGCTGATTTACAGTATCGGTAAAATGCATTGTCGAAAGTAAAAAAAAACCTAATTTATTTTGTTTAGATTTGTAAGACACTAAAGTCATTTTATCATCGAATGCAAATCTAGATGTTCCACAACTGCGTGATATATGTTCCAATCAATCTATTATTAGTATTAGTATTTCGGATTTGTTTTTGCGGAGTGTCCCAACTATTGTAAAATTATAAGGACGATCAAGTAATTTCGTGGCTAAAGGAATTCTGGTAAACAAATTATCCATGGTAATATTTCGATTGATACCATAGAGTGATTTAGTTAAATTAATAATAATATGCTAACGGTACATCTTTTATCTCCGTCGATTTTCCCAGTTAGGGGCTTGCATTAATTGCATATTTAGTAACAACGTCGCAAACCATTACAATTTTGATGCCGTCTTTATTAGGCTTATTTGGCATAAATATGCGAAATGGACATTTGCTTCGAAAACCAACAAGTTGTTCATCGATTGTGACCTATGAACCGACTTTGTAATTGTTAACGCAGTTATCAATAAATATATTCCAAATGTTGGAAATTGGGGCAAAAGTACTGTTGTCTTTGCGTTGTTGTCTCGTAGCGTGATCATCGAATCTTAATCAATTTATCAAGAAGTTAAATCTTTATTTGCTCATAGTTGCCTTATACCTCTCTCCCGAATAGCTAATATCGAACAAAATTTTTGTTGACAGGTGATTATTCTTTAGAGCAGCAGATAAAAATAGTAACCTCATTAATGCTTTGAGTTCAGTTAGTGCCACATCTGAAACAGTAGAGCTCTTCATTTTGTACCTTTCTCGTAGTCCCGCTATTTTCTGGTTTGTATTTCACTTAAAATTTTATCAGTGAAAAATAAACTGATTTCATCAATTGGTTCTGCTGCGTTTTTGGCTTTTGTGCGTTTGTCCTGGTCGAATGTAGACAAAATTGTTCGTTGGAGTCTTTCCGGCTGTGTTTTGCAGCCATATGTGTCCATTCTTTCCTAAACATGCTCGTTTATTTGAACTTATGACAGCGTTTTCAGATCTTAGTAGTTCACTAAAGCTTTCATGAGAAGTTGAAGGTTGCGCAGCCTTCATTCCTTTATTAGGTGGTTGTTCATCCAATTCTTTCAAAACTTTACTTTTAATTTTCCATACGTCCTCCTGTTGAGCTATATACGCATCTTCATCAAGTTCGTTAGAAACATAGTCACTATCAGCATCACTATCATCGTTATCGAACGGATTTTGCTCCACTATGTCTCTTTCATTGTCCCTTATGTCACTAAAATCACTTGCATTTATAATATCTTCTAGTTCCTTTTCGGTAAGGGCACGTTTTATATCCACTTTTGTATTCTTGGACATTTTATCACTCGCTAAGTAACACACGTTAAATTGACGTACAAATTTTATAACGACTTTACTAGCACACGTAAATTTTACGTGTAGCACATTAGTTTAGTCAAAAGCAAAACCTAGACTAACCTTAAAAGAAGGTAACCCTACTTAGTCATCGTAGTAAAAGAGTGGGAGAAAGCAATGCCGGTACAATAGGTTTCTACATAAAATTCAGCAAATGCACTAGCCATTTTTACAAAATAGATATGTAAAAGTTACGTACGTTACTATTCTAGGGTTAATTGCTTTCTTTAGTTCTTGGGTAGCTGTAAATTGCTTGGAATTCTTGATTTACAAAAACCACATTTAGCAATTTATCACGACGAATTTAATATTGTTTTATGTAGGAGTTTTATGTAGTGAGCATTTTGTTTGTATAAAATTGTATTTTTTGTAATATACGTTCGTAAAATTTGTTTCAACCATAATTTTGGATAAATTTCACTAATGATGTCATTTAATAACGTGTGTTCATTTGAAAAGTCAATCTAGGTTACTTTGAAATTTTGATAGAATGAGACGCAAATATATTAGTATGTGTTTGTTGTTCCGTAAACGTAAATCCAAAATGACATTTGATAATGTCAATCATATTTGTTATTTATTTGTATGTATGAAACTGTCAAAATATACGACTTCGTATTTTAAATAGTAAATTTTAATTTACGACATACTTCAAAATGTTCTCAGTAAATCACATGCTACTAGATTAACTTTTAAAATGAAGACTTGTTATTTATTTACTAGCAAATCTAGCTATACGTCATCCATATTTATACAGGGTGCCGCGGAGCCAAGTTACACATTTGAAATGTGACTAGGGCGTCGCCGTAATGGCTTGTCGTGATTAGCGTGAAGAGGAATAGTAGAGGGGAGGACGCTCTTTCATATTGTCAGCAGTGTTGCCAGATTGGGCGCTTTAACGCAAATTGCAATGGAATTTGATCATATTTTATTATATTCTATAACCAGGCTTTCCCGTCTGCGGATGGTGGAAGGTCTAAAAGATCGAAACACATGTCGGTATGTTAAAGTAATCATTGCTTATATACGTTGTGTATATATACAGATGTTTTTATGTTTTTGGATTTTGTATTTATACTATATGTTAATAACATATTTTCATCAATAACGAAGTCTGCGTTTCTCTCGAAGCGTTCCAGCCGCTTGAAATTTAAAATGCCGTTGAATTTTACGAGATAAATACTAATTCAAGTGGCTCGAGATATTAATTTCAGTCAGTTTGAAGACAAGGGTCTAGCCATTTTAAATTTGCTATATAGATAAATGGTTTGACCAAATAAATAACATATTACTAGCTTCACTATGTTTTAACAATTAGCACCAGACTACATTATGAATACCCGCGAAATTATAGTAAAACATTTAAAATTCACTGGTCAAGTAGCACTGTCCAGTGTTGCCAGATTAGGCGCTTTAGCGTAAATTGGGCGACTTTTTAAAGTAATTTGCGCTTAAATTTTATGCAAAAGCGCAAAGCGCAATTTGGGCGATTTTGAAAAAGTAATAGAAGTTATTTAATGTCTATGTGTTTGTCATGGTCTGCGTTCAGATTTAAACGCCCCCGTCGGATGTGAAATTTGAACGCACCCCGGCTAAGTGTTTTTAAATAAACTTCTTTCGTGTGGTACATGTTTGTTTATTTGATGTTTTATCCATTGTTTATCATATTTACTTTGCGTAATTTCATTTTTCTATTGCATCCATTTTTTTAATTAAAGTGTATATTGAATATAGTAAATTAGTTAATGATTTCTTTTAACTGAAAGTCACAAGGTTAAACATTTCAAATTGCATCGCAGACTTGCTCTAAATTGTGATTTATATTAAATTATAAACTAATAGCAGGTGTTTTTCGATATTGATTGATTTCTAGTTAGTAAAGATGTTATATTAAGTAGGACGGTAATTAACGAATTTAATTGAAAAATAGCCCAAAAATACAAAGGGCAGATGATCAGGGTATGACAAAATCAATAAAAGGTTGGCGCTTTTGGGCTATTTTTCTGTTAAAAGTTGGCGCCTTGATTTTTAAAAATTTGCCAGTTGCAATGGAGTATTGGAACGTGCAACACCGTGTTACCTACGTTAGTAGTTATTACAAAACAAAGTCTGTGACGGAAGTGCAGCGTGTCTATCGACAACAGTTTAGTATTAGTCGATATGGTCACGTACCGTCTCGCAATACCATATTGGCTTGTGTGAAGGAATTGGTAGCAGACAATCTATAGGCAGTGAGGAAAGCATTTGAACGCAGTTATCGACATTTGGCGCGCCAGAAATCTCGCATTTTAGGCATCAGTAAAAGAGGTTTATTTCGAAGAGATAAAATTTCACCTTTACGAACTGTAAATTGTCCAAAAAATTATTCAGAACGTTATATGACTATGCGGGAACGCTTTGTTGAACCCATGTTAAGACAGCTTGTAATTGACCCTACAAACCTATATTTCCAGCAGGATGGAGCGACAGCCCACACCGCGCGAAACAGTATGGCTGTAGTTCGAATGTTCGAAACTGTTATCTCTCGTTTCGGGGAAATCGCTTGGCCAGCTTAGTTGCCCGATCTCAGTGTACCAGACTTTTTCCTGTGGGGGTTCCTAAAAGACCGTGTGTTCCAGAGGCGTATCATGAGTATTCAAGAACTCAAGCAAGCCGTTGTTGACGATATTGCAGCCATTGATGAGGACCTACGGAGGCGGGTGTACGACAACTTCGAGAAACGTTTGCAGCAATGCATTGATGCAAACGTAGGCCATCTGCCTGATGTAATTTTTGAAGAATAGCCTTCTAATCTATGGTAAATACATGGTATACTTGGTAGTATTTAAACAAATTTTTACCTATTTTTTCCCTGCTTTCGTATCTAATTATATGACTATTCCAAAACTGTCAGTTGGCTCCGCGCCAGCCTGTATAAAATATTCTAACCTAAAGATATATAAAACGAGCGACCAGGCAAGCCAATTTCTTATGGTTGCCAAATTAGATATTTGCTGTCACTCGGTGTAAAGTCTTCGGGTCAAATACTATATCATTATTGTAACTACTAAAAAAAGTCTAGTATATGGTGCTAATAGTTATTTCGTTTAATGTAAATAAATGGTTTCTTGACCACATTATTTATTTTGTAAATAGTCCCGTATATCGTTTAATTTATTTTTCGTGTGAGAATAAATAAGTCTCTTTTTTAGAATGTGATTATGAAAACTACAGTTTAATTTCTAGTAAAACAAGAAATACTTTAATTAAAATATTATAATTAAGTCTATATTACAGAAAATTTATAATACTCATGTTTTTATTATATTGCACACGGTTAACTGAAACGCTCTTTTCGCATAAAATAAAATATTTAAAAAAATTGTCTGAATATTTACATAACTGTGTATGCCTATTATTTCTTAAGTTCGCAACACTATTTACATATATTGTTTAAAACATCGAATAAACTTTTGCTTAGTATAACCAAATCACATATGTCACTGGTTCAGTATTTTCGAAATTAAAGCAGTCACTGTTCATGATGAGGTCAGTGTGGATGTCCTGGCGGATAGCCATGTAAATCGAGACCTGCCCGTAATGCTGCGTGACTTGCTAAAACCCTGCCTGCTAAATCACCCAGCGCTCTTTCTAATTGCTGATGTTGACTCCTTACAGCAAATCTGTTTACATGTACAGGAATTGGAACTACTAATTTATTTTTGTTTGGCTGAGAGCCTTTGTGTTGATGGGGTCCAGCCCCTAAACCTGCTTTTACTCTTTTCCATTTGGCCCGACGATTTTGGAACCATATTTTCACCTGAACTTCACTTAGACGTAACGCCGATGCTATTTGACTGCGTTCTGTGAGTGACAAATATTTTTTGGCGTGAAATTCTCTTTCTAATTCTAAGAGCTGTTCGCTGGTAAAAGCCGTACGTCGTCGACGAGCTTTCGTGGAGGATGAGGTTTCACTGTGTGCTTCTGAAGAGGGAGATTCTTCTATATCTTCATCCAAATCTGAGCCTGAAAATAAAAATTATAATTTTAATACAAAATAGATAATAAATTAAGTAATAAAATAGCTAGTAATATTAGGCGTTGATTTCCGGTATTATCAATACTACTCGGTTGGAGTTGATTGTTGAGGATACATTTAATATTCTTTTATAATGTTTTAATTTCAAACATTTTTTATTTGTTAAATATAAGTAAATCTAGGATACAGAATTGAAACATAACGTTTCCAATTTTATAAATATTTTACGTTCATTCTCAAATTTAAACCACCGTATAATATAATTTTATTATCAGATTCAAATTATAAAACTTTCATTAGGTTCTAAGGAAGCGATATCGTTTATATTTGCGAATTTATTGCTTTATACACTAGAACGCTGTGTTAGTACCTGGGGTTATTGGCAGAGGGCAGACTGAAGCGATCGAATGACCAATTACCCCGATAAAATGTTGTGGCAGTATCAGGTATAGTATGCATGTTATAACAGCCCCACTGTTTGCTTGCTCGATTGGATTCGTCAAGTAGATGTTATTTCCGTCGTTATGAATACTACATTGTGTGTATTCGTTCATAAATTTAATTCAACAGTGGCGTGTAAGACGGAATATACATTTATATATTATTTCCATGGCTTCGTTGAAATAATCGCTTAAAAAATATATCCGCTAATTTTCAAAGTGTAATCTCGTGGTTACATGCTGTTATACATGCATATACATATATGTATTTATTGTTCTTATTGTTCTTGAGATAGTATATTTTCTATTCTCTTCTATAAGGGATTGTTTCTGGTTTCGTCTCTTGGTTACAACTTTTTGTATTTTGAAAAATCCGTTTTATATTATTATATTGTGTATTTATCCTATAATTTTTTATAAATATTAAGTTTAATTTACTATCTTATTTTTGGAGTAGATTTCGTTTCTTCCTTTTAGTCCGTATCTTTTTGTTCTTAGTATTTCTCTTTATTTTCATTAATTATGAAGAATTCTCGTATGGCAATCATGGTAGAATGGATTAGAAGCCATATAGATTGGTTGCATATTCGTAATGATACCAAGATATATTGCAGTGCCTGTTCATTAAGTTTAAGGCGTCCACAAAAGTGTAATGTGCAGAGACATGTTTCCTTGAAAACTCATCAAGATAATATATGGCCATCTGTACCTGCCCTTAACGAGGAACTATGTGAAGCGTTCATGGTGGCCAATATCTCATTCAAAAAGCTTAACAATCCAGTCCTCAAGAGATTTATTACAAAATATACTGATCGTCATATACCAGATGAATCTACTTTACGTAAATACCACTTACCAAAACGTTATCTGAGAACCATTGAAAAAATACGAAGCAACCTATCTGGTCATTATCTTTAGGTAAGTGCAGACGAAACAACGGATGTAATAGGACGATATGTGTTAAATGTAGTTGTCGTTATTCTTCATCCAACAACTTCATACCAACCATAACCAACTAAAATATTGCCAATCGTAACAGCTATAAAGACAAGATGCTATTAGTTTTGACTGATGCGGCAGCTTATATGTTAAAAACAGGGAAGTTATTAAAGGAATCTTATCCTAATATGCTATACGTTACCTGTGCAGCACATGCACTACACAAAGTATGTGAATACATTAGGGGTCGTTTTCCAAATGTTGATAAGTTAGTTTCATCATTTAAAAAGATATTGTCAAAGCTGAGAAAAAAAGTTGATGTCATATTTAGCAGAAATCCATATTTGAATATATTATATCAATTCTACACAGAGCTGATTAAAAAATCTATACATTCGAAGTATGGTACACTTTTGCAACATTTTAATCACGAACTCATCACCAGTTGTGATGTGGAAAGGACATTTTCTATTTTTAAAGACGTTTTAACATCAAAAAGTACAAATTTAACACAGGAACACCTTGAACAGAGTTTAGTTGTTCATAGTAATGTTTACACTTTCAATGTTTTACAGAAACTATATAAAATATTATTAAAAATCTGGTGTGAAGAACAAAACTGGTGGGGTTTTACCCACTCATGTATGTTTCAATTATTCTGATACATTACACATGCGGTTAGTCCGTAGTGTGAGTGAAGACCACAGACAAAATGCAGTTTCTAGAGACACGGCTGCGCAATCTTTAGATGGGCGTCCTTGGTTCGCATTGGTTATGTGGACAGAGCGAGGTACTTCGGCTGTCTGACAACAGGTAGCGCTGAATTTACTTCTACGCTCGGTCTGGATAATTTCTGTGATATGGCGATATGGTTCTTTTTTGTGAATGTGAAGATATCCTTTCTCCAGCGGGGGCGTACCGATGAACCTGTAGAAAGGCGAATTACGTATCTGCGTCTCTGGGGAGGGATATGTTCGGACACGTTCACAAAAAATATTAATAGTGAACCTGTATTTGTGCTCTTCACACCAGATTTTTAATAATATTTTATATTATTAAAAATACCTTTGTATTATACAAAACTGGTGGGGTTTTACCCATTCATGTATGTTTCAATTATTCTGATAAATTATTTTTATTCAAAATTCGATACGCAATTCGCTTCTCGGCATTACTTTTGTTTCAGCAGTAGTTGGTGCCGTTTACCAAACCGTTTATTACATTCGCTCTGTTGTGCATTGACATATACATATTAACTGTATATGTAGGTATGTTCCACTTATGCAGTGGCCACACGTATCAAATTGCTTGAAACTTACGGATCGCTTACATAAACAAAGCTACTGCGAATACAAGGCAGACGCATATGGGCTATAAATCATCAATCGCTCGAATCCGCTCTCTGGTTATTAGTCATCAGCATCTTTTCTGTTTATGAATTTATTCATTACTTTATAAATTTGACCGCTGCTTTATTACCTTGGACTATAGTAAACAAAGGGTTTAATCTGTATATTCATTCTTAAGATCACGTTCCCTAAATATGTATAATAAATTTTATTACTTTAACAAGGGACGATCCGGAACTACATACTTAGATTTGTAGCACCAATACTTAGTTAGTAATGACATTTTATTATTTATTAGTTAAGATTAGATTTTTAAGATCCTATCGTAAACCTTGGGTATTATTGCCTGTAGCTGCAATTTACACGAATTAATAACACAGAAATTCCCCGTTTTGACAAAAGTCAAACAATACAATGTACAACGAATACACGCATTTAATTATGTAATAGCTTGTAGGGGTATGGTATATTCCTACCTACTTGTAACACAGCCTTAATGCAATAGTCTCATTCGTAACATCATAACAAGCAACAACACAACACAAAACAATATCAACTCAACAACAGAACAGAACAGTCGTACATCAAGACACAGTCTTATTTTAAACATCAACATAACGATCATGCTTTAACAAGGAACACTATTCTCAACAGCAGTTTTATGTTAGTATAAGTCGTAGATTCAAAAATAAATGTTTATAGTGTAAATAAATATATTTAGAATAAAGTACATTTATTCATTTAACAAATAGTCACCGAAGATTTAAAAAGTAGAGTGTATACAGCATTACAACCTGTACACGGTAAAGCAACATCGGGGTCCTGATTCTAATAACTGGGGTTGAAGCATCAACGCCAGAAACCGGATTATATCGCAAACAGTTTGGTCTTCGAGCCGCATCATTTTGGTCTTAAAGCCGCAACACATTTCATTCATTCATAATCCTATCCCAAATCAACAGATTTTCAGCTTTAATGCAGCAACGACGACAGTAGTAGCAGCCCTGAAGATGTTCCTCGTAAGAGTGGACGAAACAGGGCCCAAAAAGAGAGCAGTACCAAGGACACGGGTCCAATCCTAATTTAGAGACGAAATCAAGGTCAAATGACCGCGTAAGCTTGCAAGTATGTTTACAATAATACGAGGGATGCCTTTTATATTTGGGGAATAGAGAACAGACACTAAAATTAATCATCGTACATGACTTTATTGTTTTTCAAAATATTCTCCATTAAGATCAATATACCTTTACATGCGCTTGAATCAATTTTCGAAGCACTTTTTCCACTCCGATTGAGGTACCTTCAAAACATGCATTTTGAAAGTATCAACCACTTCTTCAAGTGTCGAAAAAGTTGACGTCGATATTTATTTTTGATTTGCGGGAATATAAAAAAGTCATTGGGTACCAAATTAGGGCTATACAGCGCATGTCTATTCATCAATTTCACTTTTTCAGTTGTCAAAAACTCTCTTATTTGAGCTGATGTGTGATTTCCCTTATTTTCCAAATACTTCTCAAGCAGATGCTTGTGTATCATTCAGAATTGACCGCTCGACGTTGCACTATAGTACAGTTGCAACAAGTCAATGTAAAATCATGTAAGTTCATGTAGAATAGGGTCCCACTAATGCCCAAGGATATCACCATTTCATGATAAGTCACGTGATCTTGAAATATCAGTTCACACACGGCAGCAATGTATTTCGGAGCAACAACCGATTTTCGATGACCTTCACGATATTGGCCAGTGAGCGAAGCACGCCCACAATCGAATTCAGTATACCTTGATATACGCTGGCTTTTTATGGTGATTCATCGCCAAAAGTCGAATTAAGTTTCTAGATGCACAATTGTTGTGATAATCCACGTCGAAAGTTCTAAAAAATAATCGCACGGAAATGTCCATGAGTTAATTCCACTTTTAGGCCGAGATGGATTTACTCACTTTAAACAATACAAATAGCACCTGTACGTCAAAATGTTCTGAGTAAGTATTCTGCCAAAAATGTCGAACTTTACGATAGAGACATCGGTTGTCAAATGGTAGCACCAAGATCGCCTTTGCCCGACATATAAGAAGGCGTATATAATGTTATTACGAGGGGGTATTGATATCTAGTTGGCCAAGGCCATTTTTCTTGAACAAAACAAAATCTTGTTATAATGGCAAGAAATAATGACATTATAAAAGTGTCACTGCAAAATCGTACGTCAAGAAGTTGATGTATTGCTGTGCAGTAAATTTTGAAAGAAGTATCTAGGCATCATCAAATACTTTGTATTTGAAGAGGTTAAGTGGTAAGGAAATTTACATAGATATGTTTAACATACTTGGTGAGCAATGCCCATCATATGCGACTGTAAAAATTGGATTGCATCATTCAAAAGAGGAAAAATTTTGCGTTGAAGATAAGAAGGGATCAGAAAGATCGATTTCGGTGTCTACCTCTGAAAATATTGACACAGTTCATGACATAATATTATCAGACCCTCGAATTGAGCTGGAAGATATAGCTGAGCACTAAAGATTTCATATGAATCCATCATATAGTTCACGTCGATTTAGATAAGAAAAAAAAATTCTGTAAAATGGATTTTTAAATATTTGAACGCCGAACACAAACCAGCAAGAGCGAAAGCATCATGGTCAATCTGTGCCCGTTTTGAAGGAGATCTATATTTTTTGAACCATCTTGTGACTTGTGAAAATAGCGATCGATGGAGTGGAAGCATCATAGTTCTCAATGACCTGAGAAGTTTCGAGTTCAAAAAACCGCAGGAAAAGTTCTCTCTTCAGTTTTTTTGGGTATCCGGGAATAATTATGATCGATTACCTAAAAAAGTGTCTGACCATCACTCATTCTTATTCTAAATTGCTAACCACCCTGAGAGAGTAAATTAAGTAAACAAGAGGTGGCATGTTAGCGAAAGTCGACAAGAATCAATATTTAAATAGAACTATTGCCAGAAAATTATATCAAAATGATTTAAAAGCCAGAAGACCCATAAAGATTATATATAAAATGTATTTAAATAAAAAATATAAAGACGAGTAGGGTGGACCAAATAATATAAACAGTGACCAATAGAAGCATGGGTTAATATTATATGTAGTGACGAACCCAGTACTCCATTATTTGGTAACGATGAAATAAAATTTGTGGGTCGATAGCTGTAGGAAGATTTATTGTCAGAATGCACTTCTACTGTAAGGAAGGATCCTATAAGTATAATGGTATATTTAGTTGTATGACAAGAGAAGGTGTTAAATAATTGCAAGTCATCAATAACATATACTGAATGCAAAAAAAACAATATTATTGCAAAATTAGTTTTCATAACTCAACAAATTTTTCTCAGAAGAAACAGTAATTGTATATTTCAACAAGATGAAAGCAGCATTCAGTGGCTCAGAGAGAAAAATGTTGATATTTTTGATTGGTCGGGAATTAGCCCGGACCTAAAACCTACAGAAAATATGTGGTCCTAACTTGAAAATTTTCACTAACAAAAAAAAACTGTTAATATAAGCAGCTAGTGAAACGTGGACAAATGTTATTACTTGCAAAGACTAACAAAGTTAGTAAACTCAAATCTAAAAATTCTAGAAGCTGTTATAAAATAGAAGCCTTTTTAACAAGATATTAATACAGAATATTCTGGGAATATCTTCTACATGTATATAACTCGCCATTATCCTAATTAAGAGATCTTCCGCATTACGAATTGGCGTTTCGTAACTAAAGATTTCAGATAACCCCATCGGGAGATCGGGAGAACTCGCGGGTCAGGCCACGGGACCTCCTCTTCCAATCCATTGGCGGGGAAATTGCTGGTATAGATACTGGCCTACGTTTAAACCAAAATGTGGAGGTGCCCCATCATGTTATTTCTAGTGTTTAAAGGAACATTTTTCAATAATAGAGGCAAAATATTTGGCAAAATATGAGGATTTTCATCATGCCAAATGTTTCTATTATTTAAAAAATATTGTGTGATAAAGAAATGTTTGTGCTGCCAAACAAAAACCGTAGTTGCAACAAAAAATGTTTAACGAAAAACAGTGGTGTTCAACTAAATCAATAATTACTTTAGTTATTTGTATATGATTTAAAACAATTTATTGCGCTACAGACAAACGGCTCATTTGCAGACATATGTTTAGTAAACAAAAAATTTTTGTTTTGATGTCCCCTACCACCCCTTTAGGTTTGTCGGTATGTTTTTTGGACATATTGTATATAATATAATATATATTTTCTTGTTGCTTATCTTTTTTAAATATTTCATCACGCATCATATACGCTATATTACAATAAATATATTATAATATCGAGCGATCAAGATAATTTGTAATCGAGTCAACCTTGAATCCGAAATCGTATGTATTTACTTGAACTGCACTTACATTACAAACGTCAAGTAAAATGTCAGTTGACAGCTAAAATAACAACAGTTAATGTAAACTGTGCAACTGAGGACGAATGTATTTACGACATACAATTTCGGTTTCAAGGTTGACTCGATTACAAATTATCTTGATCGCTCGATACAATTTGTTTTAATATTTCCGTAGATTCAGTGAAAAGCAGCTACGTATCCATTACTAATTCTGCGAGGCAAATAATGCCGATTACTGATATAATAAGGCCAATAAGATGAATGCTGGCACCGAACGTTATTAAACTTGTAGTTATGTGAAATGAATATGTATATGAATCAAAATATTAATCAAAGTAATGAAAGTAATCAAAGTAATGAAAGTAATGAAAGTAATGAAAGCAATCAAAGTAATGAAAGTAATGAAAGTAATGAAAGCAATCAAAGTAATGAAAGTAATGAAAGTAATAAAAGTACCTAATCAAAGTAATCAAAGTAATCAAAGTAATCAAAGTAATTTACTTTATCAAAGTAATCAAAGTAACCAAAGTAATGAAAGTAATGAAAGTAATCAAAGCAATGAAAGTAATGAAAGTAATGAAAGTAATGAAAGTAATGAAAGTAATGAAAGTAATGAAAGTAATGAAAGTAATGAAAGTAATGAAAGTAATGAAAGTAATGAAAGTAATGAAAGTAATGAAAGTAATAAAAGTAATCAAAGTAATCAAAGTAATCAAAGTAATCAAAGTAACCAAAGTAATCAAAGTAATCAAAGTAATCAAAGTAATCAAAGTAATCAAGGTATTCAAAGTAACGAATACATTCAACGATTACTCAAGGTTTGAGTAACGAATAGTAACGATTACTTAAAAAAGTACCGAAAATCGACATCTCTATGTAATGTCCTGAAGATTGAAGTAGGTAAAGTAATAGAAGGATATATTCTAATTCATTAAATGTTTAAGTCGTCTACATCATCTAATAATTTTTGAACTATTTTTGATTCAGTACTATATTTATTACGTGATTTTAAACTACATGTTAGTTACTCTTTACTATGTAATTAATATTAATAGATAAGCAATACTTTCGTGAGCTATTACCATACAATGTGTTTCTCACGCAATTTTAATATTGAAATAGACATTATTTTTATTTACACGTATATAAGTTCAAAATAAGAAATAGTAAATTAGACGATTTATATTCAATTTGTAGACATAAGCCGCAGTGGAAGCAATTAAAATTGTACTTTTCAAATGTCACACATTACCTTGATTTATTCTGTAGTTTTATACACTGACTACAAATGGTGTTATTGTTTTGTTATTACATTGTAATTACCACTTCCTGCGTATTATTCGACAATCTGGAGATGATAATTTGTTAGTGAATAAGTGTTGAATAGTTTTATTGTCTATAAGTACACATAAAACATATATTTAAATAAAATAGAATATTCTAAATACAACCTTTCGTATGCCATTCCACGTGTAGTTAAATAAAAGTGCTTTTAATCGTTCGAATTATTGTTTTATAATTAAAAAAAATTCGAAAGCAATTGAGCGCACTTTATCTTATTTAATTAATATAAATTTACGTACGCATTATGTAATTATTATTCATATATTCATATTCATGCTCTTGGATTATAAAGTTTCTAAAGGTTCAATTCAATCGAAATTTCTTAAATTGTAATTGATGGATTATCTAGTAAAGAAGACGTAATCATCCTGAAATTTCATTCATTTCATTGCAAAACACATGCAGGTCGTGAAAGAATGCTATTTGTCTGAGTTGTTACTCAATGACTAATTACTGAAAATATTTAAACAAAATAAACTATTAAGGACGAAATGAATCGCACCATGGTCATTTTCTCCGATAACTAAGCAATTTTAAAGGCATTGAATTCGGTGCAAGTTAAATCTAAACTTGTATGGGACTGTGTATGTGCCCTAAACAAGCTTAGTAGTCACTAGAAAGTTATATTAGCCTAGCTCATAGGGCACTAAAGCTATAAATCTAATAAGAAAGCGAACGGACTGACCCGACTAGCTTCGTGTACAACGTTCATATAATCGGAATCTTTCTGCGGCCTTGCAAAAACAAGTATCAAAATAACCACGAAAATAAATCTATGGAACGGTGGAAGAATTTCTCAGGTCAAAGATAGGCAAAACAATTCCTTAGGGAACATTCGCCCAAGCTTACAACTGGCCTACTAAATAGAAACAAAGTCTGTTAAGACTATAATAGACCTATTAACGCGACATTTTAATTTCAACAAATATACGAATAATATGGGCTTGATAGAAGAAGCGATAGATATTGCCCAAGCAGAAGAGAAAACTGCGACTTATGTATTATGTCCAACAAGAACCGGGTTCATACAAATGGAAGATCAATATTCCAAAGTTGAACTATATTTAAAAGAAACTGTCTCGAAGCTGCGATTTTATAGGCAAGTTTAATTAAAAGAGAATGGGTAGAGAAAGAAACGAGACATGAGGACCAAAATAGATCTAGAAAGGTTATTTATTGTAGTAGTCGCCTCAAGTAATCATATTAAATTTCAAGTTTAAAAGATGTGAGGTGTTAGGCAATGGGAATACATTAACAAAATTTTCTATTTTTGACTTGAGGAAAGCACATATGAGGTGCTACCCAAAAATTCTCAGAATTTGAAAGTGGCGCGCGAAAGGATGATAGAACAGCTCTATAGCGTTAGACGGTGTGAGCTACGTCTATACTAACTCACTCTGTCAAACCGTACTTTGTTAGGTGATGACAAACACTTTTTTTTAAATATATTTGTTGTGTTGTGTTTAAGTTATTCTGTGACACTAGAATGTCTTTCAAATTTTGCTTCAAACTTAGTGGAAACTCCGAAAATGGTCAAACAAGCATTTGGTGAGGATGCTCTAAACTCATGAGTTGTACAATTGTTTTAAACATGGACGAATATCGGTTGACAATGATGAGCGTTCTGGTCATCCATCGGCGGTAAACGTGCCAAAAAATGTGTCAAAAGTACGTGGTGCTATCCTGCAAGACCGAAGGAGAACAATCCATGATGTTTGTAAGATGCGACATATTGCTGCCAAGTTTGTGCCAAGGGTACTCAGGATTAAACAAAAACGGCGCCGTGTTCATGTGTGCACAGACCTGAGAGAAATTACTGAAAAGAATGCAAACTTCAGTACCAGAATCATTACTAGCGATGAATCATAGGTGTACGAGTATGATCCCGAAACAAAGCAGCAATTATCGCAGTGGAAGACGCCCAAAAAAAGCAAGGCAAGTTCGAAGCAACGTCAAGTAGATGTTGATTTGCTTTTTTGACGCTGATGGCATTGTGCCAAAGAATTTCTTCCATCAAGTGAACAGTTAAGAAACGATTATATTGCGATGTTCTTCGGCGACTAAGAGAACACATTCGATGCAAGCGACCCGCCAAATGGCGCTACAATTCGTGGATTCTACACCACGACAATACACCAACCCACACGTCACTTGTTGTGCGCCAGGTTCTAGCCTCAGCGAAGACGGCAATACTACCCCACCCTCCCTACGCCTCGGATCTTCGGCCTTGTGACTTCTTACTGTCTCCGAAGTTGAAACTGGAGCTTAAAGGGCGCAGCTTTGAGACGATTGAGGAGATCTAGACCGAAGCGCAGGCAGTATTGAGCACGATAATACGCGAAGACTTCAAGCACTGCTTCAAGTCATAGACAAGTCGCTGGGATCGGTGTATTCATGCAGCCGGAGAGTTCTTTGCGGGGGATGGTAGTGAATAAGTTGTAAGAACAATTTACTGTGTTTTTTTTTCACACTCCGGGAATTTCTAGGTAGCACCTCGTATATTTTAAATAAATAGAAATTATAAATATTAAAAATTGTAATGTAAAATAGATGAAATTCAATAAATTAAAACAATTGTAACTTTAAATTTTCTTATTCACTATATTTATTACAAATATGCTTTCATGCTCAAATTAATTTCATTTTTCCACAATTTAATAAAGCTTAATTTTTTTTCTTAAATTTAAAGTTAACTTTTGACTTTTGACATTTTTTTGACTTGATGCCAGCTTTAATATAAAGTACACATTTTCTTATTTTATATTTGAAATAAATATGAATACAAACAAACTTGTTGGATTTATTATTTATGTGATAATTAGTAAAGACGGCAGACTATGTGCCCACACTGTCAAATTTAATATAATATAATAAATTTAATATATAATTTAATATATATATATATATATATATATATATATATATATATGTTTATATACTGAGAAGGATTGTTCGACGTTGAGAGATGTTATATTTGCATAGTTAAAGTGCTCTTTGTATAATTAGTATACGGCTGATATACTCAGTATTTTATTAACTAATTTGGTTTCTTGTCAGCAAGAACTATATTATTTAAAAATTAAAAGTTAATACAAGGAAATAAACAGTTTTTTTTTCAAAATAAATATTTATTTAGTTCAGTTAGGGGATAGGTGACGGCAAAATAATAATTTAAAATTAAACGTTAAAATCCCTGACAAAATGGAATTATAGCCGAGTTAAATGTAATAGCAGGCATGTTCCTTCATTAGGATAGAAGAAATAAAGCTTCATCCTAATATATAGGGCGATAAAAAAATTGTAACTTTATTTTTAACTAAAAATAGTTACACACAAAATAATGACAAATATGAAAAAAATGTGATAAAAGTTGTAAAGTAACAGAGATATTCACACTGTTCGAGGCTACCGCCTCCTGCTTGAATACAAGACTCACCATATCCAGAAGTTGTAACACGCTCTGATATCTTGCTTGCTTATTGTGTCTGCAGCATCTTGAAAACTTATGGTCAATAATTGAATGTTTTCAATGTCATTATCGTTATTTTATACCAAATTTTATATGTGCCCATACATAAAAGTCAATTGGATTCAAGTCGGGTGATCTAGGTGGCCGCAATTCGTAACTATTATGAGGTGGAGCACCATCATGCAAAAACTACATGTGTTGACGCACGTTTTAAGGCACCTCTTCTAAAAGTTCTGGTAAATTGTTTCGTAAAAATATAATAATAAATAATTTCTGGCATGTAAACGATGTGATAAGATAAATCACATTATCACATCGTTTGATTAGATAAATGGTCAGATGAGAGTACCATTAACAATTTCTGTCCATAGGTCAATAGAAAACTTATGTTCAAAATTTGTTCGGCGAAAAGCCTGTGGGTTTTTCATACCTCACAAGTGAGTTTTTCGAAAGCTATACATCCCATTACGTGTAAACTGCGTCTCATCTGTGCTAAGAATATAAGTGTGAATATTATCACTTATCATCATCAAGTTCCAATTTTTTTATCGCGCGGTATAGAAATGATAGTGTTTGTTTATAAATGAGTTTTTACAGATAATAAATAAACTAAAATTGGAAATTAAACAAAAATATATGCCCACTATACAAGGGATGGTCTGTTAATGTTAAGTTTAATACAATAGAAACTTAATTTACGAGAGCGGATTGTCATATAAGGTTTCCAATAACGCCATTCTATGAATAGTGGGGATAGAAAAGTTATAACCTGTAAACGACAATTTCGTGTATCTCGTTTTAGCATGCGCAGTTTCATTTTCAAGTGTACCGTCGTTGAGTAATAGTGTCATTATCATGAGTTCGATTTCTGAGATACATACCAATCGACGATCTGTGATAGAATTTTTAACGCTGGAAGGTTGCGCGCCTTTCGAAATTTACAGGCGTTTGAAAACTGTTTACGGTAATGATGTATGAATGTTCGCCAGTGGGTTCGACGCGCAAAATTCTGTCATAGAGCCGAAATGAAGGTGTTTGACGAAAAGCGATCAGATCGACCAGTATCAATGACGTGTGAGAAGAATCAAATACAAGTGAATGTAGTGAATTCAAGGAAATCGTCGGACTACGCAAAAACAAATTGTTAGGCAATTAGGAAATGTTGAGGATACATTTATTATCCTTTTGTAATATTTTAATTTCAAACATTTTTTACTGGTAAATATACGTAAATGTAGGATATAGAATCCAAACATAACGTTTCCAATTTATAAATATTTAACGGTCATACTTAATTAGTAATGGTATTTTATTATGTATTTATTAGTTAAGATTAGAATTTTAAGACTCTATCGTAAACCCAGTATTGTTGCCATAGGTATAATTTATCCGAAATAACACTAGAAAAATTCCCCGTTATGACGTCAATAAATATACTATTCAACGAATATGATTTCATATGTAATAGTTAGAGGGTTAGTGGTATATCTTTACCTACTTGTAAAACAGAACAGAATAGATCAGTATCAATCAAAGTCTCATACCAGCAACAAGAGACTCAAAAGTATGAACTCAAACACAGTATCAACTCAACATCAGTACAAGACACACAGGCTTAAAACAACATTCTCTTCATAATATTCATATTAAACAATCATATTTTAACAAGAAACACCAGCCTCAACAGCAGTTTTATGTTAGTATAAGTTGTAGGAGATCCAAAATAAATGTATATAGTGTAAATAAATATATTTAGATGAAAGTACATTTATTCATTTAAAAAACAGTCACCGAAGATTTAAAAAGTCAATGTATACAGCCTTACGACCTGTGCACGGTGAAGCAAAAACATAAGGGTCGTGATTCTAGTAATTGACGTTGAAGTATCACCACCAGAAACCGGATACAACCATAACATTGATCCTCCACGAACCCATCATCCCCAACAGTCATTAATCAATAAAGAGTCAAATATATTGTTGAGACGTTGAATTACAGAAAAATTTGCGCCAGATGGGTCCCGCGACAATTGTAATGAAAAAACAAAGAAAAAGCATTTGTCAAGAACTTCTTAACCAGTATCGATCGACGTGAAGAAGATGAGTTTCTCTAGTGTCTGATGAAAAATGTTGACCTTGCTATACGTTCTTCAACTTCGGGAGCAACCAAAAATCTGAAGGTGCCAAATCAGGACCGTACAGAGAGTGTTGTTTTAGACAAGAAATATTTTATTCTCTCCGGTCTTACTCTGCGACACAATTCTTTAGCGATCGTAAAGTTTTGCAGTATCTTATTCAACTAATCGTTAATCCTTTGCGCAGATATTCGTTACGAATGACTCCCTTCACATCCCAGAAAATAGGAGATTTTCTGCGCTGATGGAACTTTTTGAATTTGAAGGTGGAGAATCAGTACGACGACATTCCATTGACTGCCGCCTGATTTCGGGGTCATTATGATGAACCCAAAATCCGTCCCCGATAGTAAGCCTCTGAAGTTCGGGCTGGTGTTCGCAATTGTATCAGTAATAATCAAGACGGATAGACGGAATAAAGAAATTGATTCGTTTGGAGAAATATGTTGCACTAAATTGCTGCTCATGTGAAAAAATAATTAGGTACATTGGTAGTACAACAAATTTACTTCATTTTGAGACTGGTTTCATTATTTTGTCTTTTCTTATTCTCGTTATGTAGAGTTGGAGACATTATATATTAATCCGTTCTCGTATTTTGTTAAAATATTCTCCATTATAATGACCATACATTTTTTCATTTGAAGAAACTAATTTTCAATCCATTTTTTTAATATATTTTTGGAGGTACATATTCCTGTGTACTTTGATTGTCTAAATGGGCGCCAATTATTAAACATGAATCATCATACATTAGACTCTTAAATTGTTCTAAGGGTTTCTGTTTTATAAAAGAGGTTCCTTGCAACTAGGCCTAACATCCAGGGTAATAAGGAGAGAAATAATACGATCATATTAAATTTAATACATTTATTGTTCACTATTTGCAAAAATATTGAATGAATCATCATACATTAGACTCTTCAAATTGTTCTCAGGGTTTTTGTTTTACAAAAGGGGTTCCTTGCAATTAGGCCTAACATCCAGTGTAATAAGGAGAGAAATAATACGATATCATTTTAAATTTAATACATTTATTATTCACAATTTGCAAAAATACACATTAATTTTCAATGTGATAAATATCATCAATCTTATTTTTCTTTCAAAACAAAACATGGTATGTAAATCTTTATATCTAGTCAAAATATATGCGTATCTATATATTTAAAAATATGTGTTTGAAGATCTTTGTTTGATTTTAATAAATCTTGCAATATACAGTTGTGTATCGCTTTAGACAGTCTTGTACTCTACATATGACAGTGTTTCTATTTAAAATAGATAAATTGTAAAGTTTATGGATTTAATAGTTTTATAAGGTGATAATATTTCAAAAGAGAAATGTGTTAGTTCGTATTCATGTGACGAGACTTTACCCTACCACATGAGATACTCAATACCACACGATTTGTTTTATTCAATATATTTCAAAAATTTAATGAAAGTTTTAATTGCGAGTTCAAAAAAAAATAGAAATATACTTGCAATTTAGAAAATATCTGTTATATCTTTTGTTTCAAAACAGAAAATGAAATTTACACAATCAAATAAATATCCCTGTAAAACAAATAATCTTATAAATTTATTTTAATGAACTTCAAAGCCTTGAATGCCTTTATTACATTACTGACCTATCGAATTCATTATGATATTAAACAAAGTAAAATAATAATTCTCTTTATTAAAAATATAAAAATTCCAATGATGGATTAAACTCAATATAATTTACAATACAAATTTTATTTCTGACCACCGCTTTAAGATGATTGTTCGGTAAGTGTCCTCTTCTTGAGAAATTTTCTATATACATATATATAACTTGCGACGTCAATCTTTTTACAAAGATATTTTTCAAAGTTATAATATAGTCTTCTAAATGATATTTCATATTTAAAAACTTTCGTTCTTATATTGATTTACGATTCTTAATATTTCTTTCTAACAGTATTTAATATTTTAAATACATTCTTATTTTACTTTCTTTAAATTTATTTGTGGTAACGTCATAAACGAAATGAGAATATTCTCGACCAAAGCTTGCGACAGTGGCTTTGGAGCAATTGACACAGTCAATCTTTTAATCTGTTGTTAAGGCGGTGTGTCAGTTAACGTAAACAGAAACTTCGAAGTGGGCGTATCACTGAAAATACAAATTTCTTGTATGTAGGAGTGACTGCAATATCATATTAACGATAGAACCAAAGAAAGCACAGTTCCTTACGTTAGAGTATTAGCGGCATTTTTAACATGTTGTTGACAGATTTATGATAGAGTATCGTTTCAAATAGATCCCTATTATTAAAAAGAAATATTATCTTAACTGGATGCATCGAAAACACAAATTCTATACCATTGTTATAAATATAGTGAGCACACCGCCCCCAGGTCATGTATTCAAAACATCCATTTCATCAATACGACCTCGTTGAGTTATGATCTTACACCACATTGTTTTCATCTTGTAACCAGGTCACTAGGCTAAGGGAACATACTCTAATATATAACGACACACTCAGAGTCAGAGAGTTAGAGTCACAGTCACTACCAGTCTAGTGCCTCATATTTATAATGTAGTGTTTACTGTTGTTATCGTTATTGAATTATATATTATTATTTAATCATTGTCCTGCATATTATTTATCACACTGACAAACCTGCTGTGTAAATGGAACTGCTTCGGCAACAATGTTACTTCCGGGACCAGGTGACATTACATGGCGACCCTGCCCACGGCTGATATTAATTACATGGCGATCCTACCTTTAGTTAGATGATCAGATATTAATGGTGATCCTGCCATCCCATCATCTGACATTACACGCCCAAAGTTATCATCTATCACACAGTTTCCATATAACTGCTTCAAATACTTTTGGTTATTACTGAATTTATTATATGAATCTTTTAAAGTGGTAACTTTATAGTTTAATGGAACTAGTCAAAGGTTAAACTAAGAAAACTTGAACTTCTGTTTAAACTACAGTGCAGCACTCAGGGTCCTTTTCTCCTTTTCTATAATTGCAATGCTTCCTTTAAAGATACAGGTGATTATTATACAATCAATACTATTAGCAATAGTACACTGATAATGTGCGTTGTTGACAGTTAATTATAAATACATTAGTATTACATATTTAATTGCCACTGAATTGTTTATATTGATTACAAATTAGTTACTTAAGCAAAATTATTACTTATATGCAGACACTACAAGGCGTTGTACGGATATGAGCTTTCCTAAACTGGACCCTAATTTTCGGTTTCTTTGAACTAAACGGTCGGTCGGTTGTTTTTAAGTGTCGGCTCCGTCGAAACCGTTTATTAATTATGCCGTGATCGTCATTAGAAATAAATCAACGTAACGTGTCGCTTTGTCCTGTCCTCTAAGCTAGTAAAGTGTTCATTTTGACTGAATATCAATTAGTTGTATATGCATTTCTTATTTATTTGAACAGATCACTATTCAAAAATTCCTTGTTATTCTGAACTCCGCTTGCACAGCGGCGTTAGTAACAAGTTAGATAGTCATTCGTGAAATATGTTTTCTAATTATTCGAATTGAACGTGTAAATATGTAGATGTAGGTATATCTTTTAATATTAAGTAGTAACACTGAGCACACCGTCTATATTTTTATATTTCAATTTATAATGTTAAACTCTTGTTTTGATGTATACAGGTGAGTTTTTTTCGTTTTTTGTATGAGGATCTCGGAAACTACAATAGATAGAGATTTGGTTAAATGGGGAAAGAAGGGCAGTTTTACGAGCTTGACTTAGCGCTGCTGTTGTGTTTCAGCAAAAGTTCATAGCTTACTATATATTTGAAAAAAATAAATTTCTCCATTTTCTTTAATCTCGTCTAATTACTGAAGGGAAATTTAGAGAAAAGTTGAAAAGGAAAAATATTAAGTTAGTTATACCCTCTATCCGCATTAATTAATTTCTTAACGGACTTCCTATTTTCGAGTTGTGCCACAAACTTTTGTGTTCTCAAATGGCACTCATAGTGGGCTATGACTTCATTAAAAAGAGCTTATCTTTCTCGTTACAACAATGTACCACTTCATATGGTTATAGTGTTAAATAAATAAGGTATAGCCATTTTTAATTATTTCTTGCCTTTAAAAACATAGTTGGCTACAACAAAGCAGCACGTCAGTTGTGGGAAGCATGAGCACATTACTTGACTTATTAGTTTGCAAAAAGTCTTTTTTGGAGACTGTGGTTTAGTGAAAACTCAAAAAAAGGTATAAAACCCCTTACCACACTTACTAATCGTATCCTAAATACGTATTGCGACAACTAAATTGTCATCATCAGTAGGTAAAACCACTAATCAAAGTGTCAGACATGAGGCATACGTATACACTCGACACTTACCACGTGTTCTTATGGAGTGTATACATGGACGCCGTGTAAAGTTGTTGCGTTATTATATGTGTTAACGTTACTGTGCCCCATATGCGACATTTTGATTAGTGGTTTTACCTACTGATGATCACAACTTAGTTGTCTAAATACGTATTTAGGATACGATTATTAATTGTGGTAAGGGGTTTTATACCATTTTTGAGTTATTAGTTTGCGTTTAGTGATTATACAGCGATAAATAATATCAAATTTTACTTTCCTACGTTTAGGCGTAAGAAATAATTTGAACGGTGGATTACTGGAAAAACGTGTTCTGGGATTAATGAATGTAAATAATCATTCAAGTCTTCGTGAAATTGCTGCAGAATTAAATGTTTTAAGTTCTGCGGTTTTTAAGATTTTAAAGAAGCATAAATTTCGTGTCTACAAACCTCAATGCCATTAGGAGTTGTTTGATATAGAAGAAGACAGCAGACGCGTCTTCTTTGAAGATACACAGGAAAGAGCTAATGACGATTCCAATTTTTGAAAGGCGATTTGTTTTACGGATGAAAGTACGTTTACATTAAATAACGAACCAAATTAGCAAAATACACGAATTTGGTGCCAGGAAAATCCTAGATACCATGTAGCAACACGCACGCAGTACCCTCAAAAAATTAATGGTTGGGATGGAATTTTATGCGATAAAATTATTTATCCATTTGTTATTAATAGAAATTTAAGTTCATACACTTATTTGAAGTTTTAATGAACGAAGTAGGTCTTACATTAGATGAGGCTGCAAGGATTGATCGGAAGATATGGTTCCAGCACGATGGCTGCCCCGCCCATTTTGGAGTAAACGTTGGAAGTTTTTAGATGGAACGATTTAAAATCAAGGGATTGGGCCAGCCGGTGCCATTAACTGGCAAGCCAGATCTCCGGCTTCTTGTTATTTTTTCCTGTGGGGCCACCTAAAAAGTAAAATGTATGAAAACCGACACCCAAAAATTAATTCTTTGAGGGAAGAAATTTTTGCGCCTTGCGCTTTAATAACCAATAGGCAGTTGGAAAATGTTATCAACTCGTTTTACAACAGACTGGGATATTGTTTGAGTCAACAAGCGGGACTTTTAGGATATCTTTTGTAACTAAATTGTGTTTTTATTCGTAATAGTTATTTATGTACCTAGGTTCGAAGTTTAGTTTTATGGTCGAGAATACGACTGCAAACTCAGACCCGTAGAGTCGATGTTTGCATGTATGTACTGTACTGTACGAACCGTGGTGCATATGAGATTCTTCGTTTTTTTAATAGAAGAAATTTTAATGATTTTCCCCTTTACTTTTAGTATATGTATAGACATTAGTAACATCAAGTCAAGAATGTTTGTCGTATCTATGGTAACCATGTTTGTATCAATATAAATTTTATATTTTCGATAAATGTCAAAGTACATGCAATATATTCTCAAAAGTTTTTGCTTTTAAATAAACTTTATAAATATGGATCAAATAGAGATGGAGGCTATTATATCTTGTACTGAGATTTTGCCGGAGAAATCTAAAAACAGGTACAATGCAACCTATAAAATGTTCAAAGATTGGTGGCACCAGAGGTATGTGGAGAGTATTTCGGAAAATGTACTGCTGGTATACAGTGTGTTTAAAAAAGATGCGGCAATATTAAAGGGGGTAATTGCCCAGGTCATTTTATACAAAAAGTTCATATTAACATAGGTCCGCATACGCTTCGTTACCGATCTAATTTAATTTTAAAAAACAGTAAAAACTTGATTTTTCCAAAGCGGCTTGAGATATCATAATGAAATTTTAGGCGTGTTAATAGCTGTGGGAGACACATACTTTGCAATACAACACGATGTTTCAGTCGTACCTGTGGCGCGCGTATTGGCACGTCACAGGCTATTTTTCAAGAAAAAATAGGACGCCTCCGATTTCTCTAAAAATACAAGTATGCTTTTATTTATTGTTCAATTATGAAGAAAAAAGCTCTCTTAACTTTTTATCGCACGACTTACCGTTTTTTAGTAAAAAAAAACATTTTAGTGCATGTCCATTTATTACAGAAAAAAAAAAAAAACAAGGTTTTATTCAAGGGCAAAAACAAATATTTTACCAAACCACAGTCCTGTTTTATTCACTGACATATTGAATGACATATTGAATGAGTCTCGTGATTAATAATTTTGTATGTGTCGAATTTGTTGAAGTTCCTTATCATGAATCGCTATACGAATGCCGAGATGACCGACATGCAGTACATTTATGGGCGTGCTGATGGCAATGCATTAGAAGTTAGGCGGTTGTATACTGAAAGATTTCCTGGCCGTATTGTTCCTGATAGAAAAACTTTCGAAAGCATTCATCGGCGTCTTTATGAAACAGGCACATTAAGACGAAATGGAGGAGCAGGAAGGCCAAGGACAGCAAGAAAGGTAGAGCTGGAAGAGGATGTGCTAGACATGATTGAAGAAGATCGAGGTACTTCTACTCGAAAAATTGCTGACGCTTTGGATGTAAGTAATGGGACTATTTGGCACATTCTGAAGGAAAATTTGTTGTATCCATTCCATATACAACGCGTTCAAGCACTTCTTCCTGCTGATTTTCCTCCTCGCATTGCATTCTGTCAATGGCTTTTGCACAAAATGGTTCAAATCCCTCAACTCCTGATGTTGATTCTGTTCACCGATGAAGCGAATTTTTCAAGAAATGCAATACGGAATTTCCATAATAACCATGTATGGTGTGACGAAAATCCACATGAAATTGTTGAAGATCGTTTTCAACATCAGTTTTCTTTGAACGTTTGGCTTGGGATTGTGGGTGACTGTATAATTGGACCGGTATTTTTACCAAGGAGACTTACCGGAGAAGTGTATCGCAACTTTTTGGAAAACACGCTCCCTGGATTTCTGGAGGACGTACCATTAGCAATTAGAGATGCAATGTGGTATATGCACGATGGCGCACCAGCCCACTTTAGTCAAGTAGCTCGTGATTTCTTAACACAAGCATACGGAAATCGCTGGTTAGGCCGAGGTGGACCTCACTCAATGCCTGCACGATCCCCGGACTTAAATCCCCTGGATTTTTTCATGTGGGGCCATTTGAAGTCCTTGGTGTACGCTACTCCATTGGAAAACGTAGAAGACTTAAGAAACCGAATCATTGCTGAGTGCAACTCAATTAAAACCGATCCTGGTGTTTTTCAGAGAGTTCGCCAGTCAATGAGGAGAAGATTGGATTCTTGCATCCGAGCTAGAGGTGGTCACTTTACACAGTTTTTGTAATTTTTGGTTGATAAAATTGTTGGTTTGGTAAAATATTTGTTTTTGCCCTTGAATAAAACCTTGTTTTTTTATTTTTTTTTCGGTAATAAATGGACATGCACTAAAATGTTTGTTTTACCTAAAAACGGTAAGTCGTACGATAAAAAATTAAGAGAGCTTTTTTTCTTCATAATTGAACAATAAATAAAAGCATATTTGTATTTTTAGAGAAATCAAAGGCGTCCTATTTTTTCTTGAAAAATAGCCTGTGACGTGCCAATACGCGCGCCACAGGTACGACTGAAACATCGTGTTGTATTGCAAAGTATGTGTCTCCCACAGCTATTAACACGCCTAAAATTTCATTATGATATCTCAAGCCGCTTTGTAAAAATCAAGTTTTTACTGTTTTTTAAAATTAAACTTCAACACGCTGTAGATCGGTAACGAAGCGTATGCGGACCTATGTTAATAGGAACTTTTTGTATAAAATGACCTGGGCAATCACCCCCTTTAATATTGCCGCATCTTTTTTAAACACACTGTATTTTAGTGATAAATCTATGAAGTTAAAATCACCCAACAGTTTAGGGTGTGTATACTCCATGTTGCAAACTGCCATATTTATTAACGAAAATGAAGATATTTCAAAATATCCTGAATTGAAAGGATTTTTGAAGCGTAAAAATCATGGCTTTAGATCTAAAAAGTCTAGTATCTTTACAAGAGAGGAAATGAATAAATTTATTATTGAGGCTCCTGACGATACATATTTGTTAAGGAAAATAAGTTTACAGAATGATTCCTTTTAATTCGTGTTCACCCTCTACTAATTTTTTCCAGGTTGTTATGATTATGGGAATCATTGGGGCTTGTAGGAAAGATGAATTAGTGAATGAACATTGAAAATGTGGAAAATAAAAATTATGTAATCGTAATTCAAATACCAGATACTAAAAGTGGATTAAAACGTTCTTTTACAATTATTGCGAAGGAAGAATATCCAATTAATTGTATACCAATTATTATAAAATACATTAGTCTGAGATTAGGAAATATTACCAAAGATAGATTTTTCTTAAAGTACAGAGTTGTTAAATGTCGAAATCAGCTTGTAGGAAAAGACACTCGCAAAAATACTGGCCAAATAGCAAAATACTTACAGTTGGGGAACCCCACTACCTACACCGGAAATTCCTTTGGAAGAACTTCGGCAATATTATTAACAAATTCAGGAATTTATGTTCTTGGTCTGAAAAGACACGGTGGATGGAAATGTTCCACCGTGGCAGAAAGCTATGTTTTAGATTCAATACAGGTAGCTGACCGAATTTTATATAAACAAAATATTACAGAGGCTGTTTGCTCAACTGTGATACAGAAAAACGAAAAGAAAGTTGATGATTCCATCAGAAATCCGACCATTAATAATATTGACATTATTATAATTATCTTTATATACCTATATATATAAAGATAATTATTTCGTAACCTTTGGATGTGATGGTAGATTAAATTGTATACAAATGTATAAGTATGACATTATATATGTATATATATATATATATATATATATATATATATATATATACTGTCATTTATATTTTAAATTCTTTGAAAAAGGCATCATATGCCAAAACATGTAAGATTGTTTTAAACATATACATTTTGATGTAAAACCAGACTTCAATCACATTGAGTCTACTATATACAAGTGTCCCGTACTATTATTTTCAAATTTTAGGAGTGTAAAGTAGACTTCATTTCAAGTAACAAAAGCGCAAAACTTGTATATCCATTTTGATTTGTTTCAAAGTTACAGATCTATGAATGTGATTGTCAGATCATGAAAAAAATGTAATCCTACTAAAGTCAATAATAATATTTTCGAAATGTCCACCTCCTTGATGAATGCAGGCTTGTGCCCGTAAGCCAACAGAAGAAGTACTTATCCGAATTTCATACTTGTTTGTCGGATTTGCTCGGCAGTCAGGTGAATACGATCCAACAACTCTTCTCTTGTGTTCGAAATTTGCACGTAAACTAAATTTTTCATGTACCCCCATAAATAAAAGTCTAGGGGATTAAGATCGGGCGATCTGGGTGGCCATGCAACAGGACCACCTCGACCAATCCATCTTGGATAATTGACGTTAACCCAATTTCGGACAGCAATTCCGAAATATGGTTATGCCCCATCCATGTGAAACCACATGTCTCGTCGAACATTCAGTGGGACATCCTCTAAAAGACCTGGCAGGTCGTCAACAAGAAATTGAAGGTAATTGTCCGCATTTAACCTCACAGGAAGAACGACAGGACCAATCAACAAGTCATCGATTAGGGCCGCCCAACGTTAATAGAAAATTCATGTTGAAATTTAGATGGGCGTATAGCTTTGGTATTTTCTGATGACCACCTGTGCAGGATTCTCAGATTTGTAACAACACTTCTCGTGAACGTAGATTCATCTGTCCAGTGGACTGTCTGCAGAAATTAAAATGAAGCCGTGACTGTCTTAATATCCAGGTAGAATAAACTAGACGAGCATAGTGGTCTGCCTCAAGCAAACCGTGTCCCCTGCGATAGTGATATGGATATAAGCCCTCACGTTTTAAAATTCGCCAAACTGTCGTTCGTGGTACTCCTAGTTGTCTAGCGATTCGGCGTACAGTGAGAGTTGGATCCTTTGTAACAATAGCTACTGTTTCTTCCTCTAAGTCTGCTGGCAAATTTACTCCTTCGTCGAAAAGATAACCACGCAGTCCGTATTCCCGAAATTATCTGTGTACTTCCAGAAACGTTCCGTTATGAGGAATGCGCCTATCGGGAAACCGATTTCGGTATTCAATAACTGCTTGACGTGCATTGCCGTTACAGTAGCCATACACAAAATGCATGTCTGCATACTCTTGAGAAGAAAATCGTTAAGGCATTTTGAATAAAGAAAACGTGTCCACTCACTAATAAGCTGTTGTATGAACTGAAACGGAATGTAATCCTTTATTAAACTATGCAACGTTAACAGTCATCTGAACATTTGTTTATTGTATGATATTCACGGTTCAGCACTTACGAAATAAGTAAGAACCTTCTTTATCATAAATCAATTTCCAGTACTCTTTTTTGTAGATCTCCAAGAAATTACTGTGCAGAAATTACACTACAACACGTGTTTATTTATTTTAGGATAACATTTTGTTATGCGACGTTAACAATCGCAGGCCTGTTATTGAATCGTATAACTTTTTTTTAAATTTATCAATTGTTATATATATATTACTCTCAAATATAGATGTTTTAGGTTAACACTTTATAATAGTTATTTTAAAGCTCAAGGTAATTATCGCAAGTTGACGCACTAATATCTAATATGGCTATTATTTAAGGGAGATTAATGAAACTATTGACTTAAGCAACACGGGGAATGAAAACGAAGGTTTTTATCGATTTAAAATATAATAATTTATTTGTTTAATGAAAAAAATATATAGGAAACTGTAAGTGAATATCGATATGTAAGAAAACGGTAGCACTGCTCGATAGATCGGTTGAATAAACCTTATGATAATTAGTTCTTGAAATAATTTACGTTTTACAAAGCTAAATAGTGAAATCGGTCAATAATCGTAACAAAGTTAATCGTCGGTACTTTCTAATTCAAAAAATATCTAAATGATCTGTTATGTGTAAGTTTGTAGTTGTTCTAAGTACTATTTGGATAATTTTTAATTAATTGGTAAAAATGGAAATGCTGATAACCTGGGTTGATGTAGAAGGATCTGAATACGGTTTTATTCCAGGATACAGGTTCAGGATAGGCTTTGCAGTGTGGTAGGATCTGGGAAATATTTAAATTTGATTTTAAGCTCTAAAAAGGGCTGCTCGTACAAGATTTATACTTGTATATCGAGAATCAATATTTAAACACTTATTGATGTAGAAATCAGGTACGTTTGCAACTTTTTCCGGTGATTTTACAAATTTTCTTTGGGAGATACTTTTTGGCGCGCCTTCGTATAAAATGCTAAAAATAGAGCCATCTATCTTTTGTTATATTTCAACGTGTTGCTTTGAATTATTAAAAAATCGTCATTGATTTAATTTTATTAATTGATATAAATTAATTAATCAGATCGGTTGGATATATTTTAATATTAATTTAGATATATATTTCTGTACTTTTAATGTATAAATAATAGGATATGCGCGTGTTACATAAAGTGCCTTCTCGCGTTGTAATTTTGAAATGTACAGCCCTGTCAAAATAAACGTCAATACAATAATTTACTATTAATAAGCTAAATATATGTTAAATCGTGTAACAATTGGTTTATATTATTATGAAAAAAAAAAAATGAAAAATTACTAAATACAAAATTATGTATTAGAATGGCGTGATATTACTTATTTGAAATCTTGAGATTTATTTGTCTATCATTTCATTACCATTCGATATTTAAAACTAGGAAATTGTCTTACAGGCTAAATTAACTTATTCTAATTATCTTATTCTCATCCCTAGGATTTTATTAGACATGTAACTTTGTCGTTGGTTACTGCCAGCTCTCCCCAACCTTTTCACTTTTTTCATTTGTACTTACAACCTGGACAGTTAACGTCGCGGCGTGTTGTATCTGCATCCTTGGACAAAAGTGATTTGTTGGACTGTGTCCGGATATCGTGTACTAATGATTTATAATACCAATGAACTACCGGTATTTGTATGTTTCGGATATTTTCAAAGAATTTAAATTCTTTGAAAAAGGCATCATATGCCGAAACATGCAAGATTGTTTTAAATATATGCACTTTGAAGTAAAACCAGACCTTAAATCGCCAACTAATTGAATCTACCATAACATACAAAGGTCACGAAATAATTATCTTTATGTATATATATTTATATATATATACAATCAATATTGGTCGCATATATATATATATATATATATATATATATATATATATATATATATATATAATGTGTATAAATTATCGTACTAACTATCCGTGACGACGTTCTTGGTCAAATTTTAAGTTAAAAGTCTTAATACTAAAACGGCATATCATGCTTCCTGTCTTTTCGGAAAGAATTTGAAACAAACCACATTTGGCAACATTTGTGAACCTTATGTTTTAAATCGTGCACGTGAAGCAAAATAAATAAAATTAGCTCTTAAAATTACATATTTATTGTGAAAATATTACAAAGTTTGATGTGATAGTATTAACTTATTTTGTACATCTCTTTGACATAAATCAACGTCATTATTACCTAGATAATTGTTTGAATTGAAATCCATCAGTTTGCAGACATAGCTGCAATCTATGTGGTATCGTTTGTACTATTCGCTCAAGTCTTTCTGGTGTGCTTTCTAATACTGCGGCGTCAATTTGGGCTCTAACTTCGTAAGCGTTTTGAGGAGCTGCAGAATAAACTTTTCCTTTAATGAAACTCCAAAAAAATTCTAATGGATTGAGATCGGGGGATTTCGCAGGCCATAATATACGATCGCCACGATCAATCCATCTGTTTGGAAAGTGTTCAACCAACCAGTCTTTTACATTACGAGGAAAGTGCGTAGGGGCTCGTGCATGAAAATCATATTATGTCGTATGTTTAGCGATATTTCATCAATAATTTGCTCTAAAACATTTAAATATTCACCGGCAACTAGAGGATTTGGTAAATAAATTGGTCTAACTACCCTGTGGTTTCTTATACCCACCCAAATCTTAACGGAAAACTTTCTTTGGCAACCGTATTCGCGAAATGCATGTGGATTTTTTATGTCCGATGATGGAAATTATGAGTATTAAGCACACCATCTCTGGTAAAGATGCATCACTCCAAAGAATACGCCTTAGAAAACCACGTTCTTCTTGAATCCTATTGAAAATTGTATAGCACAAATTGATTCGAAATAGGCTATAATTTGCGTTGAGTGGCTGAACTTTAGAAACATGGTATGGATGAAAGTCTGAAATTTAGAAATCTCGTGCAGAGGTATGAAGCATGGTACAACATTTTGGTTTTAGGAATTTCAACTCCGAACTTAACGAAGAACATCGCCACGTTTAGTTAATACGCCAATTTATACACACCTTGTATTTATATACATTTGTGTAATACATTGTAATTATTAATTTTTCATTAGCTTCACCTATTTGAATACACAGAAATATATTTATAGGTGATCGAGGTGGTCAAAACGGGTAGTGACGAATGCCTAACATTCATAGAAGTTGGCAAAATCATAGCAGAGAACGGATTTCAGGCAGACTTATTTGAAGAAAAATCTATAGAAGCGCCGGAGTAACTAATGTGAATGGAGTTACTGAATGAATTGTGAGAAAAGACAAAAAGGGGATAATAACAGTGATAATGGAATCTTGGAGGCGTAGGATTATCAGAAAATTTTAAAATGTTTAAATCAAGTGTTTTCTTTAGTATATTTTTCCTAAAAAATAATGTGAACATATTACTTACCGAAGACAAGGAAAAAACAAAACAATAATTAGAAATACAAAAACAAAAGGGACATGAATTTACTAACAAAACTATGCACATATTTTGCAAATGAATATGTGATATAACTTGACTGTTACTATCTTTCCAATAATTTATTATTGACAATTAATCTAAATTAAGCTGCAACAATTACTGTAATAAATTCTTACTAGTATGTAATAGAATCAGTAATGTAACTACCCGATTCTGACTACGCGTGTTGATATAATTCGATTTTCCGATTTCAGCGATAATTTTACGGATGGCGGGCGTTTTCGACCGTTATACGCTCGCTGTAAATAAAACCGGAATCATAGCTTTACCACCATCTCTTATGGATCCGACTCCGGCCGGCGAAGGGGAGGAAAGCATTAATTTAATTCGCGAGGACGCTGGATCACTCGAAGCGATAACAAATTGAGTATTCTGACGATGTGCGCTTGTTAAATTTAAACACAACACAAATGGTTATCCAAATGTGCTATATTAATTCGATTGTTGTTCGCAGACAGTAAACTGCTGATGATGATATGATGGTGGTAGTTCCACATAAATAATTCAAGGACGTGAAATTACAGTATCGAAATTTCTGAAATTGCTTTATAATGAATAATGAAATAAAATTCGTTTTGCATTTATTATTTGATTAAGTACCTAGTTCTGACTCCTTTTAATTCACATGGTATATGGGATAAAGGAACAATAATTTGAGGTATTGTAAAAAGGTTCGTTTCACAGTTAAGTAATTTCGATTCTTAATTAAATTTTTTTTTATGTTATTGAAGAGCCTGTATAATACTTCATTGTGATATGAGGCCTGTTCTGGTAATTATTAGTAGTAGTTATATAATCCTAATTATAATGAAGTTGTTTGCATTAAATGAAGAGTTAGCCCTTTTTTCTGATTATCCAAATAAAGCAATTATATTTTTAGCATAATTAGTACGTATGTGGAAAATTTAATGGCAGAAAGTTATTGGTTTCGCAAATTTAAATGTGAGCGCGTCTAGGCGATGGTTGCTAGAAGATATCCGCAGACCACAATAACCTGCTCTGGCTCTTCTCTTGGAAAAAGGTAATGAAATTGAAGTCGATACAGGAAAATCAATATATTACTCATCGAGAGATCAGTAAGGAGAAGGTATTTACATCAACCAACACCCTGGTGTTGAAAGTGAAACTGGTGGATAATTAATTTGTTAATCTTAAATCGCAAACAATAAAGTACTGACCAGTGTAGAGGTATGTTTTTGACGAAAGGGCTTCAAAGTGCTGTCCTAACAAAAATACGAGGGATAAGCTGAATTTATTGAGAATAAGAAAATCTAGTAGACTGTGAAAAACAATCATACAGTATTTATTTAGAGCAACTCTTTATCTGTCATTTGACGTTTTGTAGTTTTGTAATTTTTAGTAGTAGTTATAGAATCCTAATTATAATGAAGTCGTTTGCATTAACTGAAGAGTTAGCCTTTTTTTCTGATTATCCAAATAAAGCAATTATATTTTTAGCATAATTAGTACGTAAGTGGAAAATTTAATGGCAGAAAGTTATTGGTTTCGCAAATTTAAATGTGAGCGCGTCTAGGCGATGGTTGCTAGAAGATATCCGCAGACCACAATAACCTGCACAGGCTCTTCTCTTGGAAAAAGTTAATGAAATTGAAGTCGATACAGGAAAATCAATATATTACTCATCGAGAGATCAGTAAGGAGAAGGTATTTACATCAACCAACACCTTGGTGTTGAAAGTGAAACTGGTGGATAATGAATTTGTTAATCTTAAATCGCAAACAATAAAGTACTGACCAGTGTAGAGGTATGTTTTTGACGAAAGGGCTTCAAAGTGGCTGTCCTAACAAAAATACGAGGGATAAGCTGAATTTATTGAGAATAAGAAAATCTAGTAGACTGTGAAAAACAATCATACAGTATTTATTTAGAGCAACTCTTTATCTGTCATTTGACGTTTTGTTGTTGAAGTTAGGTTTGTTAAAACTTAGTTACTTATTTTTTAAAAGTAAAAGAAAATGTAATTAACCAGAGGGCACTTTCGAATCATAATTTATGATTTTAAAAGAGGTTTAAGCGCTTGTGAGTGCAAAGAGAGTTTAGTTTAAGTTTTTAGTGAACAAGCACCTTCCCTGGCTACAATTTACCGATGGTATAAGGAATTTGAAAGCGAAAAGAATTCTGTTCAGAATAAAAAAGGAGCAAAAATGATCTTACTATCCGCTAAGAGAGTCGTGTATGGATTCACGAAGGTGAAGAAACCCCTATAATGCGAAGTATGGAAAAGGTTATGTATACAGTATTCTTCAGAAGTACGGGCTTAGTAAATGCAATTAACCTGGATTGCCAAAAGACTAAGTGTGTTCATTAGAGTTCTAGACGACGGAATTATACTCCACCACGACAATGCATTGTCTCATACGGTAGTTTTAACTCTTCAGTTTTTAACGCTAAGAAATAAGTAATTAAACTTCTAGTTTCAAAAATTCTTTTATTGTAAATCACTACAGTATTGTTTCGCCATACAATGGCTTCATCAGGTGGATGAATACTGAATATGTACAATGCAACTTAGAATATTTATGTGAAAATTATTGGGGAATGGTGGTGGAAAATTTTTTTACAATCTTAAATTTAGTAGAGGGGAGTTGTTTAAATCTAGTTGGTCATTTAAAGCTAATCCTAAACTATTGTATCTATTAATTTCTAAGTTTTCTAACAGGTTAAGTGTTTTACTTTTTCCTTGAATGTGTACAATTTTGAAATCTATATTAAATCTATGATTACTTTCTCCCCGTTTGTTCTATGTATACCTTATTGCAATCTTCGCATGTTAACTTATACACACCAGAGTTTGATTCTTAGTCTATTTTATCTTTGTTGTTTTTAATAATGTTCTGTATAGTATTGTCTGTTTTAAATGATATATGTTCGTTATTAACTTTTTTAATGAAAGTACCAATTTCTTCCGAAATTTTTCCTAAGTAAGTGATTGAATTGTAGGAATTAATTATCTTGTGTTTTAATTTTGGGTAAACTAAGGAAAGGGTTTTAGATTTTTGTTGGCTATTCAAGATGTTATTGATAATATTTATAGAGTAACCATTGTTTAATGCTATTGTATATATTCTATTTAGTTCAAGGTCGAAATTACTTTTACTCATAGGTACATGAATTAATCTATATACCATTGATTGGTATGCTGACAATTTGTGTGTTATAGTATGAAAAGAATTAGCGTGTATTGTGGTATCTGTATGTGTTGGTTTATGGTATATAGCGAACTCAAGATAAATTTTACTATAGAAACAGAAATAAATAAAAGCATTAATTTTCTAGATTTAACCATATCACACAAAACTAATAAACATGAGTTCGCTATATACCATAAACCAACACAAACAGATACCACAATACACGCTAATTCTTATCATCATATAACACACAAATTGTCAGCATACCAATCAATGGTATACAGATTAATTCATGTACCTATGAGTAAAAGTAATTTCGACCTTGAACTAAATAGAATATATACAATAGCATTAAACAATGGTTACTCTATAAATATTATCAATAACATCTTGAATAGCCAACAAAAATCTAAAACCCTTTCCTTAGTTTACCCAAAATTAAAACACAAGATAATTAATTCCTACAATTCAATCACTTGCTTAGGAAAAATTTCGGAAAAAATTGATACTTTCATTAAAAAAGTTAATAACGAACATATATCATTTAAAACAGACAATACTATACAGAACATTATTAAAAATAACAAAGATAAAATAGACAAAGAATCAAACTCTGGTGTGTATAAGTTAACATGCGAAGATTGCAATAACGTATACATAGGACAAACGGGGAGGACATTCAAAATTAGGATGAAAGAACACGAGAGAAGCCATAAAGAACAGAAAACAGATTCAACTTTCGCAAATCATTGTTTAGAAATTAATCATAGATTTAATATAGATTTCAAAATTTTACACATTCAAGGAAAAAGTAAAAAACTTAACCTGTTAGAAAACTTAGAAATTAATAGATACAATAGTTTAGGATTAGCTTTAAATGACCAACTACATTTAAACAACTCCCCTCTACTAAATTTAAGATTGTAAAAAATTTTTCCACCACCATTCTCCAATAATTTTCACATAAATATTCTAACTTGCATTGTACATATTCAGTATTCATCCACCTGATGAAGCCATTGTATGGCGAAACAATATTGTAGTGATTTACAATAAAAGAATTTTTGAAACTAGAAGTTTAATTACTTATTTCTTAGCGTTATAATAAAGTTTCAACAAGTATCTCCTTCGTCAATTAACTATCTCCAGTTTTTGTCTGGAAAAAATATAAAAGTAATAGATCATCCACCGTACTCACCTGATTTAGCAATGTGTGACTTTTGTGTATTTTTTGGGCTTCAACGCAATTTGCGGGGTAGAAAGTTTTCGTCTGAAGAAGAGATTGATACACGATTATTAAATATATTCCGAAAAAAGATTGCTTAAGAGCTTCTAAGCAGTGGAAATAAAGAATGGTCAAGTGCTGAAAGGAATTACTTTGAGCATATTTAAAATAAAATCTTAGAAAATATTAATCTCGTTTTATATTCTCAATAATTTCAGCTTGTCCCTCGTACAACAAGAAATTGATCGCTGCCTTGTTCAAGCGTTGTGTTACATCGTATCATAAAGCGGGATTTGCATTTTCAATCATTCAAGATCCAATTCAACCCTGCTATCGTCGATAGGGAGTTGTTAAATGCTAGATATTTTTTGAAAGAATTATTAACGGCCATTCTCACATGAATAAATCTGCAAATAAAACAAAATTGTATCAAAGTTTAATAAAGCTTAAAATATCAGATTCTTTATAGTATTTAGAATACTTTTCGTTATATATGTAAAAACTCACAATTTATATTCGTTTCATCGTATAATATTCTTAAATTATAATTATTGATGATATTGGAAGAAATTCAATTAGCAATTTACTTTCTACATGCATTCGCCGTTTTTCGTCTTACATTAAGAAGAAAAGAAATTATTAAAAATTCTAAATGTATAGAGAAATATTGTTTCATAATATAATATCGAAGGCTATACTTCCATTGTCTAGTAAGCCTACATGTTGTTTCACTATTAAGAAAAGCACCTACTGATCTAGAATTATAATTACTTTTTTTATTCATATCTATTTCTAATTTCTATCATGTTTATATTGAATACTTTCATTTTATTGTGTTTCATATTGTATATTTAACGATTATATTTTACGGAAATCAACTGTTTTCATGTTCTGATTTTATGCAAAACGCATATTTTTTAATATTAACAATAAACCGGGTTTTTCTTTTAATCATTACACATACATTTTTCCTATGTGTAACTATAAAAATAAATTTGTCAATGCATTTACGGCATGGTAGGCAACCAGTTATACACCAGTGAATGATTTACCTATGGCTTATTTTTTAAATTAGTTTGCCATGGAAAGAAAAAAACTTTTATGTCAAATATTTCTTAATTTTTATTCATATATGAATCACGACTGTATTGAAAAGTAGATAATTTATTTAAATCATGAATAAGTACAACAAAGAATAAAAGGTAGCAATGATAATGTGGTACCAGAAGAATAATAGTTAAAGGACGATCAGAGATATGTTTTCCGACAGGCCTATACCTTGTGCGAAAACAATTTCAAATATTTTTAATAAATTCAGAGAAGATGGTTGTTTTCTAAATTCCCCCCCCCCCCCCCCCCCACACACACAAAATAAAACCAAAAAAACACATCAAGCTGAATATCCTGTGTTATGTAGAGGAACGGTCTGTAGGATCACTTTTAGATGTAGCGAGGCATTTAGGAGTATAGGACAGTTCAGTGTACAAAACCCTGAAAGAATTTAAATATAAGCCAAACAAAATATTAAACCATCAAGGATTTTCGAGGAAGATAAAGTAAAACGAACCGATTTTTTGTGAAATAATGTTTAATATGTTAAATGAAAACGAAGAAATTTTAAATAAAAGAATTTTTAACATTTATACTTTGAAAAATACTAAATTTCCATTCTATTAATCCATTAGATATTGATCCCTGCAAATGATTACTTTCTTTGGGTTACCTTAAAAGTAAAATTTATAATAACGTGCAAATACGTAATTTGGACGAACTGAAAGACCGTATACGTACTGCATATGCTGGAATACACCCAGAATTTATTCGGAATATCCTGCGTTGATTTCAAGATCGCTTTGCTTATTGCCTTGAAAGACAATGAGGACACTTCGAAAACTTGCTATGAAATTAGACTTCACCTTTGTTATATTGTTTTGTTTGTCTTAATTAATCATTAGTATAAAATAATTTCTTTATTCAAAACGTGAGATTTGTACTTTTTTTCTAAAAATATAAACTAATTCTTCGTAGCGTTATTACCTACTTTTGCCAGAACAAGTATCATTGCCGAACCAGATTCTTTTATACTTTCGCTATAAATTTAAAAAGTTTCATGTATGCTGGAAAGTTTAATAGTAGATTCCTTGAACTAAGAGTAGCGGATTTACAGAATAGTTATTTTATTTGCATTTAAATGCAATGTATGATATGCGGTAGCACATGGTTCTCGCTCGTCGAAACATAAATGTATGACTGGTTGCTTACTATGCCGCTAATGCATTGCCAAATTTCTTTTTACAGTTACACATAGGAAAAATGTATATGTATCAGAATAATTGAAACATACATGAGTAGGTAAACCCCACCAGTTTTGTATAATACAAAGGTATTTTTAATAATATAAAATATTATTAAAAATCTGGTGTGAAGAACACAAATACAGGTTCACTATTAATATTTTTGTGAACGTGTCCGAACATATCCCTCCTTTTTTGTGAATGTGTCTGAAGATATCCTTTCTCCAGCAGGGGCGTACCGATGAGCCTGTAGAAAGGCGAAATACGTATCTACGTCTCTGGGGAGGGATATGTTCGGACACGTTCACAAAAATATTAATAGTGAACCTGTATTTGTGTTCTTCACACCAGATTTTTAATAATATTTTATATTATTAAAAATACCTTTGTATTAAAAATGTATATGTACCTAATAATAAAAAAAGGACCCAATACATCCAATATTTGAAATATATGCGATCTACTTTTAAATATAGATATTTACGGCATAAAGAAATTACATATTTTGCATAAAATTAAGGTTTAGTACACATTTGAATAAAGGTGTTTATATAAAGGTGAATATTTTCTGCTCTTCGAACATAAAATCGTTTGTTATTGCCACATTATAAGCGGAATATTCTGTATTACCAGACAATTTTCAGAGAAATACATATTCGATAACTGTTGAAATGCTAAACTACGATGGTTCGACGAAATATGAGGTACACGGAGAAATTTCCGGAATGTGAAAAAAACACAATAAATTTCTCTTACAACTTATTCACTACGATCCCCTTCAAAGTACTATCCTCCGCATGGATACACCGATCTTCGTGCGTTAACATCTTCAACACTGCCTGCGATACGGTCTGGATCTTTTAAAGCGTCTTAAGTGCTTGAGCTTCAGTTACAACTTCGGAAACAGGAAAAGTCTACAAGGGGCAAGATATGTGGAGTAGAGAGGATGGGGTAGTATTGCCGTCTTCGTCGAGGCTAGAAACTGACGCACAACAAGTGACGTGTGGGTTGATGCATCGTCGTGGTGTAGGATCCACGAATTGTTGCGCTACTTGGCAGGCGGCTTGTGTCGTACGAGACAATGCTACAAATTTCATAGATTGTTCTCCTTCGGTCTTGCAGATTTAGTGGCGCGTTTTCCATAGATGGACGACCGGAACGCTATTATCATCAATCGACACAAGTCCATTATTAAAGTGGTTGTGCCTCTCATAAGCTTTCGCGTGGCCTAAAGCATCCTCACCAAACTTGGTAAAACGGCAGCGGAAATTCTGAAAATGCTTAAACAAGAGTTTGCTGAGAATGCTTTAGGCTAGACGTAAACATATAAGTGGTACAATCGTTTTAAAAATGGGAGTGTGACGGTTGATGATGATGAGTAGAGTGGACCAATTCGGAGCGAAAGCAGAGGCGTGACTAACGAATTGGTTCCCGCATGCGAAACATTATTAATATCTAGAGATATACTATCACGAACGGTGCTGTTATTATGCTGGATACAAAAAAAAATGTAAGACGGTTTTTCTAGATTATGAAACGTTCTCGATGATACGTATAAAATCTAAAATGTATGTAATTAGATGATTTAAAAAAAACTTACCGTCTTATGCGTTTTCCGTGACTTGAAAATCTGGAGAAGCGCGATGAAATATTGTTAACATAAAAGTTATTTCTCCAAAGTTATTTATCGAAAACGCGTCCGCCGTGAGGAAAATATATGCTTGTATAAAGAAAACGATCGCTCCACATCTAGTGATGTGATGTTTGCATAATTAAAATAATCTTTGAAACAACTTAACACATCTGTAGACGAACCTTCACAAATTTGTCTAAGTCTGGCAAAATCTAAATCTTTATCTAAAACACTTTCAAACTTACTTAAAATACACTAATTTCTTGCGTCTTCTATCGAACATAGCTGTGCGTGTGTATCTCTCACAACTAGCACTGATTCCTGTAACGATAGCGAAGAATTTTGTAGGTTTTCTAATGCTTGCACTATTCCGAAGTAATTGTTGTGAATAGTTTGTAAATCACTTTTAACCTATTTTGAAATTTTTTTCCGACTTTCTTCGATAGCGGCACTATCTTTCGGATTTAATAATAAAACCACTTTTTTACATCCTCAAAATATTTATGATAGTAAAATGCCGCTCGTAGCCATGTTCCCCATCGTGTCAGAATCGGCTGTGGTGGCTCAGGGGTATGGAGACACAATTCGTGAAATTTCCGAATACGTTTTGGAGATTTCAGGAATACTGCCTTTGTACTCGATATTAACACATCTACATTTGGGTAACATTTACGGATCCGTTCTGCTACAAGATGTAGGGCATGGATTTTAAATGTAATATGTAAAAAGTTACCACACTGTTCCTTAAGAGACCGACCTACAGAAAGCATGGTTGCGGCACCATCTGTCACAAACATTAGGATTTGATCTCTGGAAATTTCAAATTTTTCCAATGTACTTAACACCACTTTTGAAATTACCCGCGCAGTACATTCTTCTATTTGTCTGCTGGCTAATAAAATATATATTGGCGATGGCGATTGATTTGGTTCCATTTTACGCACCATAACATTAAGTACAGATCTTTTTTGCTATCAGTTGTTTCATCCATACTCAACCACACTTTTTTATTTTTCAGATCAGCCTTAATTTTATTTTCTAAATGTACACGAACAGATTTTAAATAACGTCGTAAGTAGGTGCAGCTCGGTAATTCTCCATTGCCATATTTTTCAAGAAATGAAATAAACGAATCATTGCGTAACAAAGTAAACAGCAAATTACACACAACCATCATTGTACACAAATCAAATAAGAACACTTCGTATTTTGTATAGGCACCAGTGTCTCTATCTTTATGTCTTGCGCTATGCACGTGGCATTGCAAATTTGATTTTGTTAAATGGTTTAGATATATATTGCACACTAAACATTTTACATTTACCCCATTGCAAGATAAACTAGGATGGTTCTCAATAAACCTATTGACTAACTTAGATGATAGCGGTTTTTTTACTGTACGCTCCTTCAACATTATTAAATACACAGAATAGACTTTCCAGCTGCTATTATACGTGTACACACGATGACCGTGAACAACATACTAAGTAATCGTATGTGCGATGAGGCACGCGGGAACCAATTCGTTAGTCACGCCTCTGCTTTCGCTCCGGATTGGTCCTACCGAAAGTACGGTAGGTTTGAAGTAACGTCAAGTCGATGTTGATTTGTTTCTTTGACGTTGATGTCACCGTGCACAAAGAATTTCTCCCACCAGGTGAAACAATTAATGGACTATTGTATTCCGACATTATTCGGTGCCGAAGAGAAAACATTCGACGCAAGCGGCCTGCTAAGTGGCGTGACAATTCGTGTATCCTACACCACGACAATGCGCCAACTCACTAGCTCACTTACTGTGCGCCAATTTCTAGCCTCAACGAAGACGGCAGTACTATCCCATACTCCCTACTCCCTAGATCTTGTAATTTTTTCCTGTTTAGGTTCCTAACACTGAAGCTCAAGGGACGCTGTTTTGAGACGACTGAGGAGATACAGACCGAATTGCAGGCAGTATTGGACACATTGACATATGAAGATTTCCTGCACTGTTTCCAGTTAAGGACAAGTCGCTAGTATCGGTGTATTCATGCGGAAAGAGAGAGAACAATTTTTTGTGTTTTCCTCTTTCCGGAAATTTTTGGGTAGCACCTTGTATGTTTATGTAAAGAAAACGCGACTTATGTGGGTGCATATTTGTAATGAACTCTAGTTATTACTATTATAAGGAGATTAAGGTATACAATTAAACATGTACATTTCACAAATCTAAATTTGCTGTCCTAAATCTAAAATTACTTTTTTAAGTATGTATATAAGGAACATAATGTTCTTTTAATCTGAAAGATTATTTAATTAATTGCTTAACCAGCCTTTTCTTAACAATACTTGTTTAAATAAATTCAAAGTAGATAGCGCTTTTAAAGAAAACTAGTTAATAATTTTGACGATGAATGAGTTAAAAATTAAAAATATTTCTCAGTGTGCATATGAGTTCTTTAACAAATTTAAATTAGTTGCCAAAACTAACTATTCTTTATATATTTACCTTTCAATTCAAATAACTTATTAATATTTCAATTTTTAGTTTATTTTAATTCTTTTTAAATTATGAAGTTCAAATGTTAAAGTTTAATAAGTATTTTTTAAAAGTTTATTATATATTATTATATATATTATGTGAAATTAGCATTACACAATTCTTTAGAATATAATTATGTCTATATTGTGATGACTCATCCGATGACGCGTCGCGCGTTATACCTCTGGCGTTTTCTCGAGCGCTCTACCTGCATGGAGAAAAATATTCACATTCATATATAAGCCGTCGAGGAAGGGATGGAGACCATTCAATACCAGAGCTTCGCGGAGTGAACATAAATATAAATACATAAATATGCTTATTGTTAATAGTTAGTTTTATATTGTTATTCGTTTTATTATTAATATAGTGTGTGTCTAAAGTTATCATTAGTTTTATTTAAGAACCCGAAAAGACAAACTTTACAGAGGTGCAGGTGTGTGGTTTTATAAATAATAAACTAAGTAGACAATTAAGTGTTAATTAAGTATTCGTTTAAATAAATATACAGTGAGAAAGTACGTTATTTTAAATATAGTGATGGCCAACAGAATGAAACTGACGGAATTAAAAGTGACTGATTTAAAATGAGAATTAGAAGAGAGGGATGAGGATATAACTGGCAAAAAGGCGATCCTCCAGCAACGGCTGTGTGATGTTGATCCAAGAAGGCGAGGATCCAGAGAATTATGTCTTTCAAGGCGGAGATGCTGACGTGAATTTGCTGTTAATTCAAATGAAGCAAATGGAACAGAATAATCTGGATAGTGCGAAAAATATGGAACAACGACTAATAGATAATGCGCAAATTCAAATGCAACAAATGGAGCAGAAGCATCTGGATAATGCGTAAAGTTCGGAACAACGACTAATAGGCAATTCGCAAACCTTGGAACAGCGTCTAATAGATTCACAAACTCAAATGCAACAAATGGAACAAAGAAACAGCTAGAATCCTCGAGAAATATCTGGAAAAGAAATTACTAGAAAATTCTAGAAACTTCGAAAAAAGTCTGTAACAAGTGGAGAAAGTTCTAGAACAGCGATTAGCGGAAAAATCAAAAGCGTTAAACGAAGAGGTTTTCATAGCTGTAGAGGAGAAAATTGGAGAACATTCTAGACTTTTCTTTCTAGACTTTTTTCTAGACTTTAGATAATAATGACTCAGATGAAATTACCCGCTACCACTAGTCATTCTATTCCCAAGCAGGTCAACGAAGAAGTTATACCACGGCCCATCGAAATAAAAGAAGAACCTGTGACTATCTCGAAGACCAGAATCAAGCCACCAACCTTTGATGGAAAGACGTCATGGGCGACTTACCTGACGCGATTCGAGGCAGCCGCAGAAGCAAACGCATGGTCCTCTGTCGAGAAGGCGACTGCTTTAATCATAGCATTGAGGTGTGATGCTAGTGATATCTTGCAGACATTGCCTCCTGAGGAACGTAAATATTATTCTCGACTCATTAAGCGGTTGGAGATGAGATATGGTCATGCACATTTAGAGCAAGTATACCATATCCAACTGAAGAATCGATCACAAAAGAAATGCGGGAATCTTCATGAATTTGAGGCAGATGTTGCTCGTCTGGTACGACTGGCATATCCAATGGCCCCAGATAATTTCATGTAACACCTAGCTGTCCAAACGTTCATAGATGTTCTACGGGATATTGATACGCAGCAAGCATTAAGGTTGACACGACCGAAAACCTTGATCAATGCTTTGGCGCATGCGCTTGAGTTTGAGACTGCAAACTGGTTATATGGAGACTGGTTATATAATCCACACCGTCGACGGGCCTATCTCCAAAAATTCAAAAGAATTGGGAGGGGCTATACGAGGTGTTGAAGCGGATTAACGATGTGATATACCGCATCAGGCGAACACCTCATACTAAGCCAATAGTCGTACATTTTAATCGGTTAGCCCCATACTCTGGAGACAATAATGACGAAGCCGCTGACTTGCGCCGATTGGATAGCCAATACCAGGAACTAACCTTCGAAGACTTTATGAAAGAGTATTCTGGTTCGAGAAAAGCTCGATTTGGGGTGACCGTCGAGAAACAGCAAAATTTGTTTACGGTGCCGCCAGGCTACGCGCTTGCTCATTGCGTAGCCCGGGATCTGCGAATGGCCAAAGGAATTGCCAGGGAATTTAAAGAGAGATTTGGCGGAATCGAAACATTAAGGCAGCAGGGACCCGCAATTGGGAAGAGTCTCCAAATAATAAATGAAGAACAGCCCATATTTTATTTGGTCACGAAAGAACTGTCAAACCTGAAGCCAACCTATCGTGCCTTATGGGAGGCCCTGGTCCACTAACGCGAACAAATGTTACAACAAGATATTTTGAAATTAGCAGTTCCAAAATTGGGTTGTGGATTGGACCGCCTCGACTGGAGAATTGTAAGGAGCATGTTAGAAGTAATATTCCAACATACTGGTATGGAAATTCTGGTATGCAGTTACCGGCTTGCATATTCCTGTACATCCAGGCAAGATAAGACCGTGGACTGTTATTTCGATATGACGTCACAATGTAACAAAGGCCCTACCTGTCGATTTCGCCATCGTTTGAGGGAACCAAAGCATGGCATGTTTCGGGACGAAACTTCATTTTTAAGAAGGGGGCAATGTGATGGCTCATCCAACGACGCGTCGCGCGTCATACCTCTGGCAGTTTCTCGAGCATTCTGCATGCATCGAGAAAACATAAGCCACGATATAAAAGCCGTCGAAGAAGGGATTGGACCATTCCATACCGAATCATCGCGGATTAAAGTTACATAAATATAAATACATAAATGTACTTATTGTTAGTAGTTAAGTTTTATATTGTTATACGTTTTATTATTAATATAGTGTGTGTCTAAAGTTATCGATAGTTTTATTTAAGAACCCGAAAAGACAAACTTTACAATATTAGTAGATTCAAAATATTATTTGTATTTCAAAACAATTGAAATAGACTGTGATAGTTTATTATATACTACTAATGATTTTTCAATTATATACTCTAACTTATATCTATTTCTAATGTTTATAAAATTCTGATTTATTTTTGGTTAAAATTTTCTTTTTAAATGTGAAAATTGTCTTTATATATTCAACTTATTTTTCTGGTGTTTATTCTTCTATTTAATGTTCGACGATGTTCCTTTGTTGATTAAGATTCGCTTCTTAATATTTCCTTTGTTTACTTAAAATTCTGAATAATCCTTTACAGTTCGTTTCTTCAATAGAATTCTCGTAAAAAAATTAATATTACGTCACTTAATATTTCATCATATTTATATTTCTTCTTATATTATAATTATTACATTTACTTTCTTTCAACATTCAATCTTCATATAATAAGGAATATCTGATTCCAGTTTTAAATATTATTCCAATCTATTATCTTTTTAAAAATCGATATTAATTTTTTTACAACTTAATAGTATAATTTTAGAAATTATAAAACTATTGGAAATTACTGAAAAATTATCTTACTTAAAATATGATCCCAAGGTATAAAAAATTAGAACAATTTCTCTAGTGAGTAATTTTTCCCAAAATCTTTTAGATGATGTATTTAAGTAGTCTGCTATTTATTTACAAAAATATATGTAGATTACCTATAAATTATGCCTATGGAAATGAATCACAAGAACAACTACGAGGAATGCCTTTTATATTTCTGGAATAGGCAATTCTGGTGTTGCCATCTGACAACCGATGTCTCTATTGTAAAGTTTGACATTTTTGACCTACAGGTGCTATTTATGTTGTTTACAGTGACTTAAAAAAATAATCTCGGCTTAAAAATGGAATTAACTCGTGACCATTTCAGTGTGATTGTTTTTTACAAAGTTCGACGTGGATTATCACAACAATGCATCGATGAAAAATTTATTCGACTTTTGGCGATGAATAACGATAAAAAAACCAGCGTACAAGGGTAAGCTGAAAAATTCGGTAACTATGAGATGGCGCTATGTAAAAGCAATCTTTGACGCTATTGTGTAGCTTGATGTTTCAAACTTCATGTCGATCAAGTAGTTTGTTGTGTATACTCGTTCAAAGCAGAGTACTTTTGTCGCTTCTTAAAAATGGACAATATCTAAATTTGCGCAGTGACTAAATACCAGTGGAAAAAGTATTCTTGGACTAGAGGAATTCATGTTGATATGGTAAATGTATTAGGAGAGAAAGCTCCTTGTTTTAAGACTGTTTTCACATGGGTGAACCAATTTAAAAAAGGTCGTACGAGCGTAAATGACGATCTCCGTTCTGGACCATCCTAAAACAGCCACTTCTGCACAAAGTGTGCAAAAAGTTTTGAAATTTGTGGATGCTGATCGCCGATACACATTGCAAGATATTGCTGAGGCTACACGCATCTCCAGAGAACGGGTGACGTACATTTTAAATGTTAAATTAGACATGTCTAAGCGGTGTGCTAGATGGGTGCCGCGTTTACTAACAACACACTAAAAACTCAAACGCGTGAAGTGTTCTACAGCCATTTTGGAGCAGTTTCGGCAAAATTCAACAGATTTCTTGCACAAATTTGTGACGTGCGATGAAAGTTGGGTCCATCACTACACACCAGAAAATAAACAGCAATAAAAACAGTGAACTAAACGTGGTGAACCGGCTCCAAAAAAGGCCAAAGTCAGTCTATCGGCAGGAAAGGTGATGGCTTCCGTTTTCTGGGATACGAAGGGAATCTTGCTTATCGACTACCTGCCAAAGGCCAAACGATTAATGCACTATATAAACTTTTGAATCGATTGAAGGCAGCTATCGTCGAAAAAAGCATCCCCCTCGCTGGATTTAGCTTCATCGGACTATCATCTGTTCCCCAAACTGAAGAAACACCTCGGCGGTATGAGATTTGCTTCGGATGAGGAGGTGATAGCTGCAGTTGACCACTATTTTGAGGAGCTCGAGGGAAATGAGTACTGTGAAAGCATAAAGAAACTTGAGCATAGACTAAATAAATGTATTGATCTTGAGGGAGGTTATGTCGAAAGATAAAACACATTTCACTGAAATATTGTTTTTTATTATACTTTAGTTGCCGAATTTTCAGCTTACCCTCGTATATCGGGGGTATACTGAATTCAATCGTGGCCGTGCTTTGCTCATTGACGAATTCCGTGAAGGTCGTCGAAAATCGGTTGTTGTTCCGAAAAACATTACTGCTGTACGTGAACTGATATTGTAAGTGATATTGTAATGTGACTTACCGTGAGATAGGGGTATACTTGGGCATTGGGGTCCCGCATAATTTTACAATCGCTCAAAAAATGGTCGAAAGAAATGCTAAAAAATATGATCGGGGTGTTTCAAACCATGTCTATGACATCGTAGCAGTTGACGAATCATGGATCTACGCGAATGAGTCGCAGTTGCCTGTATGTATCTTTCAAGATAAGCCAAATACCACAAAATTTGTTCGCGCACAAAGCACTTCGACGCAAATGTTGTTTCTTCGGAAAACCGGACATGTGGCAATTGTACCATTAGTGCAACGTCGTACAGTCAATTCTGAATTGTATATAAGCATTTGTTTGCCATAATCATTCATAAAAATAAGGGAAACCAATCGCCGAAGATGGATGATTCTCCACCAGGACAATACGAGCTCTTACAGATCGGCTCAAATAAGAGAGTTTTTGACAACTTAAAAAGTGGAATTGTTGGGTCATCCGCCGTACAGTCCTGATTTGGCACCAAATGACTTCTTTCTATTCCCGCAAATCAAAAATAAATAATGAGGTCAACGTTTTTCGACGCCCGAAGAAACGGTTCATGCTCTCAAAATACATGTTTTGAAGATACCTCAATCGGAGCAGAAGAAGTGCTTCGAAAATTGGCTCAAGCTCATGCAAAAGTGTATTGATCTTTTGAAAAACAATAAAGTCATTTACGATGATTAATTTAGTTTCTGTTCTCTATTCCCGAAATATAAAATGCATCCCTCATATTTACTGCATTTGAAAATAATCTCATTTGTCTTCAATGCATAGATTGTAATATACATCAAGTTTATAAAAATAATATTTAGATTTAGTATCAAAATGTTACTTCGTGTCTGCTTTAATTCCTTCGCCTGTGATAAAATGATGTCTTCGCAGTATTTTTTAAGATTTGAAATTAAAGTAGTTAGAGGCATGTTAAGGTTATGGTGCGTGATGTTTCTGAACAAAATAGCAGCTTTAAACCTTTAATAGCAGCTTGTAGATAAGTTACATGTATGTATTAAGATTTTCTGTGATTTTTCTTTAATGATATCTCACAATTTATCCATAAAATTGGTAGTGTTTCTTTCTTTAAAATCACCAGTGATTCCTTTCTTCAATTGGTTTTCGTAGACTTCCCTCACTCAGTGTTTGCGATTCCGTGAACTCCATTTTCCATAAGGAATTATAATAGAACACCATCGCTTTATTATCGGCAACGATCGATAGTAAAATTTCTTCTCTATCCTTCTTTAGCCCGAAGAAGTTTCGGTAGCTTAGTTAAACTTTGTACACTCCTAAATTATTGTGGAAATTAGGATTTGTCTAATGCTCGTACCAAATCAACAGCACTCGACAATGGCTGTCAATATTTCTACAAAATGGTCGGGTCTTGCTTCATCTTCTATGAATATTTTCCGAATTTTTTTTTCAATTTTTAACAATAGGAAGCACAAAATCCTTCAGAAAAATTATCCCGAAGGGTGTTTAATTTGGGAAGGTTTTGCAGTAACTCTTGTGATAATTACTCAAATTATCGCTTTCAAAATTTAACTTAGTTGTGTTAAGAAGTATTTGGACCACATATTTGCATATTGATACGTTATTTCGTGTGTCTTATACCGGGAATTCATGGCACATGATACGTATATCTTACGTTTAACGTGCTTCTATGAGAAATCGAATAGCAGTGCGCAAATTTAATATTTTTCAATCGATTTATATTACGATTAGATCAGGTCAGCTTATAGTTTATTTCAAATTATAAGAATATAACTTTGAACGGCTATAATGCTTTTATTTCACCACCTGCGGCAATAACTACCTGGCCGCTCAATACGATTATCTTTTACGCAAACAAACAGCTGAGGTCCGTAATGACAAAATTTAAGTAAATTGTAATTACTGCAATTTAGATGAAATAAAATTTAATAATAATATAAGTACCAACAGTTGTTAATTTGAATACATAGTTATTATATATAGTTAAATAGTCATTAAATTACAATTTAGATGAAATAAGTGCTTATATTTATTAAACAAAATTTAAGTGAATATAGTTAGGAGACTTGGTATATATTACATCTAATATTGAGTCTATTTATCATTTATTGTTAATCTTTACTGCTGTATACATATTTGATTTTTTTCTCTTTACTCAACGAACATGTGGCGACCTTTTGCTGAAAGTGTTAGTGACTATGATGTGGATAGTGGTAATACTGTTGGAGCACGACAGAGAAAGCATATATCAGAAAATGCAAAACAGATAATTTTCAATGTCTATCATACCCTGATGGAAGAAAATAACGAACTACAAACACAGAACATTCAACGAACGTCGCAATTAACCAAAGTGCCTTTTGGAACAATATATAAAATAATTAAGAATAACGCAGGGCCTCGAAAGCAAAGAAGTGACAAAGGAGCACCGAGAAAAATTGAAGAGTATGAAATTGATACTATTAGGCAGCAAGTATACTCCTTCTACAGAGGAAATGTTGTATCTACACTTGACTGCTTACATAAAAGAATCAGTGATGAGCCTATGAATATTCAGTGTTCTAAACCAACCTTGTGGCGGACGCTAAAGAAAGTTGGTTTTAAGTTTGGCACTATAGACAAACTGGAAAGCCCGAGGTTACAGAAACTTAGATATGACTACTTAACGGCAATTAGAAGGTATAGACAGGAAGAATGATTCATATGTTATTTAGACGAGACGTGGTATGACACCCATGACACAATTTGCAAAGGTTGGGTCGATAGTTCAAGTATGTGTCAGTTGGACGCGCCGGTTTCGGGAGGGAAGGGAATAACACAGGTCTACAGTGATTTTGATGTTTGAATGCTGTTTGCTAATTTGTATAAGGTGTCCCAACAGGAACTTGGCGATTTAAATTCCAAATAACATGCGTAGTATTTAGAAATTCAACGATTTATTAACGTAAACATAAAATAGAAACCCTAAAATTATATGTGGAACAAGATATCGGATAAATGTCCACCGTGACTTCTATTGCACACAGCGATTCTTTTTTTACAATTTTCAATGACTTTATCACACATATGCAAGTTAATCTCGCCAATAGCCGCACGAATGTTATTTTTTAATTCATCAATTGTCTGTGGATTATTTGTGTAGACTTGATCCTTAAGGAAACCCCAAAGGAAAAAGTCCAGCGGTGTTATGTCGCAGGATCTTGCAGGCCAATCCACGTCACCATTACGAGAAATCACACGGCGAGGGAATTTCTCCTGCAGTAAATTTAGAGTTTCCCTGGCAGTGTGACAAGTGGCCCCATCTTGTTGAAAGTAAAGATTGCTGAGGTCCATATCTTCCAAACGAGGCCATAGAAAGTTATTCAACATCTGTCGATACCGCTCCCCATTTACAGTTTCTGCTTCTCCATTCTCATTTTCAAAAAAGTAAGGTCCAAGAACACCATTGGCCGAGAAACCGTACCATACAGTGACACGTAGTGGGTGCATGGGTTTTTCAATAATCTCTCGAGGATTTTCACGCCCCCAAATGCGGCAGTTTTGTTTATTTACGCAACCCCCTATGTGAAATTGGGCTTCGTCACTGAATATGATTCGCTTACAGAATTCGTCATCAAAATCAGTTTGCTCCAAAATCCAATTGGCAAAGATACGGCGGTGGTGATGGTCCCTGGGCTTCAATTCTTGTGTTAACTGGATCTTGTATGCGTGTAGCCGAAGGTCTTTTGTTAAAATTCGTTGCAGAGATGATCTTGAGATGGCCAATTGCTGTGACCGATGACGAATTGAGGTTTTTGGACTTTCGGTAACACTTTCATTCACCATAGCGATATTTTCAACTGACCGAACGTTACGAGGACGTAGTGGTGTCTTTACATCGAGAACAGATCCAGTTCGCTCAAATTTTGCCATTAAATTTCTAATTGCCGTATTGCTGGGAATATGATTCTGATGAAAAACAACGCGTAGTCGACGAATTGTGTTCGTAATGGAACGACCATATTCATAATAAATTTGAACAATTTGGATACATTCTTTTGTCGTGAAACGTTGCATGATGACTTTTACAAGTTTATAGATGACGTATACCAAATATTAGGTTGCTAAGTTACCTTATTTGAAAATAATGTGAAATTTAAATCGCCAAGTTCCTATTGGGACACCTTTTATATGTTTGGGGACACTTATTCCAAAAAACGCCATATTTTTGCTCTATCATGTAAATTTTTTTTATAGCGCTCTATATATTAAAAATGTTAATTTATTAATATACATACCTATGGCAAGAATATGTTTGTTCCATGTTAGGCATGATTTTTAAATGAATTGATATTTATAATTAAATGTGATTTGGCAACACTGGTTAATATTAGATTTCTCAGCAAAGCAACAGAGTCGGCGCAGAAGCGTCAATACAACGTTGAAACCTGCTTATGTGCAGTTTGGTTGTGCTAGTCGTCATGCTACTGTGTCCGCGCGCTTGTTGTCTTCGTTGTTGCGTATTTTAAGTGTTCTAGAAAGTATAAATATGGAAAGAAGACATTGTGTGAACAATCCGAATAACTTTTGTTATATCTGTGGTAGTTATGTCGTAGTAAAGCAGAGGCAAACTATAACTTCGTTTGTGAAAAATGTATACCACGCTTATTTTGGTGTAAAAATTGGCGATCAAGACAAGTCCTGGGCTCCTCATACTGTTTGTTTCGTTTGCGTTGAAGCATTAAGAAAATGGCAAAAAGGTAGGAAGAAATGTTTAAGCTTTGGTGTTCCTATGGTATGGCGAGAGCCTAGAAATCACAGTGATGATTGTTATTTTTGTTCGTGTAATGTTCAAGGATTCAACAGAAAAAATAAGAAACAAATTGTGTATCCCAATCTTGACTCTGCTATTCGACCAGTTCCTCATGGACCAGATGTACCGATACCTACCGCCCCAAAAGCACAAGAAAACGTCATATCGTCAGAATCAGAGGAATCTAATTGCGACCCAGATGACTCAGATTTCACACCAGATTTCAGAGAGCCCGAAGTGTTTAACCAGAGCGAACTAAATGATTTAATTAGAGATTTGCACCTTCCAAAGGATGCATCCGAATTGTTAGCCTCCCGACTTCATGAGAAACATTTACTGGCACCTGGCGTCACATCAAGCTTTTACCGTGATCGCGAAAAAGAGTTATGTCAATATTTTACTCAAGACGGACTACGGCTAGTGTATTGCAACAATATTCCTGAATTAATTTCAAAATTAGGGCCGTATGTAAAAGAAGAATGGCGCCTGTTTATTGACTCAAGTAAGCGTAGTTTAAAAGGCGTTTTATTGCACAATGGTAACAGCTGGCCTCGGTTCCCGTTGCCCATTCGGTACATTTAATGGAAACGTATGAAAATTTTGAACTTCTTTTAAAGAAAATAAACTACCAAGAACATCAGTGGATGCTTTGTGGTGACCTTAAAGTGCTGTGCATGCTAGTAGGACAACAAGGAGGTTATACAAAATTTCCATGCTTTATTTGTGAGTGGGATAGTCGAGCAAGGGATAGACATTGGACTCAAATAGAATGGCCCTCTAGAACAACCCTTACACCTGGTAGCAAAAATGTATTAAGAGATAGCTTGGTTGACCCCAAAAAAGTTTTACTGCCTCCTCTCCATATCAAACTTGGCTTGATGAAGCAGTTTGTTAAAGCCCTAGACAAAAATGGACAGTGTTTTAATTATTTGTGCGAGACATTTCCAGCCTTATCCGATGCCAAGTTAAAAGAAGGTATTTTTGTTGGGCCGCAGATAAGAACATTATGCAAAGACAAGGATTTTCAAAACACAATGACCAATGTCGAGAAAAGCGCCTGGGTTTCATTTAAAGAAGTAATTGATAAGTTTCTTGGGAACTCTAAGGACGAAAACTACGAAAATATTGTTCAAAATATGTTACAACACTTTCATCGTCTAGGTTGTAATATGAGTTTGAAATTGCATTTCCTGTTTTCACACTTGAACTATTTTCCTGAAAATCTTGGAGCAGTAAGCGAAGAACAGGGAGAGAGGTTTCACCAAGACATTAAGGAAATGGAACGGCGATACCAAGGCAGATGGAGCATAACGATGATGGCGGACTACTGCTGGATGTTAAAACGGGATATGCCCTTAAAAACATACAACCGAATGTCCGGACAACGCAGCTTTCTGGCAAAAAGACAAAGATTTCACTTAAAAAAGACTGAGTGAAGTATTTTTTTCCACTTTTTTAACTTGTATTCCACCTTTTTACTCAATAAACAAATAAATTTTTTTAGAAATATCGTTTTTTTCATTTAATATTTGCAAAAAACCTTACGTGATACAAATAAATGCATAGAATTTTTCAAATTAGCCTACCAAAATTATATAAAACAAGTTTTCAAAATAAAAACATCTGTCAAAAAGTTTAATTTTGTAGACCTGTGTCATCATTCTTCATGCTGGGTCAGAAAAAGGATGGATCGGACAGCCGCTATTGGCTGCTAAAAATGTTAAATCCTCAAGTTTAGATTACCATGAAGATATGACCTCATCTTTATTTGAAGAATGGTTTTGTGACACTTTGCTGCCAAATTTACCAAAAGATAGTGTGATAGTGATGTACAGCGCTCCATATCATTCTCGACGGCAAACCAAAGTTCCTACAAAATGTAATAATAAGAATGATATTAAAACATTTTTAGAAGCAAATGATTTATATTTTGAGGACATACAATTTTGCGTTTACCACCATACCATTGCATTTTCAATCCCATTGAATTGATATGGGCCCAACTGAAAAATACCATAAGACGAACAAATCAAACACCAACATTTAGTGAAAGCTGTGTAACACACATAAAATTGCTATGGAACATATAACTGCTGTAAATTGGAAAAATGCTGTTAAACACGCAATAGCAAAAGAGGACGAATATATGCCCATGTACAAAATAGTAGCACCTTTGATTATAAATTTGCAATACGATTAGACACAAACACCGATTTGCAAGACGACTCAATCACAGATGATTTATGAAATGCGGTGACACATAAAAATTTTATTGTGTATTACAAATAAATTAGCTTTGTATATCTATATGTATCCACTACACATGTTGCCACACGATTTGTAATTTTTTCTTTGTATATAAACCCAATGTACAGATATTTTTTATTATATACCTGAAATTAACATCGTTTCATTATTATATTATAGGGCCCTAATTTATAGTCAATACGGCCCCTAGATTCATACGTTGCAAATAGGTTAACCGTACCCGTTTAATAAGGAGACCAGGTATAATAATTATCATCACAGAAGGTGGTGCAATAAAAGCATTAGAGCCGTTCAAAGTTATATTCTTATAATTTGAAATAAACTATACATAAGTATTCATATTTTTGATCGTACGTTTTAATATTGGTTTTGTTCTTAAAGCAATTTCTTGCAGTTGCCAAAGTTTTATTACAGTTAATTAGTTAAATATAATACTGATTAAGATTGACAACGAGTCTATGAGTAATTGTTGTTATACACCTAGTCAAATATGTTTAACGGTTACCAACCGGAGGTGAGCGCTTCGAGGAACAGGGCTATTAATATCTATAAATAGTATCCATAATATATTGATAAATTGTCAGTGTACTAAATTGGTATCATAAACTAACATTACATCTGAACGTGTTAAATTGTAAAACCACAATTTGTACAAGAAAGAAATTCTCACGTTTCCAGGTATAGAAACTCTAGTGATATTTTAATTAATTATTTACTTTATTTTTGGGACTACATATTGTTTTGAGAACATTTAACATACTTATCGAAGTTGCTTCAAATTTACATGTATATACTTTCTTTTTGCGTTAATATTTATAACTAAAGCTGGAAATTATATGCACACGAAAACTATATTATATGCGCATACGTGTTTTAAAAATTCATATGAAGTTTAAGTGGTAATCACACAACTAAATTATTGTCAAAATATTAAATAATGTCAATTTAATTTAGAAATATCACAAATATGTACTATATCAACATTTTTTCGAAAATTTACTGGATATTCTATTAAGATCATTAAAGATCTCGTTTTTCTCTAGAACTTGTGTTAATTTAATTTTGAATTGCTCTACTAAGGTACCTCTCACTTTAAAAATTTTATTCTTGAAACTTTGAATCAATTGTCTCGATTCACTGAGTTCAAAACCTTGAATTTCTTGTTTTCGTAGTGTTTCACTAATAAAACCATAGTTCGCTTTGATCAAAACTAACACTTGGCGTATTTGCGGTTTATTTGGTATATTTTGCAATTCCTATCGAGTCGTTTGAAAAAGAGAGAATTAATTTTCTTATCTGTCCAAAGTTATCTGCATAAAATACAACGGCATCAAGTCACGTGTCCCATCTTGTTATTATGGGTTATGGTGGCAGTGCCAGACCAGGTAACTTATCTTTGTATGCTTGAACCCACAGCGATGGTTTAATAAATACTTCTTTTGTCAAATTGATCAATGAATTAATACTCGTATCTGGAAATGTGTAACGTATTTCTTCTGCTACTTTGTTAACAGCATGGTCCAAATATGTTACGTGCATCAGATTCGGGTAAAAAATCTTCAAATTCTGTGCTCATTTCACCATATATGTCGCAGCATCCGATAACACCAGTAATATCTTGTCACTTGGAACGGTATTCGGCAAATAAAATCTCATTAAACTATCGTTTATAAATCTTGTTATAGTAGTTATAATATTTGGTATACTATTTGATTTCTTCACTTCTTCTATACCAATTAAAAAGGATTGGCAGGCGTAATTTTTATTTAGTTGGCAATATAGCGCCCACAACTGTCTGTTGTCTCATCGACCACGAAATAAATATAATTTTCACCTATTGTTTCCTTAAGTTTCATCATAGTTTCCTCAAACAGTAGATTAGTATACTTTTTTCTTGTAGTTTAGCGACTAGGAACTGACAGTTTCGTATACTTCTCTAAAAAAAATTTAAACGTTGAATTATCCAACTTTGAAAGTGGAATGTTTGCACTTAAGAAGGCGTTACACAAGTCATAGTAGAAACTATTCTGTTCTATATTTTTACTTGTTGATGTAAACGATTGATTTAGAGCAGCTTGTAGTACATTTTTAAATCTCGTGATATTTCTTTTATGCAAATCAGTTCTTACATGCTGCGTTAATTGAATTTTTTTGTCGCATCGAATCTACAATAATTAATTGCAGATATTAAAATATGAAATTAATCATAAACAAATATAAACTTGCAATTTTACTGCAACACCCTACCATTATCTACACAAACTTCAGGATAATCCAGATCCAGATCGACACATGTGAATATGATTTCGACATATCAAAAATAACAAGATAAAAAATTAGGTGTACATATACTTTCGAGAACTAACTAAACACAACTGATTGCTCGTACATTCACTGAAACTTCCCCGACTTGATAAACACAAATCTGGGAATTCTCATTGTACAAAATGCTCATGCAGAATGCTAGTGTAATTTTGATATATTATGAATAAATGGTTTTACATATTTTTTACGGTGCACTTTAGAAATAAATTATAAAATATGAACAAATATGCAATTTTATATGAAATATGCTCAAAGCAGTATAGTAGTCGCAAATGCTTTCTTTTTACGTGATCCGTATAGATCTGCAAGAATTTCGCTGAACATATCATAAATAAAAAGCATGCATTTTCATATAATTACAGCTTTATTATAACTCTTGGTTGACAACATTGTAAACTTTTAATTTGAGATTTTTAATCCTTCCTATTTAAGTACACTTAATCAGTATTTTGACGACGATATAATATTATCGTTTATTAAAGCTTTTTTAATCCTAAGATGCGTAAACCGGGCCTAGTAGGTTCGGAGTAATATTTGATTGCTCACAATTTGTATTAAATAATCTTAAATTAATCCAGCGCTCTGATATGGTTTAAACAGGTATCATTCAACAGGTCAATAATTTTTATTTTTTTAAAGCAATTTTTTTGTATTAACGTAACTAGATTTTCCGTCTGACTTCATGAGTACAGCAATCCAGTTTCTATTGTCTGAGGCTGAGGTTATCCATACTATTAAGGGGCTAAGAAACTCGTTAACTACTGGTGATGATGCTATTCCTCATCTTTTAGTGAAGGATTGTGCATATATTTTTGTTGATTTTTTATGCAAGATTTTCAATTCGCCTATTCGAACGTCTGTTTCCCGACTCTTAAGAAAATTGCTAAAATATCACCAATTTTGACGAAAGGTGATAATTCCGATATTCGGAATTATAGACCTGTTGCTGTTATCTCTACTTACGCGAAAGTTTTCGAAATATTGATTTATAAACATATATCTTATGGAACTGGACCACATGCTTCTGTTGCATAACATGGGTTTATGTCACGACGGTCTACTGCAACTAATTTAGTACTCATATCTTAGGAAATAGCTCAGACCGTTGATGCTGGAGATTATTTACACGAACTTTTCCCGTACATTTGATTAATTGATCAAGATCCTTTGGCCTTGGTAGATCGTTGCTGAGATTATTTCTTGTCTTGTGTATCCAATAGAATTGATTATGTTTATTACAATTGGTTCAGATCCTAACTCTTCCGTTCTACTTCGGTAGTACCGCACTGGTCAAACCTTGGCCCACTTTTATTTAACATCTTCATCGGCGACTTTATTAAATCTATCGACTGTTCTGTATTGACCTATAATAGTGATATTAAGATTTATCATTGATTGACAGGATTGACTTATTTACTGATGTTAATTTCTTGTAAACCAATTTTGACAAAATTTATGACTGGTGTTTATGTAATAATTTAAAATTGAAGACAGATAGGTGCCTGCTGGTATCTAGAAAAATTACTAGAATTGAGCCGCGCTACATAATTAATAATGTTCAGATTACACGTCAGTCTTCGATTAAAGACTTGCAGACAACTGCTGCTTCCAGATCTCTTGGATTCATTGCACATACTAATATTGTTATGTGGAGTTCGACTGCTGTATATTTTCAGTGTAGCATATAATCATTGTAAACCGATTGTTCTAATTTAATTTCTTAAAATTATCCTAGCTGTAATTCATACATTCATACATTTTTTTCTGGTATATAAATTCAGATATATAAATTCAATGATATATGTAGTTTTTGTATACACTATTCATTAATTCTGTGGCTTGAAAGCCTATGTAGATTCCTGTCTGCATTATTTTTAGTATTACAGATTTTGATGCTGATGTTTTTTAACATATTTTTGTGGGTTGTTGATTTATTTTGCTGTTAATAAATTTTCTATTGTTATTGTTTTACATTTGTTGTTTTATTGTTATGATAACAACGATATACGTAGATACCTATGATTTAGTCAAGATACCGTCTGCAGTGTCAATGTTCACTGTAACGGCTAAAGAGTTTAAACATGGTGGCGCCTACAAAGAAAAGTACTCTTCCCTCCGTTCGCCTCTAAACTGAGTTGGGTCTTTAATCGAAGATCTCCGGGGCAATCATGTTATTGGGTAAGGTGTTAAATTGTGAGTAGGTATTACGGTGAGTACGCGGGCGGGGAACTATTGCTCGGGGGGGCATATTGCAGTATTTCAATAACATTGAGTCTGTTAAGACTCTTTTCTTTGCTTATGTTATTTCTTAGATAGAATATGCGGGGATGGAAGCAATACTACGGTGTTCAGAGTAATCTTTTATAGTGGAATTAATTATGAGTTATCTGAGCGACATGGCGTCGTCTCACTCTCAGAAAAGAGAAAGACACACAAAATATCTAACTTCCTTGATATATGAATTATATCTAATCTCTAGGGAGATCTATTGAAAAAATAATAGTAATAGTAACCTTGTACATGTGCATACATATATCGGGACTGGTGCTCTTATTTTGCTTTTTTTGGTGGTTAATTTTGTGATTTTATTGGTGAAAATTATATCATTGTGTAGAGTGTTGAATTTGCTCCCGTGTGGTGAGCTTGTTGTGAGAGTATCTATTGTTTTCTGCCTGGCCGCTATTACGGTGAAATTGTCTATATATTGGCATCTGTTGTAAGTTTTTATTAATTTTTCTTTTTGAATTGTTTTTGTCATTCATTCTCTAACTTTAACATTTTTCTTATACCTTCTTTTTGCGTTTTTCTTTGTCTTTACTTCTGTTTACTTTTATTGCCTATTGTTTCTGTGGCAGTTGTCTCCATTGTCCGTCAATATAGCAAATCTTTACCGATTTACCTTTGTTGCTATAGCAGTACCCAACCGTTGCCTATTTTTTCCATTGTATTGTTTTTTTGTGTTAGTCTCCGCGACGGTCACCGCAGGCGTGAAATTTGTGTCCCCGTTTGATCCCGAAAGATTTGTTTATTTTGCAGTTTTTTTAATTATTAAAATGCCTTCTTGTGTTTGCTGTAAAGCGGTTGATGAGCCGCACAAGTTCGTTAATTGTTGTAACTGCTACAGAGCTTTCAAGATTCATTGTGTTGACGTTTCGACTGCGGAAGCTCGTAAAATTCATACTAAATCGGGTATGTCATGGACCTGTAAGAGCTGTTTACAGTTTGGTAACGATTTCAATGGTCTAAAGTCTGTCATCGTATCTCTTCAGGAAGATATAAAGATTTTAAAGCAATCGCTGTCTAATTCGAACTCTTCTAATACTGTTTCTCTACTTGATACTGAACGGATCATACAGGAAATATCTGATCGTGATCAACGTAAAAGTAATGTTGTTATATTTGGTTCTTCAGAGGCAGCTTGCAATAGCAATAGTGAGCAGGTTGCTCTGGATGCTTGCATGGTTAATGATCTCTGTTCTGCGATACAGATAAGTGATACGAGTGTGAAGGTTTCGAGACTGGGTAAATTCGATGCATGTGTTACCAATCGTCGTAGACCCATTAAAGTGTGCTTTTCTTCTGAGAATACTGTTCGTACGGTGTTGAGAAATATTTCTAAATTAAGAGCTATGCCAAGATTTTCTACATTCTCAATTTATAGAGACCGTACTCCGATGCAGCTGCAGATTTACAGGGATGTCAAGGCGGAGCTCAACAGTCGATTGAGCAGTGGTGAATCAAACTTAAAAATTAAATTAGCATTAAACAGATGTTTAATCTGTTTAATGTTAATAATTTCAAACTTTTACACTCTTGTAATAAGGGTAAAAGGCTTGACTTCTTAGAAATTTTAGAAATAAAAAAAGCCATAAATCTCAACAGACAGGTCACAAACACGCAATTGGATTTTTCAAATACCCCCACAATCGATACTGTAATAAAACTTTTAAAAAATAAGCCATAAATATTGGTAGGAGTATTCTTTTCACTTAGTTTACATGACTCTTTGAGAATGACTGTATAAGTTGAAACATATGTCAGATATATTTTAAATACATTTTGTGAAACAAATATACCAAGTGTTTTATTTAGTAAATTATTAATCATGTTTCACCAAGAGCCAACCGTGAATTCTATACATTATATAAATTTTCTTATGTTCACTCTATGAGTAGCGATTTCACTTACATTCAAGAGAACACTAATTATACTCCTTTTACATTAGCATCTGTAACTGAAGACGAAGTACTTAGTATTATGGCAGAATTCACGCAAAAAAATATTGCGGGTGATGATTCAATTCCCAGTTCTATCTTGCATGATGCACGATTTGCCCTTGCAAAACCGCTAACTTTTATTATTAACATGGCAATTCGAAGTTCTACTTTCCCGACTATCTGGAAGCGAGCGAGAATAAGTCCAGTATTCAAAAAGGGCGACAATGCGCATGTTGACAACTATAGACCTATATCAATATTATCGAATTTTTCTAAGGTATTTGAAAGTGTAATTTGTTCCTGTCTGCACCACAACACCAAATCCTACATTTCTCCATTTCAACACGGCTTCATGGGGGGAAGATCGACAGTGACGAATCTTGTGACTATTTGTCAGTTTATTAGTGAGCATCTCGATACTCGTGGTCAAGTTGATGTCATATATACGGACTTCAGTAGTGCCTTTGATGTGATTGACCATGGAATTTTACTTACGAAAGACTTCATTATGTCTTCGACAACGGTTATAAATCCTTTGAATTCTCTCCTCTAACTGGAGCCCCACAGGGTTCAAATTTGGGTCCTCTCCTATTTATCTTGTTTTTAAATGATTTATTATCGTCTCTGTCTTGTCCACTACTTGCCTATGCAGATGATCTGAAAATATGTTCCTCCATTAAAGCATGGGACGACGTGTTGTATTTGCAGGCGAATTTGAACACTCTCTCCAAATGGTGCTCCAACTGTAAATTGGGATTGAACATCAAGAAATGCTGCTACGTCTCTTATACAAAAAAAGTGAATTTTATTGACTCCAGTTATTTTATAAATGATTCAATACTTAATAAGGTTGATAACATAAAGGACCTTGGTGTTTCGTTCGACTCTGGCTTAAAGTTTGTGCCACATACCAATAACATGTGTGTTGCTGCTTCGAAGACATTAGGTTTTGTTCTGCGTACCTGCAAACTCTTCTCTTCTATGTCTTTATTCAGTACTATGTACTATAGTTTTCTCCTCAGTAAGTTAGAGTATGCTTCTCCTGTTTGGTCGCCTCATTATATTTATCTTCAGTTATCTATTGAAAAAATACAACATCGTTTTTTAAAGTATTTATCATTTAAAATTGATGGCATCTATCCCGAGCGAAATACGGACTACAATTTGCTACTTGGAAGATATGGTTTACAATCGTTAACCCATCGACGAGATACTCTGAGAGCGAGATTTGTGTGGAAGATTGTTCGTCGTACCATTGATTGTCCCTATTTACTTTCCTCTATCAACTTTCACGTTCCTCGTATATCCTCTCGTTCCTCTCCTACCTTTGCTTTACCTTTTTCTAGGACTAACTTGTTGCAGAGCTCTCCGCTAGTGACCATGTGCCGAATTGCTGAGGTGTTTTATGAAGACATTTTTTTCAATTCCATAGCATAGAGAACAAAAAGACTAAGATTAAATCGTTTTTTATTTTTTTATGTGTTACATACGTATATGTATTTCTTTATGTTTATTTTTAAATATAATTATCTTTTTATTTTATTTTTTTTATACATATTGCTATGAATAGTGGGTTGAAGATTTGTTACACCACTTTCCACAACTAGTTTTCCCAACTAGGTTTCTCAGCCGGTGAATTGTCAAATATGAGACTTCTAACTTCTCGGGTTCCACTTAGGAAATACGTGTCTACAAATTAAGTTGAGCGCCAGTGAAATGTTCACAAAAATTTATTTACTTATTTTATTAATTAATTAGCAATAATGGTGTGAGTCAAATGAAACAAACGCAAGATAAAAATTTAAAATAAATATTTAATACAAAAATTAAAAAAAAAAAAAATATCTCTTTACAAAGTATAAAGATCCTATATCATACAAAAATACTTGAGGTAAAAACATTCATTGAAAATTGACAGCTAAATAAATGGAAAACTTCCTCCAAATGAATCCGAACAAACTTAAGTAAAATAATCAAGTTTAATATTAAATTCTTCCCAAAGAACCACACTGTATAAGCAGATACTGATACACGAACAAAAACTTACACGTGTGCTATCGACACGCACAAAAGCCCTTAAATCCTCTCGAACAAACTTTTCAATTATAATTTTAACATAGAAATTTAATATTTAACTGTATTATCTATATTCTTAATAACTAAATTTCTTAATTACTTGTTTTAATATAATAGAAATATAGTTACTATATTTTTTCTTATGACGTCATATAGTTCTAAACTAAGAAGGTGCATAATCAATTTAATCATCAATAATACAACGATAATTTAATTCTATAAAATATCGGGACTTTAATACTAATATAACAAAATCACTTTCAATCAATGAACCCGAATTAATTAAAATATATTTAAATATATTTCACAAAGCAACCTTCTAGTTCAAACTATAAATTTCGTCTCCTTGTCTCTACATTTTGCACATTCAATGCAAGCCGGGAAAGCCAGTTTTTCTCTCTAGTTAAATTTATAAACATTTTCAATATACAATTTATCTCACAAAATATGTACATTTTTAAATTAAATTATTTTTAATTAAAAATCCATAGCAATATGTAGGTATGTGCAATCTTTGGTTTGTCCTGTAATTGGTTGATGACTGTTGGACAATAAAGCTATTATTATTATTATTATTAAAAAATGGGAGATTGATTCTTTTTGAGTAAAGAAGAATAGACACATTTCTGTGATGTGTTTTTAAAAAGGGTTTTTAAAGCGAATATCAATATTTTATTGATATATAAGTGATCTTACTTGATATAATATTACAAAAGTATTTTTAATAATATAAAATATTATTAAAAATCTAGTGCGAAGAACATAAATACAGGTTCACTATTAATATTTTTTATGAACGTGTCCGAACATATCCCTCCCCAGAGACGCAGATACGTATTTCGCCTTTCTGCAGGCTCATTGGTACGCTCCTGCTGGCGAAAGGATATCTTCAGACACATTCAGAAAAAAGAACCACATCGCCATATCACAGAAATTATCCAGACCGAGCGTAGAAGTAAATTCAGTGCTGCCTGTTGTCAGACAGCCGAAGTACCTCGCCCTGTCCACATAACAATAACAGACATAACAATAATACGTATCTGCGTCTCTGGGGAGGGATATGTACGGACACATTCACAAAAAATATTAATAGTGAACCTGTATTTGTGTTCTTCACACCAGATTTTTAATAATATTTTATATTATTAAAAATACTTTTGTATTATACAAAACTGGTGGGATTTGACCTACTCATGTATGTCTCAATTACTCTGATACATTACACATGCAGTTAGGGCGTAGTATGAGTGAAGACACAAACAAAATACAGCTTCTAGAGAGACGGCTGTGCCATCTTTGGAAGGGCGTCGTTGGTTCGCAATGGTTATGTGATCAGGGCGAGGTACTTCGGCTCTCTGACAACAGGCAGCGCTGAATTTACTTCTACGCTCGGTCTGGATAATTTCTGTGATATGGCGATGTGGTTCTTTTTTGTGAATGTGTCTGAAGATATCCTTTCTCCAGCAGGGCCGTATCGATGAGCCTGTAGAAAGGCGAAATACGTATCTGCGTCTCTGGGGAGGGATACGTTCGGACACTTTCACAAAAATATTAATAGTGAACCTTTGTTTCTGTTCTTCACACCAGATTCTTAATAATATTTTATAATATTAAAAATACAAAACTGGTGGGGTTTTACCCACTCACGTATGTTTCAATTATTCTGATATAATATTCCTTGCCAATTTGGAATATTCAACATTGTCAAAATATTAACCATATAAATATAATATACAACTTAACCAATATGTAGTTGTGGCTGAAGTACTGTAAGAGTAAATATTTTGTAACCAGAAGTATTAGTTGGTATCCAGAAGGTTAGACAATTTATTTGTTATCGTGCAGGAAAGTTAATTGAATCAGGTTTTCATAATCAAGATTATCCATTAAGATGTGCAAGAAAGGACTACTTCTTCTTTGGTTGGATTTACTACATAAACATCTCGAACTTGTGGTAGCTTATATAACATCTGGAGAAGTTTCAAGAGTGTCTTTGGTCCAGTCCGAATTCTTGACAGACTACATCCAGAGGATAAGAAAATCTTAAAAGGATTCAATTCATAGTTAAAGAAGTTAGTATAACACACACACACACACACACACACACACACACACACACATATATATATATATATATATATATATATATATATATATATATATATATATATATAAATAATTAAATTACCGTTTTTCAAATTAGTATTTAAAATATACTGTCACATTAGACAACTCATTGTCTCATTTGACAACTCATTAAACTCAAACGTTGTAAATAACTTATTATCGTTATTTGAACCAAGACTTCGATTGTCAATTTATATAAATACGTTTACCTTTTACATTTCAGAAACTATTATTCATTTTGGTAATATTTTGAAGTACTCGCTCAGAATCAGCATAAGTTTCATCTTGCTTATATATCTGTGTTAATTAAAAATATATTTGTCTAAATATACTTTTAAAATATTGAATAGTTTTGTACAATAAACAAAGATTTTAGTAGAATACCTTCTTTCAATTAATATCAAATTTAATATTGAAACACTTATAACCTTGTTAAAAAGAAATATCTACTTACAGATATATCTCTTTTTTCTGTTGAAGAACACGTTGAGAATAATACAGTTTCGTGACTCACCGATTGATTTAGTATCGGGGCATTCATTCATTCATTTATTTATTTATACTTTCATTCATTCATCCATTTAAAATTATACATTAATTTAGCGACCAAACGTGAACCTTTAACATCATATTAGCTTGACTTACATATGTTGAGTCTTATATTCTCATATTAACGTGAGGCGTGATCTCATATATATATATATATATATATATATATAATAACTTCGTGACCTTGGTATGATATGGTAAACCTAATCAGTAGGCGATGTATATTACTTCAAAATATATGTATTTAAAAAACTCTACATGTTTCGGCTGTATACGCCTTTTTCAAGAGAATACAAAATATGAATTCATATTTTGTATTCTCTTGAAAAAGGCGTATACAGCCGAAACATGTAGAGTTTTTTAAATACATATATTTTGAAGTAATATACAGACCTTTAATCGCCTACTGATTAGGTTTACCATATATATATATATATATATATATATATATATATATATATATATATGAAAAATGTGTGAAAGCCATATCCACCTGGAAACCAATATTTCATAGTTTTTACTAATCTTCAGTACACATTATACGGGAATAGATACGACTTTCATTTCTATACTGCGTATATATATACAAATGATGAAAAACGCGATGTTAATGAGAATTAATAACTATTAAATTCCCACATTACATGCAATTGCCGCTATAATTTGTTGTATTAATTTCGTGTTGTATCTGCATTCTTAGGCAAATGTGATATTGTCATTTGTAGAAATTAATACAACAAATTCTTCTTCTTTATAATTATGTCATGTCGCATATCATTTTAAAGCATTCTTCACAAGGAATATTTTAATGACATTTGTTTAATCGATATCATAACTTTCAGCTCGCGCTTTTGATTAGTTCATAATTCTTAGACATCACAACTTCGATCCTCCTTTCCAGTCTGGGACATAAAACACGACCGTTTTCCAAACGAGTGTTCTCTTACACCAAACTTATCCTCCTGTTTCGTCTCAGCTGCCATCCCGTAACCATCGTTTCTTCGTAACAGCTAACTATGCGTACTGTTCAAGTATCCGCCAGGAACCACGTGCCTAGGTATCTACATTTCAAAGGTAACTCGGTATTGATCGATGTAGGGATTATTTTATTTTACTTGCATTCACATTAATTGAATTAATTTCTTTACAGAGAAATTTTTGCATATCAATTTTTACTTACTTGTTCATCGTACTTGTATATATTGCTACTTTTATTGAATCACTTAATGCATTTTAATTAGCTCAATTTCTAATGTAAATATTAAATAAAAACATTAAGGACAACTCGTTGTGTTTTATTTTAGTTAATCATTTGTAATATAGTTATTTCAAGAGCCACAAGCGTCCATCTTGCAACACTTTGGCACTCCCACGTGGTCAAATACGATACAACCCTAACTCCATCTAGCGTTCTTTTAACAGTATTTGTACTTTTATTTTTTGCCCAGTTCTGGATATGATCTGTTGGGCATTTAATAAATTATTATTATGTTTAATTTCTACATTTTGTTAAACTTAAAAATATTGAAAAATAATATAAATTCTTTTCGTATCCATATAATTACTTTTTCAGTTCTTTTAAAGTAATGGGAATTAACACTTTGTCGTTAACCACTTTAAAAGTTTTTAAGAATTATTTATCACTTCGAGGAGAGTATGTTTCACGAACTTGATATCTCCTTCAAAATCTACATAAATGGGGATGTTAAATGATTAAATTTTTATAACATTATAAGTTGTTTGGGCCTTACACCTTAGGGTAAACAAGGTTTTAGATTATATATATATATATATATATATATATATATATATATATATACATATATGTATATATAAGTTGTTTGGGTTTAGTATGCAAATTGTCTTTCGTGGGTTGATACTTAACGGAAAATACATATTTATATTAGAACATATTACATTACTTATTATAAATTTCTGTTGGACAAATAAATTGACTATAATTTGGAAGTTAGAAAATTGTTAACAATATTCTCAATTAAACGAAAGAATCAGTAATCTAAGTTTACAAAAGTCACCGACCTTTAATATAAATTTATGAGAACAATAATTGTCACAATAAAGAATTAATTTCACATTAGCGATGACACCGCTTTGGCTCTGTGGATTCCGTTCCCGTAAACATACTAATAAATCTCGTCAAATCGCTCGGGTAAATTTACGCTTGTAAACTGTCGTGAAATGTTAAGACCGGGAAAGAGATACTGAAAGTATTAAATTTATTGTCTGGCACATGCCTGAAGATTTAATTTAAGGATCGAACGTTTCAGAGAGTAGCCGCGAAGTAGTACTTATTTCCAATTTAATAAATATGTGCAGCCGTTGTTCAGATTTAAAATTAAAATTTCTGAAAAATCGATAATATGCACGGCATTCAACAAAGTAAATTTGTTATGTTTATGAAGAGAGTACAGTTTTATTTATATTGTAATAAAATGAAAGAAATACTAATAGGCTCATTATAGCAGGTTCGAGGAATTGGTCACACCATACTGTTGTTGGTAGAATTGTTATTAAGTAATTATTTTTCTCCATTAAGTTTGACCGAAAAGTTTATAATCGTCTATAAATTTGTTAATATTAACATTAACATTAAATTTGGTAGTTGTAGAGTATGTATTAGTTTTGAAAATTTCTCAATATTAAGTTGAAATTTGAAGTTTACGATCACATTGGTCAAAACAGTTTAGTTTTCTTATGCACCAATACTACTTATGCCTTTCGTTGTGCTGATTCTGAATCTGATTTAAAATTTGCTCCATCATGTCAGGATTTTGAAATATTTTCTTAAATAGTTTTTCAAAATACGCATTAAATTTTACAAAATTTCAAAGTTACTTTTATATAAGAAATATACTACTAAAAATATTGTTTTGTTGAATATTGAGTGGACATGTCTGAACATGTCCATTTTTACTCTGGAAGCAATCAAATTAAGAAATCGTAGACATCTGGCTATGTCCGTATATAAAGAGCTACTCACGGCTCGTTCAATTCAATGTTAGTAGGTTTGTGATAGCTGAACGTCTTTCTATTCATGTATAAATAATCCAGCTAACTTCTGTTATGTATGTGGAGAATTCACTACCAACCAGCATAAGTAGAATAATATTGGTGGTCTGACTCATACAACTTTAACACTCTTTAAACAATTTAATGACATTGAAGTAGCTAAATACAACACCTATACTTTGAAGAAGTTGTATAGTAAGATCAAGGACATAACACCATTCTTTTTAAATATGTACTCATCTTGTCTACAGGATGCCATGTTCGGATTGTTGTGGCGTCTATATAGGTCAGACATCGCAATGGCTAAAACAGCGTATCACACAGCATGAAAGTGATGTCCGTATTGGAAAGATATCTTGTGCATTGGTGGACCATGCATTTGATCTTGACCATAAATTTAATTTTGTCGACGTTAAGATCTTAGACGTTGAAAATAACAGTAAAAACCTTTTTAGAAATGATCCACATTAGCAGAGACATAAAGAACATTAATTATAGGCCTGATACTAACGGACTAAGTATAATTTATTTCAATATACTCGGTTTGGCAGTTAGTTAACCAACTAAAAATTTTTGTATTGGTCTTCGTATTGTTAACTTTATAATCTATTGTTTAGAGTTTTGATATTCTTGTGACTTTAGTTTTTTGGTATATGTTTCGTTTTATATTTTTTATATTTTAACTTTTACATGTTTTTTAAAGGTTGATGTGTGACCATGTATCTATAGTTACATTAATGTTTTAAATTTAAATTTAATCAATTTTAATATGTCTGTGTACATCACAAACGAATGTCCGGACAACGCAGCTTTCTGACAAAAAGACAAAGATTTCACTTAAAAAGGACTTTCACTTTTTAACTCTACATTATGTGAGTATTTTGCTATTGCTTTATAACCTAATTTATTTAATGTTTTGTTCATTAATTTTGTAGTATCTCCTGAAGAAGCAAATAAATTCATTGTGAAATATAAAGATCGAAAATATAATTTAATATAACATATAATTTAAATATAATTTAGAATTAAAATGTAAAATATTTATTGCCGCTAGAAAGAAAGCTATACATATTTACCCATACAAAAGAATAAAAATCTTAAGAGAATTTCTCTTTAACTATAATGATATCAATAGAGTATTAGAAAAGCAACAATTTCATTTTTTAACAATAAAAGAACAATAGTATTGAAACAATTTGCTTAAATTTCCACTATATTTGTTAGATAGACCGTTTCATTGATAGTTCTATACCCGTAACTATGTAAACAAGATTTTGCTTTCAAAATCAAACACCGCCGTTCTTTAGATGTTATTTTCATCATTCAAAGCTAAATTATGTAAATCGACAATTGCGAATTATGTCTTGAGGACTTGAGCAATCAACTAGTCGAACACCTTTTCTTAATCTTTCCAGACGTCTTTGGCGAATATAATTCCGTAATCTGCGCAGTAAGAATCTATACTATTGTCCATTGGTAGTTATATATCTTTCGTTACAATCCGTCATCGAACTGATAGTGAAACATGAGAAAGGATTATGATTTAAACTACAATTTAATGCTGGATGGTAGATTAAACTTTGTTGTTACAAAAAATACTTTAGATATAGTTTCGAATTGTTGTTTGGGACGTAGTTCATTTGCCCATCACATAAATTTTATTAGACTTTATTAGACAAAAATTGGAGCAATTTATTTTCATTCGAATTTTCGCCATTCAAAAAAACAACTTTGATTATGATTTAAAAAAAAATGCACAAACCATACCTATATGTTTTTGCTTCATTTTCTACAGCTATCTTTTCTTCCTTGGTTTAAATTTTTTCATGACATGTTTGAGGGAGAATACTTTTTAAAGAAGTACTTTTCTGTAATATTTGTACATATATGTATTTTGAAAACTAGAGAAATGAAGGTAGCGTTCATAACAAAGCACGAATATACCTTATTGTGAAATATTTATGCAATTACCATGGTTTTAATAGAAAATGCTATTAATTTAATTAGATCGTGCACAAAAGACAAAAACTGTATGAGATAGCATCTATTCCTATTCCAAATTATTATATCTGAACCGATTTTGCACGAATATAATTAGAAGTAAATTTGTAATAAAGCTTACCAGTAATGAGAATTTTTGAGGAAAAACTTGTCCAGAAAGTTTAAGGGTGGTTAAGGATACTTTGGAACTATTGAGCTGTGGGGAAACTTAGTAAGTAAGTAATAATGAAAATTTAATAATAACTTCAACGTAAAATTATAACTTTATTAATAATACTAGGATAAAGGATGATATCGAAGTATTTAATATATATGTTAATAAATTGCAGTGCTAAATTCTATATACAAACGCAGTTAATTGATTTCTCACAATATAAAAGCAAACTTCATCTATCTAAAGAATTCACATGATACATGTTTGCGTTTTTCGCCATGTGAATTGAAGCTTCAGTTAAAATGTTTGTTCTCGCAGGAGGAATCGAAAATGCAGCCGTCGATCGCGTGCTATAACTTGGTATAAGAAATTGTACTTCGGTACGTAATGATGGAGAGTTAATTATATTCATAACGAAATTGTTATTAATTTGTAAACAGTCTGTTAAAATTGTTCACTAATTAGATCAGAATTGGTTATTACTTTTCCAATAGTTTTTATGTTTTGACTTGTTTTCGTACCACACACGCGAAAACCTTACGTCGTACAAAAACAAGTCAAGGAATCAAATTTGCTCAAAAATAAATGGCCATTTATAAACCCATTTTTATTTGAAGGAAAAGCAGTGACGTACAATTACGATTTTTTTCATAGAAGCTTATCACTCTGTACCTCGGAAAGGGAATATTTTCGGAGTATTATCGCCCCTTTCAAAATTGATATTCAATTAAGAAACACGTTGTATATCTTTTACTAATTTCAGTGTATTTACTACGATTATAATAATTTATTCCTTCCACTCAAAATGTTACAATACGCCTGTTTGCAACTTAATATCGTTATGAAAATGACATTTCTTTAGATCTTTTTTTAAATTGTAAAATAAATAATAGTCACTAAGACTCATATCAGGACTATGCGGTGGATGTTCAATTTCTTGAAACCTTTTGACAATTTTCCTCCAGGTTTTCTTGAATATTGTGTCTCAATTTATGCAACAAATAAGCTTAATATGTGTTGTTCACAGTTATATTGCGATATTCGCAAAAAGAACTTTAAATCTACTTGTATAGAATTATATAGAACCGAAGCTAAAAAGGTAGCAGTAACTGTGGACTTTTCTGGCCTTGCAAAGGTTGTCTTAGTTTTAGCACTGAGTTAGTAGAGTTAAGATCTGTAATTGCCTCTCTTCAAGAGGAAATATAATCATTGAAAGCTATGCCTTCCGATAGGGGTTGATGACTCTGAATTGTGGAGATTGGGGACGTTTGACTCTTCAAAACTGGAGAATAAGCGTTCTATTAAGGTTGCTCTTTAGCCCGGTATGGTCGTGAAGGTCTTGAAAAAGGGTCGACTACTGAAAGATAATCCTACATTTGCTAGGGTATTTATAACTCGCGACCGTACACCAATGGAGTCGCAGCTTTATAAAAAAGTTAGGGATGAACTCACTGAACGCAAATCAAGAGGAGAAAGGGATATCAGAGTTAAATATATAAGTGGCATTCCTAAAATTGTTTCAAGTTTAAATTGATTGAATCCAACAGGGCCCATCCTGTGCATTTTTACTATCAGAACGTTCGTGGGCTCCGAAGTAAAACACATACAATCCAGACCAGTGTATATTCGTCCATTTTTTATGCTATATTTTTGAGTAAGACGTGGTTATGTGACTCTATTTCAAATAATGAACTTTTTCCACCTACTTACAGTGTCATAAGATGTGACAGAGAAGCAACCGTAACCGGTAAATCTTTTGGTGGTGGTGTTTTGCTAGCATTAGGTGATTATTTTCAACATGAAGTGCTGGATACTAGTGATATTAAGATGGCGGTGCCTTCAATTGATGTAATTATTTGCAAAGTGTGCTTGTGCAATATTTCTTCATACTTTGTTGTTATTTATATTCCACCAGATACTGGTGTTGGTGTCTTGGAACAGTTTCTTGATATGCTTGAGATACTCTTGTTAGATAAGCCAGTGCTGTTAGTCGGTGATTTCAATCTCCCGACTTTTTGTGACAGCTCCGTGCGCAATGACGCTAAATGCAATCTTATGTTATCTTTAGGATAACTGTGGCGGAGGTTAAAGAAGTCTGTAAAAACCTAAAAAATGGAAGAGCCCCAGGACCAGGTAATATTACTAATGAACTGCTAAAATACGGCACAGATAAACTCTACGGGCTATTAAGAAATTTATTCCAAAGATGCCTTAACAGGCACGAAGTACCAACGGAATGGAAGACATCACACCTTACGACGATACACAAAAAAGGGGACAAGAGTAACTATGACAACTATCGAGGAATAGCCGTTACAAGTGCTATAAGTAGAGTTTATGGGAAAATCTTAAAGAACAGGATAGAGAAAGAATATGCCAATATGGAGGCAGAAGAACAAGCAGGCTTCAGAGCAGGAGAATCCACAATCGATCACCTGTTTACGCTAACTCAAATTTTAGAAAAGAAAACAGCACGAAATCAAGAGGTACATCTCCTGTACGTAGATCTGAAAAAGGCTTACGACAGTATACCTTTAGTAAAACTATGGGAGGCTCTTCAACATACCAACATAAACACGGAAATAATAAAAGCCGTGAAGTCTTTATATGCGGATTCCACATCTAGAGTCAAAACCAACGAAGGATTAACATCCGGATTCACAATAACCAAGGGTCTTAAACAGGGTTGCTGTATATCTCCCACACTATTCAAAATATACTTGGAATATGCACTAAAGACATGGAAACGGAAATGCAATAACATGGGAATGCCAGTGGATGACGACACGACAGTATATACCCTTTCTTTTGCGGACGACCAGGTAGTTATTGCACAAGATATACATGACATGGAATATATGAGCCGAAAGCTCATCGAAGAATACGGAAAATGGGGCCTGGATGTTAACATAGCAAAAACAGAATATATGTGCATAGGCGGACAGCAAGAAGACCTACACCTAGCAACGGGACAGATCATCAAACATTGCAATATATACAAATACCTAGGAATGAAAATATCCAAGGATGGGACACTAGATGAGGCAATATCAGACAGAAATATACAGGGAAGAAGAGCTACTTCTATGCTGAACAGTATTCTGTGGGACAAGACCATTACAAAAGAAAATAAAAAAAGGATTTACAACTCTATCGTGAAAAGTATATTAACATATAGCTCGGAGGTGTGGCCGATAAAAGAAAAAACAAAAAAAAAGATAAAAGCCACAGAAATGGACTTCTGGAGAAGAGCGGCAGGAAAATCCCGGAGAGATAGAGTCCCAAATGAAACCATTAGACAAGAAATGGGAATACAACATGACATTATAGATGACATTATAACCAAACAGCTAATATGGTATGGGCACGTCCAAAGAATGCCAGAACACAGAATCCCAAAGAAAGTGCTAAACTGGAACCCCCAAGGAAACCGAAAACGAGGAAGACCGCGCAGAAGCTGGAGAGACGGAGTGGATAAAGAAATTCGAGAGACGGATCTGGAGGAGGGCCTATGGATGAACAGAGGGGAATGGCGATTAGGAATCGGAAGACGTAAAACGTTGTAACCCGATATATATATATATATATATATGTTATCTTTTATGGAATCTCTTGGTTTGACGCAGTACAATGGTGTTCAAAATCCGAATAATAGAATTTAGACTTAGTCCTATCTAATATGAATTATGAGCCGAATGTATTACATGATTCAGTGCCACTGGTTCCAGTTGATTTACATCATCCTGCGCTCGAAGTTGTCGCAGTCGCAGTCGCACAATATACTCCGTGATGGATTCTTGTTTTCCTAATACCTGCCACAATAGTAAGAAGCAACGTTTTCCTCCGCGGTTTACACCATCTATGACAGAATTATTGGATTTGAAGCTTTATTAACATCGAACATGGAAGCGGACTGGTGATGATATCTTCAAACGTGAATTTCAGCGTGTGCGAAGAATTATTAAGAATAATAGAGCTACGGCCTATCAAAATTATATTGACTGTATTCAGTATTCCCTTCTGGATAAACCTAAATCTTTTTGGAGCTTTGTAAGATCCAAATTTTGTATACTATAATGGCTACAAATATAGAACGTACCTTTCTACTTCCGGAGTGCCCCAGGGTTCCAATCTTGGACCCTTGTTATTTAACATCTTTGGTAGTGATTTAATAAGCTCTATTAATTGTTGTGTTTTGGCTTATGCGGACGATTTAAATTTTTTTCATCGAATTGGTAGTCCACAAGATATTGCCCTTCTTCAAGAGAACCTGGATCGTGTCACAAATTGGTGCTCTTCAAACAAATTGAATTTAAACATCGACAAATGCTGTTTCATATCAAACAAATTGAATTTAAACATCGACAAATGCTGTTTCATATCTTTCACCAGAAAACCCAATAGATATCTTTCCAATTATTCTATTAACAATATTGCCATCAACCGAAAAACACATGTCAATGATCTTGGAGTTATTTTTGATGAAAAGCTGACCTTTGCTGATCATGTTTCCCAATTCACTACATCAGCATATCGATCATTGGGTTTCATTATCCGCTCGTGTAAGGACTTCGACAACATAGCTTCACTCAAGTCTCTTTTTTATGCGCTAGTTGTTAGCAAGTTAGAATATGCCGTTGTTGTGTGGTATCCAATATATGACTGCTATATTAATGCAGTTGAATCCATACAGCGCAAGTTTCTAAAGTATTTAAGATATAAAGTTGATGGAGCGTACCCTCCTCGTGGTTTGGACTACAGGTTACTCTTGGATCGTCATGGAGTTGAATCGTTGGAAGCAAGACGACACCTAAATAGTTTAAATTTTATCAAAAATGTAATTCTTTATAAGATCGATTCAGCTGATTTGCTTGTAGAAGTGAATTTTCGAGTACCTCGTCCAAACTCAAGAGTGAATGAAGTGCTTCTATTTCCAACGGCTAGAACAAATATATTGCTGAGGGCTCCTATGCTGCATTCTGCCAACAACTTCAACAGTTTAAATAATTTTTCTGCAGACATGTTTCGTTTAATTTGTTTCTTCGTTTAATGTTTTTTCTCTCTTTTCTTTCACTATTCTTTTATATTTAGGCAGTTGGATTATATTATTGAATTATATTTTGTTTTTAATTCTTTTTCGCATATGTATTTGGATATGTTGTCTGTATTGGGGTGACCTGTTGGACAATTAATAAATATTATTATTATTATTATTATCTTTAAAGTCAATCACTAAAATACGCTTTCAATATGATCTTATGATCTTTTATCCAATGGTCGACAGAATGGCGCGCCGATCAAATAAACCTTGCCCCATAAAAGCATTTTTATATATCAAGGTTCTTTTGATCGGCGCCATTCTATCGAACATTGGATAGAAGATCATAATACAGAACCATCTCTTGTGGCAACGAACTCAAAAATCGGTTTTGGATCTTCTCCAGGCATGTCTAAAACGAGCGCGTATATTCAACACGATTAAACACTTGTTTCAGAAGACAAGACATTACTGATAATTGCTTCACGTTCAAACGATGATTTTATAAAAAAAATGTATCAAGAAATGAAATATTCTCTAGCATTACCACTTCAATTGGCTGGCCGGGAGGCTTATTGACTTTGAGGAATTCTTGGAACAAACGGAAACATTTTGTGCACTTTTGCATTATTTCGCAGTAGGTTGTATATGAAGGATATAAATCACCATAAACGCCATCTAAGCGTTGTTTAATTTTATTAGGCGTATTCCCTTCCTTTGTCGAAACTTTAATGACAGGGCTGTATTTATTTTTTATTAACTGAGATATTTTTGTACACTATCAAGAGCAAGATGGCGAGATGGTGAACAGAAAGATGAGTGGAAACATCTGAAGGTAATATGCTGGGAGATAATGACCACTTGGTGTCGAGGTGTAGATGTTCCAGTAGAACACACAGTAGAACCACAAGAACAAGAAGAGAAGTAACGTTACCTGATTGCAGATTAATAACTATTGCTTGTAGAATTTTACTATTTATAGCGTAGGTTTGACGCATGTATAACTATGACACAACATACTTTGAACACTCTTGTACATGCATAAACCTGTTAGGCCGAGAACATACAGCGATTACCTCGTATATTAGACTTATTCCTGTTATATTTTACTGATTTTTTAAATTTGAAATTTAAAGTCTTTCTTTGGAGACTGTGGCTAAGTAAAAACTTTAAAAAGTATAAAACCTCTTACCACATGAAGATTCGTATCCTAAGTCGTATTTTGGGAGCTAAGTTGTCATCCTCAGTAGGTAAAAATAATAGTGTTGAACATGGGACGTAGTAAAACTAACACAAAAATCACGAAACACTTTACAAGACGTCCATATTCAACACTGTTATTTTTACCTGTTGAGGACGACAACTTAGTTACCGAAATACGTATTTAGCATAAGAATATTGACGTTGTAAGGAGTTTTATACCTTTTTTAAATATTTTAATGTGTAAATAATTATAATAAAAAGTCGAATTATATTTAACACACGTTACGGTACACAATAAACCTATCAGTTGGCATCTAGCCTTTTCGGTATAGTCATGCAAAAGTAAAGCACGTTCGCTATAAATTTCACCGGCATTTCGTATTTTGATTCGTGATTTAAATAATTCCAGATTCCGCGCGGGCGGTGCTGTATAATGTTTTCCTGGCGTGGGAAACCCAATCAATGTATAACATTTCTCCTTTTGTACGGTAATTTTTTTTGTTAAAAATGTATTGACGTCAGTACATAATAGAATACCTACTAATGATAACATTATAGAAAATTCAATTTTCTTCTACTATTAAATTAATTGCGACGATGACATTGAAGTTAACTCTAATTTTCCTTATTATGCGGCTATCTGGATTTTATGCACTTTTCTTTGTTGGTGCGGTATCGGTAGGGACCGGACACGAGAGGCCGATGGTTCATCGCCCACGGGCGTACTATTGAAAATTTGTACTTTTAAAGAGTTTTTAATTTTATTTATATAATTCGAAAACAAACGGTGGTGATCTATAAAATAAGAAATACATTTTTATTTGTTCATTGTGTAGTTCAAGTTGAGTAAAGGGGTATTAATATTAAGTAGCAATACTTTCACAAGATTCTCTTCTGTAAAATTTGTTCTTTTTGAATGAAATACATCCTTGTAGATAGAAAACGTCCTTTCTACATCGCAGCTGGTTATAGGTGCATACTGGAAATATTCCCTTATTTCAGAGTATTTAGCATTTAGATTTTGAGGCATTTTCCGTATACACAATTGCCGCAATGTTATTAAATCTGGATTTCTATTAAAAACTGCGTCTAACTTATGCCGAAAGCCACATCCGAATTCACTTGGAATATTTTTCAAATTATTAATAACCACATTTAATGTGGTTAATCCATTATTTAATTTGAGATTTTTATTTTCAAAATAAGTGATTAGTTTTGGCAAGAAAGTACAACTGATTTTTTAAATTTGGAATTTGTATTAGTTCCTTGTACTCAGAAATACTACAAGCATCGTTATTTAAACATGTAACGAAATTTTGTAAACTATCGAAATTCTCTGCATAAAAACTAGTAGCTTGCAACCATGTCCACCATCTAGTTATTACTGGAGAGAGAGGCAGTGACAAAGATGAACGTTTTTCCCTGTAAAGAGCTACTCTCAATGGTGCTTTTCAGAAAGCTTTTTTAAACGTCTATCAACTTTCGGAAAGGTGTCTCTGATATATTCACAGATTCTGTAGAGAGCATTTGCTACACAAGTAATGTGGAGTATATTAATATATGTTTCCTTTAATAGTCGCTTTTTTTCTTCTTTATACCTGTCGTCCGAATGAAGCATTTGCTACTGTTTTCGCATCAACTGTATTTATAACTTTTGTTGCTATTACATGCGTTATATGGAATAGAGGGATGTAGTACACGAGCTACAACATTTACCATACAGCGCCCTCATATATCGAAAGTTTCGTCGGCACTTATCCATAGAATACTTGCCGCCATTAAAGTTTCACAGAGTTCATCGTTAAAATTTACAGATTCCAACGGGTCTAATTTCTGTGTATGTGTTTGCGATGCTAAGTGACGTTTTACGTACGATTTCTTGGCATTTTTTAGCGATATTTGATAGACTTTGCAATAAGTTTCAGAATCACTGGTAATGGACATACAGTAAGTTTTACCCTTAATCCAACTCGCTATTGTTTCACGATGCCATTCCCGACGTTATTCCATATCATATCTGAAAAAGTAACTTAAATAATGTTCTAGATCTAAATAAATTAAAAATATATATTCATAAGATTAACATGTTAAGTAAAGTTTTCATTGCCCAGTGTGTTTTTTTTGTGATACTACATATTTCAATCAAATCTTCACTAGTTGCAATATTCCAGCTAATCTTCAAAGCAACATGGTCAGCTATGCTTATGTATATTTTTATTGTAATTCGTGATTATTACTAATAATTTCTCTTTAATTTAATTTACTCTTAATTTCTGTTGTTATAATAACGTGCCTTCAAAAACTTTCCGCATTAGAGACATTCATGCTTTTTGATAATGGTTGGTGACAGTGCACGTAATTTGTCCCAAACGTATAATTTTGACTGAACAAGGCCGTCTCTAGTGAGGAAAATTTTTGAAAGCACGTTATTATAATACGGTATTCGACAGAATAAGCAGTACCGAAATTTAGGGTGCTGTGGTGTTGCTTACATACAATTATGCATTTGTCGTTATTGACTTAATTGTCATTAGTTGACATATCAATGTTACGCTGCAATTGTATTTGTATTAAAAATAAATGGTTCTAACGATGGCAGAAAAACATTATTTTCGCTCATACGGAAATGGTCGCAATGAAGGTGCAAGTTTTTAGCATGTCAGTAGCATGTCAGTAAGTAATTTCGTCACACTGTTAGTGTATTGTGTCAACGTAAAGGTTCTTCAAGTCGTGGAAAACAGTGTGTACCAACGAAAACGCAGGGCGTGTTTTTGACCAAGTTGTCCATTCACCGCTAAAAAGCGTCGTAAGCACTGCACCTAAACTCAACATCAGTGAAACATCTACACGTCGACTGTTCAAATTAATTGGTGGTTATCCACACCGTCTTCAAGTTGGACAGTGACTAAACGCTGCGTACAAACGTGCAAGGGAAATTTATTGTGGTCGCATATTGAGCTTAATTTACAACGATCCTGAATTCTTGAAAATATATGGTTTTCAGACGAGAGTCATGTTTATCTTTACGGTCATATTAATAGACAAATAACTCGATTCCATGGATTTTAACGTCCTGATGTTATTGTAGAAAAACCACTCCACATTGTCCGATTTATCATTTGGTGCGCGGTTTCTGGTTATGGGATAATTTGTCCCTATTTCGTTGAAGGCGATAATCAGAATCCAATTACTGTCAGCCAAGACCGTTACAGGGAGAACATTATTGTACCTTTTGTGAGAGATTTACAAAACTTTTGCCATGTACGAAATCTATTGGTGCGCACACAATGGTTTCAACGAGCCATATAGCTGCGCGCACCCTAAACTTACTCCGTCAGCATTTTGATGATGGGATAATTTCCCGGAGAACAGACTTCGAATATCCTTCTTATTCACCGGATCTGACGCCACCTGATGTATAATTTGGCGTATAATAAAAGACAAAATGTTTCGCTCAGAAAATCCGTCGGAGAATATTGCAGAACTATGAGAAAGAATACAAACATTTTTCTGGCAGTTACATCAACCATTTTTTATGAATATGTGTAGTGACTTACAAAATCGATCTGAAGCTTGTTTGCGTAGTAATGGTGAACATTAAAAAAAAATTAAGAAGTAAATATAATTTTTAGTATCAGCACTGTTTATTCTGGCTGATACTGTATTATAATTAGAGAATACAATCTCGAGATCCAAAATCCCGGGATCTCGGGATCCTGGCCGGTTTTTGATCTCGTAAATCTCGGGACTGTACTTGGCTAATCTCGGAATTTTCGGGATTGCCAGTTTTCATTCCGTAATCCGTTTCGTTTTGACAATGATCTTACCTAGATTATATTAAGAGCACTTATTACATAAAGACAAAAAATCAACCTTAGGTACGTCGTACGATAAAAGAACTACACAGGTCCAGCCCAAATAATATGTAACTTAGAAGGGACTTCCCCGCCCGGCATACTTCAATACAATACTGTTATAGTAATTCCCCAACGGGCCAACAGGGGAATCACCCTATCACCTCATATGATATATCATAATATTGTTGCAAGTGATTTCCCGTAGGGGATTCCCAGTATAAATACGCTTATTAGGATTTACTTTTTTCATTTATTATTCTACCAGCGGCAAGATTACGCAGGTTACGTCATTTAAATTTATAAGTCAATTATCTGAAAAACTTATTTTAAATGGCGGGAGACTTTGTTCAACATAAAAAAAACTTATTTAGGAGTTATTTTTTAGTTGCGAAAGACGGGAATAGTGCTAAATGTAAGCGCTGCCCTACCATTCTCAAGACTTTGGGTGGATCGACTAAGGGGTTACATACACATTTGTCATTAAAATATAACATTCAGATTTTAGCTGACGTTAATCGTTAATCGTTTAACAGCTTCAACAAGTCAAGATTCTGAAAATCTGAACACAGCACCGCCGCCAGCTAAACGAAAGTTAGCAGATTATTTTGCTAAAAGTGCCGATGATAGCCTGGATAATGTTTTGGCAAAAATGATTGCATTAGATTGATTTCCATTCAGTGTATTCATAACTTCCGACGATTTGAGAAAATTGCTCTTAGCGAAATACACGGATTTACCAAAATCAGCCGTCACAATTCTAAAGCGTGTTATGAATTACAGTGAAAAAATTAGAAAGTAACTGCAGAGTTAAAACATTTGAAAAGTGCAGGTGAAAGATTCAGTCTATCTTTCAACGTCCAATAAACGATACATGGCTGTCAACGTTCATTCATATAAAAAAAAATTGGACCTTAGGACTCGTTCCTATTCATGGAAGTATGACGGCTGAAAATTGTCTTCGTATATTGAAAGAGCGTCTAAGTAAATTTGATATTTCCGTGGGAACTGATATCGTGGCTACTGTAACCGATGGTCCGAACGTTATGATAAAGGTGGGACAGCTTGTTTGCACTGAACAACAACTGTGTCTCGCACATGGTATCAATTTGGCCGTCTGTGATGTGTTTTATAAAATAAAGAATTATTTTCAAGACAGGCAAGACAGCCGTACCTCAGACTCAGATGATACTATAAATGAACCAGCTGTGACTGCTGATTACATGAACGATAGCGATGATGATGACAATTTAGAAGACTTAGACTGTCCAGAATCAGGTTTAATCGTAATGTCACAAAATGAACTTGCGCGAGAAGACATACTAGAGTTAACGAAAGATGAAAACATGTATTTCAAAAGATTACTATTGAAAACTGAAACAGTACTTCAAAAATATGTGAAGATTGAACATGAAATAGAGTTGTCACTTCTTTTGGACTGTAAATCCAGGTGGAATAGTCTTTTAACCATGTTGGAACGATTTTCTTTTTTAAAAACCTGCATTCAAAAAGCTCTTATAGATCTCAATTATCCAATCCGTTTAGAAGATGCTGATTTTGACTTGGTAAATAAAATTTTTGATGTGGTGACCCCAATTAAATTAACAGTAGAAGCAATCTGTCGACGACATGTTAATTTATGCACAGCTGATGCCGTTTTGAAATTTCTTATAAAACAATTGTCTAGCAAAAACTCAGCACTCGCCAATAAAATGAAAATATCCTTAAAGCAACGACGAAATATTTACAAAATCCACGAAAAGATGATGAAAATCAGTTATTATCGGATTTGGAATGGCTTGACTTATTTCCAGTTCCTACACAGGCTTTAGTGAGGGCGCAAATAAAGAATATTGTTAAAAGACTAAATAGTCGAGATGACACGGAAGAGGAAGAAAGGTCAGGATCACAAACAGATGATGAGCCAAGGCAACGAAACTCCCAACCCCAATCCCACTAAAGGAAAAGTTGCAGCTGGAAGTTAATAAGAGCATGGAATCCCCAGATCCTGAAGTACAAAATGAATCGGGGTTTGTAAATAGTATTAGACGTGAAATAAGCCTGTTCGATAATGGAGGAGTTCGTGGATATCACTTAGAATTAGCATATAAATATCTATTGTATATTCCTCCAACCAGTGTAGAACCTGAGCGAGCGTTTTCAGCTGCTACTTATGTTGGCAATAAACTACGAAGCAGGCTTGGAAGTCAAACATTGGATGCTTTGATATTTCTGCGATTGTATTTTCAAAATTCTACATAGTTTTTTGTATTGTCTTTTTTGTTCCTTATTTTAGTATATTGTGTATTGTGTTGTGCAACAATATTAATAAATAATTTTTAAGAAATTACTTAACTTTTTTTTTCATTTGTGCCCAATAAGAAACAACATAGTCTAATCCCGGGATTACGCTTCAAAAAGCCTGTAATTCCGGGATTGAAAAACATGCTCAGGATTATTCTCTAATTATAATACTATTAATATTGTTAGTTTCTTATAGATAGTTATGTTAATATTGTGACGAACTTGTCTTTCTGGGTTCTTTTAAATAAAACTAACGGTAATTTAAAACACACACTATATTAATAATAAAACGCACTAAATAACATTTAATAACTAATAATAACAGTATTTATTTACACAATATTTATATATCAGTATTTATGTAACAAGATCAACATGACCACGATTACTTGTTGCCTGTTTTCTAATCTGTTTCTGGCGTTTAAGCCCTATATATACTCAAGGGGAAAGGTCTCGAATAATCCGGGTTCTTCGCTCCGCTTCTCGGCGTCTAATGGTGTATTCGAGGCATGACATCACCGTCTGACCCGAGCGGCTGATGACTCACATCACAATATTACTCTAATTTCCTGCAATTGGCTTATCCTGTTTGAAATAATAGTATATATATTATTGTTAATAAATGTATTATTATTATTAAGAACAGATGATGAAAAATAGGTCACACACGACAATAGACAATGGAATGCCAAGATTAAACTTCGTGTGTGGTAGGTCCACCGTGATATTATTTATTACGAGTTTTTAAACCGTAGTGAAACATAGATTTCTTCATTCATCCACTACAACATGTTCATTCAGGTTTAAATGAAAAATCTCCTGCATTCGTCAATACGAAAAATGCTGTTCTCCTATATTGTCATGGCCGCATAAGAGTAACGCAGTACAAAATTTTACAGCTGGTCTGATCCATGATGGTCGCTGTAAAATACTCTTACGTGGAAAGATTACTCGAATAACAACCAATTTTGCGAGTTTGACGAAAGTTTATACATTAAACGTAGCTGAATTTTACGGCAAACGCAACAAGAAGTTCCCTGACAAACTCGATGAATATACGAGTACATACACTCCTGAACGTAAAGCCTGTATATTCGAAACTTAGAAACGGAGCGCAATCAAAAGCAATAAACGTGGCATGTGGTTATCAGCTGCTGTACGTAGCGTGATGGGATGGCCATCCATGTCGCTTCTTCCCGTCTCCAGAGTTCAACATTAATTGGGAGAGCCGAGTATTGCTTAAATATCGGACCGATCATGTCTTAGACATGTATTGAGATCTGGAGAATGAACAGCAGGGAAGTACGCTTTCTAAAAAGGTCCGTACTACACGCGCCATGTGTGATCGTGCGCTACGTGTTACTACTGGACCTATGATCATTGTCTACTGTACACGCATTAGGCGTATACGTCCCCCACATGCAAATTCACCTCATACTATGATACCCAGCTGAAGGGACGAGTGATTAATTCAATAAGATACTGCAAAATTTTACGATCAGTAAAGAATCGTATCTGTAGAGTAAGCCCGGAAAGAACAATTTTTTTTTGCGCCACGACAACGTCAGATCGCATTGCAGCAACAGTGAAGACAGTGACGAGCCTGAAGTCCACTGTTGTTTCGCACCTTCCCGTACGGTTCTTATTTAATATCTTTAGATTTCTGTAGGTTCCCAAAGTTGAAGGATTTTTCATCATTTTTCATCAGACACTGAAGTGGACCGAATGAAAAAATGGATTCAACGTTTGAAGAAATCTTTGCCATAAATAGTAATATATGGAAAAATAGTTATGTCCATTGATAGTACAATAAATTTACTTAATTTTGAGACTAGTTTCATTATATTGTCTTTTCTTATTCTTATTTTACAGAGTTGGACCATATATCAATTCGCCCTTGTAATATAATGCCACGATCTGTAAATATTATTTCTTAGTCTGGCTTGTAGACTTTCTCGGTCGTTGTTCATGATTGCTTTTAGGATTTCGGGCTGAAACCACGACATCTTCAGAGCTGATACTATGAATATTAAAACGTCAATTCGTTGATTTGTACTGATGATATCGCAAGATCGAAACGCATGTGTCTGCAGTTGAAGTGACCATTGGTTAAGTACGTTGTGTGTGTCCATGTCCACAGATACAGATATGTTTTATCATATTTGTATTAATTTGTATAAACGAACATTATTTAATATTTATATGTAACAAATATTTCATAAATCGATACCAAACAAAATTAAGTGTGAGGTTATATACCATAATGCGAAGTATGAAAATTTATTTCTGTTTCGTTGAAGCTAACAGATAAACTTTTTTGTAAATATACGTACAGACATGTAACTAATGTAAGAGAGAACATCTCGTCCAGTTATTTCGGGCGTTGTATTTTGTTTATAAATGGCCCTTGTCGCGAAGCCTTAATTTTGTTTATAAGAATAAGCTCAATTTACTCGTCTGACACTAGTTATTTTCCGGACGGTTGCTTTTATAATAACATAGGTTTATGTGTTTTTCTTGAACGACATTCAAGCTAAAATTATAAGCCCGTCACTCGCTTTAAACTCATACAAAACTGTTCTTTTGATAAATGGAATCGACTTTTTATCACTGCGTAAAGTGTGAACACCGTGTTAATATATTGTTTTTGGTGAACTCAAAGAATACGATTCTGTATTTGCCAAGATATTTTTAGGTCATTTGAAGTTATTTAAATAATTGGCAACATCTGTTACAAAACTGCTTAGGAGTTAATAGTATATTTATAGCGAAGTATTCCTTGTTAAAAAGTTTGATTTACACAAAACAGTTGCTAGGGTAATTTATTATAATCATGCGCATTATATTTTTAATTTAAAATTTAAAGTAATTTGCTGTAACTAATTTGCTAGAATTACAGCAATATATTACTGTGATAAAAAGTAATCAAAAATTCTTCAACAAAACACAAAACGTTCTAGTTTATTCATAAATATATCTGATGAACTGGCTTCTAATATAACCCTTGAAAGGCTATTTATGATTACCGCGAACTCCTTAGATTAGTTTATTGATTCAATGCGAATAAAACGCGTTTCCTAATATTTTTTAAGCTGGCTGAACAAAAAGAAAATCAAATTATGGGAGGGTTGGTGAATATGATGGTTGAAAATATCGCAAATAATTGTGGGCATTTTCGTGGTATTAAATCGTATTATTATCCTAAGTAAATGTTCTCTAAATATTGTCTATTTGGTCAGTTAATAGAACGTCATGATAATTGAAAAAAAATGATGAATTCATCAATTGTTGTCTCGATTCATTCGGAGCACACCATTCATTTGATTGTTGCTTTCTTAACGAATAAAATTCGTAAACCAATGTTTTGTTACTTTATAAGGCGTTAAATAAATATGGAATTAATGTCTATACTAGAGACCATCTCTTTAGCAATATTAATGCGTCCTTCTCTTTATATAACATTCAGGGATACGCGAATTATTTTTACAGATGCTTCAAGACCAAAACATTCCTTAAAATACTTTGAATTTATCTAAATCAATTTCACTATCACTCATGGTTAAATATTAATTTCTTAAATATTTTCGTTAGTTTTTGATATTTATTTACGCTCAGGGTAAGGATTATCTTTCATTGATTCTTAGCCATTTCCAAAACGACTGTGCCATGTTATATTTTTAACATTTTGATGCAATTTTTTGCTCAATTATTTCTTACATAGCAAAAATTGAAGAGGAGCAAAAGTTTTATCGAAATAAACTCTTACAGAAAACAAGTAATTGAGGTATTAAGTTTATATTCGATGGCAATTAAAGAACGGGTATTAACATAAAAAAAAATAAAACTATACGAGTTTTGTTGCCATTTAAACGAACAACTCAGAGTTATTTTAAATCATAGTATTATTTATACTAAACAATAATAAAGAGTCTTTCGCCTATAAAGGTCACGCGACATCACCAAAAGAGCCGAAATAGACAGAAATAAGAAAAATCCCTAACCATATTAATAGATTCTTTATTTCGGCACCTAAGTCATCTTCAGTAGAACAAGCACAAAATAAAATAGTGCTAAACGTAGCGTCTTTGATCAAGGCAAAACGTTTGAAGATATACTCTTCACCAAATTGCCAGCGGAATAACACTAAATCCTAACAAAAAACAAACCCTTATGTACTACTTAAACCGTGAAGCGTGAAAAAACATAAAGCATAAAAACAATACTATACTCACAATAAAGCATACAAACTGGACTGAGGAATTGGTCCATTGTCAGACTTCATTATTTTACTCTTATTTCTATGTTACTTCCATAACTATCTAATTCTGGATAATTATTTCCATTTTTATTTGTTCTAAGATTATTTGGAGGTATAGAATAGCCTGTGTCCCAAATATGTATTATACTATATATATTATATATTATATACTATATACTATATAAATAGTATTAAATCAAAAATGGGCAATATGTTCCTTGTTCGAATTGAAATTAAACATTTAGTTTGGCCGAAATATTTTTGATTACAATCGTTGCAATTTATTTCATAGATCCCAAATTTTTGTCCTATTTCAATTTTATCCTTGGTGTTACCTAAAAGTGATTTTAATGAGTTTCATGATCTCAATTCTATTTAAAGAGAATGATTTTTGAGGACAGCGTTCGGATTTTTAGAAGCTGAGTGATACGGTACACAGGCAAACTTATCACCTTGATCTTTTTGAGGTAGTAAACTCGTGGTATCATGAATTAGTTTTTAATACCATGTTTCTTAATTAGGTTAGTTACTATTTTCGAGTCTAAACCATTGTATACTGCGATGCTTTTGATTAAACTGAGTTCTTTTTCATATCTATCTTTTGTAAGCGAAAACTTAACAACCGATGGATAAGAAAATTGAAGGATGCCCTCTTTTGTCGAAAACTATGATTTCAATCTGCGGTTATAAATTTGTTAACATTGGTGTCTTTTCGGAAAATATTTATTTTCCAATGTATTTTTCTTGTTTCTGTCTGTTTCAAGCCACAGCCTCCACCTACTTCAGACCAAAAGAGTCGATTGTTGAACTTAGTACGAAAAAGATCGATTGTTGCACGCATTCTACTTAAATCAGAGCTAGCCAAGTTCTATTTATTATGACAAAAATAGGTTACCTCTCTCCGTTGACGTGACACTGAGTCAAAAAAAAATTAAAATGAGGTTGTATTATCTTCTCTACGACTAGGTTTGGATTTTCCGAAACCGAAATACAGATGTTTTGTGTCTTAATATAAGCGCTTCGTGCGAAAAACTGATTTTGATTTGAGTAAAATCGACGTCCAACTGAAGCTCAGGTCCAAGCTGAAAAAAATCCGAAGCGGATAGTCACTTTGCTTCAACACGCGAGTAAGTTGGACCTTATAAGCGAATATTCTAGGTCTTTATGGAGAATCCTCCTAGTACGACCGATCTTTATTAGCTGAGATCTGTAGAGTTGTTTTTGATTATAGGCGCACACTTTCGGAAACAACAGCAATATTCGCAACTGATCGCGCTGGACAAATACTAGGAAAACTTGTGTTATCAATTATCATACCAACTTCACGTTCCTTCTTCACAAACTTGTTTAAAGCAGACACGGTTGGTGTAATATTTCGACCAAAAATTATTTTCAAACTTGATACTGTTTTGACAACACAACTCTAACTTTAGGAATCAAATTTTCAGTATTTCTCATATTGGTAATAAGTGAAAATTGATTAATTTTACACCCAGAGGTTTGGCACTAAAGACAGACTTTTTAATGTCGCACTTCCGCGTAGCACGTAGTTCAAAACGAAACTAGCCCCACCTTTGTATAGAAATTATTGAAAATTCCCAAATTGTAAATTCGATTTATCTTTTCTTAAATTAACGGATTCTTTTCATTGTTTCATATACTTAAGATACAATCATTTTAAATTCTTTCATCATTAATTATTAATTTATCATTTCATATATGTTTATCCAATGTTCAACTGTCACAGATCTTGCAACAATAACACAGGAAATTGCATCGGAGTTGGATAATGGTGGACAGATGGATGTGATGTACACGTGCATTTGACACAGTCGATCATCTTACGAAATCGTTGTGACATTGTTGTACTTGACCGAATTTTATATACTAGAACAGATTCACATCCGATGCTTACTTAGGCACATCTGGCGTGCCCCAAGGATCAAATTTTGGCCCCCTTCTATTTAATGTGTTCATCGATGACTTGATTAATTCTATTCCTTGTTCAGTACTACCCTATCTATGCAGATTATTTAAAAATTTATGAAGTTATAAGAAGTACTACTGATAGTGCTGTTCTGTAGTATAGTCTGGATGTAATGGTGAATTGGTGCGACGTGAACAAACTTATTATTAATATTGATAAGTGTAGCGTTGTGTTGTATTCTAAAAGATTTCGCGTTGTGCATGCTGCATTTTGCATCAGACACTGCTGTTCGCAGTTGGATCAACAGTAAAAAGGAATTTTTTTCAAGGACGGAATGAAGAAATGGATTCAGCGTTTGGAGAAATAAGTATGTACATTGGTAGTACAATAAATTTACTTCATTTTGAGACTGGTTTAATTATTTTGTCTTTTGTGATCACTATTTTATAGAGTTGGAGACCTTACATACCAATCCGTACTCGTAATAATAAAATGGCCTAAGGTCAAGTGAGTATGGAACGGACCAGCCATGCTCTAATTTTTTTCCTATGTTATTCTTACTGTATGTGGTGTCGCGATGTCAAGGGTGAGATTAACAGTTTTACGGCTAAAAGCTCGAAATAAATAATACCATGATGAATACACCACACAACATTGCTTTTCATTCATGAAGTTTAGCTTTTGGTGTCGGTCGTGAAGGTTTATCCTTGTCAATACACTGCCTTTTACATTAAATTTTGTCACATATGACTCATTTTTCATAATGTACTTAGGGGTGTTTACTAAACGGATAATTTCTCTACCATGAGTGAAGGTGAAGAAACAATCCATTTTGTTCTTTTCTGAGTACATCGAACCCAAATATCCAGCTGACTGACTCTCCCTTTTCTAAATAATGACGAATTGTACACTGTTATGTTTAACGTCTTGGATAATTTATGAATATTTTCCTGTGGATTGTATTCCACTAATGATTTTATTTCCATTATCGAAGTCTGATAAGCATCATTGTCGGGATTTATTTGTCAACGATGTATCTTCAGAAGAAATTCTGTGAACATTTACGCACTTACCGATCAACTATGACTTCTACACCATAAGCACTGCCTGTTTTTTATGCCTCTATAGGATTTTTTTTTATTTAAACGCCTGCGACTTACGGATCGAATCATTTTCTACATCCACATTTCAAAGTTTAGAAATATATTATCTACTGTAATCAAACTGATGAGTACTTATTTGCCGCTAATGGATACAGATATGTCCATTTTGATGAGTCATTAAAATTTATTCCTAAAAACGGAAATTATTTATGACTCAACTTAGGTAGTTGTGTATATTGTTACAATCAAATAGCATATTAAACTTAGTTTGTTTTGTGTATGCATAGAATGCGTATGATGTATGCATATAAAATTTAAAAGGTGATGAAGTCGTACGTAACATATTCACTAACATCGGTTCCGTATTCACAAATTCGTCTACGTTAACAATACGTAGACGGATTTCACAATATACACAAATCTTCGAATTTAATCTGCAGTTATCTAATGCAATTATCTCAGCTTTTGATAAGTGAGAACACCCCTCAGCTATCAACAGCTGAGAACATACAAGTATGTTTGTGTTTATGCTTTTAGAAATTAATATTATTATTTTGAGTTATATTAATGACCAATTCTGAGTTGAAATAAATTATTTTCTGATATATATATATATATATATATATATATATATATATATATATATATATATATATACAGGGTTTTAAAAAAAGTTGTTCGGATATTTTACCCACTAATGGTTCTCGTTAAAATAAAGAAAAAAGTCTTAGTAAATCTACGTCCTAAAATCAATCGTTTCAGAGATACAAACAATTCCCATATTGTTATTGAATAAGACGTATTAGTCATTAAATGTTCTTTTAATAAGAAAACATACATACAAAAATTAACAACTCAACAAGCGATGCTTAAATTAAATGTTCGAGATGAGCTCCTTCCATGTGCAAACATGCTTCACATCTACTCACAAAAGAATCTCGTACTCTTTCGAAGATTCCTGGAGAGTGGCGAATTGTCTCACATGCGTTTTGTATTCTTTGCTGGAGATCTTCTATGCCATATACAGGTGTGGAATAAATTAGCGACTTTAAGCAACCCCAAGCAAAAAAGTTTAGCGGATTAAAATCAGGTGATCTAGGTGGCCAAGCATTTGAACTCCCCCGTCCTATCCATCTACCATTAAATTCATTATTTAAATAATTACGAATAATGTGCGCGAAATATGCAGCCGCGCCATCATGCATAAACTACATCTGTAACCTACCCTGAAGGGGTAAATCTTCTAATTATATTGGCAAAGTGCTTCGGAGAAATTTCAGATAAATTTCAGCAGTTAAGCGATTAGGAAGAAAAGCTGGTCTTATCAGTGGATCGTTTAGAATACTAAGCCAAACATTAACAGAAAACTTATGCTGACTACTTGATTCCACAACAGCGTGAGGATTTTCGTCCACCCAAACGTGACTATTATGAAAATTTATAATGCCGTCTTTAGTAAATGCATTTTCTGCAAAATCATTTCGCAAAACACACTTCGCGAAACATTGTTAGGAGCGGTTAGTGCTTGCACTCGTTGAAGGTGATAAGGATACAGTTATTGTTGGTGTAAAGTCCTCCAAACTAGAGCCCTAATATTTACCACAGCAGAGATCCTTCCATAATAACACTAATATCTGGATATTCTTCAACCCTTCTTAAAACAACAGCTTCTACTGCAGGAGTACAAACAGATCGAGGTAAACCAACGTCGCGATAATTTGGCTTAAATGAACACACCTCTGACAGACGTTGATGCACTTTTGTAATAAATATTATTATTATATAATATAATATTATTACTAGGCAAAATAGGGTTAGGGTAAGCTTCTGCATAAAGGCGCCGTTCCTCATGAGCATTACCATTAGCAGCACCATACATAAAGTGAATGTCTGCCATTTGTGCATTCGTGTATCTATTCAAATTTAACTTAGAGCAAAAGCGAGATCGATGACATGACATGACAGTAAATAACGAAAAATAAAAGCTAGTTAGACATTGATCGTACATGGGTAACATAAGCAAAAGTCTAGTTATTCTTTTGATGATAAAAGTGTAAAATAAATTATAACTCGGAAACGACTGGTTTTAGGGCCTAGTTTACTAAGACTTTTTCTTTGTCTTAATGAGAATCATAAGTAGGTAAAATTTCCGAACGACTTCTTTTAACACCCTATATATACATATGTATATATATATATATATATATATATATATATATATATATATATATATATATATATAATTTGGCTTAAATGAACACACCTCTGACAGACGTTGACGCACTTTTGTAAAAAAAAATATTACTAGGCAAAATAGGGTTAGGGTAAGCTTCCGCATAAAGGCGCCGTTCCTCATAGCATTACCATTAGCAGCAGCATACATAAAGTGAATGTCTGCCATTTCTGCATTCGTGTATCTATTAAAATTTAACTTAGAGCGAAAGCGAGATCGATGACATGATATGACAGTAAATAAGGAAAAATAAAAGCTAGATACACATTTATCGTACATGGGTAACATAAGCAAAAGTCTAGTTATGCTGTTGATGATAAAAGTGTAAAATAAATCATAACTCGGAAACGAATGGTTTTAGGGCCTAGGGACTTTTTCTTTATCTTAATGAGAATCATAAATAGGTAAAATTTCCGGCCGACTGTTTTTAACACCCTATATATATATATATATATATATATATATATATATATATATATATATATATATATATATACAGGCTGATTCATTTTCGGCCCTCACCATGGGGATCTCTCTTATTATTGGAGGTAGAGTATAGGTTTAAATTTGGTTTAAAGTTGTTAAATTTTGTGTTTGTTATAAATCCGTAAAGAAAATAGACCTGTGACAAATGACCTTCGTTATTTAAAAAAAAACGCGAAAACCGCATTTTCTTCTTTTACCTGTAGCACCGACATTTGCCCTTGTAGACAAAAAATAAAAACACATCCTTGTGGCCATTTCTAAACCTCTATCCAGTGGTGTACTCTAAATTTTTATACGACGTTTCGTTTCTTTCTGGCCATCATCAACTATCTAATTTCTTATAGGCGCCATATTGGATTCAGACATCTTCAGAAATAGTTTTTTTTCTGATTTCAACCATGTACCACATGCTGACTAAAGTTTTTGACATTAGGTTTTATTTGAAAGAATAAATTATAAGATTAAATAAGGTAGCCTTTGGAATTTCAATCTGTCAAACATGTCATCTATTGTTCATTAATAATACAAAAATGTCATACACTAACGAAGAGAAACGAGATATGATAAATATTTTTTATTCTTCGAAACGAAATTCAACAGTAGTATATTTACTACTTAGCTTTCTTGCGAAGGATGGTCAAATACATTCTTGCTGTTCCTTTACAAAAAGATTATTCATTCTTCCATTTCTTCATCTCTCTTTTCTAGATTGTGAAAGCGAGCTTGAATTGTTTTTGTCTTTAGAAAAGATGACAAAACTAATATATCAAATTACCGTCCTATTGTTCTTCTTTCCAATTTCGCTAAAATATATGAACAGTTTTTATACAATTGCAATATCTGCTCATACATTTTTCCGCGACAAAATGGTTTCTTCTCCGAAATGTATAGTGTAACTAAACTCGTAACTCTCACACAATATGTTAGTAATTCTACAGATTGTCAAGGTCAGGGTGATTGCCTTTATTTTGACTACTCCCGCGTATTTTATACTGTCGATAATGTAATACTTTCAAATAAACTTTCTTCTTTTGGTTTTTCTGCTTGTCTTCTTAGACTTATGAAGTTTTATAATGGTTACTTCTTTAATGGTTTTATATCTACCTCTGGTGTTCCTCGCAGCTCCAATCTACGACCTTTATTATTCTTACTGTTTATAAGTGATTTATTTGAGTTTGCCATCTAATGCCTTGGGCTATGCATACTGTATAATCCCGTATTTCCAATAAACAATATCACTATTAATACTAAAGATAATACTGGTCAACACAGTTTGGTTTTGTTATACACCCATACGTGTAGTTGATGTCTTTTGTCCTGCTGATTCTGAATCGGATATAATTAAATTTTATACAATGTCAAAGTTACTTTTATATAAGAAAGCTACTACTAAAAATATTGTTCTGTCGAACATTGAGTGGACATGTCTGAACATGTCCTTGTATGTTTACTACGTCAGAACATTTAAACCATACCAATTTTTGTTCTGGAACCAATCAAATTAAGAATTGGTAGATATCTGGCTATGTGGGTATATAAAGAGCTACACACGGCTCTTTCGATTCAATGTAAGTCAGTGTCTGATAGTTGAAAGTCTTTTGATTTCATATTATCGCGTACGTGTATAAATAATCCAAACAATTTCTGTTATGTATGTAGGGAATTCACTACACACCAGCATAAGCGGAATATTACACCTTAAATAGAAAAGTTATATTTTCACTATTTTGGCTTAACCATTGAACATCGAAACAAGTCATGGGCTCCCAGCATTTGCTGTGCACGCTGTGCTGTTACTATTAGGGGCTGGTCTAATGGTATGAAAAGCGGTATGCCATTTGCAAGACCTATGATTTGGCGTAAACAAACAGGCCATTCTACTTTCGAAATCCCGAACACTTTCGGGATTTCCAACAAAAATAAGAAAAATATTAGTTATGCTAGTCTGTCCTCTGCTACTCGCCCACTACTTCATTCGGAACTCTTGCCAGTACCAAGACCCATAGATGTTTGCAGTGAAGAATATGATGTTACAGAACCAGAAGAAGTGGAACTGTGAAATGCTTGCTGATTATTGTTGGACGTTGATATCAGAAAGTGCCGGAAAACGGTATAAAAGAAAAGAAAAAAGAAAAACATTTTAGACAGGACGATAACATACAGCTCCATATAAGTACATACCTAATTAATATTATTTCATTTACTTTTCGATATTTTTTTTCCAAAACCTGACGTGCTATAATATATTTATTATTATTACTGTTAGAACTATAAAAGAAGCGAAAACTGTACATAGTTTTGAAAGAAAAATTTAAAAAAATTAAAATTTGTTGACTAGTGTTATTAATTAATTTATTTAGAGATATAGCAGTATTTAACATACATCGGTATCACTTAAAAATATTTGCTTAACATTTATGTTAATGCGCATATAAAGTCTCAGTATTCATTTTGTATCTGCAATTTTTTATCGATCTTTCGGTACGTATAAGAATTAAAAGATAAAGTCATTCTGATTTACAAATGTTATTATCAGAGAGCGGACCGAAGCGATTGAATGACCAATTGCCCGATAAAACGTTGTGGTGGTATCAGGTATAGTATACATGTTATAACAGCCCCACTATTTGCTTGCTCGTTGCATTCGTCAAGCAGATGTTATTTCCGTCGTTATAGCACATTGTGTGTATTCCCTTATAAATTATATTTTACAGTGGCGTGTAAGACGGAATATTCATCTTTATATTATTTCGTTGACTTCGTTCAAATAATCGCTTAAGAAATTATATCCGCTAATTTCCAAAGTGTATTCTAGTGTTTACATGATAGTATATTTTCTATTCTCTTCTATAAGGGATTATTTCTGGTTTCTTTTCCTTCAGTGTTATTTGGTTACAACTTTTAGTATTTTAAAAAATCCGTTTTCTATTGTTATATTGTATATTTATCCTATAATTTTCTATAAAATTAAGTTTAATTTACTACCTTATTTTTGGAGCAGTTTTCGTTTCTTCTTTTTAGTACATTTCTTTCTGTTCTTAGTATTTCTCTTTATTTTCAATAACTATGGAAAATTCTCGTATGGCAACCATAGTAGGATGGATTAGAGGCCATACAGATTGGTTGCATATTCGTAATGATACCAAGATATATTGCAGTGCCTGTTCATTATGTTTAAGGCGTCCACAAAAATGTAATATGCAGAGACATGTTTCTTCGAAAACTCATCAAGATAACATTTGACCATCTGTACCTGACACTTTTAACGAAGAACTGTATGAAGCTTTCATGGCGGCTAATATTCCATCCAAAAAGCTTAACAATCCAGTCCTCAATGAGGTTTCTTCCAAAATATACTGGCCGTCATATCCCAGATGAATCTACTTTACGTAAAAACACTTACAAAAATGTTATTTGAGAACCATTGAAAAAATACAAACCAACCTATCTGGTCATTATCTTATATTATTCATAATATTCTGTCATCGGATATACTATATACTATAAAGAAAAGATGCTATTATTTTTGACTGATGCGGCAGCTTATATGTTAAAAACAGGGGTTACTAAGCAATATATTATATCAATTCTGCACAGAGCCGATTGAAAAATTTATACATTCGAAGTATAGTACACTTTTTCAATATTTTAATGGACGGAATAACGGAAATTTTCTATTTTTAAGACGTTTTAACATCTAAAAGAACCAATTTAACACAGGAACACCTTGAACAAATTTTAGTTGTCCATAGTAATGTTTTTCACTTTCAGTGTTTGACAGAAAATACATAGTTTTGAATTTTGTTCTTTGTAAATAATTTTTATTCAAAATTCAATACGCAATTCGCTTGTCAGCATTGTTTCAGCAGTAGTTGCTGCTTGTTACCAAATCGTTTATTACATTCGCTCTGTTGTGCATTGCCAGATACATATTAACTGCATATTGCTATGCATTTTTCCCTAAATTATATTTGAAATTTATTTAAAAATAAGTGTACATTGTTTTTGGATATCTGTGTATATCCGTTATATTTAGATAAAATATGTGTTAGCAAAAACTAGATTTTTGAAGGTCTTTAGGTGAAAGCGAACGTAGTGACGATATTGAGGGGGAGACGAAGTTATACCTTTAGACAAGAACGTTCTTTTTCTTTAAAATATTCAATTCCGGTATATTCGACGCGATTGTATTCTCGTAATTTTGATAGTATTTGATTAAACAATGTTTTTCTTGTCAACGTGTCTCCTATATAATTTTTTATGTAAGTAAAGATATATACGAGGGTCGATCAATAAATACACGTGTTAGGAAAGAAGACGCAAGTTTTTCACAAATTTTTTATTTATTTTTCAACGTAATCACCTTTTAGTAAAATACACTTTTCCCAACGTTTCTGCCATTTCTTTAACCCCTCCAAAAAATACGATTTGTCCAACTCTGCAAAATACGCTTCTGTCTCGACGATAACCTCCTCGTTTGAGCTGAATCTTTTTCCCCCGAGCCACGTTTTCATGTTGGGGAACAGAAAGAAGTCGCAGGGAGCCAAGTCAGGCGAGTACGGTGGTTGCGGCAGCAATTCGTAGTGCAGTTCATGCAACTTTGCCGCGACAATTCTGGATGAATGTGCTGGTGCATTATCGTGGTGAAACAGCACTTTTTTCTTAGCCAAATGGGGCCGTGTCTCCTTCAATTTGATATCGAATCGGTCCAATAATTCACTGTAGTATTGCCCCGTGACCGTTCTGCCTTTCTGCAAAAAGTCAATGGGGATTATTCCGTTGGAAACCCAAAAAATCGTGGTCATGACCTTTCCGGCCGATGGGACCGTGTTTGCCTTCTTCGGAGCAGATTCACCCCGAAAAATCCATTGTTTTGACTGTCGCTTGGACTCGGTGAAGACTCGACGCAAAAACTCCTGCGAATTTCTCTTAAGGAGGTCCAAACACTGCTTCGACATTGACAACCGTATCCGCTTGTTGTCCACCGTAAGCAATCGCGGCACCCATCGGGCCGACACATTTCTCACCGATAACTTATCATGTAAAATATTAATTGCCGTTCCATACGACCTACGGCCTCTGCTACTTCGCGCACTTTCGTTCGGCGATCAGCGAGAATCATGTCGTGGACCTTTTCAACGATTTCCTCGGTAACCACGTCTGCCGGGCGGCCTGGGCGCTCCTTATCAAAAACAGATGTACAACCACGTTTATATTCGTTGAACCAATATCTTACGGTTGTCATAGATGGTGAAGGGTCCCCATAGACAGCATCCAACTTCGCTTTTATTTCTTCGCATGTTTTTCCATCCAAAAATAAAAAGCGAATTACGGATCGATATTGCTCTTTTTCCATTTTATCGAGAAACACGAAACACGTGTGATACAACTGGCTGCCAAATAAAAACTAACCTATGAATCAGTCTGAAATTTATTATGGTGTTGTCTGACAGATGGTAGTACACGACGGTAATGCCAACTTCCCTCAGCAGCGCCACCTGTCTTCAAACACAGGTACTTACTGATCTTCCCTCGTATATTTATAAGACGTCTTATTAATTCAAAGAGTCTTTTTAAGATTGTATATCAATTGTATTAATATTATTAGTTAAGAGTCTTAATTAGTTGAGATAAATGATAAAGAATATTTTCAAAATTTCTACGTAAAAAAATATATTTGTAAAATTTTATTCGTTTGGAATTCAAGGGTAATTTGTTTATTACATGTGAGCGCGCATGTAGTAGATTTTTGATCGTGTTTTCAAGTTTGTTTATACTATTTTGTACTCTGGGGAGAAATTAAAAATAAACTTTGATATTTTAATTAAGTTGATCGGAAGTTATTAAAGGAAGTTTTAATTCACTTAGCGGTCATATTCAGTGAATTGTTTTACCTCAGAAGTTGTATATTGTTAAATACACAATCTTTATACTTTATAAAGAACAATCTTATTGCGAATACAAGGCAGACGCCTATGGGCTATGAATCATTAATCGTTCGAGTCCGCTTTCTGGTTATTATCCATCTGCAGTCTGTGCGGGAAATAAATATTATGATATTGATATAAACCAATGACCTAAATGAATTTTAAAAGGTGATAGTGTGGAACAATAATCTCTGGGATATTATCACAAAATCAGGTAATAAGAAGTACGCTGTAGAACTATATGATACATTGCAGATTGCCAACCTATTAGGAATACCTTTATGGCCCTATCCTATAATAAAATCTGGCAAATCATTAACCTGACACGCTTGAACAAGTTCTTTATTTCGTTCATTCGTTGTAGGAAATATTAATGTCAACTCCTTAACAAATTGTTTTAATTTTGAGATTGGAATTTATTATTATTTAGTCTTTAATTCCAAAAAGTCAGTATTTATTATCTTCTAAATTTGGAAAGGTGTTTTGACTGACGTTTTCAATTTTTAAAGCAGTTCCGAACCTATTGTTTGAGCATTTTAATTTCTTTTGATAATTCACTTGTTTATAGCCAAAATGTACATTTGGCACCACTACATTTTTCTTATGTACTTCGGCTCGCTAAACTCGAAAATCATATTAATGCCAAGTTTCGTACTTTGTATGTGGAACTTATACTTTTATGAAGAGAATATTTGTGAACAAAATTTATGGATAAATACTGAAGTTAGTATAAATGTGACAGTACCGAAATTCCACTTTTTCTCATTTTCTTTGTATTTTTTTATCTGCAGCGTATGGTGTTTAATTCAATGAAAACACAATTTAATTGAAGAGGAGAGTTCTATATACAGTAAACCACAACATATTGCGAAAATATATTGAAAGGGGAATGTAGTAGGGAGTGATACACAACATCTGACACCTAGGCAAATATACCTTACGTATATATGTCATTCGTTTATCTGAGTTGTTCGTGATCTGTCAAGTGTCGTCTGTCATACTGAGTAAAATTATTGATATAGTCTATACTGACATGTTATGGATAGTATATAAGCTTATTATAAAAATTTTAAGCCCAGAAACGGTGAAACCGAGAGAAAATACTTCAACGTAAAAGAAAAATTGGACAGGGGTTACCTTAAGATGGGATATTTTAGGATTTTAATTAGCAAAACCCTCATTGCTTACCATTAAAATTAAAAAAATACTATTAAAAAGAAGTAAAATACATTTTTATTGAAAAAAGCCTCGCAAAGTTAAATTCCAACTCCATTAAACAAATTAATGTCCATATCTATCACTGAAAGAAGAACAAACAGTTAGAAGTCAAAGAAGGAACCAAAATACATACTAACCAGCCAACAAAGTTAACATCCGAACAGAATTCATAGACATCGGGTTTGTCCATACCAAGTGAAGGAAGATTTTCACCAAAATAACAATAAAATAAAACGACCAAAAGGAAGAAACAAAAACTACTCCAAAAATAAGGTAATAAATTAAACTTAATATTTATCAAAAATTATAGGATGAATATACAATGTAACAATATAAAACGGATTTTTTAAAATACTAAAAGTTGTAAGCAAATAACACTGAAAGAAACGAAACCAGAAAAGAAACAATCCCTTATAGAAGAGAATAGAAAATATAACGAGCCATCGAAAAAATTCATAATTGGAGTAGACTGTGAAATTGGGTTGGTACTTTAGCCACTTCCACATAATGACATTTATTATTTGACATTGAAACTATAAGTTTGTGTCAAATTTTTCAAAGTTAAAAAGTTAGAGTTGGTTTGTGTTTAGATGTAAATGGACAACATTTTCAACAACTTCTGTAGCTATATGTAAATTTTGATTATGATTTTGATATTAAATAAATTATTTGTTTTCTTTTTTGTTGTAGTATCATTTCAATGCCATAACCTATTTTTACAATGAAACCAAATGAAACTGTCAAGCATCAAGTAATGTGTCATTATGTGGAAGTGGCTAAAGTACCAACCCAATTTCACAGTCTACTCCAATTATGAATTTTTTCGATGGCTCGTTACTATCACAAGAACAAATAATATATAAATGTATATTCCCTCTTACACGCCACTGTAAAATAGAATTTATGATACTTGATTGGTATCGCTACCCGATACCGAAAACGTCGGTATCGCCCAGCCCTAATGAATACCATATTTACCATTATTTAGTGGGTAAAAACACTTTCGCTTTTCTTTGACGTAGTTTATTAGATTATCGCTACTATATACTCTCTCTTTTTGACGGGGGATCCTGGTAAATGATTTTATCTACTTTGTAGATGACACAGTTGCAAGAATGAAGGTGTGTAACCAAGAGAAGTTTTGCCACCAAATGGTTGTACAGCTATATTACCAATTTTTTTTTAACGTATGTTATTAAGAAACCGGATTCAGATGTAAGCTTCGAATGGTGATCTGGAACGTTGTTTGTTATAGGACAAAATCATAGACCTAGAATAAACATTGACTAATATAATATGGTCGCTGATCTAACTTTGTTAAACACTTTATTATCCCACAATATTTTGATACAATAGTGTGTGTTATTCAGATATTAATAATACCACTAGCCTGGAATTTTTACGTCACTCTCATTGATAAATATGGCGCGTCGATATAATCATGTTCAAAAATGTGCAACCCCATTAAACTAATCATTTTTAGAGTTTGTTTTATATACTAACTTTTACAATTTTTTAGTTACAATATTTGATACTAACAATAAAACGTAATTTGTCATATGCAATTTGTCAGTGCCAGTGACGGAGTGAGGACATCATGAATTCCGATTTAACATTTTTCAAACGCGAATCAAATTACGTATAGGGAAACAAGTGCTTACCAAGTAAGAATAAATACATCTTCTCCAGAAGGGGGGTTTATAAAACCTATCACACATCCTGACTGTTCACTGTTTATATCCAGAGATCAAATAATAGTAAATCAGCAATAATTATTCCATATGCTCATGTGTTAATAATTTTCTGTCACCGTAAATCCATTTATAGATACATTGAAATCGACGAAATAGGGACATATTTAAAGTATGAAAAGTTTTTTAGTGACGGCACATTTATCCTTGGTTCAGAAAAATCTACTTCTTTACCATCAGAACAATTCTACGTATAGTATGAAATCTTGGATTGTTATTTAGAACTGCTTCAAATTTTATTTTTAAATTAACAGCAGCCGCTCCAGGTAATTGAGAAAAGAATTGACGAAGATCGTATAGAATATTCATGGCGTTAGTTATCGAATATTGTGGGTTAGTCGGAGTAAGCTGGTGGATGGTTACAGATATTCTGGAATAATGTGCATGAATATTGGCTGAATCTACCTGAATAGGGTCCATAAATACTTGTTGAGCGTGTAAAATAGAAACACCATAATTCGGATTCAGTAGCTTTATTATACTTTTAATGTCGTCAAAATACATGTGATTAGGATGCTGCTTCTATTCATGTGCCCCAGCGCGTTATATATAACAGGTTCTGGTGGTAGTGGCACATGTGGTAATTTTTCGCGAAATAAATTCTTGCACGTAGGTGTATTCACAGAAAATTTCATTTTCTGACTTCCTCTGATACTCGATGAAGAGCATGTGATATGCGTCGTTTTACTGTATATTTGTTGTAAGAGCCGACCAGCCGCCTTCATATATGCAGATCCATCTGTTACAAATAATAACACTTTTTCTTTATTTATATAAATAAATTCTTGCACGTAGGTGTCTTCACAGAAACTTTTATTTTCTGACATCCTCTGATACTCGATGAAGAGCATGTGGTATGCGTCGTTTTACTGTATATTTGTTGTAAAAGCCGACTAGCGGTCTTCATATATGCAGCTCCATCTGTTACAAATAATAACACTTTTTCTTTATTTATATCAAGTCATAGCGACTTCGAACACAAAGTTACCTTACATGATATAAATTCTGCATTAGTTGTTTCGATTCTCTTTGATGCAAGTAACGTGCCTTCAAAAACTTTCCTCAATATAGACGGCCATGCTTTTTGATAATGGTTGGTGACAGTGCACGTAATCTGTCGCAAACGTATAATTTTGAACGTGCATGGCCGTCTCTAAGGCGGAAAGTTTTTGAAGATACGTTAGTTGTGTAGACATTGCCGTGTCGCTGTACTCTTGTATTAAAAAAAATCGCATTTAAATCAAGTAAACATTTTTTATTAGATTTTTTATCGTTTAAAAACGGACTTTCTGTAATTTAGACAAAAGTTATTATAAAGGTTATGTGTTTTTAGAATGGTTTTGTTTCCATCTTCGTTTAATTCTTAAAATTGTGCTCTTATTGTATACTCTATTTTTAAAGTAGAGAGACGAATTTCTGAACAGACCACTTTGACAGTGAAATCTCATTGGTTGAAAGCAATTTGGCCTTGCTTTCAACCAATGAGATTTCACTGTCAAAGTGGTCTGTTCAGAAATTCGTCTCTCTACTTTAAAAGTAGAGATGGAAATGAAGTGCAATATTTCCAATTGACCAACCTTCTTGAGCTTTCGCTATAATAAAATGCTTTTCTTGTTCGAAAACTTTTGGTATTTGTGTTTTTGATTAACTTAATTGTCACGGTATGACGTTAATAAACATCAGAAAAATACAAAATTAAACGGGAAAAAAATAGATGTTTTTTTGAATGCAAGATTACATCACATATTTACGCAATAGAACTCAAGTACTTGTGCGCAAAAAAAACGGGACACTGTTTCTGTGGCTATATTTACTCATAATAGTAAGTCAGGAATTGTCAAAAATGTGTGTCTTATTGACATTTATTAAACATTTTTAAAATAAATGTAAATGAAAAATAACTAAAAACGATAGACAAAGATTATTATTTATTAAATTAAAATTATTATTACATTAAAATAATTAGTATTTCGTCATTCAACCGTTATTATTAACTGCATCTAATCTTGTAGACATTGAAGCGACAATATTTTGTACAACATTTATAGAAATTTGATGCCAAGCATTTTGAACAATCTCCCAAAATTCTTCCTGGGTAGAAACTCTATCTCATTAATCCCCATACATTTTCAATAGGATTTAGATAAGGACTGTAGGGCTGGATATCTCTAGTTTAAATTTAATTCTCTTGTAACCATTGTATTACAAGATGAGACAGGAAATTGTGTTGTGCATATAGCTTCCTTTAATGTTTTGAAAGGGTTGTGCCTAATCTCAGTAACTAATGTTTCATCTTCCTGCGTATTCGAAATTTTGTTACGTCCGGAAATTATTTTCCGATTTAAATTATCCTCTTCCCTCCATTTTTTTATATATTCTTGCGGCTGAACCAATATTAAATTGAACCGATACACTTCTTAATGATATCCCATTTTTAAAACTAGTGACAAGTCTGGCTTTATCAGTTTTCGAAAGATGCGGCATATTCAATTTTGAATTATCAACTATGATATATAATTTGTCGTAGAGTTTGAAAGTTAATCAAATATCATCAAAATTACAACGCTAAAAAAGAAAGAAATTGACACTTGATTTTGACACTGTCCCGATTTTTTTGCTCACGACAGTAACTAATAAAACTAAGCAACAGATCGGTTTGCTACAAATTTGTTATAAGTCCCCTCCTGGAATGCACCCCTGACTGCCGATCCTTAGTTATATGATATGACTTCTCCTGCATTAATCTCTGAGTGAGGTAAGTAAGGAGAAATGTCCAGTTACTAAATATTCAAACTTAACAGTATTAAGATCGATTTCCATATAATTGAATTATTGATACATTTACAGAAAAATCGATTCAGAAAACTTTTATAATGACAGTTTATTCTCCACCTACAAATTACTGTAAAAAATTTTCCGCTTTAATGAATTTATTTCGGTTATATTTGCTGCTTGAAATGGAGCGGCTTGATTGACATTGTCATTGTACTTAATCCGACGGTTTGGAAATATCAAGTTAATGTCTCCCTCAGTTTTGCAGCTGAAATGGAGCCTCGCATTCTGTATCATTATTCCCCTAAGTGCATTTAGTTTCGTGGGGTGCAAAATAAAAAGTCACTTCATTGTTCGTGTTCTATATAATACGGTTGAATTGTTTTCTTCAACATTATTTGAATAAATTACGATAGTTTGGATCAATAAAGAATTTTTCTAAATAAATTATAGTTATGCTAGATACAATTATGGGTTAAGGAAACGATATAAGGAAGTTATAGAGTTTTATTAGTTTCGTTTCGAATTTCAACCCCGAAAGTCAACTATAGTATTTGTTTAAAAATGAAGCGATTAATAGACGTGGAATAAACGTACACAATTAGATAAGATAATTAACTCCTACAGTTTATTACATCTCACGTCTGCTAACTCGATCATAAACCATCCAGTGTTGAAATAAATATAGTCAAACATCACTGACCATATTACAACAGATGAAAATAATATACTACTGAATAGGGCGCAGGGCGTGTAGAATTGACGCATTGAAAACATTCATGAAGTACTTACGTTTATAAAAGGTAGTTTTTTTTGTTAGATAATTTATTTTTCCTTTTATTTAGTCAGTCAATTAGTTGAAGTTGAATTTAAATATTTCAAATATTTTTATACTTACATTTTATTTGCTGATAGACCTTTATGATATTTTTTTATATTAGAATATGTCATCTTCGTTTGGTTTGTTGTGATAGTCTCACCAAATAACACAAAAAACATCTTTATGTGAATTGAATAAGTTTTGTGTATAGAAACTGTAGTTCCCTTTGCTTAAGCTTTTAAAATTTGTCATCTAGAGAATGACTGGCGAAAAACATAAATATTTGCAGTGAGCTCGTTGAAGGCAGTCCTGACAATAAAAAATTCCGACGTTATTTTGAAAAATTTCGTAGAGGAAAGTTCTCATTAGTGATTTTGTTCGTGTATCCAATTTTGATCAAGAAGCATTTCAAATCATTTCGGTTCAAAATTCTTAAATAACGCAACTATTAGCAGATCATTTGCAGCCACTAATTGCGATCGCTTGGCAAGATTCAGAAACTTAGAAAGTTGGTCCCATACGAATTAGCCAAAGACAAACGGAATCAAAGAATTACCATGTACAATTTTCTACCCCAACAGTTAGACAAAAGCGAAATTCCGCAACTATTGGCAAAAGCAGAGTTGCTTTCAAAGAAGGAAATGTTGTGCGTGTGGTGGAACTATACGAGGAGGAATTGAAAAATTCTTAACCTACTATAGAAGCAAACAAAATTTGAATGTCAAAATATTTTATTATTCAACATACTCTCCTCCTAAATTAATACACTTAATACAGCGATCCTGCAACGCCTCTAGACCTTTCAAAAAGAAATTTTTATCTCGCTCTGCAAACCAGGCCTCCACAGCTTCTACCACCTCTCTGTTGGAAGAAAATTTACGACCTTTTAAACTTTTTTCAGTTGAGGAAAGACATGATAGTCGCACGAAGCCAGATCTCGTGAATAAGGCGGGTGTTAGAGTAATTCGAACCTTAAATCACGAATTGTTTGCATGGCAACATGCGATTTATGCAGAGGCATTGTCCTGAAAAATCAAAACACCTTTGGATAACTTTCCGCGTCTTTTCTCCATAATTTTTTCTCGTAGAGTGGTCAGTAACGTCGAATAATAATTCCGTTATTGTTCTACCCTTATCTAGAAAATCAATAATGATTACTCCATGGCAATCCCAAAAAACTGAAGCAAGAACTTTTCCAGCAGATTTTTGAACGCTAAACTTCCTAGGCATTGGAGAACCGGAGTGTCTCCATTCCATCGATTGTTGCTTTATTTCTGGGTCGTAGAAATGTACCCAAGTTTCGTTCATAGTAACAATACGGCTAAAAAAGTCTGCATCACTTTCAATCCGAGCACAGATTGAAAGCGATGCTTCCACCCTTGCACCCTTCTGGTCAACATTCAGACATCCGGGGATCCATTTTGCAGAAATTTTTCTCATGTCCAAATGGACGTGAACTATATGATGGACGCGTTCATATGAAATATTCAGTGCCTCAGATATTTATTTTAGCCCAATTCAACGGTCTGACAAAATCATGTCATAAACTGCTTCAACATTTTCGGGGAAGGACACAGAAACCGGCCTTCCCGTTCGGTGTTCATCTTCAATGGAAAATTTACTCCTTTTGAAATTTGCAATTTTTCAAGATCGCATAGGAAGAACATTGATCGCCAATGGTATTAAGCATGTCTTTGTAAATCTGCTTACCTCTTAATCCCTTGAAATACAGGTTACTTGATGATCCCTTGATACTCCAATTTTTTGATTTTCACAATTTCGCTCGACATCCTTTTTTTCAAATTTTATTGCGCAACTTTGGTTTGACTTTTTGACGTGATACTTTACACTTCTAATATGTTATTTTTCGTTGCTATGGTATCCCATTTTTTTTAATCTACGGAACCGGTCTAGGCTAACTAGATATCAATACTGTAATTAACCAATCAAACCGTCACAGGCGAGGTTTATTTTTAATAATTGCAGAGAGTTCATCACTTTTTAAGACAAAAGGAATTCATATTGTGTAACTAAAAGGCTGTAATTCTTAAGCGTGCAGCACGAATCACTGCAAGAAAAATTGTAGTAGTTAAGATGAGAAGTTCCTCCCAGTATTTCCTGTTCCGATTATTATCATCAATAATTGTGTCGTTACTTTCAAAACTTTCTTACTGGAAAACAATTTGACAATAAAGAGTACATGAAAAATGCCCTCGTCAACTTCTTTTAGTCAAGGGCTTCAGTTGAATAATAGCAGAATTAAAACGCTACCGAAACGTTTGACACAAGCAACCGATAATAATAATTATATTAGAGTTGAGTTTGTTCACTTTCCATATAAGCAGCTTTACAAAAACGAAATTAATTGTAAGTGGACATGATATTTAAAACATTTTAAAATAATAGATTTAGTTAAACAAATATCATTTCTATAATTGGTGTTGCTAAAGGCTTGGTGTAATTATCTAGAAGAACACTATTTTATCAATAAAAACGTCGACTTATTTTATTTAAATTATCATAGTAATTATTTTACTGAATGTGTGTACAAACATTGTTAAATTTGTAGGTATTGTAACAGACAACTAAATACAGCATAAAGTTAAACAAGAGATAAAGAATGTGAAATCTACTTTCTCTCGTGAAGGTAGATACATACAAACTATTGGTGAAAAAATATTGGCAAGTGAAGCTCTTTCAAATATTGGAAAAGGTACAAAACACAAACTTTTCTGAAAACACCGGTAAAAACTAACATTTTGACACGAACGACTTTAATTAAAAAGCGATTATTTAGTATTTTTAAAACTAGCATTAAGAGTAAAATGCCGGGAAGCATTGTCAACATCATGTCTTGTAGCCTACTAAATTGTACAACTCATAAGTTAGTAGTATTTATTCCTTGTTTTGAAGCGTTTACGTTATTATCGATAGAAGAAAGTTACAAAGAATCACTGGTCAACAAATTTTAATTTTTTAAAATTTTTCCTAGGAAATTATGTACAATTTTCGTATCGTTATAGTTCTAAAAATAGTAATAGCAACAAATTTATTCTGGCGCATCAGGTTTTGGGAAAAAAATATTGAAAAGTAAATGAAATAATATTCATTAGGTATGTACATTATATGGAGTTGTATGGGTATCGTCCTGTTTAAATGTTTTTCTTTTAATTTTTCTTTTATACTGTTCTTCAGCACTTCCTGATATCAGTGTCCGACAATAATCAGCAAGCATTTCACTGTTCCACTGTAATATCATATTCTTCATTCGAAACACCAATGGGTCTTGGTACTGGCAAGTCTCCTGAATGAGGTACTGGACGAGTAGCAGAGGGCAGACTAATATAACTAATATTTTTTTAATTTTTATTGGAAAACCCGAAAGTTTTCGTGCAGCAAAATTAGCGATCAGTCGAATGGTCTGTTTGTTCACCCTAAAACATAGGTCTTGCAAATCGCATAGCGCTTTTCTTACCGTTTCACTAACCCTCAGAGTAACAGCATACCATGCGCCGGAAATGCTAGGAGACCATGGCTTGTCTTGATGTTCAATGGTTAAGCCAAAATAGCGAAGATATAAATTTTCTATTAAGGATGTAATATTCCGCTTATGCTGGTGGATTAATTATACACGTACGCGACATTTTGAAATAAAATGACGTTCAGCTGTCATAAACCGATTTAGATTGAACCAAAAGAGTCGTGTGTAGCTCTTTATAATACCCACATAGCCAAATGTCTACCAATTTTTAAAATTTAAATTTTTAATTTGATTTGTTCCAGAGTAAAAGTTGTCGTGGTTTAAGTGCTCTGACGTAGGAAACATGCTCAAACATGCTCAGACATGTTCAGACATTTCCGCTCGATATACGACAGAACAATATATTTAGTAGTATCTTTCTTATATAAAAGTAACTTTGAAATTTTACAACATATAATGCATTTCTTAAAAAACTATTTCAGAAATCTCAAAATCCTGATAGGATTTTAAATCAGGTTCAGAATCAGCATGCTAAAAGACATAATGTACGCATATTGGTGTATAAGAAAACCAAACCTATGTTGACAGGTGTAATTTACTTTTCAATGTAATTTTCTAAATTATTGAATTCCGAGGGCTAATCAATGGTTGAATTATTTGAGGTTATTGAAGAAGTAATTTTACTTTATTTTCTTATTTTTCAAAAGTTGCTGGGGATACAGTAAGTGGTCAATCTATTCGAAGTTAAATTGATGAATTTTAGCCATGGGGACCGCCGAAGTGTGAGCAGGTGCCTTGTCTTTATGGAACAGCACTTCCTTCTTCTTCAAATGCGGCAATTTCTACTTTCAATTTATCAAGTAATGATGTGTAATACACTTCCGTTATCGTTTCACCTTTTTCAAGATAATAGACGAACACAATTGCGTGACTATCCCCCCCCCCAAAAAAAAAAGTCGCCATCACCTTTCTGGTCGATGGAACCGTTTTCGCCTTTTTCGGAGGTGGTTCACCCTTTGTAGTCCACAGTTTTGACTGTTCTTTCGTTTCAGAAGTGTCGTGATTGGTTTTTTGTTTATGAGTTTAAGAAAAGCAGTTTTTCATCCACCTGATAAAGCCATTGATGGCAAAACAATATTGTAGTGGATTTACAATAAAAGAAAATTGAAACCAGACTTTTAGTACTTATTTCTTATCGTAATAAAATTATTTACTGTCAAAATGACAGAAAGTTTCAATGGACGCGTCGAAGTCAGCAAATAGTGCTGTTAATCAGAAAATGTTTCAACTATAGATCACTGTCGATTGGAAGATGTTAGCAAGGAGGAGATTCCAAAGATAATTAAGAAGAGAACCCCCAAAAATACCAAAATTAACAAAGAATCTCAGTGAAACTAAACCATGGAATTTTGCGCTTCAAGGGGAATCAAATTAACGCAAGAGACTACGATTCCAAAAATTTCATAATGCAATATTAAGAAATTATGCTTGAAACATGAGAAGAAAAGACAGCCAGGAATATAAAGAGTGCGTTGTGTATGAAATTCCACGGCAAAAATTATACAAGAAAAACTTTTCACTGAATATAATATCAAGTTCAATCCATTTACTGTAATGGAATTTAAAGAAGCAAGGCTCGCGATTGTAAAAGAAAGCAACTGCAGGAACTACAAGAAAAAAGAAAGGTCAATGCAGCTGCTTTTACACCAGAAGAATGTAAAAAAATGCGAAAGGTCTGGGACGAGAATACAGCTGAAAGGCTTAAAAAAAATTCTTTAACACTGTTACTAAAGAATTAGCATGTCGTGGTAACGAAGATGCGTCTGCATCTATTTATTACTTCAACAACGAAACTGACAATTCTGGAAACTTCACTAACCGAAATTAATACAATCCAGTATTTAACAAAACAATCAAGAAGGGGACAAAAATTGCTGTGATAGCAAATGGTTAATACCTAATACAGTAGATCCTGATGTGTGTCCAGTTCGATTGTTTCTAAAACTAATGGGAAAACAATCAAATAATGTAACGACTGATAGGTTTTTCCTTACACCAAACAAAAATTGGAGATTAGGAAGTACTACAGCATGGTATAAAAACCTCTCTATAGGTATTAATACTATCTCCAAATGGACGAAGGAAACCGCTCAAAAAGTGGGAATTGATACCACCAACAAAGAACTGACAAATCATTCTTATAGATCAACAGCTGTACCCATTTGGCGAACGCAAATATACAAGAGTAACAAGTTATGAAGATAACTGATGACAATTACTCAAAATCCTTAGTCTTATTTAAACTTGCAATCTATACGACATTCTAAAATAGTAAATAGGATAAGGACTGCAACATCTAATAGTGTTTCAGTTCTTATACCAAATGCGGTAATCCACATTTAACGTTCAAAATATGTATTGTAATAAATAAATAATTGTTGTGTTGAGTATCCTGTAACTGTAATTATTTACTGTCAAACAGACAGATTACTTAAAATTTTTGACTTTTTTAAAAATTAATATATTCTCTCGCCAAATATAGCACGTGTTATGATTAACCTCGTTAAAACTTATAGAAAATTGAACTCGTGCTTCGCATTCGATCAGTTTTCAGCGGTTTTAACTTGAGCTATTACCAATGATAATCATAACACTAGGTTATATTATACTTGAATATAAGTGCTATATTTTGGATGAAAAGACTGTCGATTTTGAATTACATATATATCTTTCTTCTAAGAAATAATGGAAGATAAAGTTATAATTAAAAAAAAAATTGAGAACCATTGTGTGTTCGAATATGTATATAGTACACTGGGCGACATGTAAAACCCGTACAACTCTTACACTTCCCGACAAATAACACGGAGGCCTCTTTTAGTTATTGTAAGTCAAGATTACAGCTATTGATATAATTTGAAGTTAGCAATAGATGAAAAATTGTATTTATCAGTTTAGCAGTACTCAAATTTCAAAACCACAATTAGATCATAGTTATTTAAATGACGAAAAGTTAAAAAAAAAACTTTTTATTAAAAATTATAATAACATAAATACGTTATCAAAATTAATATTTTGTAAGAGCACCTTCTACCTCTGTCATAGCATTAATTCTTTCAGGCATTGATCTGACTCAATTAATGACATGATTTTTAGATATTTCTGCCCAGGCTGTTTGTACTATTCTAAATCATTCCTCTTTGCTATGCACATGAAGATTTTGTTTATTAATGCGTCTTACCATTAAGCCCCATACATTTAAATTTAACTCACCAACTAGGAAAATCCAAAGTGGCTATGTGATTTATATTAAACCACTGTTTTGTTGCTGCGGAGGTATGAACAGGACAATTGTCATGCAAAAACACGAAATTTCGATCGAGATAAAATTGTGTAACTGTTACGACCATCACATTATTAAGAATATTTATATATTCGTTACTGTTGAGGCGATTTTGAATATAGTGAATAGCTCCGAGGCCACGCGCTGACAGCCATCCCCAAACGTTTACCGAAAATCGAGGATTCCTATTAGTTGTATTTATATCTTTATCTTCTAAACGTGTACCTCTTGGTCGATAAACTTTTAATCGTCCATTGTACGACGACTGAAATATTTTTTCATGTGAAAAAATTACTTGATCCTAAGCGTCATGTCCTTTATGTTGTAGAGCGAAGCCCATTCTTTGTTCTCTCCAAGCAGGAGTTGATAACGTTTATTCACAGCTACGCGTGAATGTAAACCGGCATTTTTAATTAGCCTGTTCTAACAGATCCAGGAAAACCGATACTTCTTATTGCCACTCTTACAGTATCGAAAAGGTTTCTACGCATATTTGCGCCTTCATCTTAGTATACATCAGATATTCTTATACGTCCTGTCGAAATACTTCTTTCCTTTCTCCATTTTCTATATTTCCTGCTTACTGCACTCTTTCTTATTCCAAATTCATCTGCTACACTTCTCATCGACAATCCTTCTTTTATTTTAGTGCAAATTCTTGCTTTACATGCTTCATTAACATATTAATAGTAGCAACGTGAATTCAAACTGTGCAATGAAAATATTTGACATTTATAACATAATGTAATGACAAGGAAATTCATAACATTAATTGTTTTAGAAAAAGTGTTAGTTACACAAATAAAATTAAGCCAAAATCGTAATAAGACGTGTCCCGTTTTATTTGTCGAGAACTGTATGAGCAGAAAATCAGAGTTTTTTAGTTGCTTAAACGGGACAAATATATCCATATTGTTACTAATAGACTTCGTAGGTTATACATACACAATAACGTGTGTTCATTTGAAAAGTCAATCTAGGTTACTTTGAAATTTTGATAGAATAAGACGCAAATATATTAGTATGTGTTTGTTGTTCCGTAAACGTAAATCCAAATGACATTTGATAATGTCAATCACAAATATCAGTTAGTGCATAAAATAATCGTGCGTCGATTCTGGTTTAAATAAATTGCTTCTCAGTTTTAAAATGGCTTTCACTTTAGAACATAAATTTTTTTTAGTCCAGGCTTATTTTCGAAGTGGTAATAAAATTGATGGTTTATGGGTTTATTCAGTTCAAGATTGCATGGTAGAATTTCAAGTTGAGTTTCCACATTTTGTAATAGATTATATACAATTTAAGAATACTTTGGATAGAACTTTAAAACTTTTTTCTGAAACTGGTCTCTTAAGAAAATCAGGCAGCGGAGCAGTTAAGAAACGTACACCTCAAGTTGTCAATCGTGTTGAAGATATAATGGAAAATGAACCACAAACATCTGTTCGACATTTGAGTCAACAAATAAACTTTTCTGTTGGTACAACTCACAAGTTATTAAAAGAAGATATTCAACTTTATCCATACCGTGTCACAGCAGTACAAGAATTGTTAGAAATTGATTACCCACGTAGACTACAGTTTTGTAATTGGTTTGTAAATATGAACAATAATGAAGAACTTTCGCAAAGAGTCATCTTTACTGATGAAGCATGGTTTTATAAAACGGGATACCTAAATTCACAAAATACAAGAATTTGGAGTTGTGAAAATCCACATGTAATTAATGAAGAATCGCTACATCCAGAGAAAATTGGTGTTTGGGCAGCGATAAGCCAAAGGCGCTCAAAGCTCAAAGGTACCGTACGGAAATTTTAGAACCATTTGTCAATCGGTTGCATGATGATGAACTTCAAAATTCATATTTCCAACAAGACGGAGCATCTTGTCAGTGTCCTGCAGAATCTTTGGATTATTTAAGAGAATTATAATAATTAGTCGAAATACTGAAAATGCCTGGCCTTTTACGTTTATGCGATTTAACACCTTGCGACTCCTTTTTGTAGCCTTATCTAAAAAATAACATATTTCGAACACTTATATTGAATTTGAATGATATGCTACAAAGAATCGAACAGAAATGCATGGAAATTAATAACAATCCAGTAATGTTGCAGAATATCATCAGAAATTTTGAACGGAGGATTTTAAAGTGCATTGATCTTGAAGGACAACATTTTCAACATTTGTTATAGTTTTCAATAAATATCTATTATTTGTTAATTATTTGTATGTATGAAACTGTCGTAGGTTAAGTAGTAAATTTTAATTTACGACATACTTCAAAATGTTCTCAGTAAATCACATGCTACTAGATTGACTTTTTAAATGAACACTTGTTATGTCAAATTTAAACGATTACATTGCTTCAAAATAAAGCCAACAACAGAAATAATTGTTTTCTATTTTGCGTTCAAAATGAACTCATGAAACCCAAAACAGTATCGAAATGAGCTTCATTTCGATACGCTTTTTTTCATTTTTCAATGTTGGCGTTGTTCGAATACAGAAATAAATATCATTGCTGTCATTTGATTTTAAGAATTTATGTACATTTGACAGATATGATATATGTCCGTATTTTATACAAACAACGTATGTTGTATACAATTGACAACAACATATATATGTTCCTATGTCACTCATGTTTATATTGAATTATGTTTATATTGAATGTTTATATTAAATGAAGTATCAAGTAATGTTAACGAAAATTAGTAAATAATATGTAATATAATATACTTCGCGGATAGCAAGATTTAAATTTGAAAATGTCAAGTATCAATGTGACCAACTGCATGCTTTATATAAAAATTAAACTCTGAACTTTCAAATTAAATAATTCCAATTTAAGCAATTTATTAATGTAAAAAACGCAAAATAGAAAAAATAGTATAAAAAACTCGTTTCATAAGGCCTTTTGCCGCACTCGCTCTTTAGAAAACTCGCCGCAAGCGGCTCGTTTTCTAAACTGATCTCGTGCGGCAAAATGGTGCCTTATGAAACTCGTTTTTTAATATACTATATTAGGAACGAACAAAGTAATAATAGAAAAGAAAATATTTCCCAACGAAAATTACGATTGAAATATGTAAAATTTGTTTTATGTTTGTGTCGAGCAGTGTATAACAATTTTTTTTTCACATTCTAACATAAAAAATTGAGGAGACGCCCTAGACATTAAATATGAAAGAAAGTTTTAAGATCTAATAACCACCAAATTTACATCTTGGTATTAGGAACTCGGCCACAATTAAGAAATTAACAACTAATTTAGTTTCCAGTCTGTTCCTACGGTATAGAACAATTTGAATTATATCTTATTGGTTTAAGTCATGCCCAATTGTTAATGTTGTTAATAAAAAAAAAACAATAACTGGTTTAAAACGAATAAATATTAAGGATACATTGTAACTCAAGAAACAGAAATATTTCTAGGACGGTCTAACTAAATACATTCTGACAAAGGAAGATGGTTTTAGTTAGAAAATTTACTAAACCAAAATTATGAATATTAAAGAAACAAGCTGTTTAAAATCGGGCTTTTATAGAACAATTGCTGTTTAAAAAAAATAGTGAAACCAGTACCTATTGTTCTGGTTTGCCCTCATCGAACTGTTTCTTAGTTCTAAAATGTGCAAACAATTTTGTTAAATGTGAATGATTTGTGTTCAATGATTTCTCGCAATACATACTTGAATATTATTATGTCGACTGTTTCCCTTTTCTATAACAGCTGAGATCGGTAAAATTTAACAGCTATGACAATTATTGCTTAATAACAACACCATTAGCAACAATGTTTCTTTATTTATCAATTTTTAAATATCAACAATAACATATAATTAATTCAAACAGAATTATTTTTGTTGTGTGAGAATAGCTACTAAAATTAAAACATTTTGTATTTCTTGAAATGACGAATCTTTTCTCTTTCAACATTATTTGGACAACTTTCTTGAATTTTTATTTCTTAATTATTTACACAACTCCTGGGTTTTATGACTTAAAATTCGTCTAGAAATCTTGATTTTCTTGGTAACCGAACAATTTCCAGCAGCCTACGAATTGTTTTTATGTTAGAAGGTCGTTACCAATATCGGCAAACATTGTGGCGCTGGACCTCCGAAAACAATGTCCTGTGAAATTTCAGCGTCTTCCAATTTTAAAAATTCTGCGATTTTCTTCGGAACGCGTCCTATATTGTGCAATCCTACAATCCTACAAGTTGTCTTATGCAAAACGACGGCTCTGCGAATTAAAAGGTCGAATGCAATTACAAATTTCCTCGTAGAATTGTTTTTTGTATCTCGAAAATTAACTATTATGAATTTCCCAGTATCCACAATGTACCTGTCTATAGACAATGTGCCAAGTTCTTTACGCCAACAAGCTCTGTATATTCCAAATGAAAAAAAAATAACTTTCTCCAACAGAAACTACTTATAGGTGGTTCCATAAGAAAAGTATTAATTTGTTTGGCCGACATCTGTGCTTTCTTAGGTTTGTAGGATTCGGATTTTCTATTCAAAAAGGTAAACACTTTCCCGTACCTGTTAAAAAATTATAATAAATTTTATAATAAATTTAACCTAGAAATGTCAATATTTTCATGCGGTTTCAAGCACGTCTTGGGCATTGATACATTTGTGCACAAATTTTTTGGTGCAAATTTTTTTGACATTCCTGACAAATAGCACAGTAAAACACCATTGTTAACTGCTTCGATTTTTTGGTTTTCCGCCAGTCTATAAAATCGTCATATTCTTTCTCCTGTCTGCAACCACTTCGTCGAGAATTACTTGATAAATTTCAGCACATTTTCACTTTCCATATTGGATCTATATCATAGTATATTTTGTTTGTAAATAAATGTTGCTGCACGAGTGAATCATATTTAAAATTCATATTACTTAACCCAAGTTTGCCATTATGAGTAATTTAACCAAAATAGGAAATTTATTTCATGTTTCAGTATTATAAAAACTACCGAGTGACAATAAATTATTGAAGCTATATTCAATTTGGCTACTTTGAGAAATTAGTCATTCGTGTAATATTTATCTTTCTGTGTTAGCACATTTTATATAAATATGGATGACACATGATTAGCATTACTAGCAAAATATTAACTGATACCAAAAGTGAGATTTATACAAAGCGACAATTGAAACAAATTTTACAAACATATATTATAAATAA